>SMMW01000641.1:0-599751 GCA_004794655.1 Marisa cornuarietis | reverse complement strand
CAATGTAGTTCCTAATAACACATCCTACACATATCACACTAGTCGTAATACACTCGCTAGTCAATGTAGTTCCTAATAACACATCCTACACACAGCACACATCACACTAGTCGTAATACACTCCCTAGTCAATGTAGTTCCTAATAGCACATCCTACACACAGCACACATCACACTAGTCGTAATACCTCCTAGTCAATGTAGTTCCTAATAGCACATCCTACAAACAGCACACATCACACTAGTCGTAATACACTCCCTAGTCAATGTAGTTCCTAATAGCACATCCTACACACAGCACACATCACACTAGTCGTAATACACTCCCTAGTCAATGTAGTTCCTAATAGCACATCCTACACACAGCACACATCACACTAGTCGTAATACACTCCCTAGTCAATGTAGTTCCTAATAGCACATCCTACACACAGCACACATCACACTAGTCGTAATACACTCCCTAGTCAATGTAGTTCCTAATAACACATCCTCCACACAGCACACATCACACTAGTCGTAATACACTCCCTAGTCAATGTAGTTCCTAATAACACATCCTACACACAGCACACATCACACTGGTCGTAATACACTCCCTAGTCAATGTAGTTCCTAATAACACATCCTACACACAGCACACATCACACTAGTCGTAATACCCTCCCTAGTCAATGTAGTTCCTAATAACACATCCTACACACAGCACACATCACACTAGTCGTAATACACTCCCTAGTCAATGTAGTTCCTAATAACACATCCTACACACAGCACACATCACACTAGTCGTAATACACTCCCTAGTCAATGTAGTTCCTAATAACACATCCTACACACAGCACACATCACACTAGTCGTAATACACTCCCTAGTCAATGTAGTTCCTAATAACACATCCTACACACAGCACACATCACACTAGTCGTAATACACTCCCTAGTCAATGTAGTTCCTAATAACACATCCTACACACAGCACACATCACACAAGTCGTAATACACTCCCTAGTCAATGTAGTTCCTAATAACACATCCTACACACAGCACACATCACACTAGTCGTAATACACTCCCTAGTCAATGTAGTTCCTAATAACACATCCTACACACAGCACACATCACACTAGTCGTAATACACTCCCTAGTCAATGTAGTTCCTAATAACACATCCTACACACAGCACACATCACACTAGTCGTAATACACTCCTAGTCAATGTAGTTCCTAATAACACATCCTACACACAGCACACATCACACTAGTCGTAATACACTCCCTAGTCAATGTAGTTCCTAATAACACATCCTACACACAGCACACATCACACTAGTCGTAATACACTCCCTAGTCAATGTAGTTCCTAATAACACATCTACACACAGCACACATCACACTAGTCGTAATACACTCCCTAGTCAATGTAGTTCCTAATAACACATCCTACACACAGCACACATCACACTAGTCGTAATACACTCCCTAGTCAATGTAGTTCCTAATAACACATCCTACACACAGCACACATCACACTAGTCGTAATACACTCCCTAGTCAATGTAGTTCCTAATAACACCTACACACAGCACACATCACACTAGTCGTAATACACTCCCTAGTCAATGTAGTTCCTAATAACACATCCTACACACAGCACACATCACACTAGTCGTAATACACTCCCTAGTCAATGTAGTTCCTAATAACACATCCTACACACAGCACACATCACACAAGTCGTAATACACTCCCTAGTCAATGTAGTTCCTAATAACACATCCTACACACAGCACACATCACACTAGTCGTAATACACTCCCTAGTCAATGTAGTTCCTAATAACACATCCTACACACAGCACACATCACACAAGTCGTAATACACTCCCTAGTCAATGTAGTTCCTAATAACACATCCTACACACAGCACATCACACTAGTCGTAATACACTCCCTAGTCAATGTAGTTCCTAATAACACATCCTACACACAGCACACATCACACTAGTCGTAATACACTCCCTAGTCAATGTAGTTCCTAATAACACATCCTACACACAGCACACATCACACTAGTCGTAATACACTCACTAGTCAATGTAGTTCCTAATAACACATCCTACACACAGCACACATCACACTAGTCGTAATACACTCCCTAGTCAATGTAGTTCTTAATAACACATCCTACACACAGCACACATCACACTAGTCGTAATACACTCCCTAGTCAATGTAGTTCTTAATAACACATCCTACACACAGCACACATCACACTAGTCGTAATACACTCCCTAGTCAATGTAGTTCCTAATAACACATCCTACACACAGCACACATCACACTAGTCATAATACACTCACTAGTCAATGTAGTTCCTAATAACACATCCTACACACAGCACACATCACACTAGGGCCACGACTGAGCCTCAGCACACGGAAAGTTCACAGGTCAACAAAAGTGAAGGAGACATGATGTCCACAGAACTGCGCCGATTGTCAAGTCTGTTTGTTAAAAGAAATCAAAGCCACGGAAACCAAAGAGGCAGCGTATTCCACACGCATGATGGCGGGCCCATCAAAAAGATACACAACCACAAGTCCAACACGAGGAAGACGTCAGATAAGATAAAAATACGACAGAGTTCTGCCCCCTCCAGCCAGTTAGGCAAAGGGACATCACTCCATCACTGTCGTCAAATTCCGCGCTGCTCTTGCCTGGCGCTAGCTCTCTGTCTCCATGGTGACGACACCGGCCTTGAAGAAGTCAGTGGAAGTGGAGCGGACGTGGAGGTCAACTTGATCTTAATGTTCATCGCCGGCACCGCCATGTTGATTGTGTGCCTAACCCCCAGCTTCTGTTCCACATCACCATCATCCTGGTGTCTGATATCAGCTACCCCGGACTTTACTACCTCCTGGCGTTTGTTCTTTGGCAGGTGACTACTACTCGGAGCAATCAACACGTATTGGAACTTTTCCGTGTGCCTCAAGATGGCATCGAAACTCAGAGATTTAGTCACTAGGGTGTTCAGACTATACAAACTGAAACCAACTTTAAACTTTGTTCAACAACATGATTAGTATGTTCTTAAAGTATTGTACAAACCCATTGACTGTATTTAGAACTAAACTTGTTGTACTGATATATTAATCGTGCTATGTGTATGCGATGTGTGAAATAAAGTTCAGTATAACCACCAGGAGCAAGACTGTGTGAGTACTCAATGTTTTATCTGCCACTTTATTCACTCGTGCTTTGCTGCTGAGTCGATGACAGATGAAACATCAGCAGACAGAAGAGACGAAGTCTATAAATAATGTCAACAATCTAATCTGTATGAAAGTAAAGATTGAATAATCAGGAAATATCAAAAGATTTACGAATCCGTAATTGTGTGTGTGTGTGTGTGTGTGTGTGTGTGTGTGTGTGTGTGTGTGTGTGTGTGTGTGTGTGTGTGTGCCTGTGTGCGTGTGAGAGAGAGAGAAAGAGAGAGAAGTTATATTTGTGAGGCCGACTAAAAACCATTCTTTACCGGGCAAAGTGTAAGTGTGGCCCAAGAGAAACCTAAGTTACCCGTAAGTGTAAATGAAGTGCTATGTTACTAAACAATATTCTCTGACTTACCTGTAACTGTAAACACGGGGTTGTGCTAAAATAAAATTAGTGTCTCCTTACCTTAAGTAATTGCCACAAACCTACTGTCTTTTTTATGTTTTGAATGAGCGCAGAAAAGTGTGGGCGGATGGCGAGTGTTTTGTGTGTGTGTGTGGAGGCGCGAGCGAGGGTGTCAGCATCTCATGGCGGCCGTTTTATCTTTGATGTACCCGCTCCACTGAGGGGCTCCACCCGTATACATGTTGTCAGGGAGAGAGCGACTTTTGTTGCCTGATGCGAGTCGTTGACTGTGAGAGGAGAAATACCCGACAGTTTTCTCCAGCGTTGTGTTTACATGCAACTCCTGACCACACGGATGAAAGATGTACAATAAATTTTCTTGTGAAACCTGTTGAGGAAAGTCTGCCTCGGTTTTAATTCTTCTTGATTGGTGTATGTAACTTTGGACAAGAATAGTAATATAATGTCTTTAAATCATTGTCAGTTTTTAAGTAGTCCATTTTTCAGTCCAGGTTTGGGTTTTTTTTACTTTTATTCTATCTTTCTGTGTCTGATGTTGGCTGCCACTGTATGGCTGTTGTGACAACTAGTGGGACTGAGAACTTAATTATGATGACTATTTCCTGTGGGTGGGTGTGTGAGAGAGAAAGAGAGAGATTCGTTCCATCTACCTCTTTTTGACGGGACCGGCTGTGAAAAAAAAACAGATAAAAAGCGATTTACTCAAAAAAAACTAAAATATAATCAAGAAACATTATGCTTCTGTAAATTAAACAAAAAATTCTCTTTTTACTAAAATATGTATCGTCTTTTAGTTTTTCCATGGTAGAGGAAAACCAATGTAATTGTAACCAAACAAAATCTTCGAAAGAATATCCCCGCTGTCACAGTTTATCTCATCAATTATCATTATCTACACGTGTGGTGACGACGACATCTATGCCACGCCTGTTGCTGTATTGGTATTAATTAGTCTTTACAAGCAGTGATTAAACCAAACTGCAAGGCTCATGATTTCCGTACTCACATTGTGACAACACTGGCACAGGTTAGTGCAATCATGGACTCCAAGTACCCTGTCATCAAACTGGAAGAAAATAACAGACGGCGCTGAGAGTGATTAAAGTTATTATTAAAGGTAAGAGGTCCTTACTGAATTTTAAACTGAAATAATTGGACTATTTTGTGTATGAGCTGCAGGATGTGTGCCTGATCTTTTAGATGAGTGTGTGTGCGTGTGTATGAGTGCGTGTGTGTGTGCGTGTGATTGAGGGCGTGTGTGTGCGTGTGATTGAGTGCGTGTGTGTGTGTGCGTGTGTGTGTTTGTGTGTGGGGGGGTGTGTGTGTGTGTGTGAATTACAAAAGAATGCGTGTGCGACAACTGGCCTCATGACCTTATATAACCCACCGCCACTCTTCGCTTTTAAACAAACAACTAGCGCCTGTCTGCAGCAAACTATCCTTGGAAGAAAATCTCATCTGTGGATTGTGTAGTTTAATTTGGAAATATGTGTAGCTTCCTGTAGATATTTTAACAGCTATTAAACATTTGTAGCTTTTAGTGCTACACTTACTGTGATGGCCATCGTTGTGCTGTGAGAGGACATCACTGAGGACTGTGTGTAGACAGTCTCTGAACTTTAGTAATATTTCCCTGCTCCATGATCCTTGTTACTTGAGGCACATTGATTGGGTGGCTGGGACAGCCGTTATCAGGAAACACTGCCAGCGATGGCACCGAATTCCATCGCTTCCGTCGTCACAAACGAGTTTGCCGATGCGGTCACGTGGGAAGAGATTTCCGTCAACAGTACATCCACTCGTGACTCAGAGATACAGCAGCAGCAGCAGTACACTGGTCTCTGCCAAGTAGTGCAGCACAGCGGTGATGCGTCTTTTGACAAGAAGGACGACATCATGAGCGATCAGGTACAAACTTCATCCGTTTTTTATAGATCACACAGGCAGCACTTTGGCATCCTTGACCACCAGTCACGAACAGGTAGCCATTATCTGAAAAAAGTCTCCTAATTCGAAAATGAAAACAGATTTATCATTAAATTAAATGGGGAAGTGTTAAAGGATAAATGGTGCGTCGGGCTAAAATGATACAGACTGACCTTCTGAATGATGTCCAACCAGATCGTCAGGTAAAACGATCGCTTAAATACAATGATGTCTAAATCAGCTTCGAGTCATGAGTGTTTGTTTACTCTGTAGCCAAAGAAACCAAAGTGACTCTAATGACTGACGAAAACCATTGGACAAGAAGGTGACAAGCGATGCTGGACTAGTGTCGCAGTTTGTGGCGATCCCATTGGAAACAAAGTGTAAAGCGATGTCATGACACTGTCAGCAGTTTTCCCCACTGGTAGTCATGAGCTTGATTTACTGGCAGGAAAACTGCGATCAGCACGGGAAGCCTGTAAACTGTGGACGAGCAGACGATGAGGATGTCAGCAGGACTGTCTTGGTTGTGTAGTGTCTTCTTTAAAATAGAGGTCGCTGTTTGTCTACGAAGATGTGTGAAAAATTCTGTTGCCAGTTCTACACCAAGTCTCAACACATTTGACACTGACGGAGGGTCACTCAGTTTTGTTATGGCATTTGTCTATGTTTCACACACAGAGGTTGTCGGCTTGACAACTTCGGAACAAATTTGATATGGAGGGGTGGGGGGACAGCAGCACTCACCGAGCCAGTCAACCAACACACTGGACCAAAACTGGGCGGAGATTCAAACTGGTGTCTGTACGAGGTCGGCTTCAGTTTAACCGGTTCCTGAAAGTCAGTTCACTAACGACACACAGCTTCACAGCTCACTTTCTTTAGCTCAGTCTGCTCGGCTTCACTCCCCTCTCCTCCTACCCGATACCTGATCAAATAATAATGAAACATTCGACTTACTAGGATGGACTGTCGATCGTCTATCGGAAGCAATGAAGGGCGAGTCTATGAAAAGGACTTCTCCGCTCCTCCCTCTGTCCACCCATACGACACACAACATCCAAGAATTTCCAGAATTCAGCAGAAACCGACCTCACAAGTCATGTGTCCCACTACTCTTAACCAACAAGCGTTCATATAGAACCTTCAAATATACCGCAGAACCTCCATAACAGCAACAACAAATGGTCTTGTAACACTTTCATCCAAAATGAATCTTTGCGGAGGAGACACACCACACAAGCAATCAATTCATTTGAAGGAACAGAAAGACGAGCGGCTGTAATGATGAAGCACAAAAGTATGAGATGTCCCAAAGACAACAGACAGTAAGGACAAAAAGTAATCAACAAATGGATATCATAGGTCAGACTAATCAAGGAATATAAAAGGAAAGATATAACGACAGTGAGATCAGGTTAATAATGAATGAATAATTCACACTCACACAAAACCCACACTCACCCCAAATCTTTGACCAAAGAGATTCACTAAGAGGGGCCCTGAGGCCGGAATGTCAAACTAGGCTAAAGAAAGAAACAACAGACAAATGTTTCAACTGTTTCAGTTTAAAACCTGTTTCATTTCCATAAAAATTTATTTTGCAAAGAAATTGTTTATCTGTAAACTTAGAAACTGCGTTTTCTTCACACGCACTGTCGTCTGCTCACTTTGTTAACCTAAAATAATTGTCACTAATTGATCACACAAAACTCTTGCTAATGTAATTTTTTTAAGTCGATAATTTTCCGATTTAAAATTATATCAAGTTAAATTTCCGATATAGGTATGAAAGCTTGCCACTGCCACTTTGCTTTCCATCTGTGTGTGTGTGCACGTGTGCGTGCGTGCGTGCGTGCGTGTGTGTGTGTGTGTGTGTGTGTGGCGAGTGGGTAGCGTCCCTTGTCGCCTAGGCAAAGGCCTGGCTTGAAGCTCTCAGATACGACTATCCTCTCGTGCTGAATGTCTTTGCTTTGACTGTTCAGACGGAATACTGGATGACCATGATCATCTCTGCGATACTCATTCCGTTGTTCACCTTCCTCGGTCTCCCTGGCAACGTGCTCAGCGCCGCGGTCTTCTATCGACAGGGCCTAAGGGAGAGAATCAATGTCTGTCTCTTCTCCCACGCTGTCATAGATATTATCGTTGTCCTCGTCCTGTTCCTCTCCTACTGCGAGCACGTCTACAGGCAGCTGGTGGCGCCCTCCTGGGTGATGCTGACCTACCTTCCTGGTAAGTATCTCTTCAATACTAAGGTTATTACTCGCGTTATTCGTAAAGCAGCCCTCGTGACGGAAAAGACCCAACGTTTGAACTTTCACCTTTGACCTAATGAATCGTCCGATATGCAAAGACTGGTGCGCTTTGAATGCAACGATGATTTCTTCGTACATTGTACATTTTCAATATCATTTTTATCCTTGTACAGCTTGTACTTGAATTTATTTTTTATTTTTTGTAAATAAGTTGATTTGGTGCGGTCCACAGTAAAGGGCTCCAGTTGTCTGTAGTGAGTTTATAGTTCCTCGCGTGTGTGGTCATTTGTAATGTTCATAGGCTGTTCACAGGTCTCACGGGCTCTGTGTGGGCATCGCACTTCTTGTCGGCTGTGATCGCCAGTGAGCGGTGTTTCTGTGTCGTCAGTCCCTTCCACGCCAAGAGGCTGCTCAAGACCTCCACCATGGCCGCCATCATCGTCGTCTGTTGTCTCCTTCTTATCGGAGGCATGTGCGCTATCGCGGGTCCTAAACACACAACAGCCTGCAGGATTGATCTCACAACAAACATCACGGCAGAAATCGTTTATGTAACACCGTAAGTATACAAAAGAGAAATAAGAAAACACTGAGATATTATGGTTTAACGATATGAATGCAATGTAGAATAATCTTTTGTTGTTGCCGAGGTTTCTCGAAAGCTGAGCCTGACAAAGCATTGAAATTTAGCCAACACGATTACTCAGCTCTTATCTGACAACCAGTAGGTATCGAGCACTAACCAGCCTAACACTTCACTAACTATTGCGCTTTCACTACATTTCCTGACATAGCAGTTGCTATGGTGCACTATCCACATAAATATGACAACTCAGTAGTTAATGTGTATTTCCTAGACCTCACCTGACAAACTAGACGCTGCTGTTTTTAACTAGATATTACCTAAGCAACAAATTTATCTTGGACGTCGTCGACGTCTTCGTCTACGCGGCTGCTCTGCCCGGAATCTTCCTCGTCGTCATCATCGTCACAACATGTGTCACCGCCATCAAACTGCGCGCTGCTCTTGCCTGGCGTCGGTCAACGACATCTCAGACAACAGCGACGGCAAAGCTGCCCAAGATGGCGAAGGACGACCCCGAGGTGAAGATGGTGAACAAGGAAGTCGGCCTGACACTTATGTTGCTGGCCACCTCTCTGTCCTTCATCGTGTGTATTACACCAAACTTCGCATTTCAGGTCGCCACCATCTTTGTTGCAGACCTCAGCTACTCGGGTCGCTACTACAACCTCACCGCCGCCTTGTGGAATGTTGTGTCTTTTTTCCGGGTAGTCAACTCGTCTGTAAATTTCTTTGTGTATTATAAAATGGGTTCAAAGTTCAGGGAGACGGTGAGACTTGTCCTAAAATATCAAAATAAATAGCTGAAAAAAACAAATTTCTTTCCTTCAAATCAGGCCAATAATCGCAATTAAAATGTTTTATTCGAAAGCTGGTTAACCGCAGCGTGTGTATAAAGATTTGTTACATGCGGTAAAGGCGGGTAATGAGCGGGACTTTATACCCGACACTTAGCAATTATCACTCACCTCTCTACAATACTTCTAGTGTGTCGTCAGTGGAGTGAGCAATCATCTACCTGTCTGCTATGGACTCTGTTCTGTGGCCACTCTACAAATGTTGGTTTTATGAGCAGCAAATAAGTTGAAAGGGTGCACAAGTTGTATTTTGCTCAAACAAGAAGAAACACAAGATTAACTTTTATAAACTCCCTCAGATGCTTAAGACCAGTGCAGACCTAATGACAAAGCTCTATCCTGATAAACTCAACATTAAAACAACAATATGACTGTGGACTTTGCCTGATTAAACCATGTTGCGTGTGTTTACAGGGCTGGCTACTTTGCCATGATAATATAGCCTTAGCTGCTGGCAGCGTAAAACACCAATTCCTTCCCCTTCCCCTTCCCCTCCCCCTCCCTTCACCCTCGGCCTGATTACAACAATGTAGATGATAAAAGAAACCAGTTTCATTTTTGCGCCACCATGGGGTCGTTCCTACCCGGCCAATAATACCCGTTCCGAACTGTTGACCACTTGTCTGCTCCGTCCGTTTCTGAAAGACACTGGACTGTAGGTGATGAGAATCCTACACTTGCTTCTCACCTGACAGACAAACTGTCACACACTGACTGTCGTACAGGTGAACACAGTGCCATACAGTGCGCGCAACACTACTTCTGTGAACACTCATTGCGATCTGCTGTCTATTGCTCGAGATTGCGAAGGTAGCTTCTAGACTAAAGTCCCCCCCCCGTGAACAGTGCGGACAAATTCATCGTTGTCATCATCCTCATCACCGTCGTCGTCCTCAACATCATTATCGTCGTTAACGTCAGATTTCTTGGGTAGAAGGACGCGACTCTAGGTGTCGATCTTCAAAGCTACATCAACAGATAACAAACAATATATTCCCTTCTCACTTAACAACCACCACTGCGCGCCCCCCCTCCTCCCCCCACAAACCACGTGAAGACATCTCTTGTCCTGGCGAGGGTAAGGGGCGACCTGCATGTGTCCCGAGAACTGCTTTCAGTGCACCCAGATGTTTGTCTTGTGGAGCGAACAGAATCCAGAACCGGTCATCCTCAGTCCTTTTTTAAACATATTCCATTCATTCTTTTTTTAGTTTTCATTAATTGCATATGAACAAAAAGTGCGTGAAACCCCGACAGCTATTTAAACAGGTTTAGTCACACGCTCTCTCTCGATCAGTCAAAATAATATGAAGACCATGTGGAAAACACATTTTTAAAAAAATAATAAAAGCTGGAAAACAAACTCGTATCAGAAATAATTGGCAACCTACAGTGGTTTTACTATGTGAATATTTAGTCAAAATCAGTGGCCGTGTTAATGTTGGTGATGTTGGTAATGTTGGTAATGTTCAATATGTGAGAATCTTCAGTCAGTCGTCCCTTGCCTGGCACCTGGCATTGGGGGGAGCACATGGATAGACGCGGCAGCTGATAGGGCCCGCCACTCTTGCCTGTTTTGGGCAATAGTCAGCAGGTCCTGTACAGGACGACCAGTCCAGTCTTTGACGTTCGTAAGCCAGTTCTTTCTCTGACCACCGCGGCGTCGGCTACCCTCCAAGGTGCCTTGAAGGATAGTCTTCGAACAAGGTGTCGTGCCGGGTTACATGGCCAAAGAAGACCAGCTTACGTCGCTTGACTGTTGATAGTAGAGGTTCCTGGTGTCCTACCAGTGTGGCCATCTTGTTTCTTACAAAGTCGTTGGTTTTGTGTTCTTTGTATGAGATCCGGAGCAGCCTCCTCAGACACTTGTGCTCGAATGCCTGGATTCTCCTTTCTGTTTCGGCGAGTAGAGTCCACGTGTCGCATCCGTAGAGCAGGATCGGCACTACCAGGGATTTGTATAGCCTGTACTTGGTAGTGAACCTTATCTTGTGGCTAATCCAGATCCTATCTAGCCTAGCCATTGCTGCTGTTGCTGTTGCGATCCTGATGCGGATATCTTGCGTGGAGCTGCCGTCCTTGGAGAGAGTGGCTCCCAAGTACTTGAAGCTGCTTACCTCTTCGAGCTGTACCCCGTTCATATAGATCTCTGCTTTGCCGTTGCCATTGATCATAACTTTGCTCTTTTCTGTGCTTGTCTCCATTCCATATGCGTTTGAGCTGTCTGTCAGTCTGTTGGTGAGGTCTTGCAGTTCCTTGTTTGTACCTGCTAACAGATCTATATCATCTGCAAAGCGTAGGTTGCAGATTGGTCTTCCACCGATTGAAATGGAGGTATGGTGGTCATGAAGAGCTTCAAGCATGATGTTCTCCAAGAATATATTAAACAACACGGGTGATAGGGGACATCCTTGACGTACCCCTACTGTGGTACGAAAGTAAGCTCCTATTTGGTTGTTAAGCAAAACTGTACTCGTTGAGCTGTTATACAACGCTTCAACGACTTGGACAAGCCCTTCTTCAATGTTGAATTTCCGCATCACATGCCATAGCCCCTCGTGCCAGACTCTGTCAAATGCCTTCTTAAAGTCAATGAAGTTGTGGTAAAGGTCCCGCTGATGCTGCAGATGCTTTTCTATAAGAAGACGACAGTTGAAGATCTGCTCAACTGTGCTTCTACGTGGTCTGAAGCCAGCCTGTTCTTCTGCTAGCAGCTCTTCTGCGGTGGTTCTGATGCGGTTCTGTATGACCTTCAGCATGACTTTGCTTGGGTGACTGATAAGGCTTATTGTTCTGTAGTTCTGACACTGTTTGCTGTTTCCTTTCTTTGGGAGGGGAATGATTAGTGACTGCGTCCATTCTCTGGGCCATTCCTTGCACTCCCAGACTCTTTGGCACAGAACAGTTAGGGCTTTTGTAGTTGCTTCCCCACCCTGCTTGAGCAGCTCAGCTGGTACATTATCAACGCCTGGTGACTTTCCTCCCTTCAGACTATGTACAGCTTTTTCGACCTCTTCCCGTAGGACTGGTATGTCTGCAGGTTCACTGTCTCTAGTCTGGTTGTTTTGGAGAATGTTGGCGTCGGTCTTCAGCTGGTAATTGTACAGGTCCTTGCAGTATTCTGTCCATCGGTTGAGTACAGCATTGCCTTCTGTGAGAAGGTGACCATTGCTGTCTTCGATGACTGAGATCTTTTGCTGGTCTGTCTTAGTGAGGGTCTTTAGAAGTGCCATTCCAACCTCTATGTCCTGGCACTGCTTCTCGATCCAGCTCTCTCTAGCTGCCTTCATCCCTTTCTTAATGGCACAATTCACTTCTTTGTATTTGGTTGCTGCTTCTGGTTTGCTTTTCTTTTCTCTCTTCAAGGCCCTCCTTTGGTCACAGAGGTCTAGTATGTCGTTCGTGACCCATGGCTGTTTCTTGTTTCTATGTCGCCCTAGAACCTCTTGGGCTGTCGACAGTAGCACCTCTTTGATGTTTCCAGAGAGGGTGTCTACATCACAGTCCACCAGGTTCAGTGCGCCAAATTTTCCGCCAACCGTGGCCTTGAAGACTTCTGCAACCTTTGGGTCTTGCAGCTTCTCCAAATCAAAGCGAATTCGGGGAGTGTTTGAGAGTCGCTTCGCTTTCAGCCTCAGCTTCAGGTTTGTTAGAACAAGGTCATGGTCGCTGCCTATGTCAGCGCCTGGGTACGTCCTTGTCTTGGCCCTGTTGATGCTGGATTTGAAGCGTCTCGGCAGGAGGATGTAGTCGATCTGATTATGGACCAGTCCGTCTGGTGAGTGCCAGGTGGCCGTCCTTGATTTCTTGTGGGGATACAAGGTGTTGGCTAAGGTGAGTCTCTGGCTCTGTGCGAACTCTAGGAGTCTGATGCCCCTGTCGTTGGTTTCACCAAGGCCAAATTTCCCCACCGTTCCTGCCCATTGCTGGTAGGCGTCTTGTCCGACCTTGGCGTTCCAGTCTCCGAGCACAACCAGGATGTCCTTTTTTGGAACTGCCTTCATAATCTTGTCCAGTTGTTGGTAGAATTCTTCCACTTCGTCGTCTCCATGTGTGGAAGTTGGAGCGTATACTTGGACAATGGTGACATTATGAGGCTTGGCTGAGACACGAATGGAGATCAGCCGGCTAGATACGGGTGTACAGCTGATGACGGCCGCGGCCACCTTCCTGTGCACAAGGAAGCCCACGCCGTACTCATGCCTGGTGTCCTCCCCACTGTACCACAGTCTGTGGCCGTCTTCCGTCACTGTTTCCCCAAATCCTGTCCATCTAACCTCCGCCAGTCCCACAATGTCCCACTGATACCGTTTCAGCTCGTGTGTGAGTTGGTGCACTTTTCCGCACTGGTATAACGTGCGTACGTTCCACGTGCCAATGGTTGTTCCTTCTCTTAGTTTGATTTCTGTTTTGGTTTCAGTCTTGGTCTTGGTCTTGGTCTTGGCTCCAGTAGCACACTTTTCGCTGACCCCACGCTGGAGCCTCCCGATAGGGTGCGCGGTCGTTGTTAGTCCGGGCCGCGACCGATCCGGCATGTTATCTCTTTTCTGGCGTATATCCATGGTCCTTTCATTGAGCTTATACACTTGGTAGCGCTAATCCCCTCTCCAAGTGAACCACAGCCGATTGTCGGCCTGGTCGTGAACACGTAGGCGCTGGGCCCTGGCCGGTACTCTCGTCATGGAGAGTCTTCGCCCGCTGATGCCGTGTTAGTATCAGGATTTTCTGTAGGGGTTTACTCCCTTAGCCTTTATCTTTCCCAAGATTCCCCCAAGGCAGTGGGGCCATTTTTCCTTGGCTAGGATGAGAGAAAATTTTTGACGTCTGAGTTGACCGCTCCATGCCGGCAGGTGAAAAAAAAATGGCGGCAGCGGCAACCACATGGTTTTCTAAGTTTCTATACTAGTCACATGATCGTTAAACTAGCCCATCAAACATCAAATTTTAAGCTTATGGTCTTATAATGCCTGTGAGAATCTTGCCGTCCACAGAACATGGGGTCGAGAATTTTTTACCGCAGGATTTTGCAAACACGAAAAATGCGCTGTAACCAGTCTGACAATTTGTATATTCAAGTCCTTTGAGATGATGGGGTAGCTACCATGTGATGCTATAATTTAGAAGCTGTTCTTGTGAATACAAGCATCCTGGTATTCGTGCTCCATGTGACATACCCATGCCTTTCAATCACCAAAACAATTTTCATATTTAAAATCAGAAAATTTATTTTTACTAAAGCACGCGCTAAGGTGTGAAGACATTGTGAAGAAACCAATTCCCTTCTTGTGATTATTACAGGAATGGGAGACAATGTCCCTGGGAGGAGTGGTTAGAAGGTCTGCTGAGTCTTTCTCGGCGCCAGTTGAGGCATGGCTTTATGAAGAGAAGAAAAGCTATCAGGGATAGAACATTTAAAATGTAATCATTTTCATGTTGAGTGAAATCTACCCAGCTTCGCCGTTAATTGCAGATAATTAGTAGGTTGGACAGTTCTTACCTGTGAAAAGTCTGCTCAAAAGCATAGGTGACATTTCTGTGTAATGTATGAGAGAGGAGGAAGACGGGTACTAACTCAACTTGTTACTTGTTTACCTCCTCTGTAACATGTTCAACTGTCATTCATCCCATGCTCGGTGTGGATTAATAGACCTTTTCGTTTTCCACAACTTATATTGGGAGCATAAAATGACAGTACCACAGCAAAACAATGAAATGAAGAGGGAAATGTCCTTGTTTACAGAAAACAAAGCCTGGAAGATGAGTGGAAAGTTGTAGAGTAGAAATAGGGAGGAGAAGAACAATCGTTTAATGAAAATCTTCGGGTGTAGACCTTAGCAACAGCTTTTTGAGTTTCCTCGGAACATTGCTTTTATTATTTTTATCTCGTCATATTACACTGCAAAAAACCGGATTTGTAAAATAAATGTTGACAGGAGTGATTACAGTTGTACTCGGTACTCCTATTACAAGTTGTTATGAGGACCTCGTGTTGTCATCAGTAGTTTGCATCATCGAGAGGCTGTATGTAGTCGACAGACAGCAAACATCTAGAAACATCTTTGGCAGCTACCCGACCTCGTGAGTGTTTATGTTACACCAGCATTAGCAAGATTCTGTTTTATAATGTGTAGGGCTTAGTCATCGTACAGACCTTTGGAATCTCCGAAAGGTGTTAATTAAGAATATAGAAGTTATATAATATGATGCGTTCTTGTAAATTATTTATTTCAATAAACTGCACAAAAATAGTGGAAAGATGTGAAGCTGTTGAATCATCGAAGCTAATACAGTAGAAGTCACTATACATATGACAATGGGTGGTCTGGTCGGATCTCAGGTGAATGTCTCTCGAAGAAGCTGGATTCATAAATAATGTTAAAATGAGCATTAAAGGAAAGAAAGCACAGTGACTTGCATTCAAGAGTATTTACCATTCCATGCAATATCAAAATATGATGACATACTTGCACTGAAGTACTTTGGCTACACAACATGCGATCTTTCATTTATTGTACCTGAGCAATAAAGTGGTTCTTGAGTTGGACAAGACTTCACCGTTTAGCTGTTTAAATGAAGAAAAGAATGTGTTTTTTACGCGAGTCTCTCAACTTAGACATACCAAGACCTGTTTGTAGTAAGACTATTATAGCAATAATAATAATAATAATAATAATAATGATGATGATGATGATGATGATGATGATGATGATGATGATGATGATGATGATGATGATGATGATGATATATATAGCGCCTTTCCAAAGATTTGCTCAGAGCGCTTTACATAAATCATACATAGATTAAATCATTAACAACTAGACACCGTCATTCACATATAACAAACTCGCTCACTTGTACAACACACACACACACACACACACACACACACACACACACACACACACACAAACACACACACACACACACACACACACACTCACTCACTCACTCACTCACTCATACACAAAGTAACTTACAGACACACGTATACACACTCAGGTCAGGACAGGGTGACAGTCAAGTCTCTGTTCTGAACAGATGTCTGATGTTTAGACTTAAAGGTGGTAAAAGAATGAGAGTGTCGAAGGTTGATAGGTAATCTGTTCCAAGTTAATGGTGGTTGGTAGGAGACAGACCTGTGTCCATAGTCTCTGTCTTAGTGGGACTCGCAGAAGCTCGGTGTCAGAAGATGAGCGAAGAAGTCGTGCGGATGTAGAGATGGGAGTGGGAGTGAGTTCGGAGATGTACAGAGGACCAGTGACAGAAACAGCAGAGTAAGTTAAAGCGGGAAGTTTGTAGACTACACGGTCCACGACTGGCAACCAGTGAAAATGATAGATGATATATGTTCATATCTAGATGGTCTGCAGATGAGGCGAGCATCGTTATTCTGGATACTTTGAAGTCTGTCAAGACCATATTTGGGAATTTCAACTAAAAGAGAATTACAATAGTCCATCGTCGACAGCACAACGGCACAGATTAGAGTTGTAGATGCATCAGTGGTGAAATGGTGACAAATAGAACTGAGCATACGAAGTCCAAGGTAAGAATTTCTGCAGACATGAGAAATATGCTGATGAACAGTCAAACTCTGATCGAGAATGACACTCAAGCTGCAGACAGAGATGGAGAAAGGTAATAGTTGAGTTTTTTATAGACAGAAACTGAGGGAGAGAAGGATGACAGAAATGATTTTGGACAAGTAAGTAGCAGCTCAGTCTTGTCACTTTAAGTCTGACACAGGTTGACCACACAGTCGAAAATCGAAGAAAATGTAAACGACTGAGGAAAGAATGGAGAGCTGCAGACATCGCACTTTTAAATCTCAATCTTTATTACAAAGAGTCTTCGGCGTGTTTTCCTCTTTAACTTAATATTTGTTGACTGAAAATATATCCGCAACACAGAAAATCATTGCTTGTAGCATATCTCTGTCACACACCTCTCTGTATGTGTCTACGGCCAGTTATGATCATTCATGTCTTACTCTAGTTAGTAAAAAACAATATTGTAGAGAAATATTTTACATAATCTTGTTATTTATACATTAGATATTGTGGCTGTGTAGGTTGATGGTTAGTGCGTTTGTCTTGGGAGGTCTGCCCTCGTCACAGAGGCATACGGTATCAGTGTTTGTCATCCAGATGCTGTGCTCTAGATACGATGAACCGCTTATTCATACAGCGTCTATGACAGAGTACCTTTTCCATTTGAAAGGAGGGGGATGTCCCAGCTGGCTAGAAGGTGTCAGCTCGTCGTCACTTGTCATCTTTGCCC
This sequence comes from Marisa cornuarietis, assembly GCA_004794655.1. NCBI lineage: Eukaryota > Metazoa > Mollusca > Gastropoda > Architaenioglossa > Ampullariidae > Marisa > Marisa cornuarietis. The sequence goes on along the minus strand of SMMW01000641.1, from coordinate 582,208 downwards.
GTTGATGTGCTTCACATGTTGTGTCTGCTATGGATCTGTGCATTTGTCATACTATTTCCTATGTCCCGGGATTGATTTCTGTGTTTACGCCATTTTCTCTCTCTTTCTTGACCATTTTATTTCTACTGCCACGTCTGCCATTACTTAGATGTTACATCTGTACATCAATAGTGTCGTTTTTGGAATATGAGTCTTTTTTCTTCAGTCACTCCAAAATGTTTTGTTGAGCTGTCACAGTACAGGCAGGTCAGCAGGTCAGCAGGTCAGCAGGTCCAGTCAGCTAAGCTTCCAGTGACCATTAGTGGGATGCTCTTACAAGAGTTGTGTTGATGGAATGATATTTCTGTCCGCGAAAGTGAGACCACTGGACCAATTATAGTGAGTTGAACTCTGAGTAGCTACACTAACCGCACTAATGAAGTCTGCTTTCTTCCATTATCATTATTTCTCTTTGTTTACTTTTTGTAAAACGCTTTGAGCTAAGTTTTGATGGTGGGGTAATAAATATATAAATCAATGCATATCATCGAGAATATTGTTCTTTAAAGTATTCCGATATAACTTAATCACGCGTTTTATCTTTAGAATACTTCATGTCCTGCCTTGTCAAATGTTTTTACTTCAAGTGTCGCGGGGTCCACAGAGAATATTGAGACTTGGCGCGAGAAGAGCCACAGACCGTGTCCACTCACAGATACAGTATTAACTAGTAGACTCGCTCACACCTACAGTTATAATAGACTGAGGAGCTTTAACTAACAGACTGAGGAGTTTGTGGTCTCCTCCAACTGTCAGGATTTAAGGCTAGGATTATAAAGCCGGCGTACGGGCAATTCCACACATACTGACTGGCACAGAAGAGGGCATGCAATTCATCCTTTTTCCCTACAAAGTTATGGACTAACATTGTAATGTAATACAATGTAATAATTATAACAGTACCATAATTGTACTATTGGAAGTTGTGAAAAATGAACAGACCACAATATTGTATTCGTTGTCCTTCTTTATGTCATCACTTGCTTCAGTCTCATATTTAATAACCGTTTAGAATGACTCGTCTGTACGTAATAAAAACTGATGGCAATGGTCTCTCAGAGGAATCCCAGACACTTAATCCCCAGACATTTAATCCCAGACACTTAATCCCCAACACTTAATCCCCTAGACATTTAAACCCCAGACATTTAATCCCCAGACACTTAATCCCCAGACATTTAATCCCCAGACACTTAATCCCCTAGACATTTAAACCCCAGACACTCAATCCCCTAGACATTTAATCCCCAAACATTTAATCCCCAGACAATCCTCAAAATGAAATTTCAACTCAAAAAAATTATGAAGTGAATGAAAAATTTAATTCAAATTCAAATAATCATTTTCATGTAAACATCAAAATAAGTTTGACAATTAAAATAATACTTAACTTCAACAATTATAACATTAATTAGAGTTCATGTGACCTATTAAAGTCAATGTTCTTCAACAATATGACATGAAAAGTTTTGTTAATCAATATGACAGGTAAGCTCATGATCGGAGGTACCCTAATTGGGGCGATTGTTATGTCTCATTAGTGTTACCACGTGACACATTTCTCTTACGGTTATAATATTTCAAGTTCCCGAAATAGCAGTTTTGAGTGTTGTGTCGCGATTTGGGGGCATTTTTGAGGATTAAGTGTCTGGGGATTAAGTATCGGGGATTAAATGTCTAGGGGATGAAGTGTCTGAGGATTAAGTGTCGGGGATTAAATGTCTAGGGGATTAAGTGTCTGGGGATTAAGTGGCTAGGGATTAAATGTCTAGGCGATTAAGTGTCAGGGATTAAGTGTCCGGTCACCCTCTCGGAGTATACCCTGGTTTTCTTACACCATTTCACAGGCTTTTTCTTTACCATTGTAGATCATACAAGACACCTCGCTCCCATGCAGTTGCTAACATCTGTTGTTTCCAAAGCATCCACAAAAGGATAAATAAAGTTTTAAAAAGATAAAATTGAATACAGTTTTTGTTATGCAATTATTAAAATAAATTAAACATTATTGATAAGATTTTTTAATCGCATTATGTATAAATTAGAACTATGTTCAAGCATTAAATACTCAGATCAGTGTTATGCTTCCGGCTGAATCAACCATATCAACAACCATATCAACAACCATATCCACGCATATATACACACAATTCAATTTATTACAAAAAGAGCTTTTATGCTGAGTAAATGTTTATACTTAAATAATTTGAATTATACTAGTTTAAAATAAATATTTCAAATGTGTATTGATTTAACATTTTTACTAACGGAATGTTTTCGTCCTTTCTAGCTACCCGCATGAACACTAAACAAAGTATAGCAAGAGCACTTTATACAGGTGACGATAAGGTGTGTGTGTGTGTGTGTGTGTGTGTGTGTGTGTGTGTGTGTGTGTGTGTGTGTGTGTGTGTGTGTGTGTGTGTGTGTGTGTGTGTGTGTGTGTGTGTGTCTGTGTGTGTGTGTGTGTTTATTCCTTGTTACTCCTCGAGGAGCAAAAGTCCGCAAGCGGACCAGAAAGACACGTTAGTCTTGGCTTGGAAGGCAAAGTCGATTTTGAGGTCCTTGGTATCGTTTGATAAAGACAAACCAAAGTGTTTACAGATTTAGTCTTTGGCAATACCGTCTTATACTGGTAACTGGACATTCATCATTTGATTCTATTAACTGACCAGTAAAATATTACGGTAATTTATAACAATAATTATTAAATGTATGCAGCATAACCTCACTTTACAGCGAGCTGTATCCACTTTGAAAAAAGCGTGAGTATAACCAAACACAGAGGCATAAATACAAACACAAATATATACAAGAATATATGTACCTCTACAGAATGTGAAGTTTGTAGAGGACTTATTTGGTCCACGTGTAACGCTGGATGAATAGTTACTATAGTGAAACAGACTTTAAAGAATTTCAGTAAATTAGAAATGAAACAGGATCTGAGAGCAAATGTGTCATTTGACAACGGATGGCTCAAGATGTAAGGCTCAAGAGACAACACAGCCCAGAGCAAGTGGTAAGGCATGTCTAAACAGAGAAAACTTTAACAGGAAAAGTCGGTTGTCACGTGTGTCACGTGCACGAAGATCCGTTTGCTAATTTGAGCGAATAACGATGTCTATAACCGATATTTCAACTGATTCCATTGACTTTGTTAAATATCCATGTACAAGATGACATCAAGATGTTCACATTCATTCTGAGGCTTAAACACCTCCCTAAAATGATGTTTTATTGACGGGGGTACCAGAGATAAAAACAAAGATTTTAAGAAATAAATAATGATTGGCTCAGTACCTGCACTTGACTGAACACAGCAGCAAAGTCTAGAAATCTTGTGGAGCAGGAGCTAAGATAGTAAAACCTGTAAATCACGTGACATAAGTCACAATTCTTCCATAGTACTAGTATGATCTTTCGTTATAATGCAACACTTTCAGTGCCAATTTAAACTAAAATATAAACCGTTCTACATCATCATCATCATCATCATCATCATCATCATCATCATCATTATTATTATTATTATTGCAACGTTGATCTGACGAGAGACCACTATAAATATCACAAGAATTTCTTTCAAAACACTTTAACCAAGCAACATAAGTTGTCAATCAGCATCTGTGACTTCTGTCCTTGTACCCTTTACAGCGACATATTATATTCTTAATCGCCTCCCGGAACTTTGACCCCATTTTAAAATAAATGAAGAAACTCAAAGACGAATTCATCATCCAGAAACAATCCACAATCTTCCAGGAAGCTACTATAAGATTGTAGTACCGGCCAGTGAAGCTGAAGTCTGGCATCACCAGTGTGGTGACCTGCAGGACTAAGTTTGGTGTTATACACACAATGAATAAGACAGACGTGGCCATCAGCATCCGGGTCACACTCGCTTCCTTGCGGGACATCTCGAGGCCACCTTGTCCGTTAGGTGATGTCAACGTTGTTGTCGTCTTGGAGGCTGTTGACTGACGCCAGGTGAGAGCTGCTCGAAGTTTGATGGAGGTGATGACGGTGGTAACGATGATGACGAAGAAGAATATCACTGGTAGGGCAGTGGCGTAGACAAAAATGTCGAAGATGTCAGTAACAGCTTTATTGTTGATGTAGTATCTGAACATTGGGACAAAAATGGACCAATCATATTACTTGTTCATTTAGTCTGCTGTCTCATTAATAAAGCAAAGAGGACGATGTGAGTGAGAGTGTTTGTGTGTGTATATATAGTTGATACAAATGCAAAACTATGCCATTTGTCCTTCTTTACCAATCTTTGACAGTAATACTCCAGGGGCTAGTTGCACAGCCTGTTCCTAGACCTTAAAACTGTTTTACTCATTCTTGACGTCAGGCTAAGCGGCAGTTCGACCCACTGCGACGGAAGGTTTTAAGCCTTGGGACGGAAGTTTTTATCCCTTTCACAAAAAATCATAAAAAAATAACTAAAAGAGGTAGAAGAACAATTTAAATTGATAATGATAGATCGAAATGTGTAAAAAAGAAACACTTTTACCTTGTGTTTGCTTAAAAACACACTTTTATAGTATTCTAAACAGAAAATGCCATGATAATGAGTGCATCCCAAAACATTTTCGTGGTGACATTACACGTTTTTAAAAGCATAATTGAAAATAACATAAGGGAGAAAAGCACTGAAACAGTTAGGAAATCGTCCACCATGATTCTCTCCCTTGAACTGGCAGTGAATCACGTGTAATCACGTGTATTTTTGATGGAAAATTAAGCGCCTTGTTGAATCGCACGTTGTTGTGTCTCACTTTGACATGGATTTGTACTTCAACAACCGCAAAGGAGAAGAAAATAGTAAGTAATTTTAAAATTCTAATGTATATTCTAATAAAACATATATTTGTTTGGTACTTTATATCTGTATATATATTGTGTAAATAATTTTTTTGTTAATTTCCGACCGGTGCAATTCAAAAGTTCTAAAACGCGTACAGTCGTAATCTTTCATTTGATTTTAGTACTCAAAGACAAAACCTATGTATCTTAAAATTAACACCAAGAGAAAGTTTTAAAAATGCTCTTTAAAACGGTGTATTGCTGATGGTTGTCTTTACTGTAGGTTCATAAATATAAATTTTCAAAGCTGCCGGTCGAACTTTCTACCCCGGGTATTTGCTAGCCATTTTCTAAACAGAAAGACAGGTACCGTGGGAAAAAGCAGAAAATTACTGTCAAACGTAAAAACTACTTCATAAAAAGAAGATCAATCGATAGAAAAATGAATCAACTATCGAATTCATTAATTTTTTTTATCCAAAACCACGCATTTTATGTGTGTAAAAAAGTAACAAAATTTGGCCTGCCCAAGTCGGCAGACTCGTAGCCGAACGTTGACGGCGTGCCTGCCCTGGTAAGCAGGCGCGTCAAGAATGTTAAGGAAGGAAATCTAGAAACTGTTTATTCTTCGAAAATCGTTCACATGCCATTTAGACCCGCTGCACAAAAAAATGTGCTGACAGAAACGAAAATCTGGTTTAAAAAGCGTTTTCTCATTTAAAAAAAATAAGTTCTGAAAATGTGTTATGCCTTTCTAAACAGAGTTAAAGCCTAAAAGTGCTTAAAATTAGAAATGTGTCTTGCACTTGGCCCCAAATCACTTACCTATCTTTCCTCATATTTACGAGGGTTATTCTGTTCCCTCATTGGAAGACCGTCGTCTTTGTTTACTTCGTTTCATTTTTATTGTTGTATGTTAAGAAATGTTTCATGTGGAAAATAACGTTTACAACATGAAGTGAATGCAACATTGGTAGAATACATTTGGACAAAGTCGTAATTTGAGCAGAATGAGGAACGCAGCACGCGAGCGAGAGAAATACGAGAAGACTGTCACCAATTCAGTTATCTCCCCTTTCATTAGAAGACGGCTATGTACGCCACGTTACAGCTTGATGAGTGATGTCCCTTTGCGAGGACAATCTCTCATTAGTTGGATTTATTTTATTTTTCTGAGCTTATTTTGGTTTTGGAGTCCATCGCTTCACCTGCTGTGATCCTAGTGATTGTGCTAGATTGTGTTTCTTGATCCTGACATTTTGTTTCACTTTTCTTTGACAACGCCATTTTTATCCCAGTGCACTTTCTTGTTTGTGCAAGTCAACATCGAGATGAAGCTTGCCTCCGTGTGGTGAAATGTGCTTAATTATTATTATTATTCGCAACTGGCGCAGTGACCGCGGAAGGGACCTCACCAGGCCACAATCACCGCAATGTTGATTTTACCTTCACTTGAGTCGACAGACTATCTTTTAGGAAAGAGGCAACAAGAGTTGAAGTAGAGAAGTGTTGGCTATGATGGATACATAGTCAGTTACTCAATGGCTTCACTCAAATAACTTGTAGATCAAAGGTTGACACTAAGTTCAAAGTTAAGGGAGATCGCGGCAACAATCGATCCTGGCGTCTGTCGGTACCCCGGGTAAGCCTGACTAAAGCTCCAAGGAAAGACAATTCTTGTCAGCGAGCAGACTACTGAGTAGCCCGTTTCCAATTTAGCAAACTATAAACGTTACTTGAATACTCGGGTGTTAGTATTTTGTTGTGCCGTACATTGTTACGCTCTATGTGATTAACCTGTTGCCTCATCATCCCCACTTTCCCGCGCTATTGTCTCCCTTGTCTCCTGACACCCTACTGCCGCTTCACTCCCTTTCATCACATGTATAAAACCCACACGACATCGCTTTCACGTTAGCTTACGTTGTCACGTAAATCACATCTTCCGTGATGTTAGTAAGGGGGTCAAATCTACACACCATGATTTGTTTGGGAGCCACGATAGCGCACATGCCTCCAGTTAAGAGGGTACAACCGACAACAATGATGGCGGCCATGGTGGAGGTCTTGAGCAGCCTCTTGGCGTGGAAGGGACTGACGACACAGAAACACCGCTCACTGGCGATCACAGCCGACAGGAAGTGCGATGCCCATACAGAACCTCTTAAGCCTTTAAAAGATAATGAGAAAGAAATGACTTTTATTTAATACCTTATCATTTCTGAACAACACTTTTTCGTGTTATAGCCTGAGGTAATGTTGACTGTAAAATATAACGTCTGCCTTTATCATAAGAAACTCTGACTGATTACGGGTTTAAACATCGGAACTTAAAGATTCTTTTAGTTGTAACAGTTTTAAAAAGAACGAACTTGGACCACAATATAATTACTATGCAAGTCAATGAAAGTCAAAGAAAAATGGACAACGAAGGACAACAGAGAATATTGCTAATAATAACACAGCAAAGGATATTAACAATGTCACACAATGTGTGCCGCTACATAGAAAACATATTACAATCCTAAGCAACAAATGACATAAAATATTAAAAACACACAAACACGAATTGGTTAAGAACATTATCAAATAAACATCAGACGTAAAGAACTGCTTAAATACAAAATACTGTACACAGCGGGTACTAAAATGGCGATTTCAATTGAGATTATTTATTTGTGCATTGTGGCGATACCAATGGAGACTAACTTGCAAGAGAATTTCACCCGTTTTAAACCAAATTAGTTTTCAGGCATCACAAAATACTTGCCATTAACTCACCGATTAAGATGGGCATGACAACGTATGACGGTTTGACTACCTCCCAGTAGAAGATCTCGCCATTGAATAAAACAAACACGGGAATGGCTGTAAAATCGACGATGGCCAGGGCGAAGAGGCAGAGGTTGATTCTCTCCCTGTCTGTAGAAGACCGCGGCGTTGAGGATGTTGCCAGGGAGACCGAGGAGGGTGAGCAGTGGAAGAAGTGCTCTGCAACATACGATGGTTACCCAGTGCTCCACCTGAATACACAGCGTTTAGGGAGAGGTTATTTTTATGGTTATTTTAAATTGTTTGCCTCATCACCACTATGACCACCACTAACATCTCGACTACCAACATCGCTACTGATTCCCTTCCTCACATCTCTCCTTTCTTTATTCGTCTTTTACACTTCGATGACATCATGGACGACCTCATAACGAGAACAATTCACAGGTTTCACACCTGCTACACACAGATATTGAATGAAGAAAAATTAGGTTTCCGGTAAACTTTGTAATGAAGTTTGTTCCAGGGTTAGTGGAGCAGAGATAGAAGACAAGTGCACCTTATCACTAACCTGTTCTCACCTGTTTGTACGTGTTGTTCTCACCTGTTTGTACGTGTTGTTGTCGTGACTGGTGGATCTATGTACAGCAGTGTGCTCTACCACCAGACACGGGCCGCTGTAGTGCTGCTGCTTCATGTCCCACACACTCTGCTGGGAACTGGGGAAGACTGGAACTTCTGTCCACGTGACCATCACGACCAGTGTACGTGGGCCTCGGTGGTGCTACTGCTCAAATCTCCTTTAAGGACATGAGGTGTTCATAAATGATACCAACTTACAAAAACATTAACAGGTGAACCTCTTTAAAGAAAGAGAACGTCCCACTCAGATACCCCCACCCGTTCTTTGTTTCTAAAACTTCGCTACTAGTGCAAACCTATTAAATGGAGTAAAGAAACAGCAAACAAAGATAATTTTACAAATATCAGATTTTAAAATATGTAAAATATATATATATAGTATATGTGGGTTCTTTTGTCTCTCAGGCACCACACCCCTCACGTACATTCGATACACTTTTACACGGGGAAATTGGAAGTTTAAATTAAAAAAAATAACAATTGAAAAATATAGGCGAGCAGAGAAGAAGATAAAGATCCTCTTCAAAATGTCTTACTAATAATAATAATATGGATTTCATGGAATTTTTTGGTAGCGAATATCTCTGTTGTTGGAGTAAAAGTTTACATTGATGTTTTGAGACAGTAGCTCTAGTAGTTCAAAACATGAACAGAAATACAGTTCTGAATTTTATGGTTTTTCTTCAAATATTTTATTACTTATATGCCTAACCAGCTTTTGCCTCTAAAGAAACGTTGCTTAAATACACACACTGAAACACACACACACACACACACACACACACACACAGAATTTTCTAGTTAGTCCCACGTGATGCGATGTTTAGTTTCCCGAGTACAGTCAAGCCTATTGTTTGACACATAAATAACTGTTTGCTCTTGTCTGCCTCTCCAGTCCTATCGCCAGCTCTTTATAAAGAGGTTTCTTTCAGCAGAGGAGTCTCCTACAAAGTGGTGCCGCACACTTTATTCTCTCTGCGTTACTTCCTGCAAGTTCCTATTTTGTTTTTCCTAACTTTACCCAGCCTGTTGAACAGCATGGTCTCCTTCTTTCTGACTCAGTTTGAAAGACTGAATGTTGCACTCAGCAAGGACCCACCATCATAGGACGAGGGACTTTCTTGCGTTGATAGACCTCTGTGTCTACTTGTTATCAAGTATGTTTTATCTTTACAAGCCCTCAATTACAACAGATTATACCTATGTGTGTCCTGCTACCTAACCCATTTGCACGCGCGCGCACGCACACACACACACACACACACAGAGAGATACACGTGCACGCAGGGTGCCTGCTGTTTTGGTTTGTTTTATTAAATTAAGAAATTTTCTAGTGGTGAATTACAGTCAATAAAACAAAGTATTTTCAAGTCTGCTGTTCATCCCATGGGTGCTTGTTGCTGTGTTTTGATGTTTGCACACCTGAGAGATTATGTCGACGAGTTCTCAGAAGGCCTCTTGTTTGTATTTATTTCTCATGCGGCTCTTTCTGTTTCTGACGAACTCTGTGCTGATACTATTGATGTACAACGCAGCTGTTTGTATCAACTCCCTGTCTGTAGACTTATTTATCAAAAACACCGTATGATGGAGGCTACTGAGATTGACTATGGAACAGGAGGGTGCACGCTACCACCCGCCCACCCCGAAGCGATGTATACATGAATTGTCATGGTGACGACTAAAAAAGGTTTGCTTTGCTTGTTACATGCCGTATTCTAGGCACAGTAAACCACTTACTGGTGGATGTATGTACAGCAGTGTGCTCTACCACCAGACACGGGCCACTGTACTGTTGCTGTTGCTGCTTCATGTCGCTGATATTTCTGTCGGATCTTCTGTCCACGTGACCGTCTCGACCATGGTATGTGGGTCTGGCTCGTCGCAGCAATCACATCTCCTCCAAGAATACAAACACTACCCCAGTGATACAATATAACAGCAGAACTTGTATACTATGCTGAAATGCAAGTATCACAACAACTCATCGCGTGCATTGCGTGTAAAATTGCTGGAAACTAACAGCCATTAAACGGAGGCCTCAGACAGAAGAAACCATTTTTTAAATTTTTCGTTCAGAATATTAAATGACTTTGATTGTTGATCATTTTTCTTCCATATCATTAGCAAGTAACTACAACTAACCTGCTCAAAGAAAATTTTAGTTAATTATAAAGTGACAGAAAGAAAATAGTTTTCTTAGAAATAGCGTATCATATCTCTTACTCAAACACTAACAAGGGTTTTGTGCAAAAATATACACTTTCATACATCACGCACACGCACGCACGCACGCACACACACACACATACACACACACATCTCACAGTCAGGCACACCCTTTGCAGGGGAACGCATCCATATTTGTCTTCCTTCCTACTTTGTCAGTCCACTCGGAATGGTGATTTTGTTGATTGACATCTCACTTACAAGGCTACACAAATGTCAACTTTGGTTCTCAGTCTGACAAACTGCTTTTATCGGCGGCAATGTTCATCAATGTGCTGATCATACTGTGTGTCAGCAGAAGTTTGTTCTGGATTATTCCTACTTTGGCTGGAAATCACTTGAGAAAAAGTTGCTGACATCGCCATAATTTTTGCTGGAGGCTTCGCGCTCCGGTGGTTACATTGCTTGACTTCATATCAGGGGACTTGAGAACTGTCCCCGCCCATCCTCCTGAGACGATGGGTACCTGGGTTGTCAGGGGAGGTAAAAAGTGGTGAAAGGAGAAGGGGGTAACTAAGGCTATATCATGGCAAGACATCCAGCCCTGTAAACAAATGCTACATGCAGAGAAAGAACAGTGTGCCCGAGACTAGAGCTGAACCCAGGACAGTCAACCCTCACTGTATTGGTGACATAGGCAACAGAATGCACAAACCAAACCGAGTAGGCGGAGAAGACTGGCCTAAAAGTCAGCAGAAAGAAGACCGAACTGATGAGAATCAGCAATAAGTAAGAATTCCCAATCCATCTTCAAGGAGCGAGCATCCTGGGGAGCATCGTCAACAACGACGGTGGAGTGAACAACGACATCAAAAGCCTCATCAACAAGGCCACACGTGCTTTCAACAGCCTATCCCCCATCTGCAACTCCCGAGCTGTATGTAGGAACTGCGGCTGGACACGATTGTGGACCCCGGCGCCATGTTGCTGTAGGATGTTACTCTTCACGTGTCTACACACGTTGAGGACATTGACTGACATGGTCGGGGAAAATACTCTTTCTTCTGGAATTAATTTTAACCCGCATGCACGTGTATTTGTCTATTTGTTTTATAAGGACGAAGTTTAGATACAATAAAGTTTCTGTTCACACATTAGTTACAACTACTACGTATCTTCGATGAGAGATATTTCAGACTTCACTGTTTAATAACTTAACACAGCAAGAACTTTTAAACAATAGTTTTTAGTGATTAACACAAGCTCCTCTCCCCATCTCCTATACAACAGAAAATAAAAATGTCTTAGGATTCAAGTCTGAAATACCAACTGATGTATCTAAACAGGCATGTCAGAATTACAGTCGGCCTAAACTTTGGTGTCCCAGATGTCATTTCTAGTCCTTAAAAAAGAGAGATCTGTCTCATTAAATAATGCCACCAGCCATATAAATTTATACGAAAACCACAGATTTATTAGAAAAAAATGCCGGTTAAGCTGAGGAGATGATATGGCGCATTACCGTTAATGGTTCAAGGCGCTGAAAAAGAAAGACAGCTAGCTTCCCAGATTCAAATTCCACAAAGAAGATGATGATGTAGAGAAAGATCGGTGTCACCTTTTTGCTGTTGTTGTTCTTTTATGTAAGGCCACCCGCAGAATTTTCAGGGAAGAATAAACAGGCCGTTTTAAGGAAGACGATGTCGACTTCGTGATCATCAATCTTTCATTACAACTATTGCATCTTTTTTTTATCAGACTGCTGACTGTCTGTAGCAAATCTTTTTTCTTTTTTTATTAAACCTGTTCAGGAGACTGTGGAAAGTATTCTCCAACACAACATTTTCATCCAGCTTAAACTCGTTCAGCACAGTTTAAAAAATTTTCCAAATTAAACTCAGTAGGGGTCACTTGAAGTGTGTCATTAGGGCAAGAACCCCTTTTATAGGGCAGGGCAAGTCAAAAGACAAACTGCACTTGAGTAATGTATATTGATGCACCTAATACTTTTCGTATTACATGTTGTAGAAGAATCATTTTCTTATAAAAAAACATAAAATGCAGCTTCAAGGTGAGACTTGGAGGCCGTCATAGTGTTTCGTCCATTAAGTCAGGAATTATAAGTTGAAATTTCTTCCGAACACATAAACTTCACAACATTTTGATATTATTATTATTATTATTATTATTATTATTATTATTATTATTATTATTATATGTTACGATATCGATTTCAAGCGTATTTCGTTTTACATGGTATTGACCAGTCTGTTACTTTTTGAAAGAATACTGAGAGGTCCTTTCAATAAAGCCTCTTTGATTGCTTAGCACATTCTTAACCAACTCCCTAAACTTTGACCCCATTTTGAAATACACAAAAAAGGGCAAAGACGAATTCATCATCCAGAAGCAGGATACAACTCTCCAGGATGCCGCTATAAGATTGTTGTAGCTTCCAGTGAAGCTGAAGTCTGGCATCACCAGTGTGGTGACCTGCAGGATGAAGTTTGGTGTGATACACACAATGAATAAGACAGACGTGGCCATCAGCATCCGGGTCACACTCGCTTCCTTGCGGGACATCTTGAGGTCACCTTCGTCGTCAGAGGATGACGTCGACGTTGCTGTTATCGTTTTGGAGATCATTGACTGACGCCAGGCGAGAGCTTCTCGCAGCTTGATGGAGGTGATGACAGTGGTGACGAGGATGACGGATAGGAAGATCCCCGGCAGCGCAGTGGCGTAGAGGAAAATGTCAAAGATGTCGATGACAGTTTTGTTCGTCAGGTAATATCTGATTATGAAAAACAAAATATGAACAGATTAAATGACAAGTTTTAGGCATATTAACTTGGAGGCAGCTATAAGAACACTTAGTATTTTTAGTTTAGAAGAGAGCAAGGAATGACATCTTCACACTCAAGAAGACTCGATTACCTCCCTGTAAGAGTTCAGGTTTCTGTTTTCTGTCACGGTTGTCTTTCTAAGCCTGCGTCTTCCCAGTTTCATCCACAAGTCTGTGGCGCCATTTTCTCCTGGTGATGGAATAGCTGTGACATAGCCGGTCTTCGAGCGTTTACCACGCACTCTACCCTGAGGGGTAGTTTCATCCTTTGTCGCTCTGACTGTCTTCTAAGTAGTTGAAGTTTGCGGTGTAGATACCCAGGTCTTACACTTTTGAACCATTGCCGGTTGGATCTAGGATCTTTGCCCTGTGGTGGCATGTCTCACCCGCTCCAGCTACATGCGACTACCGCGCTGAGAAGGTAGCCTTACACTTGAACATCCCTCCGCAAGTGATTAAAGTAGCTAATGGTTTAATGGCAACAACTTCAATATATGTTATTGGAGCTGAAATAACCGCGACTGCTGATACCAGAATTGCCCTCCAAACGATCCCCATTCTACTTACGGAGCCTTAAAAGTGTTCCATTATAATTGTTAGTTTTCGTCACTACCTCCCCGAGCTGCGAGTGTGTAAATTGTGCGTCTGCTGTATTTGCGAGAGGAAGCATGAGAAACGACTACCACAGCCTCAAAATAATAGCTGAGAAATGCAGACAACACCAGAGTTCTTTCTTCTACAGACTACATAAAGTATGTTGCGGTGTGTGTGTGTGTGTGTGCGCGCGCGCGCATGCGTCAAGCAGTAATGTGAGCAGCCACGATGAGGTAAAATCTCAGTGCAACTCTTTACTCATAAAGCATCAGCATGACAAGACCGTCCTCTTCAACAGCAGCAGAAGAGAAATGATTCAAAGCATCAGCTGGCCCTCGACAGGGTATCGAGTCTCTCCGATGTTTTCAGTATTTTTCTCTACTCCCCCCTATGATCAGCTCATCCCATCAAATGGCAGTGAAACGAGAAAGATGGTGGTATTATCGCTAGGTGGTTCTAGGTGATGCGGCCAAGTCAAAGCTAGTGATGATGAGGAAGAGGAGGAACTTACGTTGTTACATAGACGATCTCTTCCGTGACATTCGTAAGGGGATCAAATTTACACATCGTTATATGCTTGGGTGCCACGATAGCGCACATGCCTCCAGTCAACAGAGTACAACCGACGACAATGACGGCGGCCATGGTGGAGGTCTTGAGCAGCCTCTTGGCGTGGAAGGGACTGACGACACAGAAACACCGCTCACTGGCGATCACAGCCGACAGGAAATGGGACGCCCACACAGAACCGTTTATGCCTTTTGAAAGTAAAATAAACGAAAAAGTATTCTATAAAAGCGTTAGAAAATAACTGTTTCAAAATCTTTTTTTCAACCATTATTTGAAAGTGTGAAAGTATTAAACTGCAGGAGAACCCTTGAATTCTCAGGCAAGTGAACTTTAAGAAGCAAAACTCACTTGTTACGTATGGCAGGACTACCCAAGAGGGTCCAATTACCTCCCTGTAGAAGTGTTCACAGCTACCTAGGAAATATACGAGGACAACGAGGAGGTCGACGATGGCCAGGGCGAAGAGACAGAGGTTGATTCTCTCCCTGAGGCCCTGTCTGTAGAAGACGGCGGCGCTGAGCACGTTGCCAGGGAGACCGATGATGGTGAGCAGTGGGATGATCGCTCCGCAACAAATGATAGTTATCCAGTGGTCGGCCTGCACATCATTAGCTTCAGAGGTTACCCTAGCAGTATATTACCACCACCACAATCACTATCACTACTATAGCTTCCATCACCGCACCTGCCCCGTTCTTTTCCACTGCCATGTCTTGTATTGCTACACACAGGACAAGACTGTGTTGTGTAAATCACTGCCATGTCTTGTATTGCTACACACAGGACAAGACTGTGTTGTGTAAATCACTGCCATGTCTTGTATTGCTACACACAGGACAAGACTGTGTTGTGTAAATCACTGCCACTTCTTGTATTGCTACACACAGGACAAGACTGTGTTGTGTAAATCACTGCCACTTCTTGTATTGCTACACACAGGACAAGACTATGCTGTGTAAATCAATTACCTGACAATGTCTAATATTAGCAGTCATTCGACAGATTAAACATTCTGTGCAGGGTGAGTATTAAGTGCAGTGTGTGACTGCTGTATGTGGACACAAGTGAATATGTCTACATGACTCTAGCAACTTTCTTTAGCTTTTTCTTATATTTATACAATTGTGCTTCCACTTACAAGTACGCAGTCACACAAACACAACCCCATAGACACGTAGCTTATAAGAAAATTCATGAAAGCCATTGATCCTGCAAACAGAAGCCATCGGAAACAAATGATTTACAGGACAAAGAATGACTGCTGCTGTACTAGCCATACCAGCAGCTTGTTCTCACCTGTTTGTATTGGATGTTGTCCTGACTACTCAATGTCTCTTCAGCAGTGTGTTGTACCACCAGACACGGGCTAGTGTATAACTCCTGCTTCTTCATGTTCCAGACATTTTGCTCGGAACTAGTGAATGGTGGAACTTCTGTCCATGATGTGGACATAATGACCAGTCTACCTGTCTGGCTGGTATCAGTGACCACACCTCTTTCAGGAACACAAACTCTGTGCAAATGTTGCAAACTTACAGAAAAACGCCCAAACTGTTCTCCTTAAATACAGAATGCATCATAAGAGTATTATCTTTGTTGTGCTCGTGTAAACTTCCTCAAGACTTCAACCCTCTCAGCGCAGAAGATAAACACTACACCACACATTGCAAATAAAAATAAACGGTTCTGGTTCTGAAATGCCAATGACTTGGATTCTTCAGCCGCTCAAACACCCCATCGTCATTAATGTTCCTGTGGTAAATATAATATTCGGATTTTGTTTTATTTTATTTCCCTTTTTTTACTTTTTTCTCTAGAACAATGATTTTATGCTTGAAAATGGTTGCAGCTTTGAGAAATCAACCTATTTAAAAACCTCAACATATTTGATTACGAGACTGCAATTTAATTTACTTTGTGGACTATTTCATTATTCAAGTTTCAAACAAAGTTACATTTCGCTAATTGCACAAACACTCGTATTTTCTGTGTGTAAGTGTGTGTGAATAAGAATCACTTCAAAATGTCTGTGACTAATCACTTTGTTTACACAGATGTTGTTTTATTTGAAAAAGCTATTAGTGTGAGAGAAAGATTTCGCTTTGAAGGTTAATATTTACTTTTTTGATGAGATACAGGACTGATAATCTTTTTTTAAGCCTGTTTCAACAGATAATTTTGTTGACATATTTTTTGAGGCATTAATAACTCAGTCACTTATCATGCGCCATACCTTCGATGTCTTGTTGCACATACAAGTCTTTATATAGGCAGGCACACGCGCACGGACAAATCACACACACGCACTCACGCGTGTTTGAAATCCTTTTTTTGCAGGCTGATAATCATGCCTTTTTATTTCTTAAATGTCCTAAGTACAGCAATCTTCAGTTTTTGTGGCGCAAGATGTTTCGTATTCTTGTCAACTACTAACAGCAGCAGGTATACCTCTTTGCAAGTTGATCAGCTGTTTATGAATCAGCCTTTATGTTTCTTGGTATCAAGTTCATAGTGTGTTCCCTCCTTTTGCTATAAACACTTAGTGTCACAGCTCATATCTAACCCAGACTGTTGCAAATCGCGACTTTTTCGGTGCATTTTAAAATGTTCACATCTGCCCTCAACGAGGAGAGAAGAACTTGTTCTGTGGGAAGTTTGTGTTTTCACAATTTCTCATTTCTTCTCAAGTACGTATAATCTTCATCCTCCCCAAGTCTCACTAAAGAAATACCTAATTAACATTAACTCTTACCGTGTCTTGCACATCAGCAACCAAAAGACATCTTGGTGATGTCGTCTGCACGTGACCTTTGAACTTTGTGAAGCATGTTGCGCGCCTTAAATAAAAGTCCGTGTACCAAGCTTGGGCTTTTTTCTTGTTACTGTTGTTCTAGAATTGGTAATCACAGTGAGCCATTTCCCTGCCCCTACACCCATTAAGCGGGACCTTGCCCCGTATATTTGTATTAAGTTATATGACCAGGAATATTTTCTTCTGATGTTTTTAACTTTACGGCAAGGCTGTTCTGAATGTAGAATGATTCACAATAGTTGACCACCTATCCCACACCTTGAGGCCCTCAGTTTGTTGCTCACTAAACAATTATCATTGGTGTCAAAGTTTCTTTTATACTGTTCATAATTCTTTTCTCTTAGTTAACTCTTATGAATTTTTTCCATTGATCCTTTGAAATAAAACTCTATTTTCTGGGGAAAGGATGGCCTTAATGTGTGTTCACACACTAACAAGATATCTGGATGTGCTGGGTGGTTGAGACTTTTGTGTGAAGTATTGGGGTTGTTCTGTTGTGGATAGTGGTGTTTCCATGGTGTTTGGTATGGCACAACTCTTACAACACTTACATTAACTCAGCAGAAAGATCTGACCAACTGTTTAATAAATTTATTGTATACTTATAGAACAAGTATAATAAGACAATCAGCCTTATAGATATAATTACTAAAGAGGCCATGTCCAGTGCCATCTTTCTGACAATATTTTGTTTACATTTGTTGTTATGTGCTGCAAAACACTGGAACTCTCTTCCCTTGCAAACTCGCAATCTACCCAACATCCAGTCCTTCAAATGTTCACTAACAACACGTGTGTTCCACGAGCATTACTCCTCACACCAATCAGCGTAGTCGGCAATACCCGTGATTTACAAGTGCTTACTACTAAACATGAAGGAAATTAAGTTCCATTGTGTTGGAAAGGGATGTGTACTCCTCTCACAATGGCAGGATAGATTTTTAATTCAATGCCCAAGAACGAAATGTCTTTGAGCAAAACATATGTAAGCCTTATATATATATATATATTTATGCTCATGCACATGGACATATGCGCACAGGAAAAACAAAAACTGACACATGAATATTTTTTAATCTTTTTAAATTCATGAGAAAGGGGATACAATTGGACTTGTATGCAAGTCTTCCTGGTTCCCAGCCTCCCATTATTCAGAATTGAAAGCATTAGGTCAGTTAATGATGGAGTGTAAGTTAGCTGAGAACATCTTTTACTGCAGTTCTTGTGTCCATAGCCATACACTGTGACTTGTATGTAGGTCTTTCCGTGCCGTGAATTTGAATGTAATATAATTATTTTGAAAACAATCGTATAAAATCTTTGACAGACTATCACATGTATTATTAATAACAGCAGCTGTATTGGAACAAATGCGCGTGAATGTCGTCAGTTTAATGGTTGAAATGTAAATGAATGAGATGACAACGACTTTTGCCAGAAGAGAGGAGCACTAGAGTGGTGAAGAAAGTAGGGAGAAGGAAGAACGTTTTTGTGTGAAGAAGAAAAAACAAAGCTGATTTAGTGATAGCATCGCCTACCCGGCACCATGAATTTTGGAGAGACAGGGTCGCACCCGTTGTGAGGAAGTGGACTGTGTGGACCTTGTAACACACTCGCGAGAAAAGAAGAAAGTTCTTCCCCCATGATTGGTGTGATTGTGTCGTGGAGCTGGCTTTCATTAATAATAACTATGTTATCAGGTAAGAGGTAGAACTCCATTCAAAAATGTTGAGGTAAGGCTATGAAAGTGATGCGGTTCATTTGCACTCATCCAATTATGTAAAACAATCAAAGACATTGCGTACACCCTGTATGAAGGCCGGGTACTAGGAATGGGCTGCACCTTGTTTATGCAGCTTTCTCAACGAGTTCACCAAGAAGGGTTGGGGCGTGTACAGTGTCGTATATTTGTGCAAAAGTGCTATTCCACTGGATTTTATTTAGATGATGAGAGTGATCTTTCTAAACTTAGAAGACGGTGTTTGTGTATCTCGGACGGAATCATACCAGAGACCGTAGAATATCTTTGGCCAGACAAACCTCTCGTGTAAATTATAACGCCGGGAAGGAAAGGGAGACAGTTATTACCGTGGGACACAGAGTGTCATTACAAGACTGGATGGATGCAATGTCATGTATGATGTAGTGGTCTTCCCTGGGATATTGAAAGTTTTCATCTATTTGGTTTTAGTTATTGGAATAATTGCTACAAAAAACTCAAGGGGAGAAAAAAGAACGTGTCACTGTCGCAGGCCTGAGAGATAAGACTGCCACACAGGTACATCCATAGTGCTTAGTGAGCTGGTCTTGAGTGCAAATGATTGGAAAACTTCTCCTGCCAATCCATAAACAATGAGTAGCACACACACACACACACACACATGTTCTGTGCTGACTTGCATTTGGAGCCACCAATAACATATTACAATGAATAAAATTAAAATAAAAAGCTCTGGTGCAAAATTGTGAGTCAAACATAGACTAAAATTTTTCCTAACAAGTACTCCTTCAAAAATTAGCTAGCATCAGGACAATTAGTGTGGATGTTAAGATTTACAGTTCTCTTTTACACACACACACACACACACACACACACACACACACACACACACACACACACACACACAATGATCTACATTTATTGCCACTTTCATCTCTGTCAATGAAATAGAGTTTGTTTGTGTCTTGAAGAGCCAAAAGGATGGACCATGCAAAAAAAATGCAAGTTTAGCCTCACAATCCTCCAACATTTTCATAATTACCACTCATTCATAGACTATTAGTTTAGTAATAATTAGTACTTACATCATGAAGGAATGTAATGAAAGAACACAATACATTGTATCAAATATGCTAACAACAAAAATTATGCTGCTGCATTCAGCAAAATACGGCAGTACTTCACACTAAGCTTGTATGAGTAATTTTATGAAATCCTCTTAGCGAGGAAGCATGTCTTCTAGATCTGCCACAGCATATGCAGTAACAGCCCAGACAGCAGAGCACAGATCAAGCCAATGGGGATTCTCAACTGTCATTGTGTCAGCGTTTGAATGATGGAAGAAAGAATAAATTTCATTATCATTCAGCAAACTACCTCCTGGCACACCATTTTGAATCCACCATGGAATATCTGACACCTCTGCAGGGGATGCAACTGTAGTAGCATTGATGCTTGAAAGCAGAGTGGACACAATGTTCTGCATAATTTTGGTGGCCTCTGCATTACCTGTAAACCGGATTCCACCGGGCATAAAAGTCCCATCATCTGACTCCATGACAAGGTCGTAGTTTTTAATGTCATCTTTGTGCTTCTCCCAGTAGCTCTGACCCCCTATCAGACCAAACTCTTCCCCAGTCCACAAGACTGCACGCATGGTTCGCTTCGGCTGAAGACCCAGCTGACGAACTAGTGACAAGGCTTGCCATGAAATAAAAGCCCCACCTCCATCATCCATTGCTCCTTGACCCACATCCCAGCTGTCGAGATGACCACTGACCAATACAATCTGATCAGGATATTTCCAGCCAACAAGATCAGCTATGGTGTTGCGCGACTGCACAGGCTCATAGTTCATTGCCCCCATCACTAGCTTAATTACAATTTTCTCACCACGGTCTGCCATACGCCTCAGCATCTCAGCATCTTCAACAGTTATGCAGGCTGTGGGAATTTTGGGCACTCCATCCTCATAGTCCTGCATCCCAGTATGTGGTGAATACAAGGAGAAAGCAGTAACACTTCGTATCAGTGTTGCCACAGCCCCAACTTTAGCTCCTTCAGCTGCACCCCGACTTCTGTAATCCACGGTGACTCCATAGCTTACAAAATCCTCATCGTAGACAACAATCTTTCCTTTAGCTTCACTGGCACGCTCATGTAACTCATCAAAACTACGCACCACAAGAGCTTCTGCTGTGATGCCTTCAGGAGGAGTTCCAATACTATAGCCTAGACCCAGAATGGCCATGGGATGCCAGCGAGGACTTATAAGCTCTGCTGACTCATTTCCTCTCACCCAATGGGGTACTGTTACAGGCTCAGTGTAGGCTTTCAAACCATCCTTTTGAAGTGCATCCACCATGTAGTCAATAGCATTTTCCAAGTTCTGAGATCCAGTGAGACGACTCCCAAATTTGTCAGTGAAATTTGCCAACCTGTTCACAAGATTAGTGTAAGCATTTATCAATTTTTTTTAATGTAATATTATCACCTTTAACAAAGTTTTTTTTTAAAGAACTGATGGGATGCAAAATCTGTTGTTAACCCTTTGGTAAAGCTCGGTGCAAGTTACTGCTTCCTCACATTGCCTGCTGTTCTTGCCTAAATGCCTATACAGACATCACCATGCAAAGAAAGGGGTCAAAATCTTTAAGTCATATTTGTACACAGGCTTAGTTAATAGCTCTCCAGCTGACTGAGGTCTTCACAAGGTGAATGTACAATTCTGGATGTATACTAGGGACCTCTTTCTGTGCAACGTTTATGTTATTGGGACCAGCAGTCATTTCTTCATTTCCACCCAAACCATATCGCCCGGCCATATCGTTCTCCTGACCTAAGTCAATATATTGCTTCAGTGTACATCCATAAATTTGCATATAAATATCGTTTCTCTTTTTATTATGTATACTGAAAACAACAGGAAAAACGCACGATCGATATACAGCTCGTGCTCTTATTCTCCTTCTCCTTTGAGTCTCCCTTTGTTCGGTAGTACCTGGGCGTTCACACACGAGGCCAGTCGATTTGACCCGTGATTTGATCATTTGACTCTGCTGTTTCAAACAGATGGCTGTTGGTGTTCGAAGAATTAAATGTATATATGGCTCTGCTGGGAATTAGACGTTAGGCCTAATTGTCTCATTGGTGATTGATTCGTCTTTTGAGCCTGCATGGGACGATTCGGTTTTCGGTGTTGAGACGATGTGATCTTACTTCGGACGATATGGACATATATAGCAGGGACTCAGGCTGTAGGGCGATATGACTGGGGTGGTATGGTCTTGGGGCGAAATGACCGATGAGCGTGACCGTTTACAGATATAGCACATGTACGTGACACAATAGCTGCAGCTCAAACGTCAGTTTCATTTTCTGTAAATTATTGCACCAGTAAATGAAAAGGAAATATTTAAGCTGTCACAAGAAAACACAGACCATTGAGAAGCATATGACTGATGTAATTTATATAATCTTTTAAATTTCCTTTATATTTATAAATAAGTAAAATCTACCTGTTGTAGGTCTGGTTCTGTGCTGCTCCATTCACCGCCAAATTAATAATACGACTGGCTGCATCCTTAAGCCTTGGAATTTCAGCCTTTGATCTTTCAAAGACATTCTGAATGGTAAAAGAGGACGCCACTCCAACGAAGAGAGACAATGCTACCATGCACTTCATTTCGATCCCCAGACTTGTAGCAGACGCCTCCAAGCATACTGTCATGTGATAGATCATATGACAACACAGCTGTAACGGATAAAATTTATAGACTAAATATTACATATCCAAATTAAAAATTATATTAATTTATTCTACAAAATGTATTTAATTTTTTTCACAATTCATCTTTAAGTTTTGTTTTATAGTTTTTTTTCTTCGGAGCATTGCTTCTCACCTGCGGAGATGAAACATGGTAGCTACTAGTGGTGTATTGACAGCTTCACGAAATCGAAACCCCAATGTGTTAGTCTATTTTAATATGTTAGTGTATGTTACAATTCTGATTTCTTTCGATATATGCTTTGTACAAATTTCTAGTTTCATCGGAGTTTCCTAATATGACGGGCATTTTCTCTGAACTCATCCCTTACGTTCCGGCCAGACAACTATAAGCTCTTCGTTGGATGACCGTATCCTAACTGTTCCTGTCACCAGAACAACAACATATGGTCACAGTATTTTTGGCTACTGTGCTGCAAAACAATGGAACTCTCTCCCTTTCCATATCCGCCACCTTCCTACAACTGAATCCTTCAAATCTGCACTGAAAACGCACCTCTTCCTTGAGCATTACTCCTTACACAGTCCACACAATGCTCGTCCTTCTTACCTTCCCCCATTCTGCTATTGCTACTTTTCTATCAATCTTTATCTGCACAATCGCTATATTTTCTATGTTCCTGTTACTTGGTGCATTTTTGTGTTTTCCATCTTTGTTTTCTGTTTGACGTCAATACTGTCGTTGATTCTTACGTCCCTCGTGTTCTATCCATGTAGTCCATGTCTCTTCCTTGTTTTAAGCCCTAAGAGCATGCTCTCTATGAGTGTGAATGTGCACTATAAAAATCTTCATTTATCATTATTATTATTATTATTTTTCAGTGTTACGTGAACAAGAACCGTGTGCTTGCTAATTTTTGTTGGCTCATCACATACTTCACAACACAGCAGACAGCGAAAGAATTTTCTTGGTAGAAGGTCGTTGCTTCAAAGATATCAGTAGTCTAATCATGGATGAGCTAACGGCTGCTTTGGCATCTAGTTTTGAGGTCAATAGCGACTTAAATAAGACCTCCGCACCACATCCAAGATTTTCTCAGTTCAAGATGAAGTCATCAAGTCAAGATCAAGACAGTCGTCGGCAGCGTCTTCTTGAGTTTCAGAAAAAGCAAGTAATTTAAAAGCATTGCTGAAAATTTATCGAGTATTAGAAATAGAAATAGGAAAATATTTAATAATATTAGATACTATTAATAATGCATGGACTAATAGAAAATAAATGTGCTTACATTTTTACTTAACTGACAGTCCTCCCAGATCATGAAGTTCAATTTGAACCTTGCAATGATGTGAAGAAACCTCTGAATACCCAGGTGAAGATGCTGGTTTAGTCGAATGATTTTTGTAAACAAACCCTCAAATGAATTGTTTCCTGTTGTCTGCACACTTTAGGAACAGATTTGACTATCTAAGTCACGTGCGCAAGCTCACAGAGAATGACTGGAAGGATTATGCGGACAAAGCCAATGAAGAAGAGGAAATCATGGATGTAGAACAAACAATAAAAAAACCTGGGCGTCACTACAAAGATCAGGTCTGTACTGATCTCATCTTTGAGATTTAATTGTAATGCATGTTTATGATTTCATCCTCCTGTTTAATATTCTCAGGGCACCATTAATTTTTTGAAATTACAGGATAGATTTTTGCAATTATAGCTACATAATGTGGATACTAAAAATAAAAATTGTTTTTAAAATAAGATCTTAAAAAGTTAAAAACATTGTTGCACATGCAGTGAATTTTGAATTTCTGTTTTATTTTCAGCTTATGTATTCAGAGTGGCTTGTAGAGGTTCCATCAGATTTTGCCACTGAGTGGCTCATGGTACTTTGCCCTGTGGGTAAACGATGTCTGGTTGTCACAAACAAGGTATGCCGCTCAGTAGCCTGTACATTATTATGATTTCTGTGAAAGCTATATTTGATGTTGACTTACATGCACATACCACCTTCATTTAGTACTTCTTCTGTTGTTATTCTATTTCCCACTCATATGCGCACATAGATGCACACATGCATGCATGCAGACACACACACACACACAGAGTCATAGAGAAACTTCTCTTTGTCATGACTGGTTTATCTTAAGAGAAAGAGATGATTAATAAGTTTGTACATCTGTATGACATATTCATGAATATATACATATATATAATCATCACTTGCAACATGCAGTTACTTTCTGACAAGACACCAACAAAAATCTTAATTTGAGAAAATAAATATCAGAAAAATAATCAACAAACAAAATGATTAACCTATTTCACAGATATAAATTAAGACACTTAAAGCTCTAAGTCCCCCTTAGTGATAAAAGTCTTTCATTATAGTCTTTTCTGTAGATGGTCTGTTTTGAGGCTCCACCATCAGGATAGGAGCTCCAACATGAAAGGACACAGTCTTTTCTAGATTGCTCCCCTTCTTGAAGTCCAGCAAGGTCTATTGCACCAATATAAAGAACACACAAATAAAGAAAAACCGGACAGAAAAATACCATCCTTAAAATCTAAAAAAAAAATCATTCAGATTTAAATTCACTATACTACTCATGTAATATTCCCCAATAGATAATTTACATTCAGCAAAAAACTACACAAAACTCAAAAAGATTCAAAAATAAAACTGATGCACATTAACCGCAACAGGTTATGTAAATAATTTACACTTTAGCAAGTTTGGTCAGGACTTCATAACGCAGCACCAAGGAAAACCCCATCCTGGTAAAGTACACAAAACAGCTGCAAAAATCACTATTTTATCTCAGCCCTGATCTTTACAGCTTATCTCACCCCTGATCTTGCCACCTACATATATCTACATCCATCTGTCCATCTATCTATTCATTCATGTATGTTTGTGCATTCTCTATGCTTGTGTCTCACAGTCACTCTGCATGCCGCAAGCACACAGTTGTTGTCATTTCATTATCACTCTATTTATCAGATAGGAACAGTTTGATTGTTTAGAATGCTGTAAGCATTAACTGATGCTTTTAAAAAGCACATAATCTACTCAAATTCAAGTTCTTGTATCTTACGCAGTTTTCTACCAAGGCTTACTCCAAGAGCGGCTATTGCATCAACACTTTTCCATCTCACCTTCCAGGTGGTAATCACAGCGTACAAAAGCGCATCAGTAAGCTTCTGCTTATTTAGCTTTATTTAGGCATCAGTCATGTTATTTTACTAGTTAATCTACCAGTCACTCGGTCTTATTCACTCTGTACACCATTGAGACTTTCTTTGCTGTACAGGCTAGGCTATCTTTTCATTCAGGAAGTAATGTTTTGAGGTATAATATAAGCAAATTCTTCTATTTATTTTTATTTGTTTATAAAGCATGGTGTGTCTGTACCTGTACTTATATTTGTATGAGAGGGGGTTGTAGTCCTTTTGCTCACATGTGTGTGTGCATGCATCTTTCCACAGTTGAAATTGGATCAGATAAAGACATTAGTACTATTAAAGTTCAAAGAAGTTTTAAAAAAATCCTTAAATGTATTAATATTAAGAATATGTACATATATTATGACATCGCCCTGTTTCCCCGAAAATGAGACAGTGTCTTATATTAATTTTTGCTCCCAAAGATGCGCTAGGTCTTATTTTCAGGGGATGTCTTATTTTTACACGAAGAAGAATTCACATTTATTGTTGAACCAAAAAAAAATGAACAGTTATTATATACTGTTCAGTAGTTGTCATCATAAACTAGCATAACCAGACAGACTGTGAATCCTATCAAGAATTTCTAGTTACTACCATTATTTCCATGTACAATAATCTATGATACATTTACCAATCCTGATATTTATGAACACAAAAAAAGATTTATTCAATAACAGTCATGTCATCATCTTCTGGAACATCATCATAACAATCCAAACCCTGGTGTTCTGTTAGGCAGGCATGCTTCCAAACAAAAACTTTGCTTGGTCTTACTTTCAGGGGAGGCCTTATATTTAGCAATTCAGCAAAACCTCTACTAGGTCTTAATTTGGGGGAAACACAGTAGTATCACACAGAACTACTTTTACATATAAGTCCTGTGAACCACTTACATGTATAGTTCTCTCCTCCCTTTGATCTCAAATCATAACAGTTTGATTTTAGTCTATCATTTAATATTCAAAGATTGATGATATTGAGGTTTTTGAAAACATTAACATTGTGCACTGCTGTGCCAGCATTGTGATGCTAACACCAGATATTTTTAGTGTTGTGTTTTTATGCAGGCTGCTGTGTACTAGACTGCCTTTACAGTGAAGTGAACAAAACGTACTATATCTTGGATCTGATGTGTTGGAATGGTCACTCTGTCTATGATACTGAGGTGAGCAGCTGCTACTAATGCCAGACCTCAAAGAAAATGTGTATGTAAAGCAGAGGTGGAGCGAGGTTTTTTTGTTGTATATATCAGTGATTGTGTATATGTCTTTTAAATGTTTTTTCTTAAAATTTCATGGAATCCATCGACAGCACAGTGTATCCATGAGGGTATGCTTGAAGAAATTATTTGCATGATTTTCTGGTAAACTTATTCTTAGCTTCATTCAGCATTTTGTGAAGAGACCTCTAGTGTACAATGAGTTGGGTTTTTTTTTTAATTATTGCAGACAGAATTTAGATTTTTCTGGCTGCATGAAAAGATCAAAGAAACACCTGAAGTCATGGAAGTCTCCAAAGTAAATCCGGTACTGAAACATTTGATTTGCTTTATTTCAAAATATTTTCACCAACATGCTTTATTTGACATTGCAAAGTTTTTTGAATCCACTGATCGTAAACATGCAGGTAAATATCAGAGTAAGAGCTGTTTACAGGGAGACAGGAGATCATGCACACAGTTGAAATCTGCTACAGGGTTGTGGTGCTCCTGCTGCACATAAAGTATCAAGTGCCGTATCTACGTCAACGTTACCACTGATTGCAAATGTTTTGTAGTAACATTTGTAATAACTTATATTTGCTGAGTACCAGATTGTATCTTTATTTCAAATAAGAAGCCACCTTATTTGCTGCTACTTAAAATAATGAAACTTAGTCTTAATTTACTGATTTGATCAGGTTTTCGGTGGGTGGATGAATGGGTGGGTATGCATGTGTGTTCATGCACCAGTCTTTTAAATGTCAGTAAATCCAATCAATACATATATATGTATGCAGGTATGGTTGATCGTGACAATTCAAAATAATTGACACTGGTTTTCTTGTTGAGCAAAAACATTTTTAGGTAGTCAAAGAAATTGGCAAAATTGTAGTCAGAGTAAATTCTGATCAAGTGGTCATTGATGAATTTATTCAAGAAACTGTTTTACTGTATATGTCATCTTTAATTCTCTTTTAGATGAAATTCGTACCTCTGCCAAGTTTTGCGTGCACCCCAGAAACAATAGCTTCAGGTGTTGCCTCAGCCAATTTTGAGGTAAGAATGGACATTTGTGTCCCAAGCCTAGGGGAATGTGCATGTGATAGATGGAGTATGGTAGTTAAAGCACACCAATTCTCACTACCTACAGTCTTGACTACTTTGCTATTCACACCAACATTAAGGTGTTTGCGATATGCTTACACTAGACTGCTAATCAAAGATTAATGATTAATAAAGTTAAGAGCTTATATATCTGCATGCAGATCGTGCACCAAGAATTAAAGAAAGGTTGCACTCTACACCTGTTTATTCATTCACCTGTCAATGATAATAATAATAATTATGATTTATATAGCACCTTTCCAAAGATTTGCTCATAGCACTTTACCTAAATCATAGACTAAATCATTAACAACTATGCACTCATATTTGCTATAATGGACATACTTCTACAACGTACACTACTCTCACACAAAGTACATTACAGACACAGGCTAATGGTCAGGACACGGTCGCAGTGAAGTTGTAGTTCGGAAAAGATGTGTCTTAACTTTGACAAAGTTGTGGAAGGCCCTCATAATGTTCCATGCACAGTTGTGCATGGACTATTGATCTTTAATGCTTGTTGATGACTTCATCCCCAGACAGCAACTCAAGACGTACTGTAGGTATCAAGATGTCTGCTTACGCGGACAGTCACCTAGAACAGCACATATACCATTTTGTCACGCCTGAGCCTGAGACTACTGTCCAGAACAGAACAGTGCCAAGCGTCATAACCCAAGTAAATTCTCACCCCCATATTGAGCCCTGTCATCCAGAGCAGAAATGTAGCTGGTAGGATAATAATTACTCAACAGCCTGTCATTAGTGGGCATGCTCACCTCTTGACAAGTCATGCTGGAGCAGTCACTATTCAAGACTCTTCTGGAGACGGCAACTCCACACTCGTAGCATAGATGACTTCAACCACCCTGTCAAAGTCTCTCTTTAAGAGCTGTGCCCTCCAAGAACTTGGTTTTGAAGCATTGGTCCTAGGTCCAGCACAACATTAGGTTGGCAGTTTCAAAACCTTCACAGCGTCTGACTAGTCATTTATATTTACATCCACATTCCACTTCCTACGTAACCTAGCAACAGGCAGTCACACTTCGTAGCTAGTACATGACAAAGCTGCCAAACCTTTGCTGTCCCTTGCATACCTGAGGTCACCTTAGCTCCTGCCAAAACAACTGTCCCAAGCTATCATCTGCCAGATGGCCTGTGCTAAGAGATGTATGGCATGCCAGCCTTACTCCCTTCAGATTACAGCTGTCGCTGATGCACACCTTGACAAGCAATTGTCAGAACATTCCACACTCCAGTCTTTTATCTAGAGCTGACTTTTCTGTTTGGTTAAATTCTTACAAGAACCGTAACCTACACATTGCATAAGTGCAATTCAGTGTGTTTTGCTACCTTCCTGTGACACATTGATGCACCTAGATGATTTGAGGACTAATTGTTAATAAAACCTTTAGCAGGATGAGTTGAAAACCGTTTAGTATCCTCTTAGGAAGGCTCCAGATCCTGTTGTGATTGCTGCCCTTTTCAGAGTCACTTTAAATAGGTAGCAGCACACATTATAATTTTTTTGTTAAATGAGTATTTTTTTTAGGTTCTCATGAATGTACAAGAAAATATAAGAAAATAACAAAAAAACTGAGTCTCTATCTTTATTAGTTTTGGGAGATATTGCTGTTTCAATTTCGTGATTTGTGTCAGAGCTATAACTACTTTATTTTAGACCATGTTTGAACCTCTCACGAGTAGCACCCTGAAAGAAGTTACCAACACAGACTTTCTACTCAAATGACGGAAAAACTAATTTGCAAAAAGACAACCCAAACTTTTACCTGATGGTGATGGTGTGGGTAATACAGTCTCTTCTACCCCCCCCACTTTTGATTAAAATCGGAGCTGTTTTTTCTTTCATTTTCTCAAAATATACAACTACTTTGGAAAAATGTAAATGTACAAAACCAAAATTTCCCACAACTTAGGTTCCACATTGGGACATGGAAAAACATTGCATATTTAGTTCTGCAATTTTAATATTGTTGGTGAAGGCCGTGCTGCTCATCTACTCTCCATATACAACCGTTGCTGGATGCTGTAGAGAGAGAGAAGTCTCATGCAAATACAAATATATTTTCTGCTTTGTCTTTATCAGGCTTTGAAGGCCAAGTGTATGTATTATTCTCTAAAGCAGTTTTTTTCAAAAATGTGATAATTACTTCATGCCCATTCGTTATGATACAAACAATGCCAATGTGGAAAATGTCATAATAAACTGCAACATTCGTTCAAGGCTTTTATAAATGTAAACTGGGGATCTGATCGTGAAGCAGGATCGGCCACAGTTGCCCAAGACTGGCAGAAATGTTACTTTCAGTTTCACTGTTGTCATTCAGTCAGTGCCATTGCTGTTATGTTTACCTAAGTACTTCTGTATATTTGGGTCAATGTGTCCCGCTGCCTTAGCATTATCTGCTGTGACTGCCTGGTTAGCTGCTATTGTGACTGCACACTTGTACCAATGTTTTGTCGGTCTCTTTACCGGTTGGCTATTATAAACTTGACACCAGGTTCAGCAGAAAATGCTCTTTCATGGTCACCTAGGGAACCACATGGTATTTTGCATGTGGTTTGAGCTACGTCATTTCAAAGTTGACAAATATTTTGCGTCTTTTATTGTGCTTTAGAACTGTTACATTTCATTAAAAAATACATAGGCATTTTCATCAGTCTTCGCTGACTTAATTCAACATGTATACAACTTGTGAACGCGAGCACTAATACCAACGCAACCATTAAATGCGTTACACGGCATACAAATAGCCACCGCGCGGCTACTGATTTTCGTGCCGGGTACCATTTATCCTCACAAAATATACATTATTCTTCCAGTCACACAAAACATACTCTGAACAAATGATGAAGTTGTTCTTTACTGTGATTAAAAAGGGATATTTCTGTTCCTGATAGACCATAAAATACTTTGAATTGAAAATGAGCAGTTTTTGTGTGATCGTCCAGTTTCCACCAGCCTAAGGCCTATGTGTCGGTACCTACTTTAAGCAAAACATTTTTGTTGCTACAGGGATTGTGGGACCTTATAATGGACTTCATAACTCAAGGGTTTGGGGTTAATTGGTCTTTACTTACAGACAGTAGTAGTTGTGTTTTATGTAATGAAGCTAAAGGTTGTTTATGTAATGAAGCTAAAGGTTATTTACATGTTAATGCTTGAGTAGAAGTGACTGGTGGTTATTTTCTGTGCAGATCGATGGGTTGCTATTCTACCACAAGCGCACTCACTATTTGTTTGGCTCTACACCTCTGGTTGTGTGGCTGAAGCCCTACATGCTTCCAGAAATCCTTGGCATTGAAGTACCTCAGTGCCAGCTAGGCCACCAACCTGCAGACTACACCAATTATGCTGATCACATGAAAAAGGTGGCAGAAAACAAGGAGAGGACTCAACTGGAGAAGACCCAAGGAGTCTCTCCCCATGGAAACCGCTGTGGCCAAAGAAGAGGTCGTGGAAGGGGCAGAAGTTGTGGTAGACAAAGTGGTAAAGGACAAGTAATGGATGCAGAGTGCTTGGAAGGTACTGAAGGTGGAGACTTCAGCATGTGTGGGGCAAATGCAAAATCTGGGAAAAAATATCATCGAGATGAAGTAGAAATAATGGACGCAAAATTTGGGGAATGCAAGGAAAATACTTCTGGCAGGCTGCAGGTGGCAAAAGAAGATTCAGCACATAATGTTAACTTCGGCTTGAAAAATGAACTTGTGGCAAGACAGCTTATAGCAAATAGGTTTATTGGCAGACCGCAAGAGTGTTGCAGTATGCAGGAGGATGTCGTGGTTGAAAACATTGGGAATCAATTGACCTGACATAGACCATTTTATTTTACAGAAAAGAATCAGGCCTCTGAATACCGAGGATTTGAGATCAACGTTAAGTGTTTTGTTGTTTTTTTTGTCATGTAAAGATCATGAAGTGGAAAAAATACCAAGAAACAAATTCAAGCATTGTGTTGCCCTGTTATCCTCAGCTACTTCTAAATACATCTGTTACCGACATTCAGTCTAGCCTGCACATGCCTGGCATTTGCAGATATGGTGGTGCAGTGAGGCTTCAGGAGTTGTTGTCATAAAGGGATACTTAGCAGTCAGTGGCTTTATGGATGACTTTTTAAAGCAGTTTTAAAACTTTAATATAAAGTGTCATAGAAATAAGTGCTTGACACATTCTTGTAAATGCTTGCCGTTGTGGAGTTTTTATACATTCTTCAATCATCCAGTCACAGTAAATGGATGTTTATTAGTGGATGACTTTTTCAAACAGTTTTAAAACTATAAAATAAAGTGTGTCATATGAATGGGTACTTGACATGCTTTCTAAATGCCTGCCTTTGTGGAGTTTTTGTGTGTGTCCTCATTCAGTCACATCCATCTTAATCACTAAGAACCCTCAAGCACTCAAATAAAAGCAGATATGTACAATTTAGTACTGCTTCATGAAAAATTGTTTTCTAGCCTGACGCATACTCTGCTTCTAGATGTGTGTGTTTCTCCATGCAAAATGAAAAGCTAAGGCTTTGAAACCTGAATGGGCCATGTCTTAAA
Source organism: Marisa cornuarietis (assembly GCA_004794655.1). Taxonomy (NCBI): domain Eukaryota; kingdom Metazoa; phylum Mollusca; class Gastropoda; order Architaenioglossa; family Ampullariidae; genus Marisa; species Marisa cornuarietis. The sequence goes on along the minus strand of SMMW01000641.1, from coordinate 549,394 downwards.
GTCCCTTGATTTATCTGTTGCATATGGTTGTGATACTTTTGGACTGACAATAAATAACAGTGTCATCAATTTTAATAGGATATAAATGATTTATGGTAAAGCCACTTCAAGTGCACTAGCTGCTTATAGAATCAGTAAATAATTTGCATGCTTTAACCCTCAGAAAAATTTGAATCAAAATGCAAAAACAGCAATATCTCAATCCATCAAACCTCTAGCAGACCCCTTATTATGCTGTTCTGTGTTTTTGCTTTAATTCCAGCATCACCTGTAATTGAATTACTTTTAATTGTATCTATTATTTGTAACCTGTGTGTTTGTGAGTGCATGTGCAGGCACTCCTGTCAGTGAGAGAGAATATGTGTGCCTGCAATTGTACAATTACAAATACACTAGCAGAAGCTGATACCTTTTTCATGATTTCATACACACTAATTGGGGTAATATTAAAAATCTTACTCTAAAATCAGTATAATATCGGCCAAAGAAAATGACAGAAGGCAAAGTGCACACTTAGAAAACCCTTATTTATCAAATCTTTTCGTCGCGCCAGCAACTAAGTCAGCCAGTACATGCAGACAAAGAACAGCATGCTCGAGACGAGAGCCGAACCCGGGACAGCCAACCTTCACTGTATTGGTGACAGACGCTAATTGTTGGGCCACCGGACCATAGGGTTAACATCATCAAGAATGACAATGAATACCTTGAAGAGTTCTGTTGTTTTGCTCCTTATCACGGGCTTTTATTTCTACACTGGTATGTTCTGGTATCATAGCACAGACCAGAGACACTAGCGTCTCTGCACAGACAAGTTCGTAAGATTACCTCCCTTGGGCTGTGTGCTATTTCAGAGTCACTTCCCCTGTTTGCGTCGCCCGTTTCCTGGCTTTGAGGAGCCCAGGTAAACAGACAGGTATACGGGTAGCGTAGTCTTAAAAAACTATAAAAAGAGAGATAAGTTTGGTCATTTTTTGTATCTGTTACATTTTTCCCACCTCACTTGCTGTATTGAAACCTGCATTTTAATATTAGGCTATTTGCTGTTGTTCATTTGCATGAGACTATTTCCGTTTATTTACACTCAAGAACCTGCACAGGACGCGTTGCGAGCTAGAGTAGAGCCTTTCTTCGGATCAGCAAAACATTTTGCATCTAATAAATGTGACGTAAATATTTATCAACAGCACATTAAACTGCCTGTAACTTCATTAGACCTCGTCTTTCGTGTTTGTTCTGTGATTTAAATTCATTGTGTCTAAGTAAGGGGTTTTGTGTGTACGTGTTTCTGTTTGTTTGTTTGTTTTTTTTAATACGGCAGAAACATCAACGTATTATTACTAATAACGCGTGTGGTCTTCTCAACAGCATCATTAGCAGTAGTCTTGGTAAAGTATTGATGGCGTTGGTAGTGGTGATCGATTTTTTATTTTCATAATGTACCGTACAAATTATGTGAAATGTGTTCATGTGTCTTGATTTCATGCACTTGGAAACTCATGTGTCCAGAAATTTGTTGATAGCTTTCATCCCCTCTACCCAAACAGCACACTTTGTATTCCATTTAATGCTACCCCTTTTTCATCCTGGCTACGTAGCCAAGTTCACCCTATGCACATTAAGCATTATTGTACCATATTGTGATGGAATCATGCACTTTAGAGGAGTTCACCATGTTTAATTTTACCTGACAGAAATGTTGGAAGACCACAAGACATTAAGAAGTGAAGTAGTGTGGATAAGCTGATCTTAAACAACGATCACAGATATTGGAAGCTGACTACCACCTTTACATATCTTCACCAGCAAGAGAAAACCCACATTATTAATAAAAATGGAGGTAATGCATTGTAACAGGAAATATAGCTATACTGTTTTTTAATCAATGATATTATCTTATCATGTTGTTTATATATCCTTGCTTCCAAATAATATCATTTTTATGGCATTATATGTTTAAGACAAACTTAGAATGTGATATCTTATCCAACTTGGGATTTTTTTTTTCTTTTCAGTGTATACTTTCTCTTTGAGGATCTACCAGTCTTTCTGATCCTTAACATGCCAAAGCGTGCTAAGACCAGAGATAGCAGCAGTCACCATGATAACTCGCCCATCTCAACTAAAAGGGTACGCTATGTTCCCTTCGCACGAGGGTTTAAGCCACGAAATGAAAGTGCACGAATGCGTGCAGCTGGCTACAATATGTTGAGAAACGTTCCTTTAGAGTATTCTGTTGGTACTTACTGGAACCAGTCATCAAGCTTGTTTCAAGAATTTTTTAATCCTGTTCCCCATCCAACTTGTCAAGATGACTGGCTGGCCCAGTATGATGAAGATGGACAGACCTTCAAACAGTTTCTAGATGAAAACCCATGGCTTTCAAGCCGCAGAATCAAAAACATGAAACAGAAATTTAATAGTAAGGGAACAACCATCTGTCAAAAGTACCCACAAGGCAAGGTGTACATCCTGCAGCTGGGAAAGTTTGACCAGTGCATTAAGTTTTCAGATCTTGTGGATTATGCCAGCCATTTTCTTTGTCTTCCTGTGAGTGCATTACCTCCACTGGACCTTGAGGTCATAGATGGCAGCGTCATCTTGGTTGATGATTCGATCAGACACAGCAATAACAGTCGGCAAAACCATGTCAGACGCACCAAGCTGAATGCTCGCTACAATCCAAAAACAGGACATGTTCAGTTGAAAGTGGATTCAGTGCTGAAGATGCTGCAGCAGCTGATCCCAACAGATGCTTTATGCTTGATAGCCCTAACCACCCTGGATCTGTATGGTGATGCTTCAGACCTCTTTGTGGCTGGCATGGCATCAGGGAACCAGCGAGTGGCAGTTTTCAGTCTGCTGCGGTATGACCCAACTCTTGTCTTCTCCAAAGAGCACTGGTATGACCTCCAAACAACATCGAAGCCAATGAAGCTGGAAGCCAAATCTTGCCTTCTCTTGCAGCGGTCATGCAAGCTTGTGGTTCATGAGGTGATGCATCTTCTGGGAGTCGACCACTGTATCTTCTACACCTGCTGTATGAACGGCTCAGGGCATCTGGCAGAAGATTTTCATCAGCCCATGCACCTGTGCCCTGTTGATCTCCACAAAATGCACACGCTGGTGGGTTTTGACATACGAGACCGTTACAAGATGCTGCTGGAGTTTTACAATAAACACAGATTCAAGGAAGAGGCTCATTGGGTGCAAAAACGTCTTGAGTACTTGAGCAAATAGCTGTTTGACTTTTATGTGACTTTTGGTGCATCACTACGCATTTATCTTCAGTTTTTAAGCACAGTATTGTTGTGTGTTTTGTGATGAAAGAACTTGAATTCTTCAAGAACTTGGTATCGTGGGTTTTGTTAGTGTGATTTAACTTGCTGAATCATATTATCATTGTGTGAGATTGATGCTGAATATCTATTTATTCACTTTTGAACGACAATTGACGTTAATTTCTGCAAAGAATTATGCTTGCAGATTTATGCACTTCTGTACAGAGCTATTACTCAAGTCATTTCATATTATTGATCTATTCAGTCATAGCAAATACCTAATCTTGCAAGTATTGGAGGGTTAGGCATACAGCCTTGGCTGGTTTGAACTTCCAAGGCTTGACCTTTTTATATAAATATATACACACGAAGTAACAAGTAACTGTGTGCATTATAATGAACAAACACTGTTTTTTTGTTTGTTTGTTTGTTTGTTTGTGTGCTTTTTTGCAACATCAAAAAGTGGAAGAAGATCCCTAAGATAACTTTAAATACATGTGCTTATACAGCAACGAAAACAAAAACAAAGTCATTGCATATGGCATTAGATGCCATACTTCTTACTACATGACCCGATTTGGCAGGTTTATTATAAAAATGAATTCTTAAATGTAACATGATATGCAAATGTTTATCTTAGATAATTTGGTTGTGATGGGTTAATCTTAATATTATCTGTTTCTTTCAGTTCAAAGCCACACATAATTTCCCTTAAAAACGTATTCAAACTTGACTGAAGTATTGTCTACTATGTGTTATAAAAGCTTACCTTTAGTATGTGTCAACTATTAACCAAGACACAGGACAAAATGACTCTAGCTACTCAATAACGTACAGATTGCAACGTTTCAGATGTCTCACAGGATTAATGAAGCATTGTATGTTTTAAAATAATGTAGTCAAACTTATAGCACACTCATGGAATTGAAGTGTATTATAGTGTTGTTGTTATTTATTATTATTTATACTGTATATTGTGAATTTTTATTATTGTTTTTATTGTATGTTGCATATTGTAACTTTCCTGGCTACTACAGTTTGATAACATTATATCATTCTTGAAATTGTTACTTTTAATTAAAATGCACTGTTGATAATTCACAGATTTATAACTCTGCAAAGAGACAGGTCACTTCTGTCCTTCATCAGATCAAAACCTCATGTTTGGGTTCCAAGCTTTCGCTGCAAGTCCACTTGTCAATTCTATGGACTGTATGGGCGCTTGACTTCTTCACTTTGAGTCACCTCTGTCCTGTCAACCAACCACCCAACAAATTTTTTTTATTTCTTCTCAACCAAAGTCTCAGAGATTTTGTGTCGTCTTGATAGTCAGGGTGTTTCTACTCACAATGTGTCTAAGTCTAAACATGCTTGGACTATTCCATATCATAATATATACCACTCTACTTGCTTATCAACAGTCATGCCATTTGCAGCCACTCATTGACTGATGACACACAGTTGTATACCTCATGCCACCCTCATGTTGACAATATTGTCAGGCTGGAATGCTGTATCACTGACGTAAAGTCTCAGATGACTAGTAACAAGCTGAAAAGTGATGACAGGACCTTCGCTTTTTCATCCATGTCATTGCATTATGCCATGTCCCTTAATAATAATAATAATGCGAACTTATAATGCGCACAATCACGAATAAGATAGATCGCACTCTCTGCGCAGTACAATTTGATAGAAAGAAACATAACAACCAATAGACAGTGAGGTACACATAGAGACACTTACATCATCAATCAGAGTTGAAACCATAATATCCCCTTCTCATCATCTGCCACATTATTTTTGATGATGCCTTTGGACCACCACATTGCTTTGTTGTTTAGCTATTCATCAGATTATTGCTTGGGACTGTATTTTAAATGACAGAAGTGCTGTTTTGTTAACTAGTACTTTCCAGATAACTATTTGCTGGCTGTATCCATCACATAATACAAAATGTAGAGGGTTCAGAATTCCGCAGCATTCGTGACCTTGTTCTCAGGAAAGCGCAATCACGTCATACCTTTTGTTCACACACTTCACAGGCTGTGTGGTCAAGCCCAAGTTGATTACATGTTTTCTACGGTATGGCTTCAGCCTTGGCTCGTTCTCTGCCTACATATTAATGTGCTCACTGACTGATTTCCATCTATTTTCAATAGATCCCTTTGTTCCTTGGAAGACCATGCTATCTTTCGCATGCCAAAAATTTGCACCAAGTGGTGTGGAAAATGATCCTTCTCGTACACTGTACCCAAAATGTGGAACTCGCTACCATTTTCTTTTTGAAACTTTTAGTCAATTCAAGGCTTCAGATGGGCATTAAGGGCTTTCTTGTTTTGGGAATATCTTCTGCAATAAAACTTCCCCACTGCTGTTCAAAGTTGCTTATGGTTAAGATGACTGTAATATATATATATATATGAGAGGGAGCTTGATTTTTCTAGACTCATACCTTATCAACTTTCAGTATTCCTTGTGCTTACCTGGTGAAAACATAGCCTAACTAATGCAGGGAATCAGCACTACACACTCATCATCGTCACCATTGTTGCTGTTGTTATTAGATAATCAGGTATGTCATTATTTAATCATTTTATCAAACATTCATTTTAACTGAGGCAGGTTAATGCTATTTTCATCTGAAATAAAAGTTGCAGTGACTTTTATATTTCATTCCTTAAAACATCAGCCTAGTAGACATTTATTGATAATGTATGTTATATATGGCGTGACATAGGGCAATCAATGCATTAGTGCCTTTTATTTTAAAAAACACAGCTTTATCTTAAGTGCCATGTCCAAAGTTTATGTTTCTGTGGTCATGCATGTGTGCATGTGCAGAGTTGTTTTCTTTTAACTGTCAAGTAAAGTGCAGGTCAAAATAACTTTGGAAACTGGCAGGTGGTTGACACGTGGTTTTACACCCTCCACACACCACACTTCAGCACTTTCCTAACCCTGGACGTAAAGGGCCTAGGAACAATTTTCTCACTGCTGAATTGCATTTTTTTTTTGGTTCATTCTGCCTTTCCCTTCCTTTTCTAATCTCTTTCTCCTCTCCTTTCTCTCTCCCTCCCTTTCTCTCCATCTCTCTATCTCACTGTGGATGTGTGTGTGTGCATGTATGAATGCAAATAGTAGAATGTACATGACAAAAGAATATGTACCATGCTGAATGTATTGAAATTTATTTTAAAATGTCAGGAATATTAAAATGCTGATCTGCATATTCAAATTATTATCCAGTTCCAGTTTGATTGGTTTTAAACTGCTGGCATTAATTTGTGTATATTAACATAAATGCTGTGGGCAGGGAAATGATATGTGATGTGAATACAGGGCTCCTAAGATTCTGTTAGAATGAGAAAGAGTTGTGACAGCTTTCAAGAGGCTGTCTTGAGCCTTCAGTATATGAACACTGTCTTTAATATAAAGCCCTGGACCATTCTTGAATTCCTAAATGATGAGTTGCTATTGCATTCTGCGTATTATCAGACACAATAGATTCTGGACAAAGGCTATGGTATGCTGCAGGATGATGTTCAGACAATTACTCAGTATTATACAGGGGGGGGACATGAAAAACCAGCCTGCCACTAACCACCTGCCACAAGCATGTTTGAGGAGATGGAATAGTTTTTTCTGTGATATTCAGTTAGGAAGGATATGTAAGAGTAAGCATCCCATTAAAACTGAAGGCAGTAACCCATGTTATAGTTAGCCACAAGGCCTTTTTCTGCCACCACCCTCGCCCATCACCTAATATTTGTGTTGGACAAATATCGGTAAGACCCCAACTTGGGACTTGATATCTGTATGTAATGTGGTGGGTAAAGATCCTAAAGCCTTTAAATGGTTCAACAAGTCAAGTGCAGGGCTTGAGGTAAGTAGCACCTTGCCCACTGCCGCTGCTACTTGTTACCTCCCCTAATAAAGCAGGTACCAACTGCTGTAGTCATGGCTTAGGGATTTTTGTTTTTGTTAAATCACAGGCTTGAGTAGACATTGAATGGGCTAAATGTCCGGCCACAGACCCTTCCCAATACAATTAGATGGTGGTGAAATGCTGAAGAGTGCATCATGAATTTAAGGATGATCTCTCTCTCTCTCTCACACACGCACGCACACACACTTCCTGATATAGACGTGAAGTCTGGACTGTACATTCTCAGGAATATTTAACAACTCCATGTATTTTCATAACATTTTTCATTACAATAAATTTTAAATTTGATCATTATTTTTAGAAGATTGTTCCTCTTCTCTGCTGTGTGATGTGTTTATAATGTTATACCAGAAGATTCAGATATTGTAAATTTAAAAAATGAGTGGCATATTAGTTTTATGTACACTATGTGCATGACTATATATATAAGGCCAAGGAAATATTGCTTTGGGTTAATATCTCATTTGTTTCCTAGCCTGTTTTTATTTGTTTGTGCATATGTAATAAAAAGTAAAAATATACAGACATGGCTTTCATTTTAGCCAATTCTTTTTCTTTTACTTGCTCTTTTTGTTGGGCGGTCTGGTGACGCAACGGTTTGCGCCTGTCACCAATACAGTGAAGGTTGGCTGTCCTGGGTTCAGCTCTTGTCTCAGGCACACTGTTCTTTCTCTGCATGTGGCATCTGTTTACAGGGCGGACTGTCTTGCCATGATATAGCCTTAGTTGCTGGCTTGGCATAAAACACCAATTCCCGTCCTCCCCCTCTTTTTGTTAAACTTCATCTTATATTACAATTTTTAATGTTGAGTGAACTTGAAGCTATTGACTTTCTGCTCTAAAGTCAAAGGCGGTGATCAAAACATTGCAGGATCTCACCACATCAGGAAATTAGCATGGTAGACTATGTATTTATATAGCAAAGCTCAGAATTAGAGTCAAGTAGGCCAGTCATATTAATAATATTACACTGTCTTGTTTGTTTACACTTTATCTCTAAGGTTGCAAAGACTGTTAGTATATATATATATATCAGTCATGTGTCTCTTAACTGGGACCTGTTGTTGGTGGGGAGCAGATGGATAGACAGCAGCTGACAAAGCCTGCCACTCACACCTGTTTACGGTTGATATATATAAATTTAAAATGTGTGAGCATTTTGGATAGACTGGACAACACCCTCAGATGTGTTAGTTTGTGCCTTACCCATCTGTGTGGCAGCAGGAAGACTGGAGCCACAATCCCTCTCTCACAGCTTTTATTTGGTTTCTTAACCCTGACAATGTTTGACATTCAGCTGTTGTTGCCCCCACTGACCAGTCCTAGCGAACCAGCAAAGCCATTCATCAACGGGTGCCAGCCATGGGGTGAATAAAAGAAAAAATGAGTGTTATATAAGACTGTGGGTATAATTTACAGTTTGACAGCTTGCTCTTGGCGTCACTAGTTTTGTCCGCTTATGTAGCCGTAAAGAAAGATAATCGGCATATCAACTGCAGTTGATGTTTTTTAGCTTGCAGGGTATATACACAAAGTGGTAGTAATGAATATGAATAAGTCATCAAAATGCTTCAGTTGTCCTGTGTTGTAGACATACAAGGACACGTCACTTGTGTTCAGGAAATGATGGACACCACTGACTTAAGCTGCATGGCAACATTGTTTTCTTTTTTGCGTCTTGGGTAGATTCAGTGAGAGCGCCGGCGACAACGTAGCTCTGTGTGTGTGTGTGTGTCAGAGAGAGAGAAAGAAAGAAAGAAAAGAGAGGTGTTGTGTACATGAGTCATGACACGGACCTATCCGAGCCTGGAGCAGTCGAAGAAACCGGTGAACCATGTCGTGACTGCGATACGCAAGAGTTCTGCCGCTCCCCGTCTGTGGCTGCATGGTCACGTGATGCTAGCGATGCCATCTGCCAGTAGTCGCTGCAGACGAGGGTCTCGGTACACTGGAGGGCTAGATGAGGATGCAGGTAGCCGAGTGATTAGAGTCTGGGGAGGGGTAGTGGGTAGACATACTAACCGTTCAATTGCCGTGTGGCGCAGCAGACGTGCACCACCTGTGGAATGACTACCTGACCCTCACGAGGGATGTGGAAAGATGGCAGTGACTAGTGAGGGAAAGTATATCAACATCATCCTTATAAGAAAGCTGGCTCCGAAATGTTAGGGGACCTCCTTTATAATTCCCTAGATGTGGACGACAGAGAGTTACGGGACGACCTTTACCTTGGATGGGAGACTAGAAGGGTTAGATTTTGACTTTCATAGTCACCTGCTTGTTTCCTTCGAACTTCCAGTTGGGTAGGGACCAGGGAGGGGGGGCCAAGGCGCCCCCCTCCAGAAAGATACCGAAGAGACAAGAATGTGAACGACGTTCACTGTCTACCAGTGGCGTAGGAAGATGCTCGGCTTTCGGGGGGGGGGCCAAGCTCCATGCTGACAATGAATAACGTTCACATTCTTGCCTTCCCAGCATCTTTTTTGGGGGGGCGGCTGCCCCCCTTGCCCCCATGTTCCTGCGCCACTGTCTACATGGAGTCCCCCCCAAAGTCCTTGAGTCCTTGAGTCACTGCCTTCCTATAGACAGCCGTGTCCATTGTGAAGGAAAGTGAGAAGACTCCTTTAAAAAAGAGAATAGTCTAAAAAAGAGAAGTGAACCTGTGTCGATTGTACCACATTGTTTTCTGCTTTTCTACTTCATCGTTCTTCTTTCGCTTCCACCCATCTCCGCCCACTTCCCCCAACTGCCAGCTGTCTTATGCAGACGATTGCAGGATCTCGTTCTCAGTGGTGCAGCTCTGTCTCTCTCAGGCTGAGTGCCATGGACATCCAGCAACTAGACTGTTTCTGGTCACGTGGTCCAAAGTTGGCGCTTGGTGACAGGGTGCTTTGTGTGTGTGTGTGTGTGTGTGTGTGTGTGTGTGTGTGTGTGTGTGTGTGTGTGTGTGTGTGCACAGTGACTGATCTGCTATATCTGATCTCATTCTAGGTGTAAATACCCAGATGTTCTTAAGCTATAAAAAAGCAATAAACTGTGATGGAGTTGAAACCTAATCAAATTCACCCAGTTTGTCGGGTGGCAGCAATATTCGTGTTTGTTACGGAAGGACATCTAGAGAACACGCGCTTCGCTGTTCGCTACACTGACGCCACACATGAATAAGTTTCAAAAGAAACAATAGATTAAACACTGACAGTAACATCACGGTTGGGAGAGTTAGCGGCAGAAATCAACATGAGCCAATGTCAGCTTGAATAAAAGTACCTCCAAATTCGATTAACATGCGGCAGGTGCGACTTACAGCGTGTGCACACTACAAAGGGAAGTGCTGGTGGTCACTGCATGGCCGGGTACTTACTAACTTACAGCGTGCGCACACTACAAAGGGAAATGCTGGTGGTCACTGCATAGCCGGGTACTTACAGCGTGCGCACACTACAAAGGGAAGTGCTGGTGGTCACTGCATGGCCGGGTACTTACAGCGTGCGCACACTACAAAGGGAAGTGCTGGCGGTCGCTGGCCGGGTACTTAACCTAGAAATAGAAGTATTGAAGGTGACCCACGCGCAGACTACGAGAAATCATGCACACCAGTAAAGTATCAAACAACCAGCTTTTGACCACCTTGAACTTTCCACGTGTCTGGAGAGTTGAGGTATGGGAGTGTCAGGACCACTGCGCCAAAACAGCACTGAGCAGAAAATCCAGTAATTAAGCGTCCCGTGTAATATAAGTGTCACATGGCAACTGCCATACTAATGTCTAATGGGCTGACATTTTTCTCTTGAAAATGCTGTAACTTTGACGAGCAATTCTGGCTTTGAAGTGGGGGTTAAGTGCGGTTTTGCTTGAGTGATCTTTCACTAGATGTTAGATAAACATCGAGCCTTTTATACACCATCCGGGGTGTTCACAGTATGTGGTGCACGCACCCACGAGTCTTGTATGACAGTATAGGGCGCTCCCCCCGAGGGGTGGTGGGGAGGCCCCTTGCCCTATATTTTATGCCTGCCTAGTTCCCACTCGGTCATCTGTGACCGTTCTGTAACTATTACACATCCTGTGTATTGAATTCCGACACGTTCGCTTCTGTCTGTCTTCATGTCTATCGCGCCTTACAAAGAGAATGATGCAGTTTGTTATAAATTTACAATATGTAAAATAGGACAACTAGTCAACGACATCTGATTCGCAATAAGTCACGTGTGGTCCTCGTCTTCGGCTGCAGTTCAATAGGTTGACAGTTGGACTCAGCTGCGATTTTGATCCTCATTTTACTTCTCCTCTCATTCTCGACAGTGAACTCTGATCCATTCTCAGCATGCACTGTTGTGAAGAGATAGTGTTGTCACGATGAGGAATTCCATGTTCCCCCAACCCTTCCTCAAGCCTGTCCTTTCCAAGAAGGGAACATGATATGTGGGGTGCAAACTTGTTGTGAACACTGCTGTCATGTGGGTCGTGAGTCCACCCCCTGTCGTCACCATTGTGGCAAGATTCCCATTCTGTCGTAGGAGAGAAAAACTCATCACAGCAGCTTGTTGTCAAAGGGTTAACGAGGTGAAGTTGTCTTCTGCGAGACGGTGTGGGTATAGGGAAGGGTGTGGCCTTAATTAGGATATACGTAATTAAGGTTAATCCTAGGCATCCTCCTTGAATGTATCGAGCGCGTTCTGTAGCTAGAGAGAGAAAGTAGAGAAAATTCCCATCTTGGCGCCCCATATCAATGCGTACCTGTTAAATCTAATGATTAGCGGGCCTTACAGCCAACATGGCTTCGTACCCAGATTGATGAGGGTGAACTAGCTACCCTGCCCTCTCGCCAGTCCCCGTCACAGGTCAAAATGACCCGAGTGTCTGTCAACCTTGACAATGGCGCGTGAGAAAGCCGTCTGCCACCCTCCACCCTCCTACCCACCCCACAACCTCTCAGGCCTCTCACCCCCCCCCCTCTCTCTCTCTCCCAACTAAAGTATCGTCGATACCACTCGAGAGCTAAACGGAGAGTCATCTTATAAGGGTGGCCTCATATTTTATGCGGCCTTATAGTTTAAGTACAAATAAAGTTACTAAATGTGTCTGTGCACAGCGTAATGGACCACCTGTCCCGGACGTTCACGTAGTGATTTTTTTAAATAGTTTATATGGTGTTCATTTTGTTTTACTGCTGTAACCTCGATTTCAACATATTTCGTTGTCTTACTTGTAACAACACCTGGCGGCATTTTGTTCACGAAGTTAGCGGCTGTCACCAAGATACTGAGGGTTGACTGTCATGGGTTCAGTTCTCGTCTTGAGCACACTGTTTTTTTCTCTGCATGTGGCATCTCGCTGTGATATAACCTTAGTTGCTGGCTCGGCGTAAAACACCAATTCCCGCCCCCCCCCACCCCTCCCTTCCCCCCCCCCACACACACTTGTTCACGAAGCAGTCAAACCGTGGAGAAGTCGAGGGCTGACGTTTGTGAATGCGCAAACAGGTTCAAAGCCCTGGCTGGCTCCTTATACAGTAAAGTGCTTCCTTTCATGGATGATTTCGCCCCTACTGGGAATGGGGGAAGGAGGCTGAAAAACTAGGTTACATAAAGAAAACCACTGTAAATGAGGTCAAAGAGAGAAACAAATAGAGGCACCCGGAGGTGGAATGTGAATACAGGACATAGGATCTCAGGGTAGGGGGACAAGCGGGTTACGACTTACTTTGTCGGTTATTCGTGAAGAAACTCACCTGTTGGTATGCTTGTACCCTGGCAGCAGACCTAAAGTTGATGTGCGTGTGTGAGCAGGCCTGACGAGAGGGAGGGGCAGGAGGGATGGTGTTCCCGCGGCTGTTAAGGGGGCCCAGCCTTGGTCACTAAGTTTTGTTTTTTGTGGGGTTTTTTTCTTTCAAACAAAAGCGAAAAGAAATTAGGCATGAGGAGAAAACAACAAACAAAGCTAGCGCTGCTAGGCGCTAAAGAAGACTATAAAGTGTAGACTTCAGCACTAGTAGGGTTACTGCTACCTCCAATAATTGTACCCAGATATGTGACGACTGTGACCCACACATGTATTAGGGTGAAGGATATACATCTTGTATTGTCTTTAATCTTCTTTCCTTTACGTGTTCCCAGTTGAATTATAACTTGTAAGCATACTGTTATAAACTGGAAAAATTAATAATAAATGATTTCAACTGATGATTTAAGCACGGGGCCCACAAAGACCGCCTGCCATGGGGCCCGCTTTCAGTGGCTCTGTATGTGAGAGTGAATGATGATTTTAACAGGAATTAACAGCACTGCAACACTGGGAGTACAGGTAGTCCTGGGAACCCTTCTAGATGAGGCAGGTTGTTAGATGTTTGTATGTGTTTGTATTATTGTAAGGTTAATACATCTTTCATTGTTGCTGTAATTTAAGTCACACATCCTGAAGACTATTGCTGGGGACAGACCAGAGGTGGGGACTGGTGAGCTGTGTGGTGAGGCTTGAAGTGACTGGCGTGTGATTATTGTACATCTCACATCTCAGTATCTCACACCCCACAGGGTCAGGTTACAGGAGTGGCATTCATTACATTGTAACTGTCACCCACGTGCCCAGCTCCCCGGGGCTAATGTTCGCATTTGACATGAAAACGCAGGAACATTGTGTTGTAGTGGATTGTTTTACTTTATGATACAGTGTTGCCTTATACGAGGCTCTACTTCTGTGGCCATCTGCCTATCCTGCGAGCATCAGGCGGAGCTGGTGTGTTCAGACAGGGAGATAAGCCAGGACATAAGTGAAGCCACACCCGTGGATGTTTGACACCAAGACAACAACACAGCCCCATCCCTTCTGTTTCCGGTTCAGCTTTGAGCAAACCACCATGTCATGTCTCGCCATCTCATAATACTGAACAATATTTGAAGAGACTAGTCACTAGGAGATGTGCCACTGGTGAGCGGCGCCCACGTGAGGGCGTTGAAGGCAACAGCGGGTCTCCTGTTGTTTGGAAGCAAAACTGGTCTCGCCTTCACTGTAAACCTGGCTCAACAGTTTGGGACAATAATCTTATTTGGCCTTATTGCTCCCCTTTCATTCTGCTTTTTTTCTGGCAATTTTCTTTATTTACATTTCTCGGTAAGCCATCTTTCTGTTATGGCTCACTACGCGGTTGGTTGAGGCTGAATACTCGATCATGACTGTATACTTTCTCCTTGCGGCCCTATGCTCCTCGGGGAGTAGCAAGGGATGATGATGATGATATACTTTCTCCTGAAGAAGACTTGTCTTTTTAATAGTTTGAAACCTGAAGACTTTTGTCTACAGAACCTCACCTGATACCAGACTTTCTCCCTCTTTTTGTGTTTCTTTAGCCCTTGAGTTTGCAGTTTTTCGTTTGCTTGAGACCCTGATTTCTCTCTCTCCCTTCCCCTCCTGTTGTTTCTTTGGTATTATAAATTGAGCTCTTCTCTGAATTCATTGTCTTATTTTTGATCCACCACTTCAAGCTTATTTAATTGTTATTGGCGTGTGTCGTAGTTGTGACCAAGAACTGGTGCTGATTCAAGATGACTTTGCCTCCGGTGCATCAACAGCTCAGTGATTGCTTACATGTACGAGTGTCTTTGGTGACCGAGTCTAACATGTAAGGCTGATCAATTTCCACATTCTGATTTATTTACAATACTATTGATGAACTCCAAATTCAAAGCAGTGAAAGAAATGGTTACACACCAGCGAGCAACACCTGCGTCACCTCGCCACCTGGTGTCGCTGTGTGAAAGTAGATCAGGACACCTGACTGACCTCCTGACAAATGCACTGAGAGTCTGAAGTAGGGCATTTCTTTCACAAACTTTAGTTTACAAAAGTGTTACAAGGAATATCATACAATTTTCTTTTTTTGGGGGGAAGCACAATTATTTTACAGCCGCTTAATCTGTACACTTCACACATTCTCATGCTTCGTCATCCGAAGAAATTGTTGTCCGACATTATTAATACACTTTTCCGCCCCCAGCCCCCAGCCCCTCCCAGAGTTGCCACTGGTGTCGTTCAAGGATGTGTGCTGACACACTAACAGCCGGACTAAATGGCTGTTTGCTACGCTCCAGTGATCACAGGTGTATTCAGCGCCGCCCACGAGCCAAACTTGAGCTGTGAGGTCTTTACAGATATTACAGAAGACAACTCTGACTTGGTTCTTACAAGAGTGCCAGTAGTGACACTGAAAACATAAACCATTTTAGTCCTTGTAGTGTTTCACATACTCCTCAGGTCACTGCTTGGCCCAGTCGGTCCTCGGTGACAGACATACAAACAGGTTCAAAGCCCTCTTGTTGCCTGGCTGTTACATTGGGCTCCTGGGCTGTCAGTGCGTAGGAAGGATGTTTAAAAACAGATGACGTGCGTGCGTGCGTGCGTGCGTGCGTGCGTGCGTGTGTGTGTGTGTGTGTGTGTGTGTGTTTAAGCGTTATTCTGATCTGAAGTAGGACAGCCTCAGTACTGTCATCAGTAGTCTTACTGTGCTTATCCTTAAGCGACAGTCATCATCATCATCATCATCATCATCATCATCCAGCAGATCCCCACCTGTGATCTCGGCCGCTGGTACCTGTGGTCGAGATGACCAGAGGACGTAGTCGCGGCAATGGAGAGCCAACTCGCCCGCTCCTTCATGGTCTACTGACCGCACGATTTTATAAGGACTCTCACACCCAGCCTCACGTGTCAGACGACTAAAAAAAAAAAGTCCTCCTCCCAACCTTAAGAAGAGCTTCCATAGACACAACTCCACCCTCAGCTTGTGTCGCACCCATTATTTCTACACGTGCCCGCCACGTCCCAGGTGACCCTTTGTCATGTTACCGCAGTTGGGAGTTTTTTTCTCTTTCATTTTATTTCCTGGTCACCGTGAAATACACTTAAATATTTCTGACAAAAATCTTGAACTGCATTAAAATATTAGTCACCAAGTATCTTGGTTTCTGGTATGCAATAGTAGTTGCTATCAACAATCTTAATCTATACTGCTCTAAAATATTTGTTACACACGCTTCCTTCTCTTGCGTCGTCGTCGTCGTCAAGAGCTACAGTGGCGGTGATGTTGATAGGACGAGAGATGGTAGGCAGCAAGGCTGAGTGTATTCACATCCTTGTGTACACACAATACATGGGACAATCCTGTCTGCCATAATTCACACACATCATCTTAGTAAGCTATTAAGCCCACTCGTTATTTTATTCGTCGTTTTCCGCTGCGGCCTCTATAGTGGGACAAAAGTGTGTCACTGCTTCCCATAGGGAGTACACTTGACTTGCTTGCTTTATTAGGGGTGTGCCGCGCACACCCAGTCTTAATCAGGATGAAGAGTATTGAGCAACCGGGGTATGTGGAGGTAGGACTGATGGGCGAGACGACTATAGCAGTGAGTGTGGTGTGAGTGTGGTGTGAGTGTATTGTGTGATGAACAGAAAGCAGGCAGCATTTAGTCCCCTGGGGGAGCGGGGTGGGTGGGAGTTTGCCTGGTTACCCGAGACACGTGCGCCCTGCACCCTCTGTAGTCTCTTTACGACGATCGAGCTGTTATAGAGCTACCCTGACATTTTTTTTTTTAGTTTGACCCTAATGTGAGTACTCGTGTACTGATGATCAGCTCCCTCTCTCTCTCACACACACACACACACGCACATCCGCTCTCTATAGTTGGAGTACGAGATGCTCTTAGAAGCTTGCACTAAGTTACTTTGTACTTTGAGCTTGTCCGTGAGTCAGTCCAACTCTTTGTGTTACACTAGCAATACTGAATACCACATCACCAACAAAGTCGTTCAGAGCAGAAACCGAAATGGATACATTGTAGAAAATGTTACTGCTAGTAAGAACATTACAGGCAAATACAATCCAAGTATTTATAAAGAATGAAATAAAAGATTTAATTAATTGCAGGACCTTTATTTTTTTATCATGTTTTATTATGTTTTCTTACTTTGTTGCCAGTTAAGACAGGGGATGTCAGTCCTCACTTCCTCTCTCTGTTATACACATTCACACACACTCATTGAGACATATGTTCTCACTCACTCACTCACTCACTCACTCACTCACTCACATTGAGACATATTCTCACTCACTCACACACTCACACACACACACACACACACAGGGAGAGAGAAACGCATACGACATGCTGACTACGCCAGACAATATTTTAATTATGGAGTGTAACGCATGGCTGTTGCTAGTAACAATAATGTATCAAACATAATATATCAAAAGTGATGTCGTGGCTTTTGTCGTGTGGCTGCCTTCCTGCAAAGATTATCAGTAGTTATCAGTAGTTATCTACGCTTGCACTGACATAACGTCCACAGTCCACTAGGGTTAGGAATGCTCACCCACCCCCACCTCTACTGTAAGTACTGACGCACCACTTGCTGTGAAAAGTACCAAAAATAGCAAATGTCAGAAAGGGAGGAATGGAAGGGGGAAGAAATTACACACACACACACACGCACGCACGCACGCACGCACGCGTGTACACACACACACAGATAGAGCATGACAGCAGGATATCAAAGGATCTGGGGGACAAGACGAGGGGACTGTGGGAGGAGTAATGACAGTGAGTTATTCGGGAGGTGTTAATTCTCACAACAATAACGCAGCAGGTATAATTTGTCGAGTTGTATAAGACCTCAAAATCCACATACCCCTTCCCGCAACAGACACGACGACAACGGGTAGAAAGTCTACACAGGTGGATGCTCACTGACAAAGACGCTCACTTGCGCTACCCGGAACCCGATGACTGTTTCAGATGACAGCTCCGTGAGTGTGGGTCTACTCAAGTGTGGTACTACTCAAATGTGGGTCTACTCAAGGGTGGTACTACTCAAGTGTGGGTCTACTCAAGTGTGGGTCTACTCAAGGGTGGGTCTACTCAAGTGTGGTACTACTCAAGTGTGGGTCTACTCAAGTGTGGTACTACTCAAGTGTGGGTCTACTCAAGGAACTGACTTTGTCGTCTGCACATCTAACTGTTGGTTACAGCTCTGCACCTTGTAGTAACCCTCTACCACCAAGCGGTGGCTAATTAATGCTCCGCACCCTAATGTCTGTCAACGCGGACCATCAAAGACCCGAAATTAAAAAATCAAATTGTCAAACGTGCACCGCGCAGTAATCGTGAGTGTGACAGTCTGTCGGCTTTTGTAGTAAAAGTTAAATAGAGGCCGACATGAAATAAAGGTCAAAAGTTTTTGGTATCACGTGAACACAACAGCGACTCAGCGATTAGTGACAAGGTGGAGTTGTTTTTTATATTATTATTATTATTAGAAAAGTACCCGTAAACTGGCCTAAAATGTCCATCTTCTGACAACACTAAGGCCGGTAACCGATGTCCAATGTAAGAGCTTCACTCCTGTCATCATGAGTCATCCTTCAATCGAGGTCGTTGAAAACTCTAACCCTGACCTCTTTCTAAAAAGAAAACCCAGGTGAGAGCTGTCGTGTTCAAAGGCTTTTATATCAAGAAAAGCGCCGAGTTGATTGCTCAGACCTAGGAAATAACTTCCATGGATGTTCGACTGTACAAGTGTAGAAAGTCAGTGAATTAAACTCATTCATGTCAAAATAATTTTGCTTCTGAAAGCCAGTCGGCATGTTTGTAATTGTAAATGTAACATTAGGGGAGGATACACCCCCTTCTTTATTACTCGGGGTTGGGGGAGGCCTTTAAACTTGTCTGTCTTCTGCAGGTCAGCCAAAGGTAAGAAAGGTGGTATGGCAGTGCTACAGACAATGAGGGGCCCGCTTTCTCACAATTCACTGAGGTCTTCACATCCAGGGAGACTTAGTGGAAGGAAGTGCGGCAAGTGCCAAGTGTAATTACTGTCTAGACCAAGTGAATTCTAAGGCACAGGTGTGCATAAGAGGGTGGACGCCAGGTGTAAAAGGATCTGACTGATAGGGACCCCAAGACTAACCAGCTTGTTTCTGTCCAGGTGCTCTAGAGTTTACAGACTCTTGAACAAATGTTGGCTCGGCAACGCTTTTCTTCAATGAGCCAACACGTGTTTACAGGGTCTGTTGACAGACTACCCTGCACCAGGTGAACCTCGCCTTTTGAAACATTGTTCACATTTAAAGTATGTCAACTTGAGGGTTCAGGTGTGAGTTTCTTTAAAGTCTTCTTAGAATCTGCCGAGAGATCGTATTTATGTGTCGGTTTTGACAAGTCAGTATAAGGGTGGGGGGGGGGCGGGTCTGGATGTTCTCTGTGCAGGGATAGTACTGTGACGTCACACTAGGACAGTATAATATGTATATATATATATATATTATACTCAACACGTGATGTAGCTCACATCTAACATCGCCTGTTGTTGCGCAGTGTCGTGTCACGTGTCTGCTCACTAACGTTCAGATACGCCGCACATGCGCAAACGTTACGTCGTGTCTCGTGTGCATCGCGCGGGTTACGTGTCCTTGACCGCCCCCCACCCCCACCCCCATACTTTGGCCGGCGCCGAGAACTGAGCCAACAAATTGTTCCCACAATACCTGGCGATGCTATTTGCGGTCGTAAGCAAAATGGGAGGACGGTGCCAGATTGCTGGCCCTGTGGACCTGAACCACACCGGCACGTGCCTGATCCTCCCAGAAGCTGTTGCCAGCCTGTAGTGGCCAGGAATGCTAAGGCCACGTCACTGCGCGTGCTTTTCCCGCCACTTGCCGGCTTATCAGGTTTCTCATTCCCTCAGCTCGGGTCAGACTCACCTCAAAAGGTCAAGACGTCTTCGCTAATATATTTTAGAGCAGCCTTCTATTTCTACCCCCCCTCCCTTCTCCACTCCTGGGGGGAGACGATTGTCTGCCATTTGATTTGCTCAGAGAATGTATTGAGCGCTGACAAGAGACCAAACAGTCTTCTGAGCAACGCCGGGTACCTTTCTGGCTAATTATATATACTAACTTATAAAATATGAGCGGGAAAATCTCAGATCCGTTCTCAAGATGATCATAATAATAATTTGACTTTAATGTTGGAATCAGTTTAGCATTGACAATAAAAAAGAACTGAAAGAAAAGCCCTCCATACATTGTGTGCAATGAATGAGACAGAATATTGACTGACACGTGCCGGGTTATAGACTCCCGCCATTCCTCACATCCCCCAGAAAAACTGTTATTGCAGGTAGTGAAAAGGAAAGTCGAGTCTTGTAAACCTCCGAGCCACACATCACAGAAGCTGGCAGTCAAAGCGAGGGATACCCTGGTATCCAGCAACTCTCTCAGTTTCAAGTTTCAAGTGAGTCTAGGTGAGCAGGTAAACAATCGTCTTGTTACCGTCATCGTGAACTAACGGCACGTGATTGCTTTCTGGTTGCCAGGTGCAAATGCCGACACTGACGGGCTGGTGTCTGTGAAGGTGTATCTCATTACCTCCAGCCGCTTGGAAGATTAGCAACCGTTTGGTTGAGGGCTCAAGTGGGTTTTTGCTAAGTGGATGGCAGCAGCGTGTGTCGCCCCAGATGGTGGAGAAGATCAGCTTCACCAGTCCGACAATTCGCTCCTCTACTACCCTCCACATTCCAGTCTTCAGGCTTTCTGTTAAGAAAATCTTAATATTGAAGGAGCATTACAAAACATACTTGTCTCCTGAGTATTTTGTGTTGTCGTTTTCTATATAAAGAGTTAGTCTTTCTTCCCACAATTGATTTTGGTTCTGTCTGCCTGTCTGTCTGTTTGTCCTGACGGTTGGTTGTTTATCGGCAAGTCTCTTTCTTACGCGTTTTCCGTTAATTTTTTTTATATGAAAACATGACGACGAAAAGAAGAAGAAGAATTAAGAAGAGTTCCTTTATCTGTTAAGTGGCATTGCACGATGAGCAGGTCTTACTCACATACAGACTACCGAGGTAACCTGGCATCGTCCGAGTGACTGTCAGTGTGAAGGGCTGTCGCGCGGAGCGGGTCAAAGGACAGTGAGAGTCGTATCCCGTGAAGGGGAAGTTAATTTTTTTGCTCTGCCACCACCTCTCTCTCCTCCATGCTGTCGAAGTTTGCCCTCCCTGAGCAAGTAAGTCGCTCCACTTAAAAGAATTTATTCTCTCCATTATAGGAGTCAACGGTAACAAAATACGAACACACGCAGAATTGGAAGTAAGCTACACGAACCCAACAGTCTGCCACCCAACACAGTCTGTCTCCCCATACAGTCTGTCTCCCCATACAGTCTGCAATACAGTCTGCAATACAGTCTGCCTCCCAACACAGTCTACCACCCAATATAGTCTGCCTCCCAACACAGTCTGTCTCCCCATACTTCTCCCCATACAGTCTGCCACCCAACACAGTCTGCCTCCTAACACAGTCTGCCATCCAACACAGTCTGCCATCCAATACAGTCTACAATACAGTCTGCCGTCCAATACAGTCTGCAACACAGTCTGCCACCCAATACAGTCTGCAATACAGTCTGCCACAGTCTGCAATACTAATTAAAGAAGCTTCTTTGACCTGCCGGCTACAACTAATTCTTGCAGACACAATTAAGTTTCCATAAACTGCATCCAGTCAATCGTCCCCCGTCTTCCCACCTTCTTTGACGTGAGCTTTGAAGAAGGAAAGTGTAAAGGAGCAGAAGTCGCTTATTTTGTCCAGAGCTGTTTAAGTGACTTGTGCACCCAGTACCCACACAAAACTTGTTATTGGTGTTATTGCCGCTGTTGTAGCATTAACTCCAACAACAAAGCAAGAAACTGTTCACTGTTCTCTCCTGTCAACTTAAGTGTTCGCCATACATCGCCAGCAGACGGCCTCTGACATCTTCATCTATCGTAGATGCCTCAGCAGCCCCGACTTTGAAGCTATAATTAGCGTTGCATGGATGGAAGTGGAAATAACAAGGTAGCGGGAATAGTGCACAACTATGTAACCTTTGCCCTGTGCAAGATAAATCGACAAAGAGGAAGTTGGGAGAATTGGCCTGACAACAAGAGTCTACATGTCTGCGAGCTCAGACTGTTTACATCTCACACCGGAAACACAATGTCTTTGGTCTGCAGACGATTAGCCACACGCTCAGCAGCTCCCACAGCCACAGCCGGCACGTGCTGTCTCTTGAACTTAGTCTGCACGTGCATCCTCCGCACATGTTTCGCGCTCTGTAATTGCGTCACTGGCTGCCGCGTGCACAGCCACCCAGGCAGCATGGGAACGTGCACGGGGGGGGTGGTGGTTGTGTAAGGTGGGGGGGAGGGAGGTCATGAACTGATTTTGATCACGTTTTGATGGAGGTAACACCTGCTGATTGCTGCTGCGGCGAACAGCGGCATTATTCGCATGCCAACCGACACCACAGGCAGTAAGCGTAGTCTCCCCTTGATTTCACCGAGCCGCCGGTCGAGGTCGCACGCGCCGCCGCCGTGACGTCACAGCAGGGCGCACCGTTGTCTGTCTCGCGCTGCAGCAGCGCAGTGTGTAGGTGCACATGCAGCGACATCACAGACAGGAGCGGGAGGTCACCAGAGTGCTCGCACGCCGCAGGGGGTGTAGTGGGTGGGTGGGTGGAACAAACATGAGTCGAGCGAAGCTGGGGTGAGGTCATCACTCAGGTCAGACTATGAAGGATGCTACTCTCTCTCTCTCTACTCCTTCACCCCCTTAGAGACGTAACCTACTACAAGTACAGAGACACAACACCTGGACATTTACTAACTACAGGGACTGACCAGCAGGTGACGCAGTTTCATCACCTGACTGTAGTTCAGGAACAGGGAAGGCGGGGGTGGGGTGGGTTGGGTGAAAATGAAGGAATGAGCGGTGGAATGTTCTCGTGCCACCTAAGGTGTATTCTGATGCTACTTGCGTGGTGAATGAGAATTTGTGTGAATGTGTGAAAGCCACACATACAACACAACACGACTAAAATGTTAGTCATAGTAGGCTGACCACACATCCCGCTGCTGTAGTCATCGGCAACGACTGGTGTGAGGCTGTCAGCAACGACACGTTAAACAAACACTCGAGAGGAAATGTTCAAAGCACGTGACACAGTGCGGTTTGTGAGTAGTCTTCAGCCTCCTACTTGACCTGCTTCCTGACCTCCTACCTGACCTGCTTCTCCGTCTGTTGTGCACAGTCCACCAGGTGTGTTGAGTCAGACTTGCCACGAGCTCTACTTTACCGCACGACTAAACACTTAACTACTTTCACACTTTCATTGGCCGTCAGGTCGAGATTCTATGGAAACCTTTCCTCTCGCCACTCCGGCAACCCCCTGCTGAAGGCGACAAGGGTGGCAAGAAATGGTGGGGGTGGGGCAGGTGGGGCAAAAAATGAGGGAGGGGGTACAATGGCGGGGTGGAGGAAGAGAAAAATTTCAGAATTATAGATGCCGCAGACAAACTTGCAAACAAACTGAAACACGCGCATTTCTATTGCCTTTCTTGTAAAAACAAGACAAACACACAGACATGCTTGCACAACACAAGTAATCTCATAAACTCAAACACATTTTTACCAAAGCTTTATTTTCTCATCATTTGGAAATCCATGAAAGCATAATGTACTGATGTTTGACACATGCAGACCAACTGTACACTAAGGTACACAGCAATGGCGACAATTTTATTTTTAATGAGCCGACATGATAGAAGAACTCTATAGTATCAATAGGGGACATCACACCGGAAGTGATCTACCCACCTACATATATAATCTCCAAAATCGCTTAATGTAGGCCGCGGGCAGCCGAGGAGCAGTATTCGTCTGTCCAGTCATGTGCTCGTGTGTGTTGTGTCTACCCGTAATGGATGTTACTGGTTTGTTCCTCAAAATTTACGATATTATTATTCACTTTACATACATTAATGTTGCTATGAAAACAAGCTAATAGATTTACTGAAATGTGAGGTTGCCTCGAGGAGCCGGATCAAATGATTTCGTGGCCAGTAGACGGCCCTACCTGTAGGCCCTACCAGCACCACTAACTATCTGTACACAGACATCGGGTGGTGGCGACCCCGTTCATCCCGTTCTTCTTGGTAACAATGCCCCGCACCAGACTTCGCAATGCCGCCTGCCTGGAGCTGCTGGTATGTTCCCCCTCCTCCCATATACATAGCGTGCATTTCCTCCACAGGGTGATTGATAACAGGAGATTGTCAATCGCATTGTGGGAATGCCGCGCGGTGCTCCGAGTGCAGGCCAGGCGGTCAGTGTATGCTGTGTGTGTGTGTGTGTGTGTGTGTGTTGAGGATTACAATACGGACCAATACCTTGCTGTATGACTACAAACGGTGTTACAGTATATGTTCTTGTCGACGTGTTACATTCTAACTACATACTAACCAGGACTGTAGTGTACAGACATCAGTATATACACTGTGCCCCCAGGTTACAAGTATTGTTGCCCAGTGTGCCATCAGCTGCCCTACAAGTCATCTCACAGACAGGATTGTACAGAACACAAGTGTAAACTTTACCCAGAATGTACGAAAGACACAGTCTTCAGTCACACTGTCACGTGCAGACTACTGAAACAAGCCAGCTCACTATTTCTGACCAACACCTTCAGTAGCAGAGGTCGTGTTTCCTGTGCTCCATACCTGAAATGCCGAGATCCTGAGTCGGCTGCTATGGCTGTCCTGAGTATCCTGGCTATCCTGACAATTATTAATTCTGCGCAACGACATCATCATCATCATCATCATCATCATCATCATCATCATCATCATCATCATCATCATCATCATCATCATCATCATCATCACGGAGTCCTCCAGCTTATCTGCTATCGCCGAAGCCAGCGCCTGTTTGCACATTCAGGACACTACCTCCAGTCTGCACCTAAGTCTGAGGTAGCCTTATCTCCAAACTATACAAGTGACCCAAGGATCATACTTCTACAGGCACTGCTATGCTGATATAGTCTCCGTATATATGCTGACATAGACCCCATAGGCGTGCTGGTATATCCCACATAGAGATGCTGACATATACCCCGTATACATGCTGTTATATCCTCCACAGACATGCTGGTATATCCCCCATATACACTCTGTTTCAGTTTCTTGTTGGTAGCAAAGCCTTTGGACGTAGGCTGAACCTATACTCAAAGAAAAATGGATATGACTACATGTAGTCACCACTGAGATTTACACACCCTTCAGTCTGTCCCGACTGGAGAAATTCTTTGGAAGAAACAATTATCAACAGACAGAAGAAATAAAGAAAACAGGTTAAAAAGGTTGGGGGGGGGTTAGTTTTGAAAATGCGACAGTAGAAGAGCAGCCAACTCCTCAGCAGTAAACTCCTGTAGTTAAGCCAATCTGTGTGTGTTGAGATACTGTTTGGTCTTACACTCAATTTACTTGTTCATTCTTTCTCTCGAGGCTGGCAACTAACTTATTTTGAGAGAAAATAGTATGAAAGTGAGTGAGTCTCGCGAGACAACTCAGGGTCCGTGTGGTGAGCACAGAAAGCTGCGAGTGGCGGGTGAGCTACGAGGCTCCATTGAAAGTCAGGCGCGGGTCTCGCCGGGTGTCGCCGGATACGTGGGAGGGTGCGGCGGAGTGCGTGGGAAACGACGAGGGGCAGGAGTAGCTTCAACGTCTCTACGTCAGCGAACGAGGGCCTTGGCCAGCTTCAACGTCAACTACGTCAGCGAACGTGGCGGCCGGAAGCAGGATGTTGTCATTTCCATTCACTGGCAGTTCTCTGCTACACAAAGCTAGCAATACAACTGTCAGTTGTAACTCTTCTTGCAAATACCAGCACACACACACACACACACACACACACACACACACACACACACACACACACACACACACACACACAAGAATAGCTATAATATGGGACATGCATACACCAGACATGTTGTTAAGTTGCTGGGGGAAGTAAAGCTGACTTGTCTAAGAAGGTCACAAAACTCGTGAAATGTCAAGAGTTTAACAAATTCCTTGAAGTCAAAACAGTCTGTGCAATTACGCAAACTTAAAAAAAAGTTTGTCGGTTGATGAAAAATGATCCAAGTGTTCTTTAAAAAAATGTCTGTCATAATGTCATCAGACCACGAAGACACTTTCACTCCAGAGAGAAGGCATTGAGAGTTAGCACAGATGATGGTTTGAGTTGACAATGAGCAGACGAGCAGACAGCAGTAGGTGAGAGAGAGAGAGAGTACACCTACAACAGGCAAATCTCTGGACTTACAGTGAGGTGGACTGAGCCACAACAACATTTGTTGAACACCTTTGCTGCCCGCAGAAGTTGTTTGCTGTTCTCAAGTGCTGCCAGTCCGTGTGTGTGTGTGTGTGTGTGTGTGTGTGTGTGTGTGCCTTTGTTTTTTGTAGATTTTTTCTTGTCACTCCAGAATGTCTTCCACTTTGTTTGTGCGAACAGAAATAACATCGTCTAGAAGAGAAACAGAGTAAGAGGCTGAACATGAACTGTGTCTGGTGCAACTTCCCACATGTCAGTACCCCCCCACCCCCTGCAAGTGACGTCACAATAACAGACTCAAGAAGGTTCACCTGTCGTCTGCTATCAGATCTCCTGTACTGACCTTTGGAACATACAACAACAACAACAGCAACAACAACAACAACAACAACAACAACAAGAAGCACGCATCTCTTCATGGACCTAAAATATGGCAAAGATATGTACACATCATTTTCGCATGCTTAAAAACGGTTTGAAGTGACCTGCAACTGCCAACTTTTAACCCTGAAGGCTAACAATTAACTGTTGTAGTTTGCCCAACTTGTCCTCTTTGCAAAATTTGGTTTGTCCGACATTTCCCAAGTCGTCTGTCTTCGCACTGTTTTGTAAGAGGGTTGCATTTATAACTGTGGAATCTCATGACGTCAAGGAATCGGATGTTTACAAACAACAACACCAACAACAACAATAAAATATCAGAGGGAGAAAGCTGAAAGAGGCAAAAAGGTGAAGTCATTAACCTCCGGTAGAAAAGCGCTGTAAAGTTTTCTTTTTCCTTTGTATGGTCGCAAGTGCCCTGCAGTAGTTTTATGTTACCCTTCTTGTGAGGCAAAGTTAGAAACTGGATATTTGGGCAAGAGGCATGTCAGCACAAAGGATTTGGCTGTATACAAGTTTTGCTGCTCCTGCTTCTGCTGCTGCTTTGTGTCAGGGCACAATGGCGATGTGCCCCGATCACACACACACACATATATATATATATATAATTATGTTGTATTGTGACCTAGCAGGGTGTCAAAATGTCTCCTGAGTCCAGACATAGCAGAATGCACTAATGTATCTTATACCCAAACTCAGGGCCGCCGAGACCCAGCACGGGCCCCAGGGCAGAGGACTTTTCTGGGCCCCTTGTATTTAACCATTACAGTGGTACTTCGAGTTACGAGCTGCTCCATATAGGACCATTTCGAGTTACGAGCAGCGGCTCGAGCAAAATTTTCTCCTTGAGTTACGAAGGTTGTTCCGAGTTACGAACAGCTGAGCTTCGGGATCCTATCCGAAAGTGAAAGTGCAATTGTAGTTTTGTTTAAAGTGTAAGAAAGTGCTGTATCTCCACTTCGTTCTGTGCCAGTATCCCTTCCTTCCTCCCTCTCTCCTCAGCTGCTCTCCGTTAGTCGCGCTCATCTGTCGCCAGGGTAAGATTACAGTACCCTATTTTATACATTTTTCTTACTGTATGTTGTACATTTTTCTTTTATTTATTTATTTTGTTGTGTAATTTGAAGTTTTACATGTGTGTTTCTTAATTAAAAACGCGTATTTTTTCATAATTTAGGGGACTTGTAAGGGGGCTGGAACGGATGAATCCGACTCCCATTATTTTAAATGGGAACATTTGTTCGAGTTACGAGCATTATTTCTAGTTACGAGCACGCCTCTGGAACGAATTAAATTTGTACCTCGAGGTACAACTGTATAACTGTAATTGTGATTTTTCCCCCAGTATATAGCAGTATGCTTATAAAATATAATTATATTGCCAATATGTGGATTACCATTAGTAAAGTAATAGAGACAGCAGACAACTGATATGTACACCACTGCACGAGATGAGCAGATTAGAGCTGTGTACAAGTAAGTGGTCAGTAAATAAGGAAAATGATTTTGCATTTTGCAGCCGTGTTACTGTATTTGTTTTTTCCTCTGAGATTTATTTTAAAAAAATATGGATACTGACCAAGGCCGGGCCCCCTTCAGACCCGCGGGCCCAGGTACACCAGACCCTCCTGTCCCCCCTCCCTCTCGTCAGGGCTGCGCAAACTTAACAGTTTGAAGCTTCATCCTCCATCGTTACCTGGCATAACTTATAAATGTGTCTGCTCATAACCGGAAAACACTACAGACACACCGGTCACACCGGTCACAGTGGTCTGTGAAATTACTGGAAACAGGAAGGAGCTACCAACGACCAGCCGGCATTTTCACTGGGAGAAAACATAGCAGCCCTGAGTGACTGACTAGACTCCCAGATGTTTGTTTGACTGACCTTTTGCCCTGAAATGTCCGCAAAGGTCAGGCGCAGACGACAATTGGTTTAACAGGTTAATTGCTGCTAGGTTAGAAGTGGCCAGAATAACGACCAGTCGCTTATTATCTCTTCATCAAGAATGTTATCATTGTAACCGGATGCCAGTGGCATCTAAATGAAAATTACAATAAAACATCGACAATTCTTTTAGAAAATATAAACTGGTTGAAGGTTCCTTCAGAATCCTTCAGACCTCGCCAGAGGAGGCGCTCATTACAAAACACGTGTTTCAAATCTGTCATTAAAACTGCTTTTCAAAATACATCAAGAAATCATTTCCCAATAATTCCTTTGTCATACAGCCCTGTATCATGTATGTCCTTTGTCATGCAGCCCTGTATCATTTATATGCTTTGTCATGCAGCCCTGTATCGTTCATGTCCTTTGTATGCTGCCCTGTATCATTTATGTCCTTTGTCATGCAGCCCTGTATCATTTATGTCCTTTGTCATGCAGCCCTGTATCATTCATGTCCTTTGTCATGCTGCCCTGTATCATTTATGTCCTTTGTCATGCTGCCCTGTATCATTCATGTCCTTTGTCATGCTGCCCTGTATCATTTATGTCCTTTGTCATACAGCCCTGTATCATTCATGTCCTTTGTCATGCTGCCCTGTATCATTTATGTCCTTTGTCATACAGCCCTGTATCATTTATGTCCTTTGTCATACAGCCCTGTATCATTTATGTCCTTTGTCATGCTGCCCTGTATCATTTATGTCCTTTGTCATACAGCCCTGTATCATTTATGTCCTTTGTCATACAGCCCTGTATCATTCATGTCCTTTGTCATGCTGCCCTGTATCATTCATGTCCTTGTATCATTTATGCTGCCCTGTATCATTTATGTCCTTTGTCATACAGCCCTGTATCATTCATGTCCTTTGTCATGCTGCCCTGTATCATTTATGTCCTTTGTCATGCTGCCCTGTATCATTTATGTCCTTTGTCATACAGCCCTGTATCATTTATGTCCTTTGTCATACAGCCCTGTATCATTCATGTCCTTTGTCATGCTGCCCTGTATCATTCATGTCCTTGTATCATTTATGCAGCCCTGTATCATTTATGTCCTTTGTCATACAGCCCTGTATCATATATGTCCTTTGTCATACAGCCCTGTATCATATATGTCCTTTGTCATACAGCCCTGTATCATATATGTCCTTTGTCATGCTGCCCTGTATCATATATGTCCTTTGTCATGCAGTCCTGTATCATTTATGTCCTTTGTCATGCTGCCCTGTATCATATATGTCCTTTGTCATGCAGTCCTGTATCATTTATGTCCTTGTATGTTTTCTGAGACCAATCGTCCTCAAATGTGTATTGCGTTTGGTTGACGGGAATGGAGGGAGGACAGATTAAAGGTATAAACTGTCACAAACGTTTGTTACAGCTCTTTTTTCTTCTTTCTTTCTTTTTCTTTTCTTTTGATGAGCAGGACTAAAGCTGAACTGAATTTGAACTTACTGCGTACAATGGTTTCAAGAACATTTCTTTGAGCATAATGAGCAGAAGAAAACGCTGTGTAATGTACTTGGGACTGGAGATGTTGGTGATAACACACACACACACACACACACACACACACACACACACACACACACACACACACATTGAAGAAGGATACAACTGCTGTTCGGTGCTAGGTTTAGTAGACCTTAAGTTGTCTTCATGCGAATATTTGGTTGAAAGCAGTTCATAGCTACTGTATTGGAAGTTGGAACTTCGACCTCTCGTATTTCCCTAGGCAGGACTGATGAACGACCCATCAGTGACCTGTTTATGCTATTAATTACTGCTTAATCCATCATTAATTAGGCCGATCAATGACCATTTAGCCCATCAGTTGCCCTCCTGATCCTCTCTAGCTCATCTTTTGATGATGCTGTCAATTGCTAAGTTAGCCACATCAGTGCTAACATCAACAGACCTCGGGACTAACATCAAGTCCACTGCTAACAGACTTCAAGAAGGAACATGTGGGATATATGAAAACAAAAGTTCAAGCAGTTCCTCTCAGTTAAAGTCCCCTGAATGTTGTAACTTCTATCCTCTACGTAGATACATAGATTCTATCTTCTCTCGATGGAATTTGTGGTTCGCTGTTTTTCCTCATTAGATGTTGTTCTAGAGAACAAGAGGAGGCTCAGATGACTATCAGCCTTTGGCTGAACTGGCAAACAAAATTCACTTGCGGCACTCAAAATACAGAAGCACAAGACACCTGCGACTTGCTCCCACTCTCGACACACCCCTCCTACCCGCCCTTCTTCTGTAGGCACGATGGCTTACAGGGATGCACATCCGCTAATGGGCTGGCGACTAACCAGCACCTCCCCTGATGCCACACGATGTCAGATCTTAGACAAGTCAGTACAAGGTCCGGGTGTACAAGTCCCCTGGGCACATTGCTATTGATGCCAAGAAGTGGCAAGAACAACAAACAAGCAGAGTGCTTTATCTCAAAACAGAAGTCAGTGACAACAGACAGAGGAATGTCTGCCATCTACATTGGCAAGTCCACCACAAATTCAGCGAGAGAAACAGTCATTTCTTGCCCTACATGCCTACAGTGTTGGTAACCTAAGAAATGATTTCCCTTTCTTACCACTAGGAAAGCTCATGGAAGAAATGGTGTCACTAGGCGGGAAAACCCATGAACATGCCGGGCCCAACCTGGTTACAAAATCTCGCCGCATGTTTACCTGACAAACACACCTTTGGAAGCAGCACTTAGGATGGTAAGGAATTGTAAGTAAAGGGTGGGGGTGTCAGCAGACCTACTGAAACTATTGTTAATTAGGCCCATCTGGACAAGTCGGCGCCACAGTCAGCAGGACCAGGCAAGTGGTGCCAAAGATGGTGTTGGAATGCACGACCACTACCGCACCACCGCCACTGGGCTGTGTAGTCAGGGAGTGTCTTTGAAGATGGTTCAAACATCAACCAATGTTTATGTGGGAGATAATTTTAGCCACTGAAGTGGATGTTAAATGGAGGTTTCAAGTCCTTTGTAGAATCATCGGCGAGGTGAGTCAACTGCACGTTGCCGCCCGATGACTTACACAGAGATAATGGCACTGGTCACGTGACCCGAGTCTTGCTGCCAGTGCCATTATCCCAGTGCCGAGTGTTAAAGAATTTAAAAACAAGAAAAGGGCGGCGGGATTTCATTGAGTCTGCACGCACTCCTAGCACGCCCAGACACAGCCATTGTCAGCAACAGGAAGTGGGTTCCTGGGGACTGTGATGCTCAGCCTGCATGAGGAGCTGCATCACCCGCCATCTGTTGCTGCCATGGTGATTGTTCCTTTTTTTTCCTCTCACAAATTCTAGTCACGTGATGTTGAGAGAAGCTTGACTGTGTAGTCCTGTGCGCTTGCATTTACTGAAAATTTTTAAAGGTTGTTAAAAATTAGATATTAGTACATTTACTTGAAGTATCTGATGGATGTATGAGGCTGGCTTGGACATTCCTCAGACAGTTGAATTAAAGGGGAATCATTCTACTTCACCACAATTTTCCTCAGTAAAAAAAATTTGAACTGTAATTTTCTCATACTCTGCCTTTATCGCTCTCTACAAAAGATAAAAACACTTATTAAACAGTTGTTAAAGAACGGCAACATATAGTAATTGCAAAGAGTCTACATGATAAATAACAAACTACTTTAAATTTTATCGAGTTTCCAGGAAAAGTTTTACTTTGTGACAAGTGCATCGGAAATTTGTTATAAGGTGAGCATTGCTGTAATACAATGGGACAGGATGGATAAGGATAACAAAGGTGTAAGCAATGGTCAACCGTGGGGCTGTATCTTTCACAGCAAAGTGTGCACGTGTAGTTTTGCCGACTTTTGACCTTTCGTTATCAGTCTCACAAAATCAAAAAGCCCATATCGCCCCCATCCCAGCTGAGGTAAACAGGGGGTGGGGTACAAAAGGCAAATGGGCAGAGGGTCTCAGGAAGTGAGTGCCATGTATGGAGAATGGAGAAAGGGAGGGAGGGTGTGGGTGTGTGTGGGTGTGTGAGCGGCGGACGTGCAAATGAATGAAGCACCGCACGGAATTGTGGGAATGGCGGCTTGGTGCGCTTCTCAATCTCAGAGAAGCAGGCGGAGCGGCCGAGGGTTAACCCTGTCGCTGCCACCAAAGCTTCTGCGGCCGCCACCGCTGCGATGATGGGCTGTGCACGAGGGAGCTGGGAACAATTAAGGTTACAAGTCCCGTGTGAGCCTTGGCTTTCCTTATCTTTCTGTTGGGAAGGGGGTGGCAGTGGTGATGAAAGCCACTTCCAGGATGTTAATCTAGACAATGAGCAGTTCTCCTTCCGGTCTGCCCCACGCGCTGTAGGTCTTGATTCCATTATGACATTGACTAAATGAACCCAGATTGTCCATCGTCATGGTTACCACTTGCCAACCATTTTGCAGTCGTGATGAGTATTTGTATGTTTGTGTGAAGGGAGGAGGGATGGGTGGGATAACAGCTTGCGTCTGATGTGTGCGATGTCTTCAGAATCCTGCTTCTTCCACTACACATCATGTGTGGTCTCTTCACGCCTTCATCTTTGCTCGTCTGCCTCATCTTTTCTCATGAATGATCTGGTCCGTAAAAAGCATCATCATCTGCACCAGCAGCTGCAGCAGCGTCGTCGTCGTTGTACTGTTTATCCACTCTTATTTAAACATTAACAATTAAAAAACAAACATCATAGACGAACTCCCAGGGTCTACAATGCAGTGGATATGAACAAGAAATTTGACACCAGCCTGTCTAACGACCATGGCATGACGCACACCTCTGATGACAGGGCTAATGTCCGGCACGTTGAGCCACTCACTGACGCAATGTTTGTCATTTTCGGACATGACGCCTTCACACGAAGAAACCCGAAAACCCATGGATGCAGAATCCTGACAGTCTGTGTAAGATGGCGGTTGAGTACCACAGGGGAAATTCCGAAACTAAAGGTGATTTCCGTCCACCTCACCTGACTGTGTCATAACTCCATCACTTCCGCCTGTTCCCACAATTACTCATGCATGCGATCTTCACCTTCTGCTGGGTCGACTCCTTCCAGCTTTTGTGTCGGCTCTCAGCGATGTCGATGAAAAAATGTTTGCGAACACGACTTAACGGTAATTAGTTTGTAATGTCAGACGTTTTAACAACTTCACATACAAGATACAAGCAATTAACTACAATGATTAGAAAAACAACCGCAGCACAGTGAACAGAGTGGGCTAAGTCTGATGAACATCAACATTGCCTTTCATTTTCAAAATTCTTTGCTGACCTCAGTTTACAGATCGTTGATTATTCTACTGGCACAGATTTGCTGTGGAGTAACCGTCGCCGGTCATTACAGACATGGGGGGAGTAGAAGGGGGAAGTAGTTATGGAACACAGGATGTCACTTGGATACCCTAACCCTTAGCCTCTTCTTGAAACTAAACACTACGTGGCATTATTTACAAGCTCTAATTTTAACCGATAAATAAAACCCAGCCAACTAAAATATCATCATCACCCAGTTCACGCTCGTGTTCTCACACTTCTCATCTGTTCTATATCAGAACTATGTTGTATATCAGAACTATGTTGCTCTATATCAGAACTATGTTGCTCTCTATCAGAACTATGTTGTATATCAGAACTATGTTGCTCTCTATCAGAACTATGTTGCTCTCTATCAGAACTATGTTGTAGATCAGAACTATGTTGCTCTCTATCAGAACTATGTTGTATATCAGAACTATGTGGTTGTATATCAGAACTATGTTGTATATCAGAACTATGTTGCTCTATATCAGAACTATGTGGTTGTATATCAGAACTATGTTGTATATCAGAACTATGTGGTTGTATATCAGAACTATGTTGTATATCAGAACTATGTGGTTGTATATCTGAACTATGTTGTATATCAGAACTATGTTGCTCTATATCAGAACTATGTGGTTGTATATCAGAACTATGTTGTATATCAGAACTATGTGGTTGTATATCAGAACTATGTGGTTGTATATCTGAACTATGTTGCTGTATATCAGAACTATGTTGCTCTATATCAGAACTATGTGGTTGTATATCAGAACTATGTTGCTCTATATCAGAACTATGTGGTTGTATATCAGAACTATGTTGTATATCAGAACTATGTGGTTGTATATCTGAACTATGTTGTATATCAGAACTATGTTGCTCTATATCAGAACTATGTGGTTGTATATCAGAACTATGTTGTATATCAGAACTATGTGGTTGTATATCTGAACTATGTTGTATATCAGAACTATGTGGTTGTATATCTGAACTATGTTGTATATCAGAACTATGTTGCTCTATATCAGAACTATGTGGTTGTATATCAGAACTATGTGGTTGTATATCAGAACTATGTTGCTCTATATCAGAACTATGTGGTTGTATATCAGAACTATGTTGCTCTATATCAGAACTATGTGGTTGTATATCAGAACTATGTGGTTGTATATCTGAACTATGTTGTATATCAGAACTATGTTGCTCTATATCAGAACTATGTGGTTGTATATCAGAACTATGTGGTTGTATATCAGAACTATGTTGCTCT
Organism: Marisa cornuarietis; assembly: GCA_004794655.1. Lineage (NCBI taxonomy): Eukaryota > Metazoa > Mollusca > Gastropoda > Architaenioglossa > Ampullariidae > Marisa > Marisa cornuarietis. The sequence continues at coordinate 514,039 of SMMW01000641.1, read as the reverse complement.
ATATCAGAACTATGTGGTTGTATATCAGAACTATGTTGCTCTATATCAGAACTATGTGGTTGTATATCAGAACTATGTGGTTGTATATCAGAACTATGTTGCTCTATATCAGAACTATGTTGCTCTATATCAGAACTATGTTGCTCTATATCAGAACTATGTTGCTGTATATCAGAACTATGTGGTTGTATATCAGAACTATGTTGCTGTATATCAGAACTATGTGGTTGTATATCAGAACTATGTTGCTCTATATCAGAACTATATGGTACTAGTCAGACCTAGATGGCTCTAAATACTAAATGCGCCTCACAAGACATCAAAACTATATGGCTCTCTGTCAGAAGCACGGTGTCTATATGGTTCTCTATCAGAGCTCTAGTGTTCTATATCAGAACCGTATAGCCCTATGTCAGGGCTCTATTGTTCTGTATCAGAACTATAAAGCTTTATATCATAGCTCCATTGTTCTATATCCGAACTATAGGGCTCGATCATAGTGGTCCCGTCTCCTAACTGACTAAAAGGTGGCAGCTCTCCCTTATTTTTCGTCTTTGCCAGTTGAACTGTCAAGTTTTGTCGCTAATACTGTTCGGTGCATCTGTCTCGCCATATGTTATGTTTGATTAATTTCTATATCTGTCTCACTTTTATTTTTTATTTGGGCCATTTTATTTCTACTTCCACGTCTGTGCCATCTTAGCATGACTTCGATATTTTGTTGGTTTAAGATCTGTGTGTCACCAGGTGTGTGCTTCTCCAGTGAGCTACGATTACAACGACCGTTAGCATGATACCTTAACGAGGGGCAATGACCGTTAGCATGATACCTTAACGAGGGGCAATGACCGTTAGCATGATACCTTAACGAGGGGCAATGACCGCTAGAATGATACCTTAACGAGGGTGAATTGTCTGTCTGCGAAAGTTATACCACTGCACCAACGATTGTGAGTTGAACTTCCATATAAACGTCATCATAACTTTCAGATAGTTTTCAAAGCACGTTTTTTTTATTTATCCAAGATCCCATGTAATAGCAAGACCGCAGACCACATTTATTTTCATGGCCGTCTTCTCAACGAAAAGAAACAGCAGGAAACGCAATGAACTCTGCTTCCATCATCATCAACTTGATTATTTTTCGTTTGTATTTGTTGTAAAGTACTTTGAGTCTTCCATTGATAGCGGGGTAAAGTACTATATAAATCAACTTTATTAACTATATGGCTCTATTTCAGAACTATACGGCGATGGCTCTCTGAACGAAATAAAGCAGCAGTAAACTTGGACAATCTGTAGAGGAATATGTTTGTACTTCAGGTATGATGATAGAGACTGGACCCCAACTGTCTGAACCTAGATACTATCTTCAACAGCTTTCGCGCCCGTTATCATGAAATTTCTCAGCCGGCTTCTCGTTCTTCATCTTTTTATTTTCTGACGACGACGACGACGACGACGACGACGACAATGATGATGATGATGTCAGTTTGAAAGCTCTCCCCAAATATGTTCCTGAAACCCGCTTCATCGGATTTTTATCACACGCATTGTAGATTAATACTTAAAAAGGAAAGTTAATAAGTAAATAGGTTACCCCCCAAAATGCGGGAAGTGAGACTTCCGTTTACAGGCGGGAAATGTCAGGTGCTGCTTCCAATAACAGGTGCCAGAAAGTCAGGTGTGGCCAGGTATATAAACACGGCAAGGTGCCCCAAGTGTCAGGTCTTCCGGCTCCCGAGCGTCTTTCAAGATCTGCTTTCCGAGGCGACACAGAAAGTGAATTAACAAAGGCATCCGGCGACCGAGAGGCCCTGCAGCACCAACCTCGCTTACTTCCGCCACAGTTCCGCTGACGAAGACCCACACACAGCCTGGTCCGCAGAAACCCGTGAGTTCAAGTCTCTCCTCTTCCTCCTCTCCTCCCACTCTTCACTGTTAAACGAGTTGTGATCACGTGAGACAGAGGCAGTGGGGGGCCAGAAGACCACTTCACCTCATCTGGACCACACGTACTGACATAAATAAACAAAGAGGTTAGTAGGCTAGGATAATGAGGCAGCTGTGGAATCTGAGCCAGGATGCACGTTGTTTAACTATTCTCAGTACAAATCCCACGAGAAATGAAAGTTTAACAGTCGACCAAGACAACTTCCCTTTTCTGATAGTCAGTTGCTTGACACACCAGACTCCGAAAGGAATGGATGCTTGTAGCGTACAAGGGGGTACAGCAGTCGAGTATTGTTTTGTTCGACACACAGGTGTGCCTTGGTTTGACACTGCCACGCTGGAAGTCACGAGAACTTGAAAGTCTCGGTTTTTACCTTATTTCACGTGCGAGCAGAGCAGAGCTCCATCCGTCCAGGTGGTTAGGGTGTCTGGTTTTTCTGTCGTTGTCATGCGAGTTGCATGAGAAAATTGAGGTTTTGGATATTTTAAAATTTTATGTGTGGGGCGGGCTTAGCTCACCTTGTGGCGATGTAAACAAGGGTGGGTATATTACACCCGACATTTAGCAAGTAGGATAATGCTCGATTTGGACGATGGGTATTCCGGCAATCCTGGTGTGTTGCTGCTTGCTGTGTGCTGTCACTGACGGGGGTGCAGTCTTCATTCAGGCCTACCAGTCGTCATAGTGTATGTCGACGTGAGGCGCTAGAGAGAGCGCTGGTTAGTGACAAGAGTTGTCACCGTACTTACTGGTATTCAAGCCGGAGGGCTGTGATTCTACTACCGGTACAGTACAGAAAGAACTTTTGCTGAAATCTGGATACAGGCGTCTGAGAACTTATCTGACGTAAACAAGAGGGACTCCGCCGAGAGCGTGGAAGGTTGTGGGAAACTACGGGTGTTGACGGCTGGAGCTGGCGTATAGACGGGCCTGTGGTTCGGCAAAAGACGAGTGAAAGGGTGTCCGCGTATCTCCAAGGTTGGGGAGGAGCATCCGATACCGAGAGGCTGAATGACTGACTTGCGTGGGGGCGATATCCTACAGACGATATCCGAAGTTTCCGGAGGTCCACTGACGTGAGGCAGAGGCATGGGCTTCCGATGATCTAACACCAGAAGAACATCCCCAACGAAGTAAGACTTTGATTAAGGTAGAGTGACGCACCAGATGTCCTCCCTGTATAACTCATACGTGAGGAGTTGCTAAAATATTTGTAAAAAGAAATAACTTGAACTTTAAAAGAAAAAAGGTCAAGTGGAGAACTTTGTGTTTGCGCTTCGGGTCCAGAGTGGGAAGAAATTAAACACGCGTAGGAAGACGGATAGGTTATCCTTACTGAGGAGGTGATAAGGCCTAGGGTGTGCTACCCATTCTGACTCTGTTGTTAGAACCAAGTATTTGTGTGTTGGTGCCGAGGGCACTGTCGCTGAAAGACATTTCTTCATATTTTTGTTTTGATATACCTGTCAGACACTATTGTTTGTCAACAATTGCTCCTTGTGTATGCCTATTTATTGTTTACGTCAGCTTGAGCGGCGTAATAATTACAGAAAGAGAGGGAATTTCATGCTACGTCTAGCCGTGAGAGTTTAAAGAAATGCTAAATATCATGTTTGACTAACTGCTCGTGTTAACTACTGATGCTTTGCCTTGTATAGAGCAGTACTGAGCATATTTCTTTGTGTATTTAAATTGTGATTCTTGTGGTCAATAAGTATTTGTCTCTTTGAGGGACGTTCTACACCAGAGTGGTCATTTTTGTTGATTGTGTTGAGTTAACGAATGCGCGTGTCTGCGGATGACTCGTCGTGTGTATGCGGGTGATCCGTGACAATGCTGCAACAGGTCTGTCTGCTCATGTCTTACATATTGTCAAGAGTAAGGAGACCTTTCATTCACCTCTGATTTCCTATTGTTACTAAAAGTGTCAGAGATGATTGTGACCTCGGGTCTTCTTGTTGTTGTGAGCCTTTCACCACCAACCTTGTGTCTTGTTTGCTTCCAGTGTACTCACCACCATTCCTATTCCCATGTAGAGCATGCTAATTAAGCACAAAGCATTTGAGTCTATTTGAAGCTCTTTTTCCTTCTCTAGTAACAAAATATTTTTAATGAGATATGCATTTCATAATAATTTTATTTTCAGTTTATAATACTGAGTACATTTCTTGGGGGATCTGTTTTTGATGTGCCAGGTGGTGATGGGTTGGGAACATCTAAAATTGATGGCACAGCAATCAAATCACCTTATTGTTCTTAGTCACATTCATGAATTGTCAGTCCTCAAAATGGTCACAGCATCAGGTAGTGGCCAGACTTGAACTGCAGTCCAAAATCTTTTCTGAGCAAGTCTTCCTCCTGATCCTTGAATCGGTAAAAATTGATCGGACATTTTTCCGCATCAGTATTCTTCAGGAACAATAATTATGTCTATAAAGAAAGGAATGAAAACAATCAGGTGCTGACTTTGTTCCAGTCTGTGGAAATACTGACAACAATTTGCCAGGACCTTTGTAAGGGAATTTGTACAATTAATGTCGCTACATGAGGCTCCGCCATTAAAATACTTCGTCCGTCTGGTGGTCCTCGCTTGCTACATCTCCGAACTCACTCCCATCTCTACACCAGCTCGACCTCTTCACTCATCTTCTGACACAGAGCTTCTGCGAGTCCCACTAAGACAGAGGTCTGTCTCCTACCAACCACCATCAACTTGGAACAGATTACCTGTCAACTTTGACACTGACTCTCTTTCCTCCTTTAAGTCTAAACATCAGACATCTGTTCAGAACAGAGACTTGACTGTCACCCTGTCCTGACCTGAGTGTGTATACGTGTGTCTGTAAGTTACTCTGTGAGTGTGTTGTACAAGTGAGCGAGTCTGTTACATGTCAATATTGGTGCACAGTTATTAGTCTATATATGATATATACAGCGCTCTGAGCAAATCTTTGGAAAGGCGCTATATAAATCCTCATTATTACATTTAAACAATTCGTTTCCATAATATTATACATCTTACGAATTGCCATTACTTGTCAATACACAAATGAAGGACGGGATTTCTCTGAGTTTGTTACGTTTTCCTCTTTCCTGTTGCACGAGTGGCCGTTTCCAACAAATGAATGAAAGATTTTACAGCAGACAAAAAGACAGTTTCCGATGACATTCCTCGCCTTTCCCTCTTACTTTAGGTGGTAAACATTTGTCACAAGTTCTCTCTTGAAAAGATCGGTCTTTGCTTTGAAGGCGGGTATTTTACAGCTCGAATGTGTTTTGGTCCATTTATCACCAGTGATCTGTGTCATACAACCTGGGAGGTGTGTTAGTTGTCCATGCCAACTCACATTCTAAGACTTTAAAAACTCATGAAGAAAATAACGATTTTGTACTCACCTCCAAGAGTATTAAGGCAAGACACAGTCTCTCTCTCTCTCTCACTCACACACAGCAGGTACAACATTACCAAATAATGAAAGCAAACAAAAATTTACAGAAATAAATATATTTAATCTTTGATTTTCAAACTCACTTGTAACGATCTTGAAAAAAACCCAATCATTTCCAAGAGTCAGGCAGCATTTGCTATACACGAAACGAGAGCAGCATCCCATTCAAGCTCCTCTAACATCCCAAGCATCGTGCACACGGATTTCTCGGGCGACCAGCTGGCAACAAGACTACACAGCAGTCACGACCTCACCTACATAGTCAACTACAACATGCACAACTTGCTTACAACATTCCTCACAACACTAAGCAAACACACAAGAGTTTCACGAAAAAACATTTCCACCGAAAAATGCTTTACAAGCACAAAACCAGAGGCCAAATGATCTCATCATCAGTCTAAGCTCTTTAGTATTTACAAACTTGTGCCCTCAGGTTACGCATCAGTTCACACAGAAAGCCCTCGGTCCTTTACATGAACCGAGACACGAGGTGGTGCAGTAGCAATGGAGGGAGGCAACAGATTTCAATTGTATGCAAAACAACCTCGACGTACACATGACAGTTTTTTTTTTTAAACCCACAAAATCTGGTGGAAGAAACACAGGCATTTTCGACCCATTGTTTTCTGGTGGGAAGGTGCTCCAAGCACGAGGGAGGAGAGTTTGTTAAAATGGGAATGGAGGGAAGAGCGGGGCGGGGACGAGGGTGAGGGTGCAGTCGCTGTAATAAGATTGTTTCAGGATGCCCAAGGAAAAAGTTAAGGGATGTTAACGGTAACAGCTGCTGCCTGTTACCGCGGACGGGATTTCTCAAATGAAAAGAATTCCTAACTTAAACAATTCATGCCGGGCTGAAGCTTTAACGAATGAAAGAACGATTTAGGTGGATTTCTCACAAAACAAGCAACAATATCCTCGTAAGCGTTTTTTTTTTAAATTAAAAAGTTGGCCAAGTTGGCCTGCGGTGTGAAGGGTGCTCAGTGCAGACCTAATGATATCATCTGCCGAAGCCCCACCCACTTCTGACACCCCCACTGTCTACCAGCCATACACCAGTCATGTCCAAGTCAATATTATTAAACAGTGACAAACATTCAACACCACACCTACACTGCAATACCCAGCATACAGGAAAGACAGCATACTATTTAGTCGGCCCTGCCTATATCAGCCCTCTACAATGCTTTACTTCTAAAATAAACTTTCTCTCTCTCTCTCTCTCCCAACCCCCAAAACTGATTGCTTCCCCAGCAGGAGCGATCAAAATGAGTAAAATGGTATTCTAGGGGGAGGCATTTAGGACAATCTGGGCCATCCCATGCCAAAAAAAAAGAAGTAAATAATGTAAAAAAAGAAGAAAAAGAAAAAGAAAAAAGAAACCCCGCCAAGCAGTCTCTCGTCTGCCTGACCGCCTGGGATGAAAGGTTCAGTTGAGGGTGTCATTACTTCCTAGCGACGTCACCAAACCCTCAAGAAAAATACAAGTTCACGTTCGTCCATCCCTCGACAAAACAACATGTTTATTTACAAAATCGTCCCCCTATTTCAGAGCGATTACATCGACTTATGATGACAACGCCTCTGTTTGCTTTTGGAGGCATAGAAACAGTATTCTTTAAATTAATGAGTTATTTTATTGTTATTATTACTGCTAACAACCTGCTACATCATAGTGTAAAAGGTACAGCATCATACCATTCACTGACATGGCCTGCTACCTGATGACACTACTCACTGCCAATGTCTGCTACATCACAGTGTTACAAGTTACAGCATCATACCATTCACTGACATGGCCTGCTACCTGATGACACTACTCACTGCCAATGTCTGCTACATCACAGTGTTACAAGTTACAGCATCATACCATTCACTGACATGGCCTGCTACCTGATGACACTACTCACTGCCAATGTCTGCTACATCACAGTGTTACAAGTTACAGCATCATACCATTCACTGACATGGCCTGCTACCTGATGACACTACTCACTGCCAATGTCTGTTAAATCACAGTGTTACAAGTTACAGCATCATACCATTCACTGACATGGCCTGCTACCTGATGACACTACTCACTGCCAATGTCTGCTACATCACAGTGTTACAAGTTACAGCATCATATCATTCACTGACATGGCCTGCTACCTGATGACACTACTCACTGCCAATGTCTGCTACATCACAGTGTTACAAGTTACAGCATCATACCATTCACTGACATGGCCTGCTACCTGATGACACTACTCACTGCCAATGTCTGCTACATCACAGTGTTACAAGTTACAGCATCATACCATTCACTGACATGGCCTGCTACCTGATGACACTACTCACTGCCAATGTCTGCTACATCACAGTGTTACAAGTTACAGCATCATATCATTCACTGACATGGCCTGATATATAATAACCCCGTGCTAGATATCTGACACGCTTCAATGACCGCTTGCACATCCTGTCACAGACACGTGATCTTAGCTGGCAAACAGTCATTGTATCACATGTAAGGTCGTGTTGACCAAAGATAACCAATGTATAATGTTACATAACACACTCTACCTTACAAAGGACTCGAACGCTCTACAAAATATATTTGTCAAGTAAAAAATTTGCTCATTTTTTTCGGAAACGGAGTAAAAAGTATATGTGAAAAACTTAGGACTTAAATTTACTTTGATAATTCGTTGTTTTCGGAACAATTTGATATCAAAAGTCTTGTACAATGTTTCCGAGAACATCTTGTGAAACTTGGACACACGTGAGTCGTTTCAGGCAGGTAGGAAAATGTTAGCAATTATAAAAAGACAGTTTCTGAATATCTCTATTTCTAGGAAATGCGCACATATCATGACGAAACACTTGAAGGACCATCATGAACAGAGATCCCCCCTCCCCCATACAACGACTACTTCTGATTTGATTGAAAGTAGTTTCCTCTGTGACCCAGCTCGTAAGCAACCTTGTTTTCTCTGCGAATATCTGCTGTTTATCCTGTTTATCCTAACCCCCTTTTTTTTTTTGCAGCCGAGCTCTCGGGCCTGTAACAGATCCTTGAGTTCTCGCCCTCCGTGTTTTCCGAACCCCGAAACCGTTTGGCTTGCATTCTGGGACCAGCCTCCTGGGGGCTGAGCTGCATGCGAGGTCTCGAAAATAAGTCTTAAATCACCAGTCTTCAGTGAAATTCGACTCCTCTAAGTTTCGTCTGAACAGTGGAGTTGCCATTTAAGACCGGTGACTTCAGACTCATTTTGAACACCTTGCGTGAACACTAACTACCGACCATCTTTTGCAGGTAGAAAACTTGGGCTTAACGTCAACTCCAACCTGACCTCATGACCTCACACACAACTCAGCCCTCGGAGCTGCCAACCTCCGGGGGACTGTAGTTGTGAAATGCTGCCCGGGGAGGGCGGGGAGGAAACGAGGGCAAGCCTCTTGTCCCTGAGTTGCGAAGCGGTGTACAGACCCCTTGTTTTGTTACTTGACCGCCGGGCATCTTTACCACTACTTTATGACTACGGCCCCAGGAATAAAGCTACATCTGAGGAGTGTGAACACTCCTTTCTGGCTTTATAACTACGGAGACCAGACGCTTGTGTCCCTGAGTTCTCCATGTTATCCCCAGGGGAACGACTTAGCCTCGCTTCCTAATTATGGGCCCACTGCCACACTGCGGTAGCCGCTCTTCTTTTTCTAAAGCCTTCGAATGTGGTGCAAGCTTTAAAAAAAAAAGGCACAGAATTCCGTTCTGTTTTTGGGTTTCTCTTCGTCAACGACTTAGGTTAGGCTTTGTTTTCTATGTTCTGACAGTAGGAGAGTCTCGGTTAGGGGTGGTCGGGGGGTGAGGGTGGGACTGGAGTTTGACGCCGAGCCAGCAACTAAGCTATATGACGGCAAGGCAACCAGCCCTGTAAACAGATGCCACATGCAGAGAAAGAAATGAGTGCCCGATACGAGATGTGAACCCAGGACAGTCAACACTCACTTCTATTGGTGACAGACACTAGCCGTTGCGCCACCGGACCGCCCGGGAGGGAGCAGGGGAGAGAAAAAGTTGGCGGAGAGGTCGGAGTAAACTTCTAACAACGTACATGAGCCTCGCTGTTACGAATGGAATCAACCGATACTGGGGCGATTGTTGCTTTGTATAGAGACAACCTCTACAGAAGAGTTACACTAACGACAGAGGTATCCAAGCTTTTGTTCAAAACAGGAAAAAAATAAATCAACGACCAATCAGACTATGAGATTGGGTCCCTGCTACATTTCTTACAATCATCGTGTACATCTAAACTTTCTGGAAAAGTTACCGACAGACACGACGACGACAACTGTGGGGCAAAGAGAAACATGTGGAGTCGTAACAGCTCCATCTATCATCTGCCTCCCTTGGGTGTTTCGTTGTTACTGTCACTTTGCCGTTCTACGACTTTAAACCAGAAAAATCTTCTTGAAAATTACATCAGGGATAAAGTTGGTAACAGGCATGGCCTACACCAGCAACAGAGAAACAGGTGGCTACAAGATGCCTGCAGACAGTCCCACGCAGCTGGCTACAAGGCAGACAGACTTGCTCGAACTGCCCAGGTGTCTCGCCATGTTTCTACTAAACACTAGCAGCCAAAGTGCATAAAGGCAATAAGCCTCTCTTTCAAACCACACAACATGCAGAAAGCTTTTGGCACAATCCCTGCACTGCAGTATCACATATATTTTCTCTTTGCCATTAGAATTTAAGGAGAGTGGGGTGGATGGTAAAGGAAGGAAATGACAGAAAGGCGGGAGGGATCTCTTTTATACTTTTAGGCATAAAGGCACAAAGGAAAAAAATATATGGTTCTGCCGGTACATACCAACTTGCAACATCAACAACAACAATATGAGACATTAGATTTTTGAGCAGATAAAAGATACTGATGCATCTTTCAAATTTCTGCCATACTGCTTTTAGTGAGATGCACAGCAATTTGCTGCTCAATGGCTGCAGATGACAGAAAAATAATCACAAAAACGTCTGCAAAAAGGGCAGTAGTGACATGATGTGACATGGCTACAACAGTCACTGTCACCACAGAACACCAAGGTGGTGACAACAGGACACAGCAGACAGTAGCTGAAACACTCCTGTCTTCCTCACCTCTGACCTTTCCAGCATCAATGCAGCTGGTATCCATCTTGTCTAAATACATTTAATAATACTTCAGTTATGACCTTCGGTAAACCAGTACGAATAAGCAGCCCTTAAATCAAGCCCCATTTCTTTGTATTTTATGGACAGTTGTGCTGTGCACATACAAATGGGTTCATGCACAGAGTTTGCCCCAGACATGGGGTCTGAAGCTTGTGTCTTGTGGTGTTAAGTACAATGAGTGCAATATGTGAACAAGTATGCTCCTTCATTCATGTACACTGCCCATTCACTCCTTGCTCAGACAACCATTTTTCATTGCATATATGCATCTTCTTCATCATGCTACTGAAATACTGTTCTAAAATACTGCAATATAAACATTTCTGAAGTATCTTAAAAGTATTTAAAGCAGCAGCCATGAATGATGAAACAAAGTTTTTCTCTCATTTTGCAAAGAGTTGTGTGCTCTGAAATTTGTCATGATGTAAGTCATCTTTGCTTAAAAAAATATTTATATATACATATATATCAATCTAAGTGTAAAATGTAAAAACTGGCACCAATATTTATGCATTAAAAATCATAGTATGCAGCAGCTAATGATGCAATATCAAACATTTATGCAGAAGACAATCATTCAAACTTACCGTAGACAAGACACAAGAGCATTATATGCAAATACATATTTTTTAACCAATTGACATCTAAATTAAAAATGCTCCTGATAAAATCCTTAAGAAATATAGGTGAAAGTGCACTTTTTTGTCCTGGTGCTATGGTTACAGAAAAAATTATGACCAAAAACATACAAGATGCTTTTGTGGCACTGGAAGATATTTACCAACATTAGATACCATGTCATGGTAACAAAACTTTATCACGATCGATAAGTAGACCTATGGCTTACAAAATGTCTCAGTACTATGGCACTGCAAGATAGCCTGATTGGCATGACAAAAGAAAAACAGCATAATATCCAGGTACCACACAAAATTAACAGAAAAGCTCTCAACAGATTTGAAAAAGAACAAGCCATATATTTTTGCAACTCATTAGTGAGTTTTATATAGTTACCTTTTTCTGGCAAAACTTTCTTTTTTAAGTATAAAGATATAAGTGAAAGAAGTCCTGAAAACAATATGCAGCTCTGAATATAGAAATCTTGGCACTTAATTCTGCCAGGTTACTAGTATGGCCGTGTACTGCACGGTGTTGCCCTCCATGATTTTCTCCAACTTCAAAATTATAGAGAACAATGGTTCATATTTTGCTGAGCACCAATCCTGAATTTTCAAGATACACAGCAAAATGAAGGCTAATGTGTGCTATGTAAGGCACTAATAAATCTTCAAAATCAGGTGAGCAGCAGTTTTGTCACAGAAGGAAAAAAAAAAGAGGTGAGCCTGTAATGCACTTTGTGCATGCACGTGCGTACACACACACACACACACACATCATAGTGACAGAACCCTTATAATGCACTTTGTGTGCCTGTATACACTGCAATGTCACAACCCAAGAAAATATCTCATTTTCTCTGACAACAGAAAAACCTACATTAAAAACGCTCTCGTTTCAAGAGGCAAGAATACACCCTCATGACCAGCATGTGATATGTTTGCCACTCAAAGATGACTCGTACACAACTGCACAAACTATCTATATTTTCAATTTTCTTAAAAATTTTATGTCAATGTCACAGTGAGATACAAGAAGTACCTAAGCCCCATTACAAATTGCCTTTGACATCTATCTAAATTAATATTCTTGAACAACTTGACCTTACTGACATCAAGAAGTTACAGTGCATGCTAATGTACTATGTGATTTAAAAAATGGTACGTTTACTTAAAGGCAGTAGAAATGGCTTTATTCTATTTCCCTATGAAAAAAAGTTATTGTAAACTTACAGAGGATTGTCTCATGAGACAGAGATTATTTATGAAGATGGCTTAGACAATTATAAAATGGTTTAGGATTAACTCCAAACGCATCAAATGTGTTAACTGTTGGAGTAGTCAGAAAAGCCGATTGGAACATCTTTAAAAAAAAATACATGAAAAATTTTGTTGTCATTTACTGTAGATATATGTATTTTGAATATGCAGTGAAAAAATTAAATCCTTTTTCTTTTCATATTTAAAATTAAAACAAGAGACTAAGAGGGCTGTAGAGATTTGACAGGAATTAACTTGTTATTAAATTATGAATGAGGGGGAAAGGGGGTCATTGACATGAAATGTAAGCTTGACTAACCTTCTCGAAATTTACAATTTTTCTCTTTCTACCAGACTGCTTACTAGAAGTAGCACCAGAAAAACAGATGTAAAAGAAGTTGCATCCCCCGTTCTCACACACACACACACACACACAAAATGCTGGGGCTTGGGGACTGCTTTGTGAACTGTTAAAACACTTATCAAACGCAGCGAGTAGTGATTTTTTTTACAACCTGCACCAGTTAGGCATTTATTTTGTTGCATGTTACAATATCTTGATTTTCCAAAAGTTGAGAGATCCACATACTCCACAGCTTCTCATATGTTCCTCTGAGATTCAAAGTTCAGATAGGCTCGCTTAGGCTTGTTAACCCGCTGACTCCGTAGCGCCAGTTTACTGGCTTACCTGGTAGAGCGCGATGAGCTCTGCTCCACCATCGTGATTTTCTCTTTGCACGATTGTGGCCCTACTGGCAGAACACAATGAGCAACGATACGCTTACTATTGTGGCTCGTGCTCCACGAGCCTGGCTCTGCAGTTTCACTATCGTCTTCAAAATCGTGAATTTTAAGCCCATGTTTCTGAACATAGAAATATTTTTATTCTGGTCTAAGCGGGTTAAATCTAAAGGAAAAGGAGCTGCCTAACAAATACAGTCAGAACTTGTAAATCACCCCCTCTCCTCTCTTTCCCAAAAGCGAAAACTCCCACGAGCTCAGAAGACTGGCTTCTTGTCATTCTTTTCATGGAAAACACTTGAACAACAAATTTTCTATGTAATTTGCCTAATTGTACCAAGCCTTGATTATGTCATCAGTGTATGTGCAGTATCCTCATGCCATTGGTCACTAGGAATTCCAAGAGTATGCATCAGAAACAATTGTCCTCTGCAGCCTTGAGGTCATACCACAACTGTTGGTAAAGCTCTTCTGGACTTACCATTTGTCATGATTCATTAGGCTGCCAGCCTCTCTTTGAGCTCTCACTTAGTTGCTGACATAGTGTAAAACTCTCACTCACTCACTTTGAACTGTTATCTATCACCTTAAGCAAAATATTTGTTTAACAAATAAGCTTTTCATTAACTCTACTTTCACTGCAGTCTACCAGCAACACTTGATTACACACAGTCTCTTGAACTGATTAAAGAGTTTGTGTATCTGTACTTTTAAAGTTCAATTTAGTTTTCTTTATACAAGAAAATATGGTTTCTGGATGCTTTAAGAAGTCTATAATTAAGCTGCATTTTATTTAAAACTATGCAATTAGGATATATTGGAGTTTGTACAGTAACATCATTATGCTGTCAGTGATATGAAGTTGCCTATAAAGGATTCACCAGCTAGTTATCTTGCCTTTTATTAATGTTCTAGGTGGCCAACAATGGTCAAGTCATGTATGCCACCAGCATTAAAAAAAAAATAAATGGTTGGGTCTAATGGCACCTGCTATTTAGTTTGCCTGTTCCACTTACGAAAGACATTTCTTGTTCTCTTAAAGAAAATGTTTAGGGTTAGTGGGGACCTAATTTACTTGTCTAGTTGGTATGAGTACAGATAGACTTCTTATGAATCTCTCCATGGTTCCTACATATTGAGTAGTACTAACTTGCAGTTATTGCTACCCTCTCTTTTCAGCTTGAGAAACAAAATAAAATTACCCAATACTCTAGTGATTATGGAATTTGAGAAACTATGAACGGAATGCTTCACAAGAAATTGCTAGAAGGAAATAGTGGACCAGACAGGGTAGTGTCCTGATGCCGGCTGTGACAGGGTGAAGGCATACAATGCATTTGGTTGGATACACTCTAACTTGTTTTGGTGGGACAAAAACGTGCTAGCATTCAGCTGTGTGAGGTAACAGACTTGCCCTGCTTAATGAGTTACTAGTGATAATGTGACAAACTGCAACAGTGATGATGGATTATCGTGACAAATGGATTAATGGATTATGACAAAGCACATCCTAGAAGTTTTTGATCACAAATCATACCTGGTGGGATAATTTTGAAGAACAAATGCATCATCATCTGCATGCAAACACAACCATATACATACAGCATTGAATGGTCAAGTCTTACTTCTGTATAAAAACAGATTTCCTCTGCTATGATGGGAGGCTGAGGATGAAGCGATGGAGGGTCAGGAGGTCAGAAAATGAAAATTGTGCTTCATGTCTTCAATCGCATCTATGATGAATGAAAAAAAAAATCAGCCAGACGGACTTCAAAACTAACTACAGCAATAGCATTCTGCAAGACACCACCAATTTATGCATTTTTGTCTGAGATGTTCCTGCACACCATCAATGCAAGCAGAACAGTCACAATCACATAAGAACTTCTAAACGGAACATCTTGCAAATGTGCCATGTTCTTACTTAGAGCCACATATGCATGCTACTTGTAGGAGGGCAGGAAAAAAACCCTTCACAGTGGTCTTATTTCAGTCTGACAACCGTAGCTGAAAAGTAGCTTGTGACAAAGTTTATTTACATCATGTACACCACTAAAAAGGCATAACAAACAGTTTTGCAAGTCTGAATCTAAACCCAGATGCTGTGGCTAGTCAAATAAATGTTGGGGTCATCTGCCGATGTTAAGAGCATGCTTTTCATGTCGTCGCATAATGTCTGGCATTGCATAAACCTTGCTGGCTAGCAAGGAGGTGGCGCCATAACTCTGTGCTTTACTACCTTTACACATAATCAGCTGTGCAGGCTCAAGACTAGCTTCACAGAAAATGGTATGAAATATGTGAGTCATGCCTGGGTCGATGGCTCGGAAAATGGTCAGGTTGCTCTCGATGAACTTGGTGTACAAGTCCACATCTTCCTTACCCCATCCTTGGATGCTAAGATCGAATCCTCCAACGTTAACCATGTCTGAACGATAAATGCCAGCTATGCCAAATCCAAACTGCCGCCAGTAGCCAGTCATTGAGCTGAAGTCAGTGGGAATCACAATGCAGTTGTCTTTATCACTACAGTGGCAGTGCTGCGAGTACTCCTTACATAGGGGTTCAGGATCATACTGACTGAATACAATAGGGAAGTACACCTGACGGCCTTGAATTGTACTGAGACGAATTCTGTTCAAAGACTCTGACATAACCATAATGTCCACATCCACCAAATATAACAAAACATCAGGCTGACAGCGTGATGCGCCAAGCTCTAGCCCCCTGCCTCGGGAGAATGCACCCTCAGCATAGACAATCTCAATATGATCAGATCCATAGCGACGTTGGTAGTCCTTTAACAGATCCACAGACAACTGAAAAGACTCCACTTCAAGAGGGTGTCTGTACAAGACCACGATCAAGTGCACAGCCTCCTGTCGTTTGAGACATACATCTTCATAGTTGTTCATGAAACGCTGGAAGATCTTCCATCGACCTGCCAAGGGCATAACAAAGTAAATGGTTTCTCTGCGCTTGTCTTGCACTGCACCAGGCCATTCTTTGCGACCTGCCATCTGATTGAAGAGGTGTAGGACATGCTCACCCACCGATGCTTTTGGGCGGAATACAGGACTTTCCTCTGTCAGCTCCAGTTCCAGAAAGCCCTGTTGCAGATAAGCATGCCGGCGCACCTGTACAGTCATCTTACGTCCCTTGTGTTTACGGTAGATAAGGAGAAGGTCCAGAATATAGTCTGCACTTGACAGTGGATTTACTCGTCGGTAACCATACAGAATCTCTTTGAAATCAATTGTTCGTCCCCTCTGACGTGCATTCAAGTTGACCAGTTCCATCACCTGCACGCAAACACATGCAAAGATCTTCCATCATGAAGATTTTGTTCATTAAATGAAATGTCTTTATATTCAACAAGTTAGATACCATAAAGTTGTTTGCATATTTATATGTCCTTGGGGGTGAATAGGGAAGGAAAATATATGGCTCCTAATGATCCTGCCTAAAAAAAGGAAAAAAAGAGGAAGAAATTTGAAAAGGAAGGACCAGACATATGCAAACTCTAATTAAACATAAAATATATAGACAACAAAGAGCAGTAGTAAAACAAGTCAGTGAGTATGAATTTCTGAATGAACACATTGATACTGGCACCTACCAATGCAAATGAAACATTCTTTGGCATTTTTCATAATTTATCAGAATCATTTTGCTTCCTGCAATTTTCAGCACAAGAACAGGAACAATAACCATATAGAATAGAGAATTTCCATTCCTATGTGTCCAGTGAGCACCACTGACAAGTACATCCATAAAAACACGTCAACATTCTCTTAAGTTTGCTTTTTTTAAAATGTGAGTAGAAATGTTTTTTAAAGGTGGAGAATTATGAACAACGTAAAATAGTAGGCAAAAGCAAAAAACCTAAGCCTCTAAGCCCAACACACATGCTGCCCAAAATACACCAGACCAAAAGCATCTGCATTCATAGCTAATAAAAACAGGCAAAGAGCATAGTAAGAGTTGATGTGAAAAGGTAAGACAATAACCTGCATGACAGCATCATCCAGTGCCCCACTCAAAGAACCTTCCATCGCTCGTTTGGGATTGTTGTTATACTGGGAAAAGATGGCCTTGCTGTAATACTCCCAGGGTACAACATCTTCAGCTCTGTGCGCTGGGACCTTGTTGAGACTTGGTGTTTGTGCTATTCGTCCACTTTCACCACTAGCCCCAGCAGACCCACCTAGCATGTGGTTCATCAGCTCCATTTCGCGAAACAGCTGAACCTGGATGGGGGAGGAAAATTCCATCTCTGACACTGAAGATTTGCATGGCACATTACAGTAACAAGCCAAGACCTTGCACTCCTTGTAAAGATAGCTGAGCTCATTTGATCCATAGGATATTGCACCCCCCCCTCCCCATTTTTTTTTTGTTGGTCAGGTTCATATTAGGTGTTATCATCTCTACACTGGCTGTCAGGATATTTTTTTTACCTCTTCTTTGCACAGTAACTCACATGCTGCTGAAACTTGTGATATGCAGTTCTACTGCATAACAAAAACCTCAGTTTAAACTTTCTAGCAGATTACATTGTGTTGTGCAAGCATTCCACAAGTGTATATATGAAGCTTGACAGGTTTAATATGAACAAGAGTGACTTGCCCTTACTTGGAATAAACTCACACGATCACAACTGAATGGTCGAGCACTACCAGTGACAGCATTGTATTTCTGAGTATTTAAAAGCTGTTTTCATAGGATTCTTTCAGTTAAAAAAAATACACAGTCTACATTTTGCAAAACTAACCTACATAAAGTGACAACTTTTTGCCAGCTAATATTTAGAACTAGTAATAAATCCACAAGGCTTTATTTCCATATTTAGCATAGGACTTATTCAGACTTTTGAACACTAGCTCAAAAGTGTTTTGGCCTTAGTTTTCCATTCTCCTGAAACTGGCGGTTGTTTATCCCAGATAATGGAAGTTACTGACAGGTGATGATGTCAATCATTTCATCTTCACACACACTCTCTCTTTTCCAGAAGAGAACATCCTGTAAAATCTGTATGCACCATGTAGTAGATTATTACTGGTATTTTTTATTTTTAAAGAAAATACCTACACACTTAAGTCTCCTTACCCTTCGCTGCCGATACTTCATGATGTTGACGGACTGTAAGTAGTTAAAGATGCGGTACTGATAATCTGGGTCTTTCACAGGATGAAGGGTCACAGCTTTTTCCACTTCTTTGCTTTTGAGGGTACTCTTGAAAGAACCTTTATCCTCCTTATAGTTCTGATACAGGATCTGCTGCATCTGGAAAAGACATCACTGATTGTTGCCACACAACAATAGCTTCTTTTCACCTCAACATATATGCATTTATCTTTAAGATTTTTTTATTATATCTTGATTTCAAGGATTTAAGGATTTGGAAAAATCATAACTGTTTTACAGTGTGAAGACCAATATGTCTGTTTCATACTTAATGATCCCACTATCAGGGCTAACAGGATCAGGTAAGCCAAAGCCCTTGGTTGTGTGTGTGTGCAATGATCTTGGTTTCTAGCCTTTAGCACATGGTTTCGTCTTTATTCTTATTATTTCTACAAGTCTCTATTATTTTTTTTCAAGTGCTCTTAATGTTGCAAACACAAGAGTGTTCAGCACTAAAAATAGAAAAATTTTGTCTTCCGAAATCTTTTTTTACGTGTCCAAAGTGAGGATGCAAACCTTGAGTCTTTGAAATGCTAGGTTCTAGTGCGAACTGCAGGTTAAACAAGACTTTTTAAGCACATTTGTAACACCTCATTTAATAAATAATGTTTATATATTGTTTCAAGCACCCAATGTGTTATGAAAATAAGTCTTAGTAAATATATGTATGTTCAGCCTTTCAGAAGTTCTAAAGGCTGAATACACAGGTGTATTCATGTGAATACACAGCTGTATTCATGTGTGCAAAGGAAAAAAAAAATTATTTTCACACATTTTAACTTTTTGTTTCATTTATTAAATTTATTTTTTCATCCTAAGGCCTGGCAGTCAGAAAATGTTATTTTCTGCAGACACAATACCCACGACATTTGTGAGGATCTAAGCCATAATAACATAATGCAATGTAGAGGACCTAATAAACAAACAAAAAGTAAGAAATAGCCAAAAAAACCTTCAACTACAGAGACAGGTGGAAAAATACACGAACAAAGGTCAAAAGTATCTGCCTGGCTGAAGGGGCTGATTTTGATAACACCAAACAGAACTGATCAGCCAAAGATGTAAAAGCTAAGCTACACCATCCTTCACCCTGCAAACAGCTCTTGCGTGTGTCAGGGAATAGGCCAACAACTTTACAAGTCTTGGCTTACACCAACTGGGTTATCTCCTCAAGCATCAATGCTTGCCATATCCAATTTCTCTCATCAGTCAACACATACACAGATACAGAAATATGGGGAACTGCTATTTCTTGTGTGTGCACATGCCTGCTTGTGTGAGAGAAAGAGACAGAAAAAGGAAGCAAGGCAGAGAGCAGAAAGGTAGATGTACTAGAAGGTACTCAAGTATAACAGAGTGACAGGAAAGAGATGAAAAGCTATTGACACAATATTTCCTCTCAGCTTTTATATCCTGCCTGCTCCCCATTTTGAAGGCACACAAAAAGCACCCAGTTACTGATGTTCACAAATTGTACCCTAACACTAACAGCAGCAATGGCTTCTAACATTACAAAATATAGGAAACAATGAAATGTGTCTAGCTTTGGACAATTTGAGAGATTTCTCAGTTAAGACTGTGTGAACATTTTTCATGGAACTTACTGTAACAATCTTCAGCAAACTAAAGTAGCTTATTGTGAACAAATTACTGCTTAAGTTTTGGAGGGGGGGGGGGAATTGGTGTTGAGCCCTCTGCTTAAGTTTTGGAGGTCATAAGCAAAAACCATTCATTTGGCTGCTGACTCATATTTTGTTCAGCAACATAGGTTAACTGGTTAAAAAAGTTTATGAAACTAAAAAGTATTTCTGAAAAAAGAGAGTAAAATGTTCACATTATCATTTTGCTATTTTGACCTGTTCATCCAAAATTTATAAGCTCCTGTCTGCAATGTTGCAGTTCCCATCATTTCAATCTGTAAATTAGATTTTTCATGGGTGGCAGGTGGGGGAGGGGGGTGGGGATATCAATTTATTTCAAAGAAAAGGGTTGTCAAGCAACTCAGATTTGTGGCATTCAATATCTGTTAACAACATGCACCAGGTGTTACATGTTGCTTTTCATGCGACACACTCCCTGATTTCAAGAGGTCTGAGAGAATCTGCCCACAAGCTCGTCTAGTTCCCCATCATGGAATAAACACTTCTGGGCATATTTGTAATAAAAGAGGTGTCATCCAAAAACTGAAGCAAAATAACTTTAGTTCCAGTAATTTTACCTAAGACATTACAAAGCTGTACTATTAGTTCCCATACCACCAAGACAGCAACACTAATCCAGAAATTAAAAATATGTAAGTTGACCTGTATAGTAAATGTGAGACATTTCACAAGCATAAAGCCCTTCTGTCCAGCTCACTTTTCTTGTTATCATTTATACAAGTAGCCTTTTCTAGTTAACAATACCAAATATTGGCAGGTTGTGTGACAGGACAGCTGCCTAACACCTGGCGGTATTTGACTGTTGGAGATATGGGGTTGCTGGTAAACTGTGAGAACCACAGGATAGTGGTGTGACCTGACAAGTGTTCTACAGGAGGCTGTGGTTGGATTAGGCAGTCAATCTCAAGAAAAGAAAAAAAAATGGAATAAGTGCAGGGTGGGGAAGGGGGTGCAGGAAAGCTGGGACTGAAACTAAGGGGGCATAAAACTACTGGGGTAGTGCAAGTGTGCTTAGTCCTGCGGATATTCAATATTACCCCCACCTCTGTTCTGTCCTGGAGGGCTAGTATCACAATCAACCACTCTCTCCCCAACTCTTAACAAAACGTAATAATGCATTCATCTTCACAACCTCATATGTCACTGCAGAGCCAACCTGACATACACAATAATGGTGTTCTTAAAATCCTCTCTCTGCCAGGTCAAGTTATTTGTGAACAGTTCAGTCAGTAGCCCGTGGCGTCCCCTCTTTCTCAACCATCCTTCACTCCCTCTCTACCTTTGTTTCAGCAGTTTGTAAATTGTTTTGTTGTCCTTCCAGTCTATAAGCAGGCTGAGTTTATTGGCAAGCAAAGAATACACGATATAACTACTTTATAGTTCTTACTAACTGATATCATACAGTCTTCATGGTTACAACACTTCACAAGTGCCTTGTTTTGTACGTGCCTGTGTGTGTTAGTAGCATGTAGACTAGATAACAGTAAAATTTATAATTTAGGTTTTCAAACAGGTTTGCATATACGAATGCATACCCATACTGTCACACACACGTGCATGATCATGTTGTCATACATGTGTTTGGTCATGCATGTCACACATATGCATGGTCATATTTGTCATACATGAGTTTTCTCTTGTATGTCATACATGTTATGTTTTTCATATTCACATCAAGTTATGTTTCTCTTATTTGCGTGCAAGTGCAATAACAGAGTTCGACTAGAGTTTTAACTCCCGAACGCTTGTTGTCAGTGCTTTTTTATACTTTTCAAAGTTCTTAATATCAAAATCTCCAGAAAAAAAGAACTATCTGGCATAAAACATATTTTCAATATTAAAATAAATTCTCCTCGAGCAAGGAAATGAGATTATTGTAATGCACATTGCTCTTGTACTATTACAGGAAGCATTAAATTACTCTGGTACTATTACAGGAAGCATTATAATGAGATTAGCATAAACGCTGTAAAGCATGTTACTCTTTCTGTCCATTGGTTTACTCCTCCACCTCCCCTCCACTGCACCCTGCACACAAGCACCCCTATCCCCACCTCAAGGGAAATGACAAGCCTGTGCCATGTAAGTTCAACAGAACACGCAGGGCGAAGTCCTAACCCCCCAAAAAAAACAAACAAACAAACAAAAAAAAAACAAACAAACAAAAATTAAGGCACAAAATCTGGCCAAACAACGCCCACCCATCAACCAAACAGCTGAAAGTACTTTTCATGTGTCCACTCTCCTGACTTCCCCCTCCCCCCCCCCGAGCTGTCGCTGACTGTCCGCCATGACAAGAAATGACCAGGTGCGGTGGCGCAGAGCGAAAGGGCATGTCAGTCAAACTAATGTTGACGTTTCTAGCTTCAAACAGGGTGTGAAATCATTCAGCAGAGGTGTGTTGGCGTGCTCCACAAAGGTTGTTACCAGACTCACCCACCACCACCCTGGCAAGTCTACATCACGATTCCCAGCAATTCACGATTCAGGTTTCAATGAAGCAAACACGTGCAAGAAAATAAAATGACTTTATGCACAAAAAAATGTTCTGGAAAACTATGAATGACTTTTCAAAAAATATTCTGCGTCGTTATTTCATTCACGGTACTCAGAGCACATGGGTGCAGATAGCAGGCATGTCCAAATAAAGTCTTTAAGCACGCCGTAAAAACATCTCGCACCACCACCATCTTACCCCCCCCCCCCGCCTTTCATTCCCCCGCCCCCACTTCTGTGAGTTGGTGTGTTGTCCGCTGTCTGTTGGAGTAATTATCTCTCAGACACACACATTCGCACCTCGGAAACCATAACTGTGGAGACCAGCACATGGCGCACAGAACAAGACAGCCTCCGTCTTGTGGCATACAGACCCACACCATCTCACACTTCCGCATGACTCAGGCCACAGGTACCTTCCTTTCTCCAATAAACCTTAGCGATCGACCAACCTGGTAAACACTTGTAATCTACATCCATCAACTGGTAAACACTAGCATTTGCTCTCTAATAAACAGTAATTATCAACCAGGAAAGTACTATAATCTGATCAATCCACTCAACACTAATAACTGTTCTCTCCAGTAAAAGGTAGCAATCAACCCCCTCAGTACTAATACTCGATCAACCCAGTTTACATTAATAACTATTCTCTCCAGTGAACAGCAGTAATTGATTGCTAATAACTGTTCTCACCAGTAAACAGCAGTACTCGTTCTCACTAGTAAACACTGAAATAAAAGCTGTCTCTAGTAAAGACTAATAATCGACCACCCGGAAATCATCAGTAACCGTGTTATTTGGTAAACAATCGCTGTCCCCAGAAGCCGATTCAGTGTGTCGGGAGGTCATATGTCTCACGGGCTTACATTTACCTACATTGGAATGTAGGTCCGTCATCTGTCTCCTCTGATGTGTGTCCAGCCTGAAGAAGCACATGGGAAGTGTGCAACCTTCCCTCTTTCCATAGGAAAACCTCGTGTTTTGTTGGTTGCTTTTGTTTTTCAATCTGCGTCAACCTTGCGTGGGAGGGGAAGTTTATTAAATAAATATGCATAAAAAGATGGCCAAGAACTGTTTTCTCTGGGAGTCTCACCCTCATTCCAGTGCAAAAATATCGAAGGGGGTGGTGGTGGAGAGAAAGGAGAAAGTGGGGTGGCTTTTACTGAGATTGGAGAAGGAAAACATGTGAAAATAGCAACAACAAACAAGTATCGTGCATTTTTTCCTGATCAGCGTACCAAACATTCTTTCGCACGGGAGTTAAAAAGCCATCTAAGCAACCAAATGTCTCCGGCTGATGACAAACACAAACTTTCTCTCTCCTCCCCCAATTTGCTATTATTTTTATGAAACTGCTACAAACTAGAGATTTCAGGTGCGTTCAATCTCTCAAAAGAACACAAAAATGTGTTTCCGGTGTGTGCATGAACACGCGTAGGAACAGGGGGGGGCAAGGGGGACAGCCGCCCCCCCCAAAAAAAAAGATGCTGGGAAGGCAAGAATGTGAACGTTATTTATTGTCAGCATGGAGCTTGCCCCCCCAAAAAAACCCGAGCATCTTCCTACGCCATTGCCAGTTACTACATTGTGTCTGTTAAACTTTTAAATCACTTTACACTTAAGGCGACGCTAAATGATGGATGGAGGGGGGGGAGAGGGGGAGTCATAAACATGTGTGTTAAAACGGCGTTTTGCAAAACGAAAACAATGTTTAAAATTGTTCCGGAAACAGCCCTTCTGCTTGCCACGACACACGGACAAGCTTGTTTTCGGAAACTACTTGAGGCTTCCACTCGATTCCATCACCGAGAAGCAGGTCATGGAGAACTACAGATTCAATTAAAATTGTTTATTCCCAGATCTTGGCCTACTAGCCAAGCATTTTCCGGTGGCTCTGCATCATTAAAAGTAAATATGGGTAAAGCTCCTTCGAAACGGGGCCATGGCCTAGGCGGCCATTTTGTTGAAGGCGAAAACGTTCTCGTGGTGAAGCATGCTGTAAAACAAGAACCACAACGGAAACAGGTTTGTGAAACACGCTGCGGTGTGTGCCACACGGCAAACAAAGCTCTTTCAAAATATCCCTGTGGAGTAACCTTTAGTAACTGACAATAATAAAAAACGAAAACAAACTTCAAGGTTCATTAAACCTGTTGGAGGTGAGGGCAGCCTATTCAAATGTTCTGACACTGTTGATCTCAAAACTGCTACACGATGACTGATAGGATTTAAATTTCCAAGCCCTGGTGGTGGTGGTGGAGGAGAATGGGGAGTGAGTGAAGATGTCCTGATAAACACCGCAGAATATTCAAAATCGTCACATGAAAGATGCTATCGTAGACTCCTTTCTCAACCACTTACCCGTTTAAAAAAAAATCATGGTGTGATGCGTCCGGTTCGGCGAGAGGCGACTTCCATGGGTTTAACTTATTTCATCATGAATTCAGGTTTGGACTCGAACTGCAGAACGTTGATAAGCGTTTTTCTAGCACCAACGGTTTTGTAACAGAGCTTGCTTGTTGGGTCAAGTATGGATTACTTGCAAGTCTTGATACATGTTTGCACTAAGAGGCGGCTGTATTTCGCATGCGAATTGAATCAGTCGTAGATAACAGAATTGGCAAAATATTCTACCAAAATATGAAACAATGTTTTTTTCTGGACATTTAAATACCGTAGCAAGTGGTGACACATATCAGTCTTATATTGCCCCCCCCCCCATGAAGCCGTAGCTATAAAGCAGTGGTAAATGTGCCCTGGGGTTAAGAAACATGAAGTAGTGCCCGCGGAGTCTGGCCATTGCTTTATGACTACGGGAACAAGACGACTTTCCACGAGTTACCGGGGGAGGTCTTACTCTCGCTTCATAATTACGGCCTCGGGAGGTGGGAAGGGAGGGAGAGGCGTCTGACATCGTGTTGTGTGATTACCAGGTGTCTGCTCCTAGTAAACATGGCTAACAGCGTGTAAATAACGCAAGTATCGAATCTCTACAGCACAAAGGCACGGCGTGTCTATACACTGCTGCTGACTGCAGAGGAAAGACTTTTGAGGGGAATTAGTATTCATATTGCCCCATTTGATAGGACATTAAGATGACAGCAGGTTAACGTCCGACTTCACCGCACCTTGACAGTACAATACATGGCGCTTGTCTCACGAGACCCTGTAGTCTATATGCTGCTAATGAAGGAGAGTTTGGGGGGGGGGGATTGCAATGTTCTCCCAGTCCGTGTCTACTGTATAATAGGATGCATCTTCTCGTCAAGCACAATGGTTTCACATGAAAACTGCCAATGTTTATAGTACTGTACTCTCAAAATCTGCCACAGCGGAGACAAGTACAAATGTAAACATCATTTAGCAAGGATAACTGCTTTGCATATCGTTGACAACACTGTCAACACTAGAAGGAAATGTGCTATACTACTACTACTACAAAATTTCGCCTTCTACACGGCACAAGCTAAATGTTCCCCTCTACCCACGCCTCCCAACAATCGCTCTTTCGAATGGAAACTTGCGTGAAGGGAAGATGATGGTGGAGAGGACGGTTTTGTTTTGCCCCAAATTCTGCGACTACTGCGATTTCTTTTGATCCGACACCAAACAGACATATACGTGTCTGCAAACGGAGTGAACTGCGCTTACCCCCATCTTACACTCAAGCACCAGGCATCACAGCGTCTCGCTATCATCACCTCGCGATACGCGCAACATGCGAGCAGCAGCGCCGCCAGGACCGGGAGGCCAACTGACGAGGTGCTGACGAGGCGGAAACCCCGCACGCAGCGACCCGTGGCCCCCCCTTATCGGACTGGTGGTGGTTGGTGTTCGCACCAATGATCTTCGCTCTTGATGCTGGAAGGTGGATTCCACGGACTGAGTGCTGTTCACCACCCTACACGTGACTGCACTCTTCTGCTTTCTGACGCCTGGCGCCGGCAAACCTTGGAAGTGGCGCCCGTTCACGCTTCGTCTGTCTTATTTCTGTCCGCCCTGTCAGTCATTCACACTCGACTGACAACGCTGTCATCACTGCACAGGCGGGGGGGGGGGAGGGCGGATATCCACCCGTGAACGATTATGGTGTGTTATGTCGATATCCCTACACTGAATATAACTACAAAGATGCACACACTGTGTATTTCCCTTGCGTCTCGTGCTGGTCACATCGGTTGGACCCAGTGATCCACAAGCCACGCCGATCTTTACGATACAGTCTGCGCATCAGACGTGTGTTGGACCGCAATTATAACTTATTAAACACTTGAAATTCTTAGTAATTCTTACAGTGAGCTATACAGTGTTCGCATGCATCTTACACCAAAGTTTGTAAAGGTGTTTGTGGAGATAAGGTATTGAATGTAGAGGGTCGTACGTAAGCACTTAAGTGGTTCATCATGTTATGGGAATGTATAAGGCGAGGCTCAACTTTCTCCTTTCGATGCCTTTTACCTTCCGAAATAAATCATATGCTCATCTTGTCGTAAGACAGGTAAGGAGACTTTTCCAGTCACTGGTACGGGCGACCCTGGTCTGGTAAACCTACTCCGAGGTCGCGCGTACAACATATTGCACGTGCGGCCCTGTTCTGTGGCCAAACACTTGGGTGCTATCGCCTTTACACAATAACACTCTTGTTTTCCCCGCTTGCTGGGCGGCCTGTGTCCCTCCTCTCCACCCGGACTGCCCGCAGGCTACTCCTTGCCTCGCCACGTGGCGGGTTAGCGGCGTCACTGTCAGGGGGTAGAGTGTGGGGATGTATCTACACCAACCAATGGCGGAAGTGAAAGCATCCATCCATCCATCGAACGGCCGGGGATTTTCTCTTTGTGAGCGCCTCAAAGAAAGACATAACTGGACCGACCGCACAGAAGCAAGTCATCCAAACCTTAACTGTGATGACTTTGCAGCCATGGCCCCTATTTGCTTTTATCACTTTCACAGTAACTCTCAAGCCTAACAATAGTCTTCCGATTCCTTAATGTCTTAATCATAATATGAATTACACCTTCCTTATAACATTACCATTTTTATAAAAATGTAAAGACTGTCAATATTCTGAAAGCAGGCATCAGTCTCATCATCTAAGGACCTGACATTGCTCTGAAGACTGCACATGTAGTAATGGGAATGTTTATACTAGTAATTTTCACAGGAATCATACCAAGTGATGACTACAGTCTGGCAAGTTTTCACACTGACATCTTCCCTTCATTGATTCTAGCAAAACATGACCCCCCCCCACCCCTCGACTAAATACATGTAGAGATGTGTATGCATAATACACACTGCAATGTGTAACAGGACAAAATTGGAATTTACCTGTTCTCATCTAGAACCTTTTCATTATATGCATGTAATGTTCGAAAACTTTTTGAGTGGTGTGTTATCAACGTGTGTGTGTGTGTGTGGAGAGAGAGAGAGAGCAGTTACTACATTTGGCTTTGACCCTCAATTTATTCGAACAGAGATTTTAAATTTCAGAGGTATTACAGTATGGTATAAAGACAGTTTCCCCCCAAAATAACTGTACAGATCATTTTCATTTGATGCAGAATGCAGGTGGCAGTGCTAAATCAATTGTGGTTAAAAGTAAACTTTCAATCACACAGCTGTACTCACACAAAAAGCTCTTGAAAAAACAGACAAGTTAAAAAAAAAAATTCTTCAACAGGTTATAACACTTGGTCATCAAATTTTTATCAATGGATAGCAATGGTAAATAAAATTGTAACAAACCCCAGCAAACGGCACTGCAGGAAGTTAACCTGGCAGCACTCAATCTACAGCTGATTAAAAATCACAATGTACGCTGTTGTGACTGAATGCCAGCTTCAACAAGGTACCCTGAAAGGAATACCTTGCCTGGAATTCAAATATTGAGCAAGGAACTCTAGCAAAGCTTTCAGATCTTGAGACTAGAAACCTTCCCCGCCACAGACATAAGAATACGATCACCTGCAGGGCACACATTATGCTAATGGCTTGGTGACATTACTCAGAGCAGGCACAAGTTGTGCAATGCAGTGCCAGATGCTGCTGACAACATTAAATTAAGCTGCATTTATCTGCCTATATCCGCCATCACACCCTGAAGACCTAGTGCTCATCAACCATGATAATGTCGCCTGTGACATCACCTAATGGCGTACAATAACATCACCTCTGGCTGTTACTGATCTTCACCTCGATAACTCAGATTTAACGAACTCAACCCACTTTCATCAAGCAGCCAGCAAAAGCAAATGAAAAAAAATGGAGGAAAAACACAAAACGTTTTTGTCTGTTAGCAAATATGCATTTTGTTAAACATCCTCGCAAATACTACTCTCTGACTAGGTTGTGTAGAAATTATACACATTTACATATTAAAATGCATTTTTTTCTTAAAATACACACGTCCCTCATGAAAGACTCAACCAAAACCTTAAACACAGTGACATAAAAATAAATAAAAGCTGTTCACCTAGTCCCTTTCCTCACATTGTGGTTCCTTGACCACATTCAGAGAAAACTTTGTCCAGCATATTCATGATGATAATGTTACCTGATCCTTTTTAGCAGTCCATACCTTAAAGCGCACAACACAATGAAAATTGTTACTGTCACTCCTGGAATCCCTGATTCTGTTGTAAATTACATTTCTTTCTTTCTTTTTTTTTTTTTTTTTAGAATTTGCAATACATTATTTCAAGGATTCAAGTCTTGTTAATCAAGAAACTCCGAACAGTAAATGAGTTAAAGCATTAGGATTTGTTTCTGAAAATTGAAACATCCTGATTATATCTTACAAGAATGCATACAACCAATACACATCCTAACAAAGTTAGCATCTGTTCATAATTCTTCAGTGTATTTAGCTAATTTACTATGATGCATGATTCTTTTCTAGCCCATGTTCTAAAAAGCTAGAGTGCAAGCTTATGGAAACAGATTAATAATCACAAAGAATGTAGAAAGAACCATTAAGAAACCAAATAATGAAGCCGACAATGTGGGTTATGACTTATGAGCAACAGCTGACATAACCCCCCCCATCATACAGTGTAATATTCATTTGTGTACTCATAGCGGTTATTTATAATAATAGATAAAACTAAGTCTTTCCATTAGATTGTGGAAGAAATGGAGCCAAGTTTGTCAGCATCGACTGCCAACTGTGCTCAGCTACAAATAATAAGAAAAAGCAGCATGAGTAAGAGCTAGCATATTTTTATATATTGTGTGTGTGCTGAATGTTGCATACTACTGGAAAGGCATGTGGATTCTCTTCGGATCATTACAAAGCATTCTTTGATAACATTTTAGCACACTCTCACATCTAAAATATAATTATTCCACAAAACCTTTTATGCTCTATGTACCACTTATTTCAATTTTTGCTGCAACATTTCTGAAAAAATGCCCTCTTGGCAAGAAGTTTCTAAGAGTTTTGATCAGGATTACATCTAAAGCTTGTAATTTGTAAAAAGCTAAACAGCAGGCAAACAGGCAAATGAAAAGCCCTTACAAAGAGAATATGATAAGGTTCGTTTTTGCAATTAAAAAAAAATCCAACCCCTTTAAATGACTTAAACTTAAACAACCAAGCAACACTTGTGTCTTTATTTTTTACTTTCCTGGTGTTTATCTATTTATTTACTTTATTTTTTTTTCTTATTTTTTATTTATTTTGTTTTTGCTGCGCAATGAGCATTCTTCCGAATGGATACCTGCGCATTACAAATGGACATCATCATCATCATCAACCCACTTATTTGAAAATAGTTTTGCAGTTGTGTTAGTCTTTAGTTTTGAATCCTTTAAGAGTAAATGCAGAAAACCAACTATCCAAAGGATTTCAATGGTCTTACAGAGTTACATCTTGATTAAAAACTGCAGCCTAGTAGTTTCTATAAAGTTAACAGTTTATAACAGACAGACATGGCAGTAAATAATTAACACTAATACTGGACTATGTCACATCCTCATGTACAGAAGGGATGCTAAAATTTAGAGTAAGAGCTTTAGAAGCACTCTCCCAATCCTTATGTCACCACATGACTTGTGATGACAATAACTCTTGCTATAGACTGGTAAAACCATGAAAATTAACTGTGCAGACTGAAAGTTTTAAAAGAGAATTAGAAACTATACAAACTGGCCAAAACAATTATATTTGAAGAATAACACAGTTTGAACAGCAGTTACTTGTTATCCTGAAAATACCATTAAAACAAAAAACCAGCAAGCTTCTACCAAATGCAACAGCTCACTTAAGCATCAATCCTGAAAAGTACCTTGATTATATAAGATGATGATACAAATTTTCTTGAGTTATAATAATAAAGCTATCTAGAATACTCAATCTTAAGCTAGTGACAGTCTTGATGAAGGGTCACACCAAATGAGCAAGTGTAAAGTCTCCCCCCTCCAACCCCAAGAACACTGCACAATTGTCTTTGCATCAGTGGCCTATTTTAGTGGTAGAATAGATTACAGGTATCACAGCAGTACACATCCATACACATCAATCTTATCATTCCCAGAGCTGGTAAACATATATCTCTCAGTTGAACTCATTCAAGTGCTCCAGTTAAGCTACTGAGAGATTCCTTAACCAAGCTAATATTTCCATTGTGTCTT
The DNA here is from genome assembly GCA_004794655.1 of Marisa cornuarietis. Taxonomy (NCBI): domain Eukaryota; kingdom Metazoa; phylum Mollusca; class Gastropoda; order Architaenioglossa; family Ampullariidae; genus Marisa; species Marisa cornuarietis. The sequence continues at coordinate 482,843 of SMMW01000641.1, read as the reverse complement.
GTGTAAATGTATAGCAATCCTGTGTTTAAAAAAAAAGGTAGGGTTCTTACAAGAGGGAAAGAGGAAGGGACTTTACTAAATGTCTTTCAGTACAGGAGTGGCAAACACTCCTCACTATAGAATAATACCCCTTTAATTCAGAAGTGCCACTCGCATATAACAGTGCTAGCAATGCAGACTGCATCCTGAGAAAAACCAATACATTCTTCAAGCCAACCCCCTTCTCCACTTATGAATAGTTTAAGAAAAGGTTAGTTCATATGGTGGGTTAGCATGTTGTTCCTACTTTATATCACATACTAGGCAAGCTGCATAACAATAATGCAAAATGTTTATTTTTCAAAATAAGGTGAAATGAAGGAAGCAAACTACCATCAGCTGTGTATTAAGTGATAATAATGTTTATAGAGCAGTGACTGGCTGAGCAATGATCTTGCACCATGGCCACTAAATGCTATTTCACTTTTGTCCCATGATTTCCAGTTGAATCATGCATTTTCATTGTTGTTTATTAACATTATAGCACAATCTCACCTCAGTTTCCCAAGTTTAACTTAGGTCAGATATATATGGTTGACGACTATTTTGCAGGTGGAAAAACAGGAAAATCAACCATTTTGTTACTATTTTTGAGTTAAAGTAGAGCTCAAGTCAAGCCTTGAGAAGCAGCTAACTTGCTTGAAAGGAACCAACTACAACTACTAAATCAGGGTATTGTACTTTCTTAATATTTGGATCACTGCACATTGAAGTAAAACAGAAGGGTAACAAACTCAACTACACAACTGACAGTGTCACTGAAGTCAAAAGCTTCAAATAACATCTATTCCCATTTCAGGATATTTGCTCAAATGATATAAAAAAATCTGATGAGTGTCAGGTAATCAGCGAAACATCTGACTAAAGTAGACTAAAAACTGTTATTTGACCTATCCTCTTGACTTCATTTGTTATAACTGATATATCCTCAAATTGAACTTGGAGCCATGAAATTTTGTCAAATGTAAACATGTGTGCTACCAGCCTATTATAACCAACAGCTATAATAATTATGATTGCATCAGAGTGTACACACTATGCCCAAGACAAACATTCTAAACCATGCAAGGACACCTATTTATGGTTTGCAGATGTCCTATTGTAGATCAAGAATATAAACAGGAGCATCTGTGTTCAAGAGAATGTCGTTCATTTTTATTTGGTTGTATTTAATTTCTTTTAGGGAGATTTTTATTAACATTCAGTAACACACACATACACAACACATACTCTTCAAAAGAGGGAAGAAGACTGAATGAGCATTGGGGTTTTACAAAGGCATGACAAAGAATGTAATATTTTGATTTTTTTGTTGGTACCAGGATAGGGTGGAAGAGGAGGGCCAATGAACAGATTACATCTTTTGAACAAAACACTCAAACTGGTAAGAAACAACACTTAACTAGAGGAAACACACTGTGATGGCAAAGTATATTAATTCTGTTGTGTGTGTGAAAGAGAGAGTTGAATTCTTTATTTACTGGGGTAATGGCAGACAGAAAATATATTTCTTTACATCTAGCACTCGACCTAAGAAGGAAGAGGTATATTAATTTGCTAGAACTACTAAAATAATAAACATAATAAAAAGAGGTGGTAGAATATGTAGATAAATAGAAAGAAGTTTTTACTTTTTATTTGCAAGGCTGAAAGGTTGAGAAAAACAGCTCGTTTTTTAAGAGACAGAAAGACCATTTGTGCATCGTTGCAACTACTCACTTCGTACGCCCATGTGCACTGTATACCAGCGAACTCACGAACACATCGACCGATCTCAACATCCTCGTGTGTTGTGTACAGGTTCTGCAGGCAGAAGCCAATGTGTGGTGCCATTCGTCGTAGTGTTTCTCGACTGAGAATCATCCCGGGTCCACCCATGCAGAAATTCTCCGTAGCTTTGAGACTTAGCAGACCCAGTTCCTCAGGCTTGCCCACTCCAGCCTGGCCAATGAAGCGTGGCTGCGAGCTGTTTATCGATCTTAGAAACTGGTCCAATTTATCACCCTTGATAAACACATCATCATCCGCCCGAACAAACCACTCGTACTTGTCAAGGAAATGATCGTGCATGTATTTCAACATCATGAATGATTTCTTTTGCGGCGGGTACGAGTCATCCACGCCAGGTAAAGCGACAACTGGCACCCCGTAATTAGATATGGAGCCCTCACTGGAGAAAAACATCACTTTTCCGTTGATTCTGCTTGCCCACGTGCGATGCGATGCCAAACCTCGATTGTCTATGAACTTTTTGGCTGTCATGATTCCAACGAATACAAAAGAGTCTCTGTCCTTAGCTGTCTGGCTTTCGACCTGTCCTTCTGCTTCTGGTTCTTCTCTTTGACCAGACCCGTCCCCCCCTGCCAAGTCCGCTGGGCAACAAAAATCTGGTAATCCACATCGTGTAAGTAAACTTGTAGTGCACCAATTGGCCAAGAGCACTCCCACCATAAACCCGATGATACCAGTGGCGACAGAAACTTTGTAAGAACCATTTTTCTTTCTGGCCATAGTCTATGGCTAGTCTCACACTAGCCATTCATTGAGAGTTCCAACGTGGCCAAGAGTTGCTGTGAAGCTATTCCAGTCTTACCCCGGGGAGTCTGAGAACACGATTTGCCGTCTGCGATTTGCTTCTAGCTGAAACGCCAGCAGGTGTCAAAACACAATGTTCCCAATGGCCAGCACAGGCATTTACAAGTACAACAACTAAGTTACCTTGTCAGTATAGATTTGCGAGTTTGTCACCTTTCTGTCACGCCGGGTACACGATAGTCGCACGAAACACACCCATACAAAGATTGGGACTGAATGCACCCCACCTCAGCCATCCTGTCCCTCTCATTCTTGTTCACCGTAAGTCCTGTGCGAACAGTCTGACAACAGAAGAAGTAATCTCTTCATGACACGGGCAACTAAACACAAAGCACACACGTACATGCAACGTTTCCGCTGGAGTTCAAGAAAACATTTGTGAACAACATACACAGAACTGCCTCCTATTCACGAAAGGTGGGTTTACACGCAGGAGGACTGAGGCTCGCCATCAAACACTGGCGCTCATTGGTTCATCAAGGCCGTGACATACAATTACGTCATAACAAGAATAAAATATCGACATTAATAATATTGTTTCTGAATTAAAAATGAAAATAATGCTTAAATATTTATGTTTTACTTGTTAAAACCTTATTTTTTAAATTTGTACCAAGATCGCGTGTGCACGAGTAATCGAAAATGGCGACTGCAATGTTGCCGTCTATGCAATAGAGTGCATAATCGGTGTACCTGATAAAACAAGTGTTGTGCATGATTAACTTCTAACATACTACTAACATATGAATGTGAAAGGTATTCTACTCGAAATGCATTTATTAATTTAAATCTCTGATACGTGTAGCATGTTATTCTGACTTTGTCAGAACAATCTGTTCTTGGTTGAACCAAAACAACATGGCGTCAAGTTTGAACGAAGAGAGTGTTGAAAAGAAGTTGATGACTGTTACGAACACTCAAGACAGTATTCAAAGTCTGTCACTTTGGATCATTCATCACAAGTCTCACCATGAACGTATCGTGGAGCTATGGTCAAAAGTTCTGAGAAAGTCAGGTAATGACGATTGTAATTAATTAAAATTGAATGTTGTCTCGTGTTGGAGGTAGAATGGAGAAAATTATATGGGTAAAGCGAAAGAACCAGATAATCGCAACCAGCATTTTTATTTTTATTTTTCAAAATGCTGTTTTTTTTTCTCAGTATTTAGCATCACGTATGAAAGGATGTGCATTTTTTTTTATATCCAAGTAGTTGCTCGTCTAATTTCTCGCACGCATGCATGCATGAATGCACGCACGCACACACGCACGCGCATTTGCAAGAAAACATGCACACGGACACGTAAGCACGCGTTCATTGTGTGTGTGTGTGAGAGAGAGAGAGAGAATTATCGGAAGAAAAAGTTTTATATTTACTGTAAACGTTTTGTAATATATTTAGGTCAGTAAGTTTCTGCTTTTGGTTAGGTTGTACTGTATGACCAGTCACTTCATCTTAAGTAATATAAACACACAGTATGTATGTGTAATTCTGTGTTTAACATTTTTACCTCAGTCACTGGCGGTCTAGTCCCTCTGAATTTCAACATTTGTTGCAAAGTTAAAGTGTAATTGCTTGATAAATTTTATACTACTGCTACTACTTCACTGGCTTGTTTCACCTTGACTGTGACATCTTTTCTTCAGTTGAGAAAAAGGGCAATTATGAGTACATACTCATTCTAGAGTCAGCTGCCATAGTACAAAAATGACATACCACTACTAGAAGGGAAACTACGCAGATAATCTAATGCCATCCTGCATCTGTCATCTATTACAGTACCTGAACACTAATTTTTAACTGATGCAAGATTAATGGCCCACTCCATACTCTCCTCTTTTCAGTGGGACCATATCTGACACCTTGCTGTCCTCATTTCAGTTGGATCATGCATCTATTGTCCTATATTGAAGTTCTGTCATTTGTAAAATCCGCACTCTACTTAAATTAAAAATTGATTTCTAGATCACAAATATTGGTCCAAAGTGGTTTATTATGGAATAAAATAATTCAGGTCAGTCCCAGCCTTTCAGATTAGATAATAATAAATGAAGATTTTTATAGCGCGTATTCACACTCATAGAGAGCATGCTCTTAGTGCTTAAAACGGGGGAGAGACATGGACTAAATGGATAGAACACAAGGGACAGAAGAATAACCAACAGTAATGACAACAAACAGAAAACAAAGAAAGAAAGCACAAAAGGCACCAAGTAGCAGCAACAGAGAATAGATGAATAGAAAGCTTAGCTAGTCTTAAGAAATAAGAATGATGTAGTAGTAAAGCTTAAAGTAACATTTATGCTCTTAAAATCCACACAAAATTTATATTTCTCTTTAGTTTTAAATTTCAGTTTTAAATTAAAACATTAAATTTTGGTTTCTGCAACTTCATTTCACTAAATATATTTTCTATAAGCTGAAACTTCTGAATGAAATTATTTTTACTCAAATCAAATACACAGGATTTTGATGAATGCCATATTTTATTGCATCATTATTTCTCAAAGAGACCAAAACCATAGTAGTATTCACACATAATTATATATAACATAGTTCTAAGTAACTTGACTTTGACATTGTGGCATATTTTTGACTTTGAATTCTTTATAAATATAGATGGTAGATATACCTGAAAAACAGTTGTCATTAGCAATCAGAAGGTCCCTCAGCCTCAGGAGATATCTTTTTTCAGTAAAGCCATCTCATCGACTCACTCTCTTCTACTTGTGCAATGACGTGGTGCAGAACAGCAAAAGGAAGAAAGCTCCTGTCTTCATTGAAACTTTTAAACAGCATTTGAAACAAGCTACTGCCCTTGTCAGGTAAAAAGTGAACTATTGTTTTTATCAAAAAGCAAAATAATTAAAGAAATCAGTTTAATAATTTTATTTGGTTCTACAATGCTAGTCCTTGATTTACATAAAACTTTGACTAATTTGAAGAAACAAACATATTTACAAATGGCAGGAGTTTATCTCAGTCGGGTTAGTTTGTTATGTCTGAGGTGAGTATATTTTCCTATGCAAATAGTGTTTCAACATCGAAAGTGAGGAGCAGCTTATGAAAATTGTGATCAAATTTGAGATAACATCAGATCTTGATAATTTTTTTATGTAAATTACAGAAGGTTTTACAAGTGCGTTTGTTGAAAATTATGTTCTGATGCCACAGAAATTCATTTTTCACACCTAATCTTACCCACCTTTTATAGCCTCATATTGATACCAAAAGCGGCTCTTGGTTGACTTTAAGCCTTGGTTATGCACATAACAATCATGCAATACTTAAATTGTTGGGATTGGCATTCTTTCCCCTAACTGGCTAAGCTGTAAATAGTTCTGAAGCAGTTGTCAATTTTCCAGGTTCACTTTTTTGTGAATCATTCATGGCAATGGGCTTATTTAATAGTTTTTGGTTAACACTTTGAAACAGCTAGACCCAACGGGCTCGTAACCCTAGCAGTGAGCAAAATGGCTGAAATTTGTCAAGCTTTTAAGACTCATTTATAATTGATAGAGTTAAATAGTGTCGCCCAATTTATGAGTGAAAAGAATAAATCTTGGTGGGAGGAAAATTTTTAAGTCGGAAAATCAAAATGCAGTGGGATACCCAAGTGATGACTGTTCCTGACAATTTTCAAAAACAGTTTTGATTAAATCATTTACCTGTTTGAAAATTCACGGTTTTAAAAGGTTTAGATTATAATGATAAAAGACAGCACTGTGACAGAATATAATTTTATTTAGCGGGTCCACAGATGGTTTTGTCCCCGACTACCCCCACCTCCCACACACAGTTCAGTCATTTTTTTCATGACATATTAGACATTTCTGGAGTCCCCCCCTCCCTTCTGTTTTTCCGGCAGAAAGAATTATGAAATTTTCTGATGCACAGTAATAAATGAATCATTCATTTACGATTACATGGAAATGGAGACTTGGTACTAATGTCAATTTTGGGTATGAAGTGGAAGTTCCAGTAAATTCAGTTTATGCAGTGATGACAAAAAAAAAATTTGTCAACCTCTTATTAATATTGCAATTATAAACGACAAGTCATTAAAATAAAGAAGTTTGCATGGAATCCAATGAATCTAATTAAACAGGGCTTAATCTAATATAGGCAAGCAGGTGATGAGGTCATGCCACAATCCAAGAAACAGAGAAAAGAAAAAAGGTAAGACAAGCTTAGGGTTCCCGAGCAAGAAAGCTGTGAGAGCGAAACCTATATTCTGGCATAGTAGATTTTACTTTAATTACAAAGTAGGATGCTCAGTATAGTTTATAAATATTATCAGAGATGTTTTGAAGTGTTCTGCCTCATGTTATATGCATCTTAAAATGAATTTCTCCAGTTACTGTTGCTTGAATGCAAAAACGCACAACACTCTTGAACAAAGCAGAGATCTGTATATACAGATCTCTGAACAATGTTAATTCACAAGCATTTGTAATCAGTATCTTAAGGAAATGGCAATGACTACAAACTAACTCCATATGATTGTTGAAGAGAACGTTCAGCAACAACACATAGTGTCCTGATCTGTTTTCTTTTACTGACGATGGCATCTTTCTCTTTGAAATCAGCTAATTCGGACGAGCTATTTTAAGAAATACTACCCTTTCATCACTTCCTGTTTTCTTGACAAGTCCAGGTGTGATTAAGAGAAAAATATTAATATAATATTTCTCGTGCCTCTTCGTCATAAAATATCACTGGAAAATGTTTTTGTGACATTTTATGCTCTATTTCCAGCAATTTTTGCAGAGCGCTCATGTTGCCCTTTGAAAAAAAAAAGGGTAAACAATATAGAGAGGTAACTTTCTAAATTTGGGCATGGAGGCCATTTTTTGTAAAAGATATTGTTCCTTTTGACCAAAATAGGACAATGCATATCAGAAACTGTTAATTCTCCCATCATGCGCTTTGTGCCCCATCTGCTCACATTGAAATTGACAGAAGATTCAGGACCTCATGCTGTCTCATTCTAGTCATAAGAGTACACAATATAGCAACTTTTTCCTTCATCCTTTATAAGTCTTTTATATCTATGTTTTAATCCCATAGTAGTGTATTTTCTGCTGGAGTGGATAATTTGTTCCATATTGAGTGCCATGTTGCGTTAATACATTTTTGGAAAATTTCACTTCATTTCCAATATGTTTACAAATCACAGAAAATTCAGGCTGCATTCATTTAGAAACATTTAGATTTTCATCTTTTTAATTATTAAATCAATTTATATTTTTTATCTTTTATAGTTCTAGCATATTATTTTTGGGTGGGTGGGGGGATGAGATGATACATTCATGGATGTAGATATAAATCTAAGACCTTCACCATACATAAAGATGGCGATAGCCAACAGTACAGAAGTAAACTGCCAACGGGTGGCTTCTGTTAAACACAATATTATACTAGTTTTTAATCACCTTGAGTGATAAGTCATTCATGTTTACTTGATATGTGACTATTTTAGTCTACTGCCTGCAGGAATAGACAGTGTAGAACTAGATATTTTTCAAATTCATGTTGGGCAAACTAATTTCTTTTGCATTTACAAAAAAGTGCACTTTCATGGTGGGTTGAAATAGAAACAGATTTTCTGCTTATTTCATACATTTCTTATAAAATTGCATAATTTTGTGTTCCTGGGTAACTAGCTCAGAATCATCTATATGTTTCAAATGAGATAAAGCAAAAAGGCCTACACTGTTATTGTGGTCTTATTTCACCATGCAAAGATATTAAATGGGTTGTAAAGGAAGACTGTAACACCACCACATCATGTTGAAAGGTTTTCAAAAATGTTGTCATTTCTTCCTAGTGCCATTAGATCTTTCTTTGATGACGTCTTGACATGTTAACTGCTCTGTTTGTCTACCATATTCAGAAGCCTTATCATGAAAGCTGTGGTTGATATTAACAAGACAAAGTATGCTATTCATTTGCATTGTGCTGGCGATTAGATATGGTAGTTGGGAAGACAGTCTCAACACACACCCCTGCCCTGGCGGTGGTGTCATACTATTCTGTGTGACAGAACCAACACATTTCTTCTATAATCCAAAATATTGTTTGGCTACAGGTTGTATTATAATTATTATTTGTATTTAGTATACAATATTGTATGACTACAGATCAGAAGACAGTTGTTTAAAAAGTTATTATGTTGACTTTGCAGGGACATGAGCATCAAAGCCAAGGTGGAAAGGATTTTCAGTATTTGGGAGGAAAGACAAGTGTATGACAAAGAATTCATCAAAGAAATAAAGGCTATTTTGGGTTAGTATAGTTGGTTTGGTGGCAAGGTTGTTTTGTTTCAGAGCATTTTATTTTTTAGCAACATATTTACATGTACAGTACAAACCATTGATATATGGTCAACATGCTTATAGCTAGAGCTTGCTGTATACCAGTCTGGCAGGGAGAAGGGAACAAAACCTGCATTTAAACAGATTGGTGTAGGTAGGCTGCACTGGTTTTCCAATGTGACAGGTGTGCTGAACATCTAAGGGAAAGTAACAAAGGAAAAGTGTCATAGGTAGGCAAGAGGATTGCATTAATTCAGGAGACATCAGATTGAAAAGTTGATGACTTTCTCCTGCATAAAACATTTTTTATGTTTTGAGTCTTGAGGTGTTTTTCCAGTGTGTCTTTTTTTGCTTATGACTTTGGTGTGTCAGCATTCCATGATGTCCTGCTCATGGTTTATGGTGTGTTACTGAAGTGTTTCTTTCTTACCAGTTCATGGCTTGTGACCACCTTTTGTGAGGTCAAGAGTGATTTTTGTATAGATACAGACACGTACATAACTGCACACATACTAGCAGCAGTTCCCAGTGTTGTCTGAAAATGATTTCTCCATGAACTTTTGTGACTGTGGTTGTATTGTCAGATTTGAGACTGTGATTGTATTGTCAGGTTTGGATCTGCTGCTTCATATAAGTCAAGCTTTTTCAATTCAGTAATTGTTGTGTATGACATCAGTATCTCAAAGTAAGAAAGCGTTTGTTTCAAGAAAGTGATACATGTGTAATCAAGTACGAGCGCACATTTGATGTCTTTGTGTTCGGGTATCCCCCGGAGCTTAATCGATTTGCTTTGTTAGGTTTGGGCAAACAGAGATGTATTGTCCATAGCACCACACTCAAGCATAACTGCCATACTGTTGTTAATTTATAAGCTATATTTCAGGGGCCAGTTGCACAACATGTTTCTAAACCTTAAAACTGTTCTAAAGAAGCAAAATCTCTTCTTTGCCATTTAGATGCATTGTACAAGAACATACAAAAATTGCACTGACAGGACGGAAAGTCAGACTTAAACAACTTTATCTTACTTAAAGCAGTTTAAGTATTAAAAATTCTAAAACTGTGATGTGCACTTTAAACTGATTATCTAAATAGATTTAAGGCCTGAAAGTGTTTAAAATTAGAAATGTGTTGTTCAGCTGGCCCCTGGCCTTTTAGCATTGCTTGAATTTGGTATTTATTCTCCTTTCTGAATGTTGGACCTCATAGCTCAATTTTATAGTTGTTTTCTTTTTTTTAACCTAGTTTTCATTCCAAAGATGTGGGTAGCTTCTGCTTTTGGTGAGGGAACATTTGATGTCCACAGTTTCTGTTCACCTTTTATATTAAGAATAGGAAGAGCTATCTAAATACATCATAGTGTCAAAATCCTTAGTGTGCTATTTCTTATTTGTGCATTTTGTCCAATAATTTAAAATGGAGTTGAGAACTTAACAATGCAAGAATGATGTAGCAGAACATGTGAATTACCAGGGCAGGCAAAATTTGCAACAGACAAGTAGTTTTTACATCTGCAAACATGACTGCTCAATCTGATGAATATAGCTCTTATTACCTGTGGCTTGTTGGAGCAGACGGCAAGAGAGCAGATATTAGTGATCACCCCAACAAGACTGGGCACCACCACAGTAAGCCCCAGAAGAAACCTGTTGACCCGGCCTTCAGTCCTGCAAGTGTTGATGACATGGAGGCCATCCAACCTGCAGATCCTACGCTTACTGACCTGCAGGCAGAGAAGAGCAAAGAAAAGGAGAAGAATACGCCAAGTCCAGAAGTGTTGGCAGAATTCAAGGTAGCATAGATTTCATTTGTTTGATCTTTTTTCTTAATAGATGTTTCTTGTGCTTTTAACTGCAGGTTTCTACTCCAGCTGCAATGCAAACCCCTTAGTCTTTGTTAAGTGCTGGACCATTTTGTCATCTTGTTAAATTTTTTCGTTTGAGGCCTCGGCATGACATTTGAGGTCTTAGCATGACATTTGAAATTAAGCTCATAGACCAAACACAGAAGCAAGTGATGTACTTGCCTGTCATGCTTTCACCTGGTAGCTCACTTATGGTGCCTTTTCCCACTTCAAGTCAAGGGTGTTAGCAGCTTTTACATTTCCTGATTTGCTAAGAACGTGGCTTTAGACCTAGCAGCTTTTACAAAAAGCCTCTTATATTGCATGTTTTTTTTAAAGAAAATGGCAGTAGACTTGTAAAAGGATAATGATCAATTTGTCACAAGTTATTTAATTTCAATTATGCGTTTTTAGCCTCAAGAGATGGTAGAAAAGATACGTGTCTACAAACGGCTTGAATCAGACATCGAAGTCAAAATTCGACAGTTGTCTCATCTAAAACTAGATGCCTCTAGTATTGAAGCCATCAAGCAGCTTAAAGGTAAGTCTCTGTGGCTCATCTTAAAAATAGAGGCTATAATCATTTTGACAACATATGTGTGTACTATAAAGTACAGTAAGTCTGCATGTTGAAAATTGTATCTAGTGAGAAATATTTCCCATTCTTCTATTTTTATAAAATTTTAAAAGATTTCTTACATGTTTCAATAATTTATTATCCAAAAAAATTGTAGGGGGTCTTATTTTTTAGATTATATTGGCACCTTTTGACATCTTTTTGCATCTCTGGTACCGTTACTATGTTCAGGCAAACTGTGTTTTTGGGCTGTCTTATTTACTATGTAGTTTCCAAAGGTGACTGTGAAGCATGACTAGAAGCTGTTGTGCTAATGTTGACAAGATGAGTTGTTGGGATAACTGTGTTAATATAATGACATTATTTGGATGCCTCATTGGGTGGCTTCTGTCACTATTTTCTTATTTGGGTGTCTGTGTGGTTGATGTGTTGCCAGATAGGGCCCATGGGAATGAGTTTTCCACTCAGTTTGAAGAGTCATGTCTTCGCCTGGAGGAGCTGGTCAAAGGTGTGGAGAAAAAGCAGCAGGATCAGGCCAGTCTGCTGGAGGTCCTGGTCATCAGCGAGTATTTCTATGATGAGCAGAACCGCGAGGCACGCATTGTTGCAAATGTAAGGCCAAAAAAATTAATGTATAGAATAACTTTTTCCCACAGACATAAATTGATGGTCATTTTCCTTGCTCATAATTTTCACTCAGATGCTCTGAGTTATGAAAACATGATTGATCAGCTATTACCACTTCAGTCTTTTGCAGCTTTTCAGTATTTTTATTTTGGGGGTACATTATTTTTTACTTTTCCATCATGTTGCATGTCATATAAGGTAAGCATATTACTTGCAAGGTGGTATTTTCCTGTGTTTTTCCAAATTACAATGACACTGTATCCTTCAAAATTTTCGACTGAAGAAGCACGGCCTATCCTTTAAGGAAATTTAAATTAGTGACTGCAGAACAGTCCTTTTTAATATAATTCATATTTTAATGAGGTGGGGTATATTTTGCTCATGTCACTGTTGTCAATTTCCTAAAGTTTTCATCTGATTTTTATAAAATTTAGTACATTTGAAATTTACATTGTATTTTTTTTTTAATTGAACCTCAGTCAGACCTGTAGGTGCGGAGGAAACTGGTTTTTCACAGCAAAGAAGTAGCATGATTAATTGTGTACTTAAAGTATTTTTCTAATGTATCATCAGTCAGTTTGAGAATGGTTCATTTTATTTCAGAACATGTGCACAGCATATTTGCGAAATATAGTAGGGTAGAATGGGGTATTACTGTGCAGACACAGTTGACAACCATTTATGTGGTTTAATTCATGTTGTGTTATACCCTACCTCACTAAATAATAAACTAAATAAGAAAAATGTTCTGCAGCCATCTAGCTTACATTTCTGTAAGGAGGGATTCTTCTTCAGTCAAAAGTTTTGAAGAGCTATGATAATATTTAGGGGTTTATCGTAAATTGAAAAACATAGGAAAATACTGTCATGCAAGTTATATGCTTAACTTGAGGGTATTTACATGTAGTTATGCATTATCCTAGCTTTGTTGTACTTTGGTTACCTCCACCACTGAAGTACAGAAAAATGAGGAAGATGGCACGGATAAAGAATTTTTTATTTATATGCATTATTATCTTCATTTATTATTATTATATATCACCAGACCTGTCTAAGTGCACACTGATTAATTTGAGAATTTAAAGTAGATATAAAATAAGTTCTTGCTGATAGATAAAAAAAAAAGTTCTCACAGTGCAATGGCATTTAGTTACTTGCTTTTAGTATTGGGTTTAAAAAGTAAAAATGGCTGTTACTAACTTTAATTCAGCATAAAATCCTAACCACTCATGGAATCAGATACTTATTGATTCAGGCCTACAAAAATTTTGGAGCTCGCATCAACTCTATGAAGCGACGTTTGGATGAACTTAAGAAGACCCTACCCAGTGCACCAAGCCCCATTCCTTCTCCCTCCCTTGATGCCCCCTCACCAGGCAACACCCCCCCATATTTGGATACCAACACTCATCCAGTCGACATGGATCTGGACACGGGTGAAGAGCCTAGGCTTGAAGGTGGGTCAGCTGTTACCTGGGGTAACCCTGGCGGTTCATAATATTGCTTCATTTTAGCTGTAAGCTTCCTTGCATTGCTTTTTGCAGCATATATTTTATTCTACACCTCACAGGCATAATTTTAGCAAATCGATCCTTGTCAAAGTAAATCTGTTGAAGTTTTTTTTTATGGACCACTTTTCCCCAGGCTATCATATCTATATTGAACAAAGGGCAGAATGCTGCCCAAGGCTACTGCAATGATTGCTAAGGAGCAAACAATGAGGCTGCGTTCTTTGAAGGAAAGACAAGAAGAAAAAGTGCTCAGGCAGGGCACTAAGACTACCTCAACACCCACTTGATGCAAGGTTGTAGACAACAGACTGAAATGATAAAGCATGGAACAGGGCATGATGATGTGGGTTCACGATCTTCATTATCTTGCTGTTTGTCTTCACCCTCACTTTCTTTCCGTTTCTGAGATGATGATTTTAACCATGCTGTCAACGACATCTTGGAAATAGGTTAATGAAAATCTTTCCGGTAAGGGAAAAAACTCAGTGCAAGGGAAGCTACTCTCACCTTGTAGCAGACGACAACAATAGATTGGACTACGATGTCAGACACTTCACTTACCCAATTTTGTATCTGTTCTTTGCCCAAATTTGATAGGGGCCCCTGGGACCCCATTGAAGAAAATTGAAGGGGTCCTCCGAACTTTTAATGCGTACTGTACGCAATTTTTTGCGTTAGCAGAAGCCCTGACACTGATCCCATCGGTCAGAGGAGATCACTGTTCTGCTTGAAGTGCAGCTGCAACAGAATGGTGTTTCAAGCATATGACTGGAGTTCCGTGGCAGCTATTTTCTCAAAAATGTATCATCTACATGCCCTAAATTGGCAAACTTAGCAAGTTTTTTTATGTTGAATGGCGATAATCCTCGATGTAATGTACGCAAGGTACATTCTTTCATTTACAGAATAACTGTCATCTAGTCAGGACGACGAGTTGCAGACAGTAATATGTCTGTTAGGACAGCTAAGGTGATCAGCACATGCCCATCCATTTTTGACATCTTCACTTCGAGTGAAGAGGTGCATGAGACTGAATGGGCATGAAGGTGATCTACATTGTCCTTCGCCTTGTCATGCTCACCAGCAAACAAACATGGATTGTGGTGCCGCTTTTGTAGATGCTGAATGGGCACTGTGTTACAGGCATGAATTGTCCATTTCTACAAACATTGCACTCAAACGCAGATGTACTTTACTGTCACCAGGTGAACAAACTGGAAATGTTGAATATTGTTATCCCCACTTATGAGTAAAGAGCAATATAATCAATCAATTAATCAATCAATCAATCAATCCTCTTCGTGCTAGTTGCACATAAGGCCTCAACCAGAGCCCGCCACTGATGTCGATCGGCTGAAACTCGCTCCAGGCGACCCCATGTCCAGCCCTTTCCTTTCATCTCCCTTTCCACTGTTCTTCTCCAGGTTTCCTTTGGGCGGCCTCGTTTTCTTCGGCCGTCTGGAGTCCATCGTAGGGTGATTCTGGAGAGGTCTGCTGTCTGAGCACATGTCCAATCCATCGCCAATGCCTTCATTGAACCTGCGTGGTGATGGACTCGGTTTCAGTTCTTCGGTGGAGTTCTTCATTGGTGATGGTGTTTGGCCAAAAGATGTTAAGTATGCGCCTGAGGCATCTGTTTTGGAAGACTTCAAGCCTGTTAACGATGTTTTTGGTCATCTTCCATGATTCTGATCCATAAAGGAGGGTGCTGATCACATTTGACTTGAAGATTCTCAGCTTGGTCTTCTGGCTGATGTTTTTTGCTTTCCATGTGCTCCTAGTGAGGCAAAGGCCTGGCTGGCTTTCGTCAGTCATGCTCGAATCTCCACCTCCGCATCCCCGGTGTTTGACATCTTGGACCCAAGATAGGTAAAACTGTTGACTTCCTCAATATCTTCTCCATTTAGTTTGATGTTTTCTTGGACTCTGGCGTTCACTCTCATACTTTTTTTTTCTTTGCGGTGACCTTCAAGCCAAGGTTTCCAGCTGTTTCTGAGAAGGCATTTGTTTTCTCCTGCATGTCTTGGTGGCGGTGTGACAACAGGGTAATGTCATCAGCAAAGTCCAAGTCTTCCAGCATTGTTGTTGCTGTCATAGTCATGGTCCATTTGATCCCTCTCCTCTCTCTGTCGGTGGAATTCTTCATGATCCAGTTCATGGCCAGGATGAAGAGGAACAGCGACAGAATGCAGCTATGCTTCACCCCAGTGTGAGCTCCATGTCATAGACCACCTGAGATTTGAAGTCGCTGTAGAGCATTGCAACGACCTGGACAAGTTTCGCAGGGACTCCATAATGCCTCAGGATCTTCCATAAGGACTCGCGGAGGATGCTGTCAAAAGCCTTCTCCAGGTTGATGAAGTTGATGTACAGCAGTGTGTTCCACTCATTGCTCTGCTCCAGAATCTGACGCAGAGTGAAAATGAGTTCAGAGCAGGATCGCCCAGGGTGAAATCCTGCTTGCTGGGGCCAGAGGTCTTTCTCAACGGTTGCCGTCAGTCTTGACAAAACAATCTTGCTGAAGACTTGCTGGTGATGGAAAGAAGTGTTATACCCCTCCAGTTACTGCAGTCTCCTTTCTTTGGTAACTTGAAGATGAGCCCTGTCTTACATTGCATCGGGGATCTGTCCTGATTCCCAAACTTGCCTGAAGATTTCAGTCAACATGGGAGCTGTCACATTCACATCTGCTTTCAACATCTCTGCTGTTATTCCATCTGCCCCTGGTGCTTTGCCACTTTTCATTGCCTTGATTGCTGCTGTCACTTCTTCCAGGCTTGGTGGGTCTGTGTAGATGAAAGAGCGATATAGCCAAAGACAGAAGAAAGCAAGTAAAATAAAGTTTTAAAATTCAGTTGTTCTTCCGCTGTTCATCATTCTCTCCTTTATTTTTCTCTCTTTTTATTTTATGGAGAATACATTCAATTGTTGGTCCTAACCCTGACATTATGTTCAGTTACAAACCGTTTCACCTCAGCTTTCTCAACGTTTTATTGTTCTGATCTCCACCTTGCCTCAGGGTCAGGGTAGCACTTAGGGAAGACTGACCGTGTGTACAAGTCTGCATTGGGGGAAGCCTACCTTCCCTCAGGTGGGCCAAACTGCCCACAAGAAGTTCTGCCTTTAAACTGCTCAAAGGCTCTGAGGAATGGATTGCTGCAGAGCTAAACAATATCCATGTCCTGCATGATGAATCCAAACAGATTCACTTCAAGGACAGTCTAAGGATTTTGATTCAGGAGATGTTGAGTTAACTGTACTAACTGTGCCTTGCTGACATTTTGGCCATGTGTATGAAAAAGCCTCAGCTGAGAATGCAGTGGAGAATAGAGGCGCCTACGTCGGCTTAGTAGATGGCAAATACTCATGGAGATCCATACCTGTTGGCTTCCGCTTGATCAGTCTCACAGTTGAAGCCAGTGCTCTTTTGGAAGCAGCCAATGCTCAGCAGAGTCCCTGGTCCCCAGCACAGTGATCTTGACCATCAGCATATCAGCTTAAGAGTTATCAAAGCAGCAACCATCCAGAGAGTGCTCGAGAGAGCCGACCACCCTCAGCTCTAGAGCAAGCCTAGTCCTGTAGAGACTTTCTCATTCTGTATGTGGCAATGAGCAGGCAGATAGCCTGTCAAAAAGGGCAACACAACAAACTCGCTTAACCACACCACCTAGTTCATCCTTCAAAGTGCTGTTTGCTCTACCCAGAGAGAACGATTGAGACGAAACCTGGAAACATGGCCTCCCACATTTGGGAAGGCATGACCAGATCACAGCCCTGCCCACTGCCAACACTTGGTGTACCTGGACAAGCTGGAGATGTCTTATGCTGACTATTGCTGCTGTGACACAGGCATGCAAACCCGGAGATGATTCAGTAGGTATTTGAAGACCATCGGCATCTAACCTAACCAAGGTGTTGTAGCTAAGAAAGAAGTTCAATGACAGCATTTGTTACTGCTAACCGGTCTGATGATATGATTGTGTGGCTAAACATGGAACGCAGAAGAATGAGCCTTGAACTCTAAATATTTTTGATCTGTCTTTCCTTGTGGTGAAAAGTTATTGTCAGGGTCGTACGGTACTTAGAATCAAGCTTTCTGATGTGTTTTGAACAGATGATGACATACCTTCTCCCCCTGATGAGGCACCATCACCAGTCAGCTCCCCTGATGATTTGGGTGTGGATGGAAAAGGTCAGCATTCCCTTTTGTAACAACTATTTCTTTTGCAATTGCCTCATTTATTACAATTTACAATCTTTCTAAACTGGCCAGCCTTTTGTGCCAGATATGAGCTCAAGATTGTGTAGGTGCATTTCAGTGAGGCATGTACATTTAGGCTAATAAACACTATGATCATTTGTTTTAATGATTTCAGAATTAAAAAGCTATATTATGAGTCCTTTCACTAGTCATATGCATGGAATATCTGAATTCTGAAATATTAAGAGGCATAGATGTCTCCTCTCCTGCTGAAAAAAGATTGTTTCTGTTAATTTAAACCTTGCTCATTCCAAAAGTTGTTGATTAAGAATGTTTAGAAAAGAAAAAGCCATTGAATTTGTGTTATTATGTAGGTGGAAGTTTGGACAATCGATTGGCCAGCATAATACCCACGTTGAAGTCTAGTTCCATCATGAAAGAGCAGCCTATCCCTGTCTACATCCCTCAGCCTTTGGCCATCAGCTCCAGTACCCCCCGCAGACCCTCTGCAAACAAAACCCTTACAGAGGCAGAGCTTCCTTTCCCAGTGGAGGAGGGGGGTGGTACACCTTTGACAGATGAGACCCCTACCACACCTGTCATGGATGAACAGCCAAGTGTGGGGTCATCTCCACCTCCTCCCCCAGACAAAAAGAAGCAGAAAGAGAATCCCATTGACTTTTTGTCCAGGCTTATCTCACAGACTCAGAAGAGCAAGCCCACTGGTTCCAGCAGCAGCTTTTTGGAGACATTCTCGTTGCTGACCAGTAAATCATCTGAGCCAGTGGGTCTTGGCAGCAGAGACGGTGAGGGGAGCATGTCACCACCGATGTCACAAGGACCCAAGTCATGGGCTGCATGGAAAGCACAGACAGAGAAAGGGGTCGATGACATGGCAGGCCCAGCCTCACTTGCTTCAAGTGCTGGGCTGCCTCCCCCACCTTTGCCCACATTTGTTCTGGCTCCACCCCCTCCACCTTCCTCCATGAGTGTACCACCACCTGGACCAGTTCTACCCCCCACCATGGTGCCACCTGTACCACCCCCCATGGCAAGCCCCACATTTTACCAGCATACCTCACCAGGCCAAAAAGAGAACTGGCCTGAAGTGCAGTCTGGGACAAATGGTGCTGTTGATGTTGTGCCCCCTAACATTGTCTATCCTCCCTTGCAGGAGGTTTCTCCCCCCACCTTCCCATCCCTAAGCAAAGTGCCAGTGAAAGGTATTTTGCGCAAGACCAGTCACTCAGTGTTGAAGGAGCTGACACCAAGTTCTGAAGAGATCACTTCTTCTGTTTCACAGTTGCCTCCCCCACCACCTCCGCCAAATTTTGGAGCATTGAGCTCGGCCGACATTCGACCACCGGATCAGCCACCTCTGGGAGCATCTGCAGTGGGCTCTCTGTCCATGGGCTCTGGCCTCAAAGATGAAGCTGAAGAGTTTATGGAGAAACTGAAGCGCAAGACAGCTGTCAGCTCTGTGGTTGCTTCCTACACTCCGAACCCCATACGCCCTAATCTTATGACCCTGACCCCAGGATCAGATGGAGATGATGGCATGGGGGAAATGGACATGGACCTGGATGAGGAGGATGAAAGTGCTTCTGAAGGAGAGGTGGGGCGACCAAAAGGCATCCCGGTGCTCAGCAGTGTGGTGCGGAGAGTAGAACACCCGGAGAAACCAAGCCGAGAAAAAGAGAGGTTGAGAGACGGTCGAGAGTTGAGCAGCCACGAACACTCATCCTCCTCCTCACGGGATCCTCGGGATGCATTCCACAAAGACAGACACTACAGTAGACGCACCTCAGACCCATACTCCCCAGGTCAAAACTATGACTACAGGGACAGTCGTTCCTTTGGCTATGGGCCGCCCCCAGCTCCTTCTTTTTTTGATCCCTATTCTGGGAATCCTCCTTATTTCAGTGGGGGTGATCCTTTTGATGCTTACAATTATGGACCACCTCCCCCTAAAAGACCATATGCCAGTCCTAGCCATCAGCGCAGATCAAATTACCACCATTACTGACAAGAAATCTTGAGCCAAACGATGACTTGAGTCTGATGTGGGGCAAACTCACTGTAACTGGCAGAGTGCTTGAATGTGTGATCATGTTAGCCTGACGTGTCATCAGGTGGGCCAGCTTTGAGATACGCTGATTGTGTCGAAATGCTGACTGCTATCATGTCAAGGCCTGGAAAGGGCATGTAAAATATTTAGAAGTGCTCTTTATTTGAATGTTTTGTCTTAAGAACATTTTAGTGGCAAGGACAGTTTGTTACTTGCATAGGGAGGATTTCCTGAAAGCATCAGTGCAAGTATTTTAAGCATGTGACCAATTGAGTTTTCTTTTAGTCCTCATTTGGATGATTCTGTTACCTATTATTGCTGAAGACATAGTGTAGCATCTGTCAGAATGTGTTAAAAAATGATTTTGTTTGGTGTGGCTGGAAGGTCAGTATATTAAAGATTTTTTTCCTTCAAGTTATCAGTGGGAGTATGTTTTACAATAACATGGTGGTTAACATCAGTTAGTGTGCAAGGTTTTGTTCAACCTACTGTTGTAGCGTTTTCCTGAAGACATGGTTGGAGGAGCTAAGTTGCTGTGTTCAGTGAGCTTGTGTAAATCCATATGCGTAGAACTCCTCTCGTGCTCTAAACAGAGCATTTGCTCACCTGAATAGCTAAGCATCTAAGACTCATTTAACACTCAAGTGGAAGTCAGCGATGAATTCAGTCACCACCAGAATAACACCACATTCCTCATATAGCAATCTGGTTCACTGTCACTTGCATGCTGCTGGCGTGTAGCATCAAAAATCAAGCTTTTAACTGGCTAAACTACTCAGATTTAAAGGCTAAAACTTTAATCAAGATGCACAGTTCCAGTTTAGGGCATGAGAACTTGTAGTAGAAATTTCTTTGATGGTAATGATGGTAAGAGGCATAGGGCAGATATTAGGAATGAGTTATCAGGCTCTAATTTTCTACCTG
This sequence comes from Marisa cornuarietis, assembly GCA_004794655.1. Classification (NCBI taxonomy): domain Eukaryota; kingdom Metazoa; phylum Mollusca; class Gastropoda; order Architaenioglossa; family Ampullariidae; genus Marisa; species Marisa cornuarietis. The sequence continues at coordinate 462,140 of SMMW01000641.1, read as the reverse complement.
AGTCTAGATGGTACAGTGGCTTTAAAGTTTCTCTGGACAGTATTAAAGTGGGAAAGTTTCCATATGCATGTTTATATATAGTGACAAAAATTCCTCCTTCCCCTGATGCCTTTTTTCTCTCCAACCAAACGTACCTCACATGTTGGTGAAAACCTTCTGCATAGGCACGATTGTTAACCCCTGCGTACATGACTCAATAGATTTGCCATCATGTGCACAAGTACTTATGTTTCAAATTTGCCATCCAGTTACACTTTAAAATACTGTGGTGTGTGACTGTCATAATCACTGTTGTCAGTTAGTGCTGAGAGAGCTTTATACCGAAGTATGGATGTGAAGGAGAGAGGGTTGCCATAGTGCTAGAGCTACGAAGGCTTTGAAGTTTTACCAGCTGAGGTTGGAAGACTGGAATGACCACGCTGGCAAGAAATGGGGGCCTAGGTAGTGGTAAGTCAGGTGATTTTAAGTTGGTGTTTTCTCTGCCTCCACTCAGGTGAAAGGCTTGTGTATCCTGCCCACGGCACCTTTGGTATAGTCAGAAATTTTTACCATGGTAATAGCAAATAATGCATCACTTGAACTAGTTCATGCTTGCTATGTTCTTGGGAGTTCATACCTTGTTCAGTATTTTGCTTTTGTTACATGTAGTTGAGTTGCCAGATTCACCTGAGCCCTTTGCCCAAAATGTGTGGTATGGTGTGTACTGAAGGATGATTTGAGTAATGCCTGCAAACCAGTCCAAGACCTGTCATAGTTTGCAGATGTAACAAGACATTTATTGTTACCTGTATGAAGTCTGTTCATGCTAGGGGTGCTTAGGTCTGATAAATCAATGTCTTATGGGCATGTGTCTCCATCTTGCAAGGAAACAATATGCTTGAGAAAATATAGACTGACTTAGCACACATGCCAAACCACTGGATGCCATCAGAATTGTCATTTTACTCATCTGATCATTCTGTAGACATTCAAAATGTACTCGATTTTTTAAGTAGCGATGACTGCAGCTTCCAAAGGTTTGTGGTGTGACTTTTCTTTCTAAGGGTTTCAGTTGTATTCTTTCAAAAACAATTTTATCAGCTTCACTAGCAGCTAAGTGTTGAGGAATAAAGATAAACCTAGATTTAATTTTTGTGACATAAACTAATTACAGTTTTATAATAATACAGATGTGCATCCATTGTATAAAAGTCAGACTGTATTATTTAGGGTTTTCTAACATATTTACTAATAGTGCATTTGCTAACTGCCTCCTGGAATAGATAAAGTCCTGTCTTATTTACTTCTCCATACATCTCCCCTCAATTTATCAGGCTTAATTAAAAAAAAAAATTAAACTATTGCAGGCACCCGCTTGTTACTGATGAAGGTGTAATAAGATTTATTTCGATGTTACAGATGAAAGTAAAATAGCTTTATCTCGATGTTACTGATGAAGGTGAAATTAGTAGATTTATCTCGATGTTACTTTGACTGAGGTAAGCTTTTCATCCACCATCAGTTATTAGTCATCGAGTGAGAAAATAGGACATGACCATCGTCGTTTATTATCAAAGTTAACCTATCTTGGTAAGTATTCATTTTGGTGTGGCTTTGTTTTGAGGAGTGTGTCTTAACAATTTTGATGAATATCTGAGTTTTCAGTTATGATTCTGCATTGATTTTGCTGTCTTCTGAAGTTCACTTAAAGGCATTTACAGTTAGAGGTTTTTTTAAATCTAAAATGATACCAATGGTAATGATACTTATTCTTACCTAAATAAATTATTGATGCACTAAAGAATCCATTTATCATTCCTTGCTTCACAATGTATGTAGTCAGAAACATATATTCAGAGTATCTTTTCGATGCAATTACAGTGCTTTTGAACGCTCCTCTTAATAGCGTTAAGAGGCCTTTTGGAAATGACATGAGATTTATGCAGTCAGAAAAAATTATGTTCAGTGGCTCCTGAACTTTGTTAAGTGGTCAGGTATGTGGTGGCTCAAGGAGGATGCAGGTAGGGGCTTAAAATATTTCATGAAAAACTACAGCCACTAAGGTATATATTTTGTTCATCCCTTGACAAAGTAGTTGTGCTAGTCTGCCATTACTGGTCATCAGTGCAGATAGCTGGGTAGATGCAGCAGCTGGCAAGGCTTATCTTTCAGGCCTGTCTTGGGCAGTGGTGAGCAGGTCCTGAATATCATAATCTTTCTCAACCAGTTCTTCCTTTGTCCACCTTAATGTCCTCTCTAAGGTAGATTGAAAGACGATTGTTCCAGGTCACATGGCCAGACCAGCTTGCATCATTTGACTGTTTCAAGGCGTTGCATACAGTAAGAGGGGATCTTGTGAGGTGTACGGCCTATACTTGCAAGCAAATCTCATGGTGTTACTTTGCCTAATCCTGTCAGCCTTACCCACACTTTTGGGGCCTGCCATCTGCAAAGCACCAGTTGCATGTGGGTCTCTCACAATGTTCTCCATAAAGAAAAGTAAAAGCAAAAGGGGGCACTCTTGACAGAGGGCCACTGCTGTGTGGTTAGGTACTGCACTCATCAAGCTCTTGTACATCACTTTGACAACTTGAATGAGGCTCTCATCACATGCCACAGGCCTTCATGGCGGACTCAGTCAAATACCTTTATTGAAGTTGTGGAAAAGAACCCGTTGGTGTTGTAGTTCTTTTTTCTTTTTCAGTGACAACTGTTCAGACATGCTCGTTCTTGAAGCCAGCCTGTTCTTCTGTTAATAGTTCATCAGTGGTATTGATGCGATTCTGAATTATTTTCAGCACAACTGCTTGGTCGGCTAATTAAGGCTCCGTAGAGTTCTGGCACTATTTTCTTTCTTTAGAAGGGGTGTGATTAGTGATTGCCTCCAATCTCTGGGCCATATTTTGCATGCTTGGATTCAGAGCAGTAAGTGCTTGAATTCAGCTGTGATGTTTAAAGTTCAGTAGCTTTTAAGTGAGAGCAAGTCATTTTCCCCATAGCAAAATCAGAAACAAGATAAAAACATCTTACAATGCAATGCCCAGACCCTGGAGATATTTCACTCCCTCAGAGCAGCTTTGTCACTTCTTTATATGTAGGGGTTCAGGGGTAAAACATCTGACACCTACAAGATGTTTGTTTGACTTTGATATCCTCATGTTGCCCATGACTTGCCTTGGGATCACTGGCTGCTTTGGGACAGAAGATGGGAACTGTTCTCAGCTGCAGTTGTACAGGTTATTGTAATGTCTTATCAAAAAGTTTGTGTATGTAAGAGTGAGAAATGGTTTGAAAGAAACTGTGATTTGAGAGAGGGAGGATTTGGATGATAGTGAATGAATCTGTAAGATGCACTTGTTACTTATTGACGTGCTGGTGCACCTTTACAAGCCTTTGATGGTGTGTGCCACTGGGTACCATCACCTTGATGCTGGATTTGAAATGCTTTGGCAGAAGGTGAAATCAATTAGCTTACGGACCACATTCTCTGGCAAGGGCCAAGTTGCCATCATCAATTCCTTGTTGGGATGGAGAGTATTGGGTATGGCGAGTCCATAAACTTAGGCACTTTTATTGGTTTCAGCAAGATTACCTGCAAGACAGTGGGACTGTTTACCCTTAAAACAAACCGTCAGTCGACTGGAAGACTTTGCCCATCGTTGAGAGTCCGGCGCAGCAACTTACATTGCCATAGCTAAATGTGATCAGCATTTACTTTGGTTTTACCAGTATTAACTTTAGTTTCAAACTTTGCTTGCAAATACGCAAGATTCAAAATATTTTAAGAACTATGACAAAATTAAACTGTGCCATTACTTATGGTTTCCACTTATTTTATAAGCTATTAAGTTGCCTGACCAACCAGATATGTAAAAACACAAGGACAGGCATGAACATGGCTTTATTATTACCACGTAAAATTCACAAAAAAGCACACACTGGTTTAAGCAAAAAGATGGACAAAGAAAGTAAGTTGGGACAAGCTAAACACAGCAGTGAACATATAGCAAGTGAAAGGGTTACGAATGCACCGCAAGTTCATTGTCGGAGATGGACAACAGGTTGTTGCAGCTAGTGATGGTGATGACTGCTACTGCTACTTTACCTGTGAGCTCACAACTGGGTCCTGAATGGAGCCTGGCACCCCTAGCCATGGACAGTGTTTTCTAGCATCAGACGACAGCCTAACAGCACCCTCCTCTTGCACAAAGGTCCAACGCTACACACTTCCCTCTCCTACCAGCTTTTGAAACCATGTGGAGTTGATAAGGCTAAGTGTAAACCCTGCTGTAAAGTTACAAGATCTCATTCTATAAAGAATCTATGCTTCTAATGCTGGCTATCACCATCCCTGGGTCTTGAATCAGGAATTGCCAATCATGAAAAATGATAGCGAAATTGCCTTTAATCTCATAGTTTTTAATGTTTTCTTTGTGGTGAAAACTTTAGAAGTATATTCCTGGAAGCATAACTACAAGTAGCATCCAACATGACCACAGATCACTATTTTTCTGAGAATGAAAGCCAATTCTTTGTAATGTGTTGACATCAGCAATAGATAAGCATGATCATGTTTACAAAGACTTGCACCTTATCAAGTCCAGGGGGGATAATTTGAATTAACCCTCTACAGCACATAAGCCCAATACTGCGTTTGCTTAACGTTTTGCCTACCAACCACTATAATTAGTAACATTCAGCAGCAGAGCACAACCTGGATTTTATAACCTGTTTGCATCCTACAAGAAATCGAGTATTGGTTTATCGTTTCCCATTCTTTGTTTAGAGTTAACAGCTTTGATAAAAAAAAATAAATAAATAAAATAAACTCCCGACTCCTTCAATAGGATTCTGCTTATTAATCTTTAACACCACAACCCTATCACAAATGAACACAAATTGGAAGATAGGAGACCTAGCTGGTCATGACAGAAAAGCCAATTCAGTCTCTTGACACTGGTAATGGAAGAACACCCTAATTCTGTCAGCTATAATCTAACGAATGGGAAACCTAACCATCAAAAATGGTTTTCTGCCAAGTGAACACTCCAAATCACACCCCATAAATGCATAAAATATTTTTTAAATTAAAATTTATCTGCAAATGCAAGAGATATTTTAAAAACTTTTTCTGCAGTAAAACATAACACATCATGGGACTAAGGACGCTACTCAGGGATGGCTCTCCATACAGGAAAGTGAATGTGTGTGGGTGTTGAATGCATTAATGAGAATACTTAGGCACAGAAAGAAAGTGGTGACAAAATAAGGCTTTGACCTAATGCGTGCATTAAATGGTGGCGAAGGTGCATCTGTGGCCAAATGTCTGCAACTAGCCCTGAAGGTACCTTAAACACACTGACAATGACCTTTTGTCACACTGACCAGCAATGATCTCCACATCCAACCCTCTTTTTGAAGTGGGGAGAGATGAAACAAGGACAAGATAAAAGACTAGCAACCAAGATCTCATACTTACCCACAAATTTCAGGGGCCTTTTTTAAAATGAAAAAAATCCATATTCTTGTTTCTATCCCTACCCTCGTACATAGCATTAATATCTTGAAATAACTGTGGACATGCACCTAATAAAACAAAAGGGGGAACAGGACAGTGACCTACAAAGGTCCCTGCATAGCTAAATGGAGAAAGCTGGGGAGGGGATTACATGTGTAGTGCAAACCTTGTCCGGTTTACTGGGCTGGCAGTTTGCTACCATATAGATTATTTCTTTTTTGTAATTGAATGATGTCGTCTGATGAATTTATGGTAAATGTAATAAAAAATGTAATACTCTCCTAAGTCTGCCAAAAAAGCAGGATTACCAGTTGCAGTCGGGTAGCCATAGATGTTTCTATACTCAAAATAACAGGCATCTTTTTCTCCTCTATATTCACTGAATTCCTAGCACGTAAAATGAAGACAATTTAAAAAAAATGCAATTCAATAACACAAATTTGCATGATAAAGATTGTTTAAAACAGACGGAGCATTAGTAGGAGGAGGAGTGGGAAAGTGAACCAAAATCCAAGTATGGAAAAAAATAAGACGGGACAAAGTTAGTGGGTGTACAAATTATAATCTAACATCCAAGCATTCCCAGAAACCGCTAGAATGTGTAGTAGGTGAAGTGGAGGGGGTGGCCAGGACAGCTTTGCAAGCAGGAATCTTCCTACAACTGCGCTGTAACCCATCAGCCACCACGCTCTCCCCACTCTTCCCATGGCCTCCTCCACTGGCGACCATGGTGTCACCTTCAATACACGACAGTCTGGGTCCCAACAGAGAGTTCTTCTCTGCCGAGAGGTTGGGAAAAAAGTCCTGCAGTGTCAGCAAATCCTCCACGCTCCTCCTCATATGGCCCTTTCCATCTGTTCAAGGTGGCTCCCAAACTCCGTTGACTGCTGTGTCTGCGTCACGCCACCGGCTGTTGACAATTCATGGCCTCAAGAAGACATGGGCTTTCTCTTCAGTCGCCGGTGGTAGATGTGATGCCAGGCAGGCCCTGACACAACCCGCAGCAACGGTTGCTGCAAGAGCGTCTGCTCTCCATACTGGGGATCTGCAGCAGCCGGTCTGCTGGTGAGCGACCGTGCCAATGCTCTGCAACACCCATGCTTGTTGGCCGAGGGGCAAGCGGGACACTGCGGATGTAACCTCACTGTTGATAGTGGTGCTCATGGCACCCTCCCATGCACATCTGCATAGAAGAAGAAATAATTAGTACACAATGACTAAGCTTCAGTTTCGCTAGGATTTCAAAAACCAGGTTAATTTGTTAGCTGACTGAGCAAAAGCCATAAATATGAGGTGAACAGAGGACATGAAAACTAGGAAATGATAAAGCTGTTTGTTCTTTCACTCCACAACTGATCTACAACAATGCACCACATCATGAAGTGGGCAGGTGTCCACAATCCCACTGTCAAGCATCTACTGACCCTGATGTCATTTTCTTCTACAACCTTTACCCCGATTTCCATGCCTATCCTATGTGGTAGGTCACAACACAAATGCATAGAAACTAATAATAGTTAACTCAAACTACTATCCCTAGACAGCTTCAAACAGAAAAAGACCCACTGATGACCCCTATATGCCTGAGGTATGAGGGAGACTGGGACTAAGAATGTCTCTACCTGGGAGGGCAAGGAGGGTGGGGGCTAGTTGAAGGGACCCTGTGAGAGCTGGGAGGCATAGAAGTGGCGGTCTCCCTGGTAGGTGGAGTCCTGCGACAGCATGCCATCCATCTGAGACTTGAAGTCGTCAGCCAGGAAGCTGTCCTGTATTGCGTCAATATCAAAGTTAATAAACAACAAATCCGGTGCTCAAAGTGAAAAATGGATAGCTTTCATACACTTATTGCCTCAATCGACACCATCTGCCCGCCTTTTCACCCCAGCTGGTAATCAAGCACACACACACACACCTCTCTCTCTTCCTCAGACAGGAAATGCACACACAAAAAAAAAAAACACCCGATGAACATTCTTATTCACCTTGACTTGAAACATGGCAATTTCAAAGCCCCTACATTCAACCTAACCTTTTCAATAAGACAAACACAAATCCTAACTCAAATGCTTTGCAATTAGAAATCTCACATATCTGATGAACAGCCATGTGGGTGCCTTAACTCATATCAAGAAACAGTAGTAGATATGAGACTGACCTGAGACAGTTCTGCCTGCGAGAGTCCACTCATGCCAGTCTGACTCATCGGGAATGCCTGTGACATGGACAGGCCCTGGGTAAGAGGTCCCTGGGAGAATGACTGGGAAACTTCCTGCCAAAGAAAGATAAAAAGTAGTGATCTCTGAACAGGTCATAACAGTTGTTTCTACATAACAGGGTGTACCCAATAGCTGATGTAGTCAGATAAGTGCTGTCAATGCATGTTATACTTAATGTGGCTGACACTATATAATACCACGTGTTTCTGTCTGCTATGTATTGTGTTCAGCAGTAAAGGTCACCCCACCTGGCTTGGCTGGCTGTGCTGTGAGACACCTGAGTTGATGTGGGAGTTCTGCTGGTGCTTGCTGTAGCGTGGGGGCTTCTGACGGCGGCCAGAGCCCCAGCTGTTGCCATGCATACCATGAATGCCCTTCTGAATGCCAGTATCTGCAACAGCAAGATGCATCCAATTATCCTTGCTTAAACTATTAACTTTCACAACATTCACATTCCTTTCTGACAGAAGAAAAAAAAATGTTCAGCAAATATGTGTGTATAGATATATATACATATTTTTGCGCTGTACCTGTTGGCAAATGCTGAAGATGTGGAAAAGGCTGGGCCACAGGAGGCAGAAACATGTTGACGGGCACAGGCAAGTTCATGGAAGTACGTGTGTAGGCACGCTCTGGCCCAATCATGTTCAGTTGGTCATGAGTGTGGACCACAGGTTCCCTATAGGCCACACCTACAGGCACATGCAGCATCAACATATTTTATCATTCTAGAACATTAGAAAGGTGCACCTTTTTAAATGTGTTTGTCCATCAATAGTCCACACATTCCAAAGAAAAACTAGTGACCATGTCAGCCACTGGAATTCAGCAAAAATTGATTTTAATCAGTCAAAAACCACATAATTCTCTTTTTCTGATACTAACAAAACAAAAAAATAAGACTTGCCCCTGTCATAAACGCTGCCAGGCACCAACAACTCACGAGCATCGAACATGGTGTTGCTCATGAAGCGACCACCCTAAAACATAAACCATACCCACCATTATATCCTACTGTTTCAAATGCTAAGGGATGTGTTTAATCTTTATGCAAAAATAAATGAGATTGAATTTTAAATCCTGCACTTACAACTGCCATCTACAAAGAGATCACCTTACCTCGCTAAATGCCTTTGAGTAAATCCTTTAAAATTGCAAATGGTAGAAAGCTTCATTTTTATGACTTATATATTAATGTGTGCAGCCAACCACTTACAAACGTGACCTGACCGATCTTTGTGATTTGCAAATACATGCACAACACCTATGCACTCAACCTTTATCACTCTCTCCCATACGCTCCCTTTGAGCATGCTCACAGGAACAGTCCCTTGTCCAACCGCACACTCATGCATGTGTGCACACACACACACACATAATATGTGCCATTGACACACACTGACCGGATTGACAGAGTTGACCAGCTTGCGAGGTTTGCTGAACTGAATGAGGCTTTCTTTAAGGTTAGTGAGAGGCCCTTCCACAAGACACTTCTGCTCCTTATAGTACGTCAGCAGATGGTTCCATAAAGGTTGCTGCACATTGTACACAAACGATCAAATGCAGCTTCAAATTACAACATTCAAAGTGCCATCCTCCACTGGGAAATTACGTGGAATGCAGTATGCACACCACGTAAGATAAAATTCACCCTGCAGTCATGTGCATGGCCTGCTCCATACTTATATCATGCTCTCTATGTATTAGACTGCAGTTGCTGACCCTCCTCATCCTCTTTATGGGACCTCTGCCACCCCCTATATTTTGCCATTAGCCAGAACCAGCTAGCACACCCAGACACACCAATGGCTCATGCAAAACCAATGCTTTCTTTAAAACATGGGGAAAAAAAACAAAGAAGGAAAAATTACTGTTATCAGACAAACAAGATATAAAAAGTAATGACATATGTGAACACCTGGCACAATGCAGTAAAAAAAAAAAAAGACCTACGAAGATCTCTTACCTTGGACAGAACTTTTGGATTTCCAACAATGATGATTCCATATCTAGAAGCAGAAACAGTAATAAAAGATGAGATTCATTAACAAAGAAAGCACCCCCCTCCACCATTTAGGATTAGAAGGTAGTAGTGAGAGCAGGGAATGGAGAGGCACAACAGGGCAACAACCTTAAGCATCTTATGGATAGTGATGACAAATAAATATATATGAGAGACAATAACTGACGTCACACTCACGCCACCTCCTTTATATATTAGCACACAACCAGCATAAAAACTCACCTGGCCCTAGTAAGGGCAACATTGAGGCGCCGTGGATCATTTAGGAAACCAATGCCCTGGTGTTCATTAGATCGAACACACGAAAGGATAATAAAATCCTTCTCACGACCTTGGAAAGCATCCACGCTGGCCACCTCTATCTCCTGCAATGTCAATTTAAAAAGAAAATGAAGTTAAAAAAAAAACCCTCAGTTTTTTTAGAAGACAGTCTACTACCACCTCTTCCTGCCTAACGTTTAACAGAAAGTTAATAAGAAACATAAAACAGCCTTTCCCTCATATAGTGAGGTAGAGGAGAGAATGCCGATGGCAACAATTTTTAATGTGAGGCTTTGCGCGATCAATGTGTGCATAACCGAGGGCCACTTGTAGTATCAGGGCAAAACTTCAAAAGAAAATCAGTGAGAGTAGGTGTGAAAAGTAGTTTATTTAGCATCAAAACAAATTTTTAACAAAAACACATGACTTTTGTGTATTATTTATAAAAGGATCAAAATTTGATGTCTTTTTATATTTGACTAGGTTGCCATTTGCTATTTTCTCGAGTTTCTCCTCATCTTAGCAGACAAGATTAACAAAATGTGGGTACTAAACATCGCTGTTACCTGATAAAGTTTTTTATTGAGGGCTCCAGAGTACTGCATGTACTGAACTTGGTACGCACGCTGCCCCTCATAGGGTGTTATGATACCAATCTGGTCTGGCTTGACACCTGCTCTCAAGAAACGCGTAGCCAGCTTTTCTGTGTTGGCTGCCTCTGTCCTGTTATGAAAAGAGGATAGAGAAGTTAATAAACTTTATTATTAACCCATCTCTGTAACATACAATTCCATTAAGCACTACATTAAACAGGATCCTAAAACTTTTTCAAAACAAATATTTTACCTTAAAGCTGAAAATGGCAAACAACATTTGTTGGCTACAAAGGAACAAATATTTTGCAGGTACCAAGCATAAACCATTACCTGTTCAGATAGGAGGTTCCAGAGCTGGCTATTTCCTCCTGCCCATTCGTGCAGTAGAAGAACATTGGCTTGTCTGGCTGTGGCCAAGGAAAATCCAGGTTTTTGCGCAAACGTTCAGCTGGTGACAAGAATTAAGTATGAGACTAACTGCCTCTGCCCATCTTTATGACCACAGAAAAGGGGCTGATAGATAAAGCACTTACAGAGAAGGCACAATCAACTCTCTATAGATAACCATGTCACTCCAGTAAGTTCTATTTTCTGAAGTTGCCTCCCACCTTAATTGAATTAATTTCTACATACAAAACCTGAACATAGTTCAATTGAATGTCTATCAGACAAAGGAACTCTTGTCTCTGCAGCCCCAAAACAATATCACCTGCCATATTTTCAGGTCACATTACACTCCTTCCTACAAGGCACCGATACCTACCTGCAGTGACTCCATTCTGCAGCGAGCCCTCATAAAAGATGTTGGATGGGAAGGCAGACAGTGCTGGATGCATACGGTACTGCACCTGTAGGCGGATGGGACGAATACCCAGCACCACTAGACGCTCAAACAGTGACTGTGACAATCCAGCCCTCGCTGCTTTCTTGCACATTACCACTGGGCCCAGCTGACAATGGTCACCCACCAGGATTAGCTGTAACAAACCCACAGTATGTAAATGAAATTCTGCTCTAAAGCAGTAAATATTGTAGATATATAATGTATGCTGCATTGTTATTAACTTACAAGGACCAGAGGAGGTTAGGGAAAAGTATCTGAGAATCTGACACCCACAAGAAAATGCAACAAAATCTCCACATAACCACTTTATGCCCCCCCAGGCAGAATGTACACTTCCTGAGCCACGGAACTAAAATGATGACTTGTTCATGGAGTTATATACTACAATATTACTTGCTATAAGACTGTGTTAAAGTCTATCGGCTGAGATGATTCTGATGAAATAAGCAACTATGCCAGTTTGAAAAAAAAATCACCAAGATGGTCATGAGAGTTTTACTGACCTGGCGGCAACCAAGAACGACAGGGATCATACACTCAGGTTCAGTCGCCTGTGTACTTTCATCAATAAGCACAGAGCGGAACTGCATTTTGGCCAGGCGAGGATCACCTGCTCCCACACAAGTGCAGCAGATAACATCAGCTGCCTGCAAAAAGAGATACCAACTTTACTAGTCAGAAAACATGAGAAACTCAGGGAAATAATGAATCAGTAACCCCAGTATAATCTTTATAATCTGAAGAAACGCCAATACTCGTATGGACCCTACAAAACAGGATGACAAAGTAAAGAACTTAATAGGTTCAATTTTTTTTAACCTTTTATATGGATGTCACAAAAATGTCACTTAAAGGACAACAGGAATGCTCAGCGGAAAATCGCTCGAAACAGAGCACAAAGTATCATAAAAACACGTTCCGGTGGTATTTTATGACAAAGAGGCATGAATGATTTTATATTAATATTTTTCTCTATAGCACACCTGGATTTGTCGAGAAAACAGGAAGTGACGAAACGAACGTATTTCTAAAAATAGCACTGTTTGCACTAGCATTAGTCGAAGAGAAAAGATGCAATCCTCAGTAAAAAAAAAATTAACCAGGACACATTGTGCTGTTGCTGAATGTTCTCTTCGACACTCAGAGGGAGTTAGTTAGCACTCATGAAGGAAATCCTAAAGATAATGGCAGCAAACGCCAGTGGATTCACTTTGTTCAAACGTGCCATGCGAACTTGGTCCCCGCACAGTACTCATGAATTTGCTCAAACGTTTCAAAATCGATTGTTTTTCAGTCACTCATACAGTACAAGCAAGTCTTGGACTTTCAGTAAACTGAAGAAATGTTATTCCTACAGAAGGTGCTTACTATACAAAAGCACGAGATGTTAAAACCAACGACTGCTGGTAGATCAAGCACCAAAGAGGCAACATCAACGGTTTCTACACCGTTTGGTCTACAAGTAACATCGTGCGACAGTCACAAACACATCATCAGTTGTATCTTTATCCACCATAATGCTCAAAACAACTGACAGTGTGAGGGCGCCATTGATGTGCTTAAAAAAAAAAGGAAAAAAAAATTGAGGGTGATAAACATATTATAAGGAGCTTAAACGGGAACACGTGTGATCGAGTATCGGTAAGTAAACAGAAAATTTTGCATGCAGCTAAATGAGGAAGAAATAAGTTTTTACATCGATAAACATGTTTCAAACTCTCATTATATTTTTAATTGTAAAGAAATCCTTATCAGCAGTCAGTTGTAACTATTGTTGCCCATTAAATTTTGATCTGATTGACTTACCAGTCTGTTGAATGAATTCAGTTTGGACCATTTAATTATTTTTTAACTTCATTCGAAGCTTCTAAATAAAGTTTCAATCTGTAGGGCTGTATTGCAAATTCAGCTGTTTCATTTTTTGGGCGAACAAAATCGTTTCTTGAACACGACAACCTGAGTGATGTTTCTTCATTTCACTTGAAGACATACAAATTCTGTTACAAATACTTCGCTCGCGTGAGAGAACTCTTCAGTATAGGAAAGTAATTTTTTCCCCACCTTTCTAGTTGCTGGTGAGAATGCCGATGTTTGAAGGCTTATATCTTTAAAATTAAGGATCATTATGTACTCATATTTTGGGAATTATTATTTTAAAACGAGCTCAACCTGATCATAAAGAAATAATGTTGCGAGCCAGTTGACCTTTAAAGACCTAACATGGTCACCTAAAATTCTTTATCTTATGGATACTAAATTTTGTTTAAGAGATGGTTTTCCCACTAACCAATAAAAATTTATTATGAACTCTATCCTGCGTTGGCTGAGATAAAAAAAAAACTTACATGATGCAACGTCAGCCATGAAGTGACAGATGGAGGGAAAGTAAGAACAAGTGGAGATGACAAGAAAAAAACTTTACAGTCTGGGCTATTGGCAAGGAGAGGACTAAAAGAGAAATGGCAAACGTCAAAGCAAGGGAAGATGAGGTTTTAGAAATAAAGGCATTCCATGTTTGCCACCAATTTACCTGCAGCAACTCTTTTTCACATTGCTTTTTTAAGGCTCGGTAACGCTTCTCATCTGTAGATGATAACTCTCCAGTCTCATCTTTCAGTTGCTGCAGTTTGGACAGCTCAGGAACACTGCTCATAACAAACAAGCCGTCTTCTACACAACACTGCATATTAAGAAGTTAATAACAGGCTACCCCACTATATTAAAAAAAAATGCATGATTTAGTATTTGGAAATCAAATGCTATTAACAGGTGCACAAGTTCAGTAAAAAAAAAGAAAAAACTAAAATCGAAACATTAATGCAATGGACCCAGATCATGACTATAGTTGTCATGCAGTTCCATGTCAGCCCCAATGCAGTAAACAGGTCAAGTTCAGTGGGTTAATGTAGGTCGCATCAATCAGCCTGCAGTCTGTTGCTACAGTATGTCGTATATACAGCACATATAACTGTCACAGAGGTAATTCTAGGATTTCAAAAAGAGGGGCCCTGGGGCCCTCTCAATGGAAAAAAAAAAGAGGCCCTTCAAATGAAACAAGGGGTCCCTCGAAACGAACACATTTTCACTGCTTTTTCCGATTAATGTTTGGTAAACAACAAAATACTTTATTAATCACAAGAAATTGAAGATTAATCACATTGATATCTTTTTCTTTTATATCGATAAATTATCTTTCATCATCATTAGTGTGATCATAGAATCCTAAATTTGCAAACCAATTAGTCTTTGCATCCATCTCATTGGGCTATGAGCTAATGTTTAGACACTTTTCATATGACTCATTAGTGCAGGGGTTTAAATGTTTCTCCTCGAGGCAACTTCTACGAGAAGACTTTATTAGGTTTTGATGACCGAAGCCTCCTCTCACACCCTGCATTGTGGTATAGCAAAAGAAGGCACAGCTTTCCAAGAAACAGCAAATTGGGAAATGAATCCCTGTAAAAATCAAATAACATTTCAAACAGCTTGTGGAATCTTTCCGATATGCATTCTGCGTTATAGTTTCTTTGACCACAATCCATTCCTCTAAACATGCTGCTTTGTCAAGCAAGATTTTACTGAATTTGCTGCCCCCTTGTGCTGTTAAGATATTTAATTATTTGTTTCCATAGGGTGTTCTGTCTTCTGAAGACAGGCATGTTCTGTCTTCTGCAGACAGGAAAAAGATGGGGCGCATGGAAAGAACTCAAAATCCAGAGGCAACATCACCTGCATCTTTTGGGAACCTGTCATTAATGTTCTTGCACAGATTGTCGCAAAAGCAACCCTGACAACTTCTATGTCCTGTGATGTTGTATCAAGTTCTCAACATTTTATTTTTAAATGTTATACAATACCGACGGCATAAGTTCCGAAAAGGTCACGAGGACAGAAATAAATTAGAATTGAAAATAGTTTGAAAATTGAAATCTTTCTGAAGAATTTCAGCCTCCAAAGAGTGCCTGTGGTCGGAAGTCTGAATGTCTCTGCAGCGTCCTCGTTCGGTACTTAACATACCCGGGGTTGTAAATGCGTTATTTTGATTGTTTTAGGCAACTTTAAATCTCATGCCCTCCTCCTCGTTCATTAGCCAAGGCCATTTCTTCAGCCATTCACACTGAAGGTTCTCTGGATGCGTGGTTTTTTACGTGCGGTCTCTGTCACAATTTGTCTATTTCGTTGTCTACATTTTCAGTTCCAACAATTCGTGCGGCACACTCTGACGAGTTTCTATTTCTTCCTGTCCTTGTCGATTTCTACTTTCCGGGGCATCTTCTGCTGTTCTTGTCATGAACGAAAAGTAAAACAGAGTTGACGGTGCGTTCATTTTGTTTTCAACTCGCTTGCTTCCAATACCCTTTGATCTCTCCCATCCCAAATGTTTTCGCTGTGAGTGTGTAACAATTTACTTCCTGGTGCGAAATTTGGAGCAGGTTGCATCAGATAAATAACAACTGGTCAGTTTGAAAACTGTCCAGTCATTAGCATCCATTCTAGTGGGTCGGTTTCAAACCAGCGCTTAGAATGACAACAATTATTTTTGAAGTGCCGCATTGCGTGTTCAAAAGTGCGCCAGCCACGGTATTTTTGCGGGTGCATTGTCGCGCTGACTTTCAGACTATGCGCCCCTCAGCGAAATTTTGCGGGAATCCCACAAGGCCGCAGCCTAGAATTACCTCTGCTGTCAGAAGCACATTGCAGTTATCCTAATGTAAACATGTAAATAAGAGAGCTTTTTACCTGTCCATGCTACGGATCTGGTTGTGCAGTGCCAAGAAAGATACTGGGGAGTCGATGGCCTCGCGGCTCTTGGCACAAAGCCTTACCACCTGTCAGAAAAAGAAAGTTTGTGGGACTATACTACCGCTAAGATGAAGCTTGCAATGAATTCACTTTAGTTTTAATCCTGACATGCTAAATGAACACAGCCTGTTGTCTTCCTCAGCAACTTCTTAAAAAAAAAAGCATGATTCTAAATGATCCAACATCTCGGTCCTAAATTCTTGCCATTTACTATACAGCTTCCTCAAATGTGGCAGAACCATTTAAAATAGTCTGCTTGAAACAATCAACATGCTTCTAAATTTGCTTACGGTAGCTCCAATATTTTTCTCCCACCCAACACTATATTGTCCAATTAAACACTGAGGAGCATATTTTAACTTCTTTAAGACCCACATCCCACTTAAATCCAAGCAGCTGCAACACTTTGTGCCTATGTATTAACTAAATGAATGACAGCCAAGGCCAGCACAAGACAGAACTCCATTTGCTGTCTACCTTTAGGCCTGTTTTGTGGATCTTCTCAGTAAGCTGGTCCACAGCAATGTTGGAGGGGGCGCAGACAAGCACAGGACCATTATTCTGTTTCACCAGGTGGTAAACAATGGTAGCAGACGTCACGGTCTTCCCAGTTCCTGGAGGTCCCTACAAAACAAACCCAAAGGTGTTTAGAATGCACACACACACACACTGGGCAATATTCTCAACTATAAAACTCCAAAGATACATTCATGTTTCTATGCAGCCAAGATCCCCAGCACAGTGGTGTTGAAAGCTGCTGCAAACATACATGAAAATTTGAAATGCCCACATCACTTATCAGAATACAGGCATGCTGAAAGAAAGAATATGAAACAAGTAGAATGGGTGGAAATGGTCAGTCTGTTAGAACAAAAGCAAGAATATTCACCTGTATGAGGCTCAATGGGCGCTGCAGGACTGTTTTGACAGCATACACCTGGGAATGATTCAGTTCTGGGAGACCAGGTGCTGAGAAGCGTTTAGGCAGGGAGCATTTTAACACAACATCCTCAACTTCATGACCCAGCAGCTTATGGTAGATGTAGCCCCACACTGATGTCTCGTCCACTGCAAATGTCTTCATGGCTGCCTGCATCCTGTTTCCATGAATAGAGCAATGACATGAAAAACAGAAAAAAGTTATCACACTATTGGTTGTCATAGAAACAATCCAAATGGCATCCAAACAATTTTAAAACCGTCTAACTTTTTTTCCAGTTGTGAGTAAACTCAAAATATTTTACTGAAATTGTTAACTTAAGGAAAGATCTACGTTTCAATGTCTGTAAGAACTTGGTTACTTTTTAATGTGCTTTGCTAACAGCAGTCGAAAGCTGACAGAATGTCAACACGCACATTAAGCAAGGAAATCAATTCAATTCCTTCGTTAATTAAAACATAGCTACTGAACCGTCATTAATTAAACCACAAACTACTGAATCCTCATGAAAGAGGTCTTGGGGCAGCACGACCTTATGGAATGTAGCCATACACCACCGGGTGCACCAGCTTTTTGAGCAGAACAACAGCACATGGTCACAGGATTTTCGGCTACTGTGCAGCAAAACAATAGAATTCTCTCCCTTTCCATATCCGCCACCTTCCTACAACTGAATCCTTCAAATCTGCCCTGAAAACGCACCTCTTCCTTGAGCATTACTCCTAACACAGTCCACACAATGCTCGTCCTTCTTACCTTCCCCGCTTGCTACTTTAATAATAGTAATAATTTCTTTATTCGCCAAGTGACATAGCACAAGGAACATGTCTTGATGATGGCCACATTTTACCAACAATGTCTCTCCCACACACGCAGATATACGCACGACACACTCACATGCACACAATCAGTCTCTTGCGTACACTAGATATGCCGGTGGTTGCGAGCAGTCCCACACAAGAGTGTGTAAGGGTATGCCTGGATGCTCACACACCCCGTCCCTACACACTAATCCCCAGAAACCAGGGAGCACATTGATCAATCGGGTCTGACTTGGGCCCTCTTTCTCTGCAGAATCACTATATTCTCTGTTCCTGTTACTTGGTGCCTTTTTGTGTTTTCTTTGTTTTCTGTTTGTCGTCAGTACTGTCGTTTATTCTTCCCTCCCTTGTGTTCTATCCATTTAGTCCATGTCTCTTCCTTGTTTTAAGCGCTAAGAGCATGCTCTCTACAAGTGTGAATGTGTGCTATAAAAATCATTTATTTATTATCTGCTATTCTACTGTATACTGAAATTTTATAAACCTCCTATGTAGTCAGGTGAAAGGAGGATGCTCTTTGAGGCTAGCTGGTACCTTACCTACCAAAGATTTCTGGTAAAAGCACAAGCTGTGTGGTCTTTTAGGGCACCAGCAGTGGTGTGGTCTGTAAGAACTCTGTAATCTGTCACAATTTGCTTTAAGAAAGAAATAATTGATAAAAAGCCTTGTAGGTTTATTCAGATTTGTAAATGTTTATATGGTCCTGACTATTACCTTCATTTATATTTTTCTTAAATCACAGGATTGACCGAGTTTTGTCATTTCTCGACATTTTTGCCACTACAATGACTTTAGAATGCAGCTGTCATTCTCCTCTTGCACACAGCATTTTGAGAAGAAATGAGCATCTGTTAGATACATCCAATGTTAAATGTGCAGCATGTCTCACATCCTCCGACTCAGTTTTTGAGTTTGCATCAATATTTATTTACATCCAGAAAACTTAAACTGGAGTGTGGGACAGGAAACTTCTGAAGCATGGTTATATAACCTGTAACCTGGCCAAGGTTGAAATACCTTCTGGTGCTTATGTTCAAAGTTTGTGTGCACATTGTATCAGGAATTTTTTCATATCATTGTCTTTTCTAGCAAAGAACAGAAACCTACAAGTGGAAACTTCCATGGGGTTTTGTTTAAAAGGCAAATGAATGCTCTTTTTGTCCGTATGTGATGTGACCAGATTTTTAAGTGTCGCCTGTCCCATAACTGCGTCTTTTCATTAATTCTCAGCACAGCTCGAAAAAAAATCAGCCAACATCTTGAGTGACAAAATTTAGATAAACTATCTGAATATAGTTTTTAAGAAAAATTCCATGCCACAATATCACTAAATATTAAGATTTGCATCAAATTTCAGGCCATGTCAAGCCTTAATCCCCACCATCAATTCTTACACATGCAGGCAAATTTTACAAGCCTGTTATTTCCTTAGAAAACAAAACAAACATAAACCCATACGTTTGGTACATCTGAGCCACATTATCATGCACTAACCTGTCAAAGGAGGTGGATTTCCACACAAAGTCGACAACAAAGTTATGGGTACATTCAACAGGTACACCAGCATTGCTCTTCAGCTCAATGGCCACCTCATCACTGTAGTCTGAAGCTAGGTTAAGGCTCTAACTTAGTGAGGTTCATTAGCATCAAAATGTCACATTGTATATTTCATCAAAACCGAACACTCTGTGTCTGGGCCTTGACCTTTGATTCTGATCCTCAGCAACACATGAATCTGAAGGGGTTTTTTTTAATTATAAAAAATTAATAAAAGTACATTGGGAATATAATCAAAATTATAAATAAAGTTGAAAGTTAAGAAAAAGAAGCTGTCTTATTTCATTCTATGATGAAAAAGTACTTTCCTATAAACGAAAAGGAAATAAGATGATCAAATTGTATTCCCAAAAAGAAAATTTTGATACAAGCTTACTCACAACTGATGATCATTGCCATGTTTAGCCTGCATTGAGTGAATTTTTAATGGTCACATGTAAAAATAAATATACATAACTTACGAAGATTAAGAACGACCTGGCAGAAATAGACTCAAAAGTGACGAAAAATTTATAGCTGTCTTTGCGTATGCACTCATATGAGATTGTTGTGTGATGCATGTCTTATCTGATGTTATGGTTAAAAATGCCTCTTGGCTTACAACCAATAAAATGAAATGAACTTATGTGGCCATTGTTTTTTTGAAAAGAAAAGGACATAAATTTCAGTCTTCAAATTACGTTTCTATGTTCCCATGTTAAGGTATATAAATCTTTTAAAACGCAATTCATTTGAATGTGATGGACACAGGAGGGTGAAATAGTTGCTGAAAGAGATGGACATATTTGTCCACATCAGATTCAAAGGTTTAACAGACTAGTTGATCAACTTTATATAATGTGAGAGAGGAAGAGAAAAATCACTGACATTGTTAAAAAAAACAAAAAAACCCTAGGAACTATGTAGTAACCAAGAAAAGCTTCGTGAAAACGTGTCTGTGGTAAACAGAAGAAAAGGATACTGTCTGGGATCTTGATGACATGACCAACACCTGACCATGGCTTGTGAAGTTCTCCCACATAGCGGATCCTTAGCTCATCTCCATGCATCAGTTTCATCTCTGCAAACAGTGGCAGAAACAACCGAAATAAATTCATTCAGCTCCAGAGTCAAAGAATGTGGACAGAATTTAAATTGGATTGCAATGATCCGAAACATTCTGAACAAATCCATCAACCAAATTATGTCTCCACTCAAAATCTCCATGGCATTTTTCTGAAGACAATTTCCGATTGCAACCTCTTTTATTAATTTTTCTTAGTTAATGTCTACCTACTTGCCTAGCTGGCCACACATTAGTAGCAGGATTAAACACAACACCCCTCTTTATTTTACACACAATGTGCCTTACAATATAACTTTATTTATCCACAATGGCAATTGAAGATGGTGCTCATATGAGCAGTAATACATAATACATGATATATAAGAAATATATGATATATAAGAGATGACAGGTGGCATGAAAAAATAACTATTTTGGGGTTCAGATAAAATCTCATGGGGAAAAAAATGTTTTGATGCTAAAAACATTCAGTTTACACCGATCTGGGCGCTTGTTTGAGTCATGGCTATGTCCACTACACACATGCAAAGCCCACTATGTTGCAGGTCCTTGAATCAGCATTCTTTCCCCTCTCTTGCTATATGCTCTCCCGGGTCATTTTTTCCCAAATAAAATGGCTATTGGCTTACTTGGTAGTTTCTGCTTAAAAATTTGAAACATGATCTGATTTGTTTGTACCCTTAGCAATGACCACTTCTGTCGTCAAACAGTTTTTTTTTACCTAACTTTGCTGCGTCAGAATATTTAGTTAAACTGTGCACTGACTTATGACTGAAATAAATCATGGTTGCAAAATTAAAATGTGACAACTACACAGCTCAATAAATAGTCCTCAAACAACAGCATGGTAATAATAATTACTTTGATACATATTGCTCTGAAATGCTAAATTTTGCTTAAATGGTACTGCAGGATACCTATTATCAGATTAAAGACAAGGAGGTATAGTTTTTAATGGTACATTTCAAAGAACTCTTTCTCAAAATCTCACTTCTGTCAAACACAAAAACAAATATCAATCTAAAAACTAATGTCTTAAGAAATTATTTTCATTTTTAAAATAAAACCCTCCACTTAAGTCAATATTCTACCTACTCAACAAGGCTTCTGCTAACGCAAAAAATTGCGTACAGTACGCATTAAAAGTTCGGAGGACCCCTTCAATTTTTGTCAACGGGGTCCCAAGGGACCCCTTCAAATTTGGGCGAAGAACAGGTACAAAATTGGGTAAGTGTAGTGTCTGACATTGTAGCCCAATCTATTGTTGTCGTCTGCTACAAGGTGAGAGTAACTTCCCTTGCACTGAGTTTTTTTCCAAAACCGGAAAGAGTTCCATGAACCTTTTTCCAAGATGTCGTTGACTGCGTGGTTAAAATCATCGTTGATTTGTTGATTTTTTTCACATTGTAAAGGGACCCCTTAGAGTTAGCCTGGGAGCCCTTAGAAATCTGAAGGGGTCCCTGGGACCCCAAAGAATTTAGCCTTAGCAGAAGCCCTGCTCAAAAAACAGTTTTTATGCTAGTTGTACTATATTTTATCAACCTATAATAAAATTCCTTAAAAGTACTCAAAGTATAGATTTTCACTTGTTGGACCTGTGACTTTAAGCCTGTCAACTTCAAGTGCTGGTTAGTTTCTTGCTCCACATCCAGATTATATGGAGCAACCATATATGACTTCATATGAAGTTACCCATCGCTCTACTCACCATCATTTGCCTTGGGCAGATGAAAGTAGGCAATGCGTTTCTTGTTGAGGCCAACATCCCAGCGAACGACCATGTTATCCTGAGTCTGTGATTCTTTAAGTTTCTTGTCATAATCAGCTTCCAGTTTCACAAGTGGGCCAAAGATGTTTTGGTACTGGTATGCATCATCATACCTTCACATATGGAATGAATTTCCAAATCAAATCTAGTATTCAGGGCCTGTTAGCCATTTCTTAGCATGCCAAACAATCCTCACCAAATCTATACGGGTATCATAAAAAAATCCTCTTCAAAATATATTCTTCAAAATTCAACATATACAGCACACATCAAAAGAGGGCATTTATAAATAAAATAGATTTGCAGGATTCTTTTTGTCAGATCTTGATACAAAATGCAAGTTCCTGGAAATCTCAAGAATCGAAAGAAAATACAGCACCGTGCCTCACCTGAGCAAAACTTGCTGGGGTTCCTCATCAACACCTGGTTTCTCCAGGTCCTCTAACTTGGCATCTGGATTCTCCTGTAACACAATGAAAAAAATCTGAATCAGAATCCAAAAAGATATAAGCTAATTGTGGTGAAACATTTAGGACCTCTTATTACGACACCCTTCTCCCAACTACTGTCTAAAATAACGTCTCAAAGTCCATCCGCAATGATCCTGCATACCTTCCATAACTCTTCCAATTTGTTTATCTGTTGAGCACTGATTTGTCGACTACGCATCTGGTCTTGGTCACTGGGCACTTTCACCAGCCATGACAAAAACTGCCGGTCTTGTATGAGTGGTTGCCACTGACTTGGATCCCTAAAGAAATCAAGTGTGTCCTGAGTCAAATTCAGCATTACTGGAGTTTTTTCACAGAACCTAAGAGATCCGCTTTTGGGGTTTTTATTTAAGCATGTTTTTTTTCTTTTTATTGGAATACCTTGCTTGTTAGAAAGTCTTAAACTGTATGTATGCAAATATAAGTTCACTGCCACCTGGAAATGCACGTCTAGAAACAAGCAAGTGTGTGGAAAAGAGCAGGAAAGTAAGGGAAATAAAGGGAGTCTGCAGAAAGACAAGAAAAACAAAAGAAAATATTTACCAATTCATATCTTTCAAGCTGGACAAGTTGGCGCATGGGTGACGACACAGAAGCACAACCACTGTGTCTGCCTTTGCGGGGATGAAGCCGAGCAGGAAAACATTACGACATCCACAGTTGTAACATTCAAGCACAGTCTCTCCCAAAGGGCCATCCTTGTGCAGTGTCACCTCCTTAGCCTTGGCCCGCACCAGATGGTTGATGATATGGCTATTAGAAAAAAACAAACAAACTTTATGCTCGTTTCTATAACTTCATGCTGACAGAAGCTACTATAATTAATATAAGCAGCAAAGTTCATGCTCTCTGAAGACATGTCTCACAGCATCTCATTCAAACTCCAACTGAATTCAAGTGTTTACCTCCCTGAAGTATTGCCACGACCGTTGCAGAACCATTTCTTGGAAGTGTTACAGTACACAACACATGCTGGGTCATGGATGCCACAGTAGCTGCACAAAGAAGTTAATGTCCTTTCTTACTTGGTGACAAATATTAAAGGGTGAAGGGGTTTATATAAAAACTTTTCCTCTTCTTGCTTTTGGGATAGCTCTCACTTTTACAGAAAGAGTAAAGCTGTCTAGCTTGAACAAACACAATGAAGAGTGCCTACAAATTAAGCAGAAGACCTATAAAACCTCAGAGCACAGAGCAGACATCCTAAGTTAATGCACACTTAAATGGGTAACCAGCAGACACTACACGGTAGAAAAGAATTTTTAATGAGCTAATTTTTGGGGGTGTTATGCTGAATTTGGAGCCTTCCAATGTTGTAAGACAATATGGGCAACCTCCTTGCAAAGAATTAAAACAAGTTTTGATACTACAAAGGGGAAAACATGTCTTTACACTAGGCCAGAAACAAAGCACCTAGGTTCATTAACAGGTGCTAAGGGTGATAAAAGGACATGAGGCAGATACCAAGGACCTGTACAGCATTGACTATATCTGCAAAAATCTTTTATGCACGTTACTTGTAAAAGCTTTTACCACCAGATTAGCCTTGGTTGCAGGCTAGTCAGACACGTGACATGCTGTTCTAAATAAGCAGGGAAAAACTGTACTTGAATGCAAAGGGTTAAAAAGAACATGAGCAAACTCATGAACAGTGAATAAACTAAGCACAGTAATGAAAGATCTCTGCACAGGTGAGTATTCTGAGGTTGATTATCATGCCTGTAAGACATGTAGTCCTCATCCAGTTGTAGTGGAGCAGAAGTAAACACATTAGTGGGACAGGTCATGCACTCTTGTATAAAGGTCCCCCAGTAGACAACTAATCCACTCATTTATGTTACTCACCCTGCTCTTCTTTGGCTTGACACCATGACAGCCTTCAGTTCATCCTTGAAGGACTGTCTTCAGCATAGTGTCATGTTAGATGACATGACCAAACCAAACCTTGAAGGTAATGAGCAGAGGCTCCTGGGGGACCCACCAAGAGTGTGACTACGCTGTGGAAAAGTCACTCATCTTTTGCTACCTGTAGGAGATCTGAAGCCCTTCATTTCAAATGACTGGAGCTATCGCTCTGATTCTAGGAGCAAGGTCTATGCTTTAAATCTTGACTGGAACGAGAGACTTGCAAAGCCTGAATTTGGCACAAAATCCTTGAAGAACAGTCGTGACAAAGTGTCATGCCAGGTCACAGGCCAAACGAAACCAGCTTACGTTACTTGACTGTTGCAAGTAGGGGTTCCTGTGTCCTATGAGTGTGGTAAACATTCTTCACTCATTAGTTTTGTGTTTTCTTTATGATTTCTGGAGCTTCATTCTCAGGCAATTGCTCTCGAATGCCTGGATTCTCCACTCCATATCGATAAGTAAAGTTCCCATTTTACATCTGTAAAGCAGAATCAGTACTACAAGGGAATTGTACACATTGTATTTTGTAGTAACCTAGTATTATGGCTGCACCAGACCCTGCTCAGCTTAGCAACTGCCATTGTTGCTGTTGCGATCAGGGGCGTAGAGCTGCCTTCCTTGCAGAGGGTGGCTCAAGTATTCAAGCCATACTGTTCATGTTGATACGTGCTTTGCCGTATAGTCCCTCATACCAGACTCTGTCAAGTCTTTTTGAAGTCTATAATGCTGATGCTGAAAATGATTCTCTATCAGGACATGATAGTTAAAAATCTGTTTACTGTGCTCCTGCCTTGTCTGAAGCCAGCCAGTTCTGCTAGCAGTTTCTCAGCTGTGGTGCTGATGCAGTTCTGTATTACTTTCAGCATGACATTACTTGTTGGCTAATTAGAGTTATTGCTCTGCAGTTCTGGCACTGTTTGCAGTTGTTTTGGTTGGGGAGAGGTATGAATAGTGACTGTGTCCATTCTTTGCGTTCCCAAGCTCTTCGGCACTGCAGTGAAAGCCTTTGTTTCATTCCCACCTTGCATGAGTAGTTCAGCTGGAATGTTGTCAACAGCAGGTGACTTTTCTCTCTTCAAAATTGTGAATCGTTCTTTCAACCTCTTCTCATAGTACTGGTAGGTCTGCAGGTTTGCTGGTTTAAGCCTGGTTATTTTGAAAAGATGTTACTGTCTGTCTTCAGTTAAAAGTTGTACAGGACTTTGAAAAATATAGCCCACCAGTTGAGTACAGCAGTGCTTTCTGTGAGAAAATGGTCGCTGGTGTCTTTGATGACTGAGGTCTTGTGTTGATTCAACTTGGTGAGGGTCTTAATATTTGGTAGGTCTTTATGCTTTCACCCCCATGACACAAAATGATTTCAAAACATTTTGGTGTTTGAGCTCATAATCTGTTCAAAAGTAATTACTGAGCATAGTATTGCTAACATGATCACCCACCATTATCTAGTGAACCACTTCTCTTAATGAAATCTCATTGTAAATAAAAAGGAAAATTCCAAGGTGCAGCTGAAACAGAAGACATTAAGGTCTCAAACAAGCACATGCATGGAGTTGCCTGTGATTTAGCAGTTACTAATACTTCTGTTTCTGAACTTCATGAATGCCACATGCAACTGCTTTCGCAAGTTTTCCATGCAACATTTGAATCACAACAATGCAGCTGAACACTCACGCGCAAGCATGTTTGGGCAAATCCTTCATATAGAACTGGTCCTCCTCCTCTTCTTCGAAGTTAAGCTCACCCATTCCCTGGTTGATGGCCTTGATGGAAAGGTCAATTCCATTGTGCACCAGCTGGTCTGGTCCATTCACCTATAAACCAACAACCACACAATTACAAAAAAGTCTCTAGCTCCGCGGTTCTCAACCTGGGGGGCGCTGAAAAGGGGGCCGCAAAGGCGGTCATTTTCTCATATCTCATATAGGTATTAGTGGCTAAGGGGGGCGCGCGGACGTAGCTTTATTCGTCTGGGGGGGGGGGGCGTCACAAGTAAAAGGTTGAGAAACGCTGCTCTAGCTCATTACTAGAGGAGTAATTAATTCTTAATCTGCAGTGGCCATAAAATAGGTTAAAACATGCACTTTTCATTTTTTAAGCGTGTGTTCACCAAGAAAGGCACAGAGAACAGGATAAAAAAGGACAAGAAAATCCCCTTTGACTTGTATTAAGTACAACACTAACAGTATTTAAAGACCAACCTGAATGTGTTGCATTTTTTGCAGATATCGGGATATACAGGCAATATAAAACTAACCTGTAAATTTCAGCCTCCCAAACCCATCTGCTAGCAAAGCACACGATTCGCACCTGCGATCAACTACAACATGCTAGTACACCATTCACAACATTTCCAACAGTCAACACCAAGCACAGAGAAGGAATGAGCGACAGTTTGGATAATTCGGACGCTGAAAGTCTGCATTTCTTGTGGTTCTGAAAAACTGCTAATTTAGCATGAGAAATGCAGACTTTCAACATCAAATAATCGTAAACGTCACTGATTCTCTCTCTCTCTCTCTGTTTGGTGTTGACTGCTAACAATGTAGTACTAGCATGACATAGTTGATTGCAGGTGCGAATTGTATACTTTGCTAGTGGATAATTAATTAAATGAATCTGCATAGGTTGGTCCTTAAAGCATGCTTATATCTGCTGAAAGCTGAAGAGTGAAAGACTGTTGAGATTATTATATCAGAAATTGCACGGGAAATGTTTTGGAGAGCACATAAACAAGGCTGGTACTTCTGTTTCTAGAGAACTCTTGAAAGCTGGTTTTGTTGGCTATTATGGAAGTAATATATGTGGGGATTTTCTATAACTTCCTTACACAATAGGAGTCATCTGGGCATGTATTCATGGAAATCAGTATTTTACTCATGGGTAAAATTATTCTTATGAGATAGGGAAGTAGTTTAGATAACAAGCAACCCAACTTATGATTCATGAACCACTGTTAGCCAACTGATCAGCACACCAGATATTCCCTCAGAAAAAGGTGTTATTTGACCGGAGGGGTTAATAAAAAAAACTTTGAGAAGGCAAGCAGGAAGCTTTGAAAAATATAATTTATTCTGATCAAATCAGAATCCATGAGCAAGCATTAAATAACTAAAATAATATTGATCATTTCAAAACTGACTTATCATTGGAAAAAAAAACTAACAGCACTGTGCTGATTACAACGGTCAGTTTAAATTTGTTTTCATCTTTTACTCTCACATTATGAATTCAATAAAAATGTTATTTACTGAACAATGCTGTGCCATTATAATTTTCAAGTTTATTTATTAGATTTAAAAAAAAAATGGTGTGTTTGCTTTGGCTGAACTAAGCCAATTATCTGATATCTAGACCAAAATTATTGCATTTACCCTAGGAAAGGGATAAAATACTGGGTGGTTAAATGATTAAGGTAGGACTTTATCAAGTCTACAAAGACAAGGTTTTTATTGCTGTCTTCAGGGGTCATAGGTCAACACGTCACAAGACCATTTTGTCCCACACCAAAAGTCAAATCGTCACAAGCCCAAAAGGCGAATCAAGCACCAATGTAACAAGTAGCCGTAACAACGTCAAATATTAAAAGAGCCATATGTTGTTCGAGCAATATAGATACGCAAGCTCAGCTGCTTATTTTAAACAGAACCATGTGAATAATTGTAGCCACCATGTTACGTCCCTTCACCTAACTGGTTTGAGGGGATGGCTCTCTGTCGTTTTTGTCGTGTTTTTGTATCGTCCGTCGTATTTTGAGTTTCGGCAACCCTTATTATGATGAAGTCGCCATCCTTCCTCCTCTACAAGACTGCTGCATGTTGAGGACGTCCACTTGGAACAGCCTGCAGCTGTTGCGGGATGGTGTTCTCAGCAGCGCCATGAAAGAGGTGTTGCGATCCGACCCCATCCGCCCGGTCTTGATAGACAGCCTTTTCCCGGCACTGGACAGACGGCTGAAGAGCGTATTTCAGAAGCTGGACATATGCGTGCAGACAACTGGCTTGGACAATGTGCTAGTCGATGATGGCCTTTGATACTGTCTTGTTGGATTTGGACTTCAGGACTTGCGCGGTGGTGTGGGATTCATGTTTTCATCAGTGAACTTGAGCGTGTGCTGGCGTTCCAGTGAAACTTGTGCCTTCTGTTGGATGTTGCATTTTCTGTGGAGTGTATGACATGTTTGATATTTGTTGTATGGAGTGTATTCCGGTTTGTATGACATGTTTGGATATTTGTGCTGGGGACTGTGTTCTTGCTGTGTGTGGACGCTGCCCTGTGACGTGGAGGAGACGGGCCGCTTCACACCCACATTTTGTCGTCATCTTATTTTTTGACGTCAGCGCCTTGAGCTGTCCACAGGCCTGGATTTGGCGCTATACAAGCCAACATTATTATTATTATTATTACTGAACAAAATGGTCACTTGGCAATACGCACGCCAAGAACGAATCTTACAATGGCAAATACGTGTGATTTTTCTCTTTTAAACAATCTTTAACATTAAAGATATTGTCATTATTGTATTGTGAACTTGTATTTTAACTTTTTTTTTTTTTGCTTATTATTATTATATGCAGAGATTTCGCTGATTGGGCTTGTGACGATTTGACTTTTCTGTCTTGTGACGAAATGGACCAAACATGGGACGAAATGGACATACGTGTGACAAATTGACTTTTGGTGTGGGACGAAATGATCTTGTGACGAAATGACTGGCCCCCTTTTTAGGTAGCCAACCCACCTGGATAACAGGCTGTGTAAAAGTTGCTTTATAAATGCAGGCCCTGGGTCATAAGTTTATGGTTAGTTATGTTTAGTATGTCAATAAATCTATTTGATAAAGCATGTGTTTCTTAAACGTAATTCTCTTTCTGTAAAGGCTTAAAAATGTCAATCAATCTTTTGTAGCATCAGTCTGTAGAAAGACTGTAGCAACATAAAGTAAAGGCTACTAAGTCTTCTCAATATGGTTTAAAAAATCAGGATAAAGGATATTTTGTAACAAAATAATGCCCATTTTCATGCTCGTGTTGCGGTATCGTGACTAACACTAAACGTCACTTCATCACGTATGTAATCAATATACACAGTCTAAATTAGACTCTGCTGTCATTAAAACACAAAATATTTTATCAGTAAATGTGGAGGCACTAATATGACTATTTCATGAAATGTTTCAGTTTATCGGGTTTTCTGCAATACATTTCCTTCGTCGTAACATGCTAAAAATGTTGAAACTGATGGCGTCGGTGTTCATGCATGCATGCACCGCAGCACATGGGAGGGTGTGGATTGGCTCTAAAAAGCCGGACGTTGCTATCTTGCTCATTGCTAGATGACCCACATGGAAACCGCCATTACGCGTAACAACAAAGCAAAATCAATAACCAGTACATTACCTGACTTTGACTTTGGGGTTCGATCTGAGACGCCTGGGTTTGTGACTGTGTTTGAGACGGAAGAGTGAAGTCAGTAAATTCAAACTCGGATCCCTGAGTGTCTGCACCCAGAAGGTCGGTCCCGTCTTCTGTTTCTAAAAACGTGAGCGTTTGTGAGCTCGGACCGTATGCGTCGACGCTCATGGTGATACTTGTAGTGACCCTAAAGCCAAGAACAAGACACTGACTCAAAGTGTTTCAGTATATTCACCAGAATTGCATGACGAAAACTGTTTTCGTTTACTTCGTTTTGAGACCTACTGCATGCGAAGATCAACTTCCACACGCCATTCCGTTCTCCCTCGCTTACGTCAGTGAACGACACCAACCGATGACGTTGTTCACACAAAAGTATCGGTGCTGACGTAGTACTCAAGTATGGAGGACTGGTAACTCTGTCTTCATCTGCTAGTTTCCGTAAGCATGCTTCATTCCATTCCAGTTAGCTCCTTGCAAGCTTTGCTCAATGTCTGCCATATAATATGTATGAAAATGTCAATAAAACTAAGAGACAATATTGAAGTATATAATCAGCTTATGAAATTTTTGACCGAGTGAAGAAGTAAAATATAAAAGTTAAATGCATCATGCCGTTTTAAGTTGACTTTCAATAAAAGTTCACCATTAATCGAGACGGTACCAAGTCAAGAGTGATAACAGTTCATTCGTGCCAAAATGTCATCAACCAATCCAATAAAAGTACAACCTGTTTTGGATACCATATTGATAAAAGGAAATATTTCAGAGAGTTATTTGGAAAATATTTTGAAAAACAAAAGTAAAACTAAATGTTTAATAACATTTTAGTGCGAGTATGCTGTTTTTTGACAAGGCATTATTAACCAGTGATAAGCAAATTCATGATGATACTCCATACTAAATCGGTTAATGGAGAAATAAAGGAAATAAGATGGGTTGGTTGTTAACTTCTTAAGAAATTTCAAGTATTTATCAGTCAGTTGTGTCATTCGTTTAAAGGAAGAAAAACCAGAGCTGAGTTAAGGTATTTTTTTCATCATTGAAAGGACGTTTCATATCTGTTCCGAACTCAAACGAAGATGCCAAATATTAGTGGCAGCAAGAAGAGCAAAAGACATCTTTGACATTCATTATAACACGGATAATGACCAAAAAATGCATGTACGTTGTATGTCAGGTGTTGTTCTTTTAGCATACACTTTTTTTTTTTTTTTACATTTCAGCATATTTTACAGGTATCGATCATGATAAATGCAGGCTTTTGCACATGCTGGGGTTTTAACAGGATCACTGGGAACACATACAGCTTGGCCTTGGATATACTTCATCCCACATGTCAGCACTTGTTTGAAACTCTCCTTTAAACGGACTTTCTGCAAAAAAATTATTGAAATTTGTGTGCAGAATTATCTTTTGTCTGCATTGCTGAGGTTGTCAATATCTTGTTTTTTAAAAGAATTGTACCATAAAGATATCAGGCAAGTGACTTCGGCAGCCAATCATATAATGTTTCCCTACAGTAATGTTCATTTTAAATTAAACAACCAGGTCTATCATTCTGCTCGAGGCATAGACTTTGCTCAAGGGAGACCATCTAGTCATGCTCTGCTTCCGTCTGTACCCAACACTGGTAAATATGCTGCAAATGGCATGATATATAGACCTTTTCCGCTGATTATAAGGCATCCTCTACAAATGAATTACTATCCACACACTGTACACCAAGGGCAAGGGACAAGTTTTGAAGACTTCAGCAGTGATAGCATTATTTATCAACATTTTCCTGTAGACCAAAGCTATGTGCACAGACCATTAAGCACAGAGACACAAGATAAGAAGGCGTATACGACTGGGCAGCAACTCAGCAGTAAAATGATGGAGAAATGCAATGGCAACCTTGTTAATCAGAGAACTGTCAAGTGAGTTGTGATCTCTCTTTTATTTTTTTTTTGTGGGGAAGAACTTGGATGGGAGGTGGGGGAGAAGTCCTGGATTTCAGTCCAAAATAAAATTAATAAATGACAATCCATTGATCCACAGAGTAGTATTGAGACATTATATAGTAACAAATGATAAAGATAACTAACAAGCTATCTGACACTAAGAGATTTCAAAGATTAAGTAAGTGTTTGAGGTGTGCCTGTGTATGCTGTTATTTTCTTCTGATACTCAGGCGCAAAGGTTCTTGTCTGGGTGATGCTGAAATACCTAGCTACAGCAAGAAAGGGCGTCATGGGTCGCTGACAGAAAACGAACGTGAGGCCAAGGCATCCTCTTCTAGCCAACCTGCAGCACTTAACTCAAAAGTCATCTTCTATGAACCAGGAGATGGTTATGATAACGTAAGTGAAAAGGGAAAGGATCTTGTGTTATTGACCATATCCATGTCTCAATATAAGGGAAAGTAAAGCTCGTGTTATAGACCATATCCATGTCTCAGTATAATCCTGGAAGGGATTTCTTATTTCTAACAGAATAAAAAGTTTAAAATGTTATTAAAATTTAAGCTTAAGCACCATTTTTTTATTGTTTCCATGGCAACATATTGTGTAACGTATGTGAAAACAGTATTTCTTAGAAAATCTGCCTAGTTCAGAATTTTACTTTTAGCATAAGTTGCTGGCAATAGACACATTTAGATAAAAATAAAAGTATTTGAAATTTGGTCTTCACGGATATTTGTATGCTTGCCAAAGAACTGAAAGTTTTGGATGTTAACTGTTGGTTTTGCAGATTACAGAAGACATTGTCCACCATTACAATCAACATCACCAGTCTCAGCAAGATCTGGAACATAAGATTATGTTGAGCAACTGTTTGTATGAGATAGTCAAAGATGTTTTTCCAGGTAAACCAAACATTGTACATTTGTATTTCCTTGTTTTCTATTTCTCCATCCTTCCTTCTCTTGTGTTTTTCCTTTATGCCTGTTTTTTTCTGGCTTCTGCCTTTCACATCCCTTTTGGTCATTTTCTTAAATAATGCATTTTCTGTCATTATTGACACAATTTGATGCTTGGCTTTTAGGATGCAAACTGTTCATTGTTGGTTCCTCTCTCAATGGCTTTGGTACACGCGCAAGTGACATGGACCTGTGTCTTCTGCTGTCTCAAGGCAAGGTAACTAAATCTGTGATTCTAAAAAGAATCTTGTCAAGGCTTGTTAATTTTTTTTAAGTCTGACTCTGCACACATTTGGCAGACAGTTGCTGGGTAATGTACATAGTAACTAATGCAGTGTAGTGTTCATGACGCTTCATGAATGAGAGAGTGTGACTTAAACTTTACAAAGCAGATGAAAGTGTATGTAATATTACACTCCAGATATTTGTATTTTTGAAAAATAATTTGTCAGGATTAATGAATGCAGTAGGGCATGGTATTCTTTGGTTGCCTTCAAAATGGGAATTGGGGTTCTTAGATTGACAGGAAAACCTACCTGCGATGCAGAAGCTTACAGATAAAGACACCTAAGAAAGGATAAAGTAATATAAATTCCTGCAGAATAGATGCATCCAATATTTAACAGAGGTGCAAGAGATAACTGTTTTTGTCATGCTGAAAATAGCTTTCTTTGCCTGAAATTCGGTGCTTTTCTTTGGTTGATGGACTATTCTTCATAGTTCCATAGTGTTAGTTAAAAAAAATAAGATGGGCACATTAAAAACATAAGTGCATGTTTTTAAGTACCATCTTTTTAAATTATTTAGTTAACATCAGTTACCAAAGAAGTACTAGAGACATACAAGACGTCACAAGACAATAAGGGCAAAATATTGCAGAATACAGTAGGACAGACATTTAATTCTGTTCCAGGCGATTGATCAGAGATTTGAAGCTGTACACATCCTCAGCAGTATTCACAATGCACTCAGATGTTGCTGTAAGTAGTCCTTATGTCATTAGCTTGTGGGTGTGGAGGGATCAAAGGATGAAAAAGTAATTATTTTTGTGGAACTTGCTATGATAGTGGTGGTCAAGCACTTATTAACACCATGTACTATGATTAGTCGGTGCCTACAAAGGAAAGGATTGGAATGTCGGTGCATTCTATCCAACGTTAAAAAAGAACTGTTGTCTAAGCCAGTGCCTTGCATCTTTCTCAGTATTACATCTTTTTTTTTCAAATTGCTTACAGCATTTGTAAAGTACTCCCAAGTCATCAAAGCCAAAGTGCCTATCTTGAAATTCACTGACATCAAAAAGTGAGCAATATTTTAATATATGGTTAAACATTAAATAATTTAATAAATATAATATTTAAATATACATGATAATGTATAATACATTATATATAATGTATATTTTTCTTTCCTCTCAATCTTTCTCTTCTATACAACGCTATATTTCATTGTATAACTGCCTTACTTTTATTGTCAACGCATGAATGACCATTGGCTTCTGCCATTGACAGTTCCATAATGCTGTTTTTCAAATACAGTGAAACTGATGATGTTTTAATTCGGCTGTGTTATGCTATTATCTGTTTTTTGTTTCTGGCTTTTAATAATAATTATATATCATATTGATATAGCAAATTCCATATTACCAGCTTGGCACAAAAGACTTGATATGCATGCACACAGGCACGAGCACTTTTTTTAAAGGGTAAGCACCTTCACAAACATGCACCCCCTGCTCTGTCTCTCTCCCTCACACACAAACTCTGTCTGTCTGGGAAAGAAAATAGATTACCCAAAATAAAACCCTTGATAGTCAACCCTGGTGTCACGTTCAGAGAGAGGTATGTTGTCCTTAAAAAAAAAAAGCAACAGCAGGTTGAGGGCAAGAGAGGACATCCTCCTCCCCCCAGTCTCATGGCGGTCTGGTGGTGCAACGGTTAGTGTCTGTCACTAATACAGTGAAGGTTGGCTGTCCTGGGTTCAGCTCTCGTCTCGGGCACGCTGTTCTGTCTCTGCATGTTGCATCCGTTTACAGGGCTGGCTGCCTTGCGGTGATATAGCCTTAGTTGCTAGCTCAGTGTAAAACACCAGTTCCCCCCTCCCCCCTAGCCTCTGAAAAAAAGTAAGCAAACAAAATTTAATGGTTCTTGAGATGCTGGCAATCAAACTGACATTTTGTGGATGTTAAGGGTTAAGATTTGTAGTTACCCATAAGCCAGTCACACACAATAGAATTACTGGCTGACTATTAAGGATCTATAAATCTTCTATTGAATTTTTAAGATGACTTTTAAAATCAAGTCAATAGCTTTGGCTGACTGGAAAGCTTTGTGAAAAGCAATTTGAGGAAGCCAAGCTAAAAAAGGGATATGTAATTTTGCAGGAACATAGAGTGTGATCTCAACATCAACAATGGTGTGGGAATCCGTAACACACACCTCTTGAAATATTACTGCATGGGTATGCTATTCAACTTTTTCTTTTTCTTCCTGCTTCTTAATTAGCATTCAGGGTTTAGGGAATTGAGGTGGTTGAAGCCAAAAGGATGTAGTCTGTACCTTGGATATTTTTCAATAGTTTATTCAGAAATCCAGAAGTCTTATTTCATAAGTAAAGCTATAGAGTTAAGAAACAACACAATACTGAATTATCTATGTTGTCATATGCATTTGTGAGTCTTGGTTGACCCTAACCCTGACTGTTGACATGAATGTGGTAAATAGTTGCTAAGACAATGTGCCAGAAAAAGTCATTTATCAGTCCTCATTGGTCCTCGCTAAGGCATTACAATAATTTGGCAGCTCTTGCTTGTCTTTGTAGCTGACCCAAGGGTAGGTCCTTTGATGCTGTACATCAAATACTGGGCACGTTTCCATGACATCAACGATGCTCGCAAACGAACTATTTCCAGCTACTCTTTGGCCCTGATGCTGATTCACTATCTACAAGGTAACAGTAGATGATGACAAGAACGCATAAACAAAGCTGGTACATGCACTTCTCTTAGACCTTGGACATTGAAAGCTAGCATTGCATTTAATAGAAAATACTGAAGGGTGACTGATTTTTCCAAAACATATTCTGCTGGTCTGTTATTTCTGCTAACCAAATACCATATGTTTGCTTTTGTGGGCTTAGTCTGTGAATAGTATATATATGCTTTTAGGAGAAATGTACTAAAATGAACATTGTTTAATATTTACCTATGCTGATTGATACATATATTTTTGCTTTTTGCATCAGCTGGCTGTGATCCACCAGTTCTGCCATCTCTTCAGAAGCTCTATCCAGTGAGTACTTTTACTGTGTTCTGTCTGTGCTCCTCTTTCTCTTCCCTGCTCAGTCAATCTACATTTTTCTTGTCACTTTAGAAAGAGTAATTGAAAGAAAAAAACAGTTGCATCAGTTTAATCCTCTTGGTTCAAGATAAAAATGAACATTACAATGACTGGCTTATAACTGAAGACTGCGAAGACGACAGTGGGTGAAGTTTGTTTTTTATTATTGCCCCTCTGAGATAAACATTAGACCAAGAAACCTAGGTATTTTTGGAAAAGAGAAAACTTGAACTTTGCAATAAAAATTAATGAAAATCGCCTTGCCCGTGCTACCCGGCAAGGCCACGATCGTGGCTTTTCGAACCAAGAGGGCTACATGTAAGACAATTACTTTTCCTTCAAATCCTTCAAATTTCTCAAATTTTGCTGCTTTCATAACACTTACTATACTGAGTGTTTCAGAGTGCTCAGCTACTTTGTTTTGGAAATGCAAATGTATTGGAAAAGTACACTTGTTGTATACCAAACTAAAGGAAAATGAATAAACACTTATGATACTAAAAGAAAAAGTCAAAGGAAGCACTCAAACTGAAATATCTTTAACTTTATTATGAATGATAATTTTCAATGTGGTCTACTAAATGATTAACTTCACAAAGAAGAAATAATATTTATGCCGTGAGATTAGATATTTTTACCATGAAAAGGCTAAATTTCATTCAATTGTCTATAGAATACCAATTTTTTCGTAAATTTTAGTCGCATTTATGGATATTGCTGTTTAAAGGTGCTAGCTCTGTTGATTTTCTTCTTACTTTGATTTGGGTTGTAACAATAAATTTGTTTGCAAATGCAAAGTGATAATAAACATAGCCCTGCTTATAGCAAACCAAAGAAAAGGGACTACACTTTGAAGCTATAAAAAGTAAAACGGGATTACAATTGTAAAAAAATGTTTTGGAATAATTACCAAAGTAAATTATCAGAGTAGTAACATAAGGGAAAAACATCTCATTTCTCAGACTAAAAATTTTATATTTCATTTTTTTAGGGATTATTAAATTTTGTTCCTTTATTAACTTTTTCATTTATCTTTTGTACATAATAGACATAATAGTGGTACAAAAAGGATGCATCTGGAAATCCTGACAATCTAAACATTATGAGAAAACATGTTTAAAAATAATTCCAAATTTAATAAAAATTTCTTAAAAAAACAAACCAAAATAAAAATAATAATGTCCTCTTTGTAAAAATACTCTGAGATTTTATTAGTAATTACTAGCGATCATAAAAAGTAAACAAAAGTTTGGTTTACAGTGGTCCCTCACCTTTTATGGGGGCTACGTTCCAGAGACCCCAGCAATAGGTGAAGATCCGCAAAGTAGCAGCATTATACTTATTTTATTATTTATATATATATTTTAAACCCTTCCCATGCTCCTATAAACATTTCCCACTGTCTTATTAACCTTGCCTACAATTTTAAACACTTGATATTCTCGTAAACACTTTCTACACTCTACACAAGCTGTAGTGGCATACAGTACTGCATTTTCATTGTGTACAGCAGAGACCTTCATTAACTAGATAAGTGTCTCTCATTTGTTGCCTCTTTGCCCTATCATAGGGGTCACCAATCGACACAAACCCTCACAACGAAGGGCTTTCAATTCCATTTTCTGTCAAAATGGCGGATCTTCCTAACATCTAAGAAATTTTAGAAGTGAGAAATTGTAAGCTTTTCTGTCATCAAAACCTTGTTATAGAAGATTGATTGCAAAATAAACAGTAGTATTTTCTGTAAAATGTATTCTGTTTATAAAAAACGCATTTGGGTTTATCGGCAATTTTATCACATAAAAAATCATCGCAGCAGATGCTTTCGACAATTTAAAAAAAAGCATTGTTTTTGTATTTTCGGAAACAGTTTTATAGATTGTTCTGTTACGAAAAAAAAAACCGTATACTTTAATAATTAATTTAAGGTATGTAACCAAAGGACCAGAAACGCGAGGTCTCTCTAAAGGAAAGCCGAGACCGACACCAAATTTGACTTTATTTCCATTTAATATTCTTTTAATGTTTGAATTGATGTTTTTTGTATTTTTTATTTGTTTTACATTTTTTAGACACATAAATATTACATAAATACCTATATACCGCAAAATCCTGCAAAACAGTGAAAAGTCTGCGGTACAGAGTTAGATATATTGTTTTTAAAAAAACACGATACAATGAACCCGCAATAAGTGAACCGTGATGTAGCAAGGGATGACAGTATGTTTCTTAGTCGTGACTACTGTTCGCATGGTTTAGACAAATAACTCCATTTTCTCCATCTTCTTAGTTATCATTTTCATCAGAATCGAGAAAGGACTCATCCTCTAAATAGAAACATTTTGCTTCAGACTCAAAATAGAGATTTCTCTACTAAATGACTAAATATCAAAAGCAAAGAGCTGCTCTCAATCCATGCATACACACAATGATGGCGAAAGGAAAGGACGCCATGGCATCCTTTGTCTCATCTTTCTTTTTGTTTTACTCAAATATTCAAACATTTTGTGTATGAGTACACTTATAATTATTAACTTCTATTCATTTTTAAGTACTCTCAAAGCAACAAAATAACTTTTAATGTAAAGTTTTAAAATAAACTGAGTCACCTTTTATAGTGGGCAAAGTTTGAGATTATACTTTTGAAATCGAGGGAGCGATATAGTGGGAGTTAATGGTTTTAAAATGAACGCATAATCACTGATGTACCTTTTTGGATTGATTTTCTTACTGCTCTGCAAAAGCCAGGAAACCTTGATATTGTTTCAGAACCTTATTGAAGTAGCATGAAATGTTTCTGTGCAGGCACAATTCAATGCACAAGTCTGTCTTCGAAAACTGAGACTTGATGAACCATTACATAATTTCCAGACCTTCAACAGAGACAGCTTAGGGAAACTCTTTTGTGGTTTTCTAGAGTATTTTGCCTTTCATTTCAAGTAAGTCACCTATTAGTGTTTTGTAATATTT
Organism: Marisa cornuarietis; assembly: GCA_004794655.1. Classification (NCBI taxonomy): domain Eukaryota; kingdom Metazoa; phylum Mollusca; class Gastropoda; order Architaenioglossa; family Ampullariidae; genus Marisa; species Marisa cornuarietis. The sequence continues at coordinate 422,722 of SMMW01000641.1, read as the reverse complement.
GGTCAAAACAGTAATTTGTTTAAAACCATTGAAAATTGCTGGGGTAAAAATGTTAAAATATACCAGTATTTGTTCTCTGAACTGCTCTTGTAAACGTGATAACCAGTAGCTAAATGACCTGCAATACTTCATTGTTGCTTCTCTCTGATCTCTTTAAACTCCATGATATTTGTCTTTCAAGTTCACATTAAATCACCGTACATGCATACATTTCTCCAGTCTAAAATGAGCTAACAATCCTTTTTTTTAATTCTGAAACACCAAAATGTTGCAAAAGTACATTACTTTAAACACCCACACCTAGAAACCAAAACTTTAGACAGCAGTGTCTTCTGCGGGTGATGACTGTGCAGTTAAATCCTTTTGCTGAGAGATACCACAAAGCTGTCCGGCAGAGGTGGTTTTTCATTCTTCCTCCCACCCCTAAATTAAATGTGAAGGTCAGCCTCTGTTTGCCACAGTTCCTGGTGCTGGCCTTTGTGGACAGGACTGTGCTTTACTCTTTTTACTCAGGCTTTTGAACTCAACAAAGAGTAAGAGCCATGGTCCGTACCTGTAGGTGAGCCCTTTTGAGGCTAAGGGGCCTACACCATTAGCTAACCAGGTTTCCTTCATGTTACCTTCTCTCAGAGGGTTGACCCACATTTGGGGGCTTGGTTTGTGGGCATTGAGGCTGCATCACTGGAGGCCAAAACTCATCTGAGTTCCTTGCAGTTCAGCCTGGGGTTTAGTGGTGCCTAGTTTATGCATGTCACTACCTGCACACACTACAAAAGATTTGATGTGGAGAGGCTCATTTTAGTGGCAGGGAGAGAGGGAGAGGCTTGCATGCCATGCTCTTCATTTCACTACAGTGCTAGCCAGTGGTGAGGGCTGAAAGCAAGACTGTCGCGTAATGCAATCGGGCGCTACACGCTCTAACCTCGCAAGCACGCTCACAACCACAGTCACAGCAGGCGCTCGAATGCCTAATGCTAGCAACGTGTCCAATCGCTCCCCAGTGCACAAAATGGACGCACGCACAGGGGAACAGTACAAAATGCACATTTATTAATGAAAAAATAATAATAAAAGGAGAAAGGGAAGAACAAAAGGGGGATCAAAGGCTTCCAAAGATAAACTAGCACAAACAACCAGGCAAACCCCCTCTCGGCAAATTTGGCAAAACAACCTAACGGGCACACACCCACACACACAAACCTTTCCTTCCCTACTGCTACAACTAAAACTAGAGGCCTGACGGGTTAATCTCAAGCAGGTGACTGCTGTGGGAGCGGTTCCAGAAGAAAGGGGGGAGGACACTCTGCCTGAATCCTTCGCTGACCACTCAAGATGTCCACCACCCGCTGTTTCTCAGTTCGCACGGACCAGTCCCTGCTCCTTTGTTGACCACAGCCCATCAGCCAACAGAGGCAACGACCTGCTGTCCGGCATTGAACCGAGCAAAGTTCGATGATCACACAGTCCGCTCACAGGCCTGGAGAACGACGATGACGGCGCAGACTGACAAAAAGTTATGACAATTAAAGGCGAACACTATTGATGATTGACGAGGTCTGGTGATTGATGATACTTCATGACTTTTTGAAAGACGATTTTACAAAACCTGTGGCGAGGATGAGACTCAAATCAGTTTAATGCCCTATGGCTACAAGCAAAATCCTTTCCCCTATCTCCCGCATTACTGCCACAATGCCTCTCTTACCAACATCCTGCTACCAACTAATGCCTCCCGCTACACAGATTCTCAACAACGCATACGCACACACACAAGTCTTCCCCTAGCCATATTTCGCATAACCGCACACTGGTCAGGTAGCCATTGGCCAAGAGAGAACAGCGGCAAGGAAGTATCCCTCTACTTACCCAACGGCTCGTGACGTGTGTCCTTCTGTTGCTCACAGAAGACGCAGGAAACAGTACTGTGGCAAACAAAACAAAACCCGTTCCATGCACAATGTCCTCGACACTTTCGGATTTTCTCGCCAGTTGCCCAAGTCCAACCCTCCATCACCGCAAGCAACAATGACAAAAAAAAAAACATTTACGTAAAAATTCCCCCTCCGGCTGCCTCCTCCCACCCCCGCTCCTGGACCTGTGCTAAGGCAGCATGCGACACTTGATAGAGACATACAAGCATACACACTCTGAGAAAACTTTGCCAACACAAAGTATATTTAACAGTTTTTTAGGGTAAGGAATTCAAATTTAACTTACATTTAGGTTGACCCTTTTGCTCTTTGTAGTGTAATTTAATGTTGTAATGGACAATCAGTGAGCAGTTTGTTACTTGGTGCTAAGCCGCCATATTTACACTTCAATTAAGAAAGGAGCATGAGAAGATGCCAAAAAGTACTCAAGGGGAGAGAATTGATGAAGATTTTTGTGATTTATCCTTTTTTTAGCATTTACAGCATACAACATATATATATATATATGCATGGTATATTGAAATTCCTATGCAAAGTATCTTGTTAATGCTGTAAAAAGTCAAGTGCTACATGTTTCTGTGCTCAGGCCAGATCAAGAAGTGATAAGTGTGAGAGAGGGAGGTGTATTGTCCATCCACAGAGTCAGACGCAATAGTGATGAACCTTCACAGTGGAAACGCCTTTGTATTGAAGGTAGATATTGAAATATAAACTTAATGTTAAAAACTGCATTTACACATCTGCCTCTAAAGACATGAGTGTGCATATGAACCAGAACAAAGTGCTATTCTGGTGACAAAAACAGCTTGTGTTGATATAAAGAAAGATCATTGATGTGTCAGTGCTGATGCCAGGCACTGCAAACCGTTTTAGCTGCCAGGGATTAATGTGAGGTTAGAATTCTATCACAGGTAGCCTCTGATTAGTGCTTCTACGTGACAGGTGCATTTCATGCACAAATAAATTAGTAATAATCACATAAAAAAAGAGTCATTGAGGAATTTTATGCTATGACATGATAGAAAGTTGTGTTCATTTATTTTAGATATAACTCTAAAACATTGTTGTAGAAACATTTAAATCAGGAGTGTGATGTAGAATAGTTTCATTTCAATTAGCTTTTAATATTTTATGCTTTGAATACTTAATTGGTTTTTAATATTTAAAATTATACTTTAGACTCTTTTGTTGGTAGTGCTGTTATGAACCATGAAATGATGTTGACTACACTTCACCAAATGACACTGGTGATTTTTTTTTCCAGAACCCTTTGATAGGTCCAACACAGCACGTTCAGTATTTGATGCATTCATATTCCAGCGAGTTATGCATGTTTTCAAACGGAGCGCACAGACTCTGAAAGAAACCAGGAAGGCAAAGTCAATTTTGAGCCAGCCCTTCTAACCACGCCATTAAGTGCAAGGACAGCCATTCTAGTTCATCAGTTGCTGCAAGGACAGCTGTGTCAGTAATCTCGCTATGCTTAAGGTTAAGCACACTAATTTTGATCAACATCTCTGTGGACTGTTTTTCAGAGACTTACCTGTTTTCACGACTGAAGGCCAGTTAAAGAATTTTACATGTGCAGACATTTGTGAGAAAATGCTGAGGTTTAAAACAGTCATCAGCATTCCAAGATTTCAAGCAATATAACTATACTTCAGTCGTAAAACAAAGCTGTTTTCATTTTGAGAGATGTTGCAGTTCTGTTTAGTAATGTTCAATTCAAGAGGTTTCACCAGATTTGATCTTTGCGTTGTTTTAAAAACAAAAACTACAGCATGGGTGTGTGCGTTCATGTTAGGGTCTGTGTGTAGAAGTTCTGTCCTCATATGATGAAGATGGACACATGCCTTACTTTAAATCTATTTTTAATAAAAGCAAATTTGCATTGGTGCATCAAGTGTTCCAAATTTGCAGTTTACTAAGCATTGTGTGTGTGTGTGTGTGTGTCTTCCTTTCATTGTTTCTTCTTCCTTTCAATCATGCTCCCACTTGTTTTAGTTTTTTTTTTTAATCTTTTTGAAAACCGTCAGTACCTTTTATATTTTTCAGATATTGGCAGTTATTTGAAACAATTTTTTTAATGAATATTATTTGAATAAAATGATACTAAGCCTTTCTTTACATGGACATTTTACTTTAAAGTTCATAATGTTCATTTATATTTGATAAACTGTTCATTTTTTTATTAATGTCTATATTTAAATAATAAATTTATTTTGTTTAACAGTAAATGTCATAGTCCTTGCGTTTGGTGATTTGTAGATGTTTTTTGTAATGTGTGCTTCTAGGAAGCGTATTGACTTGGATTAGTCTGATTTTAGGCTGCACTTATTAATTTTTTTGCCTGTCTTTGAGTAATATGCAGCCGTTACTATGTGACAGCTATATAAGCTATACTGGTAGATTCTTTATCTGTCCTCTCTGTGTAAGTGTGTGCAAATGGTTGTGTGTGTTACTTAAAGCATTGGAGTGAATGGAAGATTTTGTAAAACTTTTTGTTGCAAACTTGGTTTGTCTGTTACAGAATAGTTGGTTACTTAACTAAATATTTGTTTTTGATGATGCTGTGTCAAGTGTCAAAGGGTGTGAACCTGCAACAATTATAGTCTCAGTATTCATAATACATTTTCTCTCTTTCTTTAAATGATTTAATAACAAAAAGCCTTTCTTCATATTTTCTCTTCTGTTAAATTTCTTTTTATTTCATTAGTGCATAATGTATGATTTTTTTTCTTTTTATATTTTTGTGTTTTATCTCTGAACAGTTTGCAACATCAAACTATAAGAATCAAGAAACATTGATTTAATATTTGGCTTTTTTCTCCAGTATGACTTCAAGTGGCTAAGAGGATTATGATTCTGCTGGGGCACATATTAAGGGCTGGAGAAAGGGCAAAGGAGTTGATGTTAATCAAGTGATGATTATGGCCTTTACATGTGTGCCCATGTGTAGTGTGTGTTGTGTGGTGAGGTCAGTTAGTCTGGCCATTTTAATGAAAAGTATGTTTATAGATAAGTTTGCAATGAGCAGGATAGAAGTTTCTCCACCTGTAACCCCCTTGTAACATACAATATCTATCTCCTATATGATAAAGAGCTGGTTTATGGAGTAGTGTGCCTTTCTTAATGCCTGTCTTCTTTCCTTCTCTCTCATTTCTTCCACTTTTTCAAGTCCTTAATATCTTGATCTTTCCATTTCAGTTATCTAAATATATTAGCTCCATATGTCTTGAACTGTGCAAAATCAAAGTTGTTAGAAATGTTCAACAGTCATTGTTTCAGTTGTTTCTTGCCATTATTGTTGTAAGTGATGTAGATAATATTTATATTTGCATTGCAGTGCATACAACACTTGGGCCCACATATGCTTTTATGGTGTACTTGGGTTTGTGAACAATGAACGGATTCTGCATTTTAGAGGTTTTAATGTCCAGCTTTTGTTTACAAAAGATTGGCAGAGGAATTAAAAGAATTTGCTCTCAATGTATGTGCAAATTGTGTTGGCAAGATTATTGTTGAATGGTGTTTGAGTGATGTATGGATGTTGGTGACATAGAAAACAGATTAAAATTAAAGATCATCTTCATTTTTTTTTTTTTTTTTTTAGTCCTTTGACATTTCCCTTATGTTTACGATGTTCCCCTGTAGAATGTGCAGTTCAGGTTCATTGGAAGGTGACCGAAGGTTTGACATGACATCGTCAGTTCCGGCAGGCTAGTACAAACAAGACTTCATCACAACTGTTTGACATCACATCGTTGATTCTGGCAGGCTAGTACAAACGAGTTCATCACAACTGTAGCTGCAAAGAAACCAGGAAGTGGCTGGGCTCTCTGAGTCACAGTGGGTGTGTCATTTAAATGTTTTTGTTTTAAAATCCTCAGACGGGAATCCCTTTACAGTTAGCTTTTTTTTAAATAAACGTAGTAATGTTTTGCGAAATGTAACCCCCTTATCAGTGGTGAGAAAGCAAAATACAAGAAGAAATGTGTTCATTCTGTATTCATGAAATATAACAAAAGTTCACAGCTCTCAGTCTCAGCAGGATATGTAGCATAAACTTTAAGATAGAGAAAGTTAACCAGACGATAATTTTATTCTGTGGAGGAGGACATGACATTTATGTCCGTACTTTTAACAGCTTTGTACCAATGTTGTACCTGAGGAAGGATTTAGAAACAAATTCAATGGTTGCACCTCATGATTAGACTTATAGCGATAGTGTGTGTTATTTCTTACCTTTTTATGTTTTGGTAAACTTTAACACATCTTTCAGTAAATTTTGACAGGTGTTTCGTACAGGTTGATTTTGTATTTTAAAGAAAGTATTAGAACTGTTATTATGAATGGATAACACACTAGGCTTGGGCAGTCCATTACAGAAGTTATTTTACTGCACGCACGCACACACAAACACAGCACGCTCAACTAGCTCGTATTAGTTTATTCGGTTAAGTTGGGTTCAAGTTCTTGGTCGACAACGTTGTCGGGGTCACGCTAGTCGGCACTGAAGTCACGTGCGGTCAGGGCGGCGGGAGCTGGGCGCCCTATAAAAGAGCCCGCATCCCGGACTTGTGTTATTGCAAGGCGAGCGACAGCATCATGGCTAAGTGTAGCCTAGACAGTGCCACTACAATTTACGAGTTCTCTGCTCTGGACATCGATGGACATGAGGTATCCCTCAGCAAATATAGGTTTGTGCACATAGCATTTTCGAATTGTCTCTAGACTGATTTATTCCTTGAACTCTTGTAACTGTGATTTTATTAAATTAATTGTTGCGTCAAACTTATTAAATTTACTCATGAACTTGGGGGCCTTAACAATCAGCGAAATAACAAAACATGTAATAAATCTGAGCGCCGTCATAATGTAGTGAAATAACGAAACAGTTTGCAAGACAATTTCTTGTTTGAAGTACCACTTCTCACTTCCTTACCCCCTCCCCTCATAGGGTGCCCTCTATGTGCATGTCAACATTTGTTTTGTGTACATTAAAAAAAATTGTGACCAGCGACATTATAACCGGTAAAACAAACATAACAGCAAAGATGCTCTGCAGTAAAACACATCAGCCGGAGTTCACTTGCGCTGCCACGTAGATGTACACAGGGGTAGTGTGTTAGATGTCCGTGCTCCATGTTATATCAGAGGTGTGTGTGTGTGTGTGTGTGCGTGCGTGCGTGCGTGTGTGTGTGTGTTCAGGGGTCACGTGTGCCTGGTCGTGAACGTGGCGTCGATTTGAGGAAAGACGGAGCGTGACTACACACAGCTGCAGGAGCTCTTCTCGCGTCACGCCGACACCAGAGGGCTTCGCATCCTGGCTTTTCCCTGCAACCAGTTCAAGACACAGGTAACATTTCCCCATCAGCCATTTGCTGCATCATCACCGGAGTAATTGACGATGCTGTAGGAGTGGTTACTTATTGCTAACCAGTGTATATGATTCTACACTGCGGCATTCCGATATTTTTATAAGCGAACCGAAGTAAAACACAAATACAAGGGGACTTATTGGTGTTAATTAAAATATAATTAGATCAAACGTATGGGGGTTTGTGTGAAACATAAGACTTGAAATAATTAAAGATCGAAGAATATTAAATAAACACCTTTTTTCGCGCCTAAATTGAAGTGCAACTGCACGATAATTTATTTTAAACAGAAGATATATCTAAAACCGAATTGATGCATAAAGAATAGAAATAGAATTCACTGCTTTATCCACATGGAGTGAAACAAGGCAAACTATGTGGGTCTACTGACCATTATCTGCGGGTGAAGATTGTATTGCTAAGAGGATCGCCTGGCGACTCGATCGCTCTGCGGGGACAGACTACATTAATTTCTGTACAATTGTAGTCGGCATGGATCATCACGTTGAATAGTCCGTGGCGGCCACTATCACATCACACCATGTCGCCTTCCACTAAGATTTCATCTTTCTTTCAAAACAAAGATCTCCCATTTCTTAGTTACGTCATGGTGTGACGTAATACGCAGGTCAACGTCACAGCTCACGAGACTATTCAGGAACGTGCCGCTGTTCCCCTCCCCACGCCTTTGAACACTGACTAAGATGAATGATAAGGTTTGAGCCGTGAAACGTTACAAAGATAAAACTTCAATCGAATGCGCGTGTGTGAGAATTGCTCATCTTCAGCTGCTAGTACAGACATATAGCAACATGCATATTTGTGCACAGGAACCGTGGAGTAATCCGGAGATCAAGAAATTCGTGAGAGAAAAATACAACGTGCACTTTGACCTCTTCAGCAAGATGGAGGTGAATGGTGCAAACGCTCATCCGCTGTACCGATGGCTCAAGTCGAGACTCAGAGGAAATGACGGAGAGTAAGACTTTTCTTTATCCAGGGCTTTCATGCATTCTTTACCTTTTGTTTATTTACGTTTTGAGCAGGTGTTTATTCATTCTATTTCGTGGTACGTGGTTTAATGTCTAATAGGGACTTATTGTGTTTTTATATAGAAGGAGATGTACAATAAAGAACTGAAGCTTTTCAGAATTATCTGTATGTCTTTGAAAGTAACTATGTGTGTACGTAATGTAACTGATAAAGGAACAGCTGGCTTCCTGTCATATTTATTTGAGTGTGAGTTTTCGAAATGTTTGAGGAGAATGTCTTCTTGGCTCTCCGCCCTGCAGTTAGTTCGCGTTGATGACTTGTGTCTTGAGTGATGTTGACGTGAAGACCGGTTGGCCAGCTACATATTTCACCCGTATTAACTGCCTCTGCGACGATTTCCTTTCTCATCATAGCAACACATCTCTTTGTGCAGGGACCTTGAGTGGAATTTTTGCAAATTTCTCATCGACAAAAACGGACAGCCCGTCAAGAGATACGCATCAACTGTCCCACCATTTGTGAGTACATGAAGTAGAGGAAAGACTACAGATGGCCCCACGTCGATTGCAGTCATTCAGCCCAGAAATGCTAGACTGGTTGGGGTGGCCGCTCTGAGATATCTGAAGTCTGTGGCTCGTACCCTTTTAACTATAAAGTACCCCTTGTACCCAACTCTCGCTGCCCTGGCCGCACGTGACTTCAATGCCAACAGTTGACCCCTAGAAACCCCCTTCAATTATATGTATGAAAAGAAGATACCAATGTGTAAGAATGGCGAATTCATGGTGTTTTGATTTGTATCGCAGATGCAGATAGAAAAGTGCATTGTATTTTGTATAAACACACGCTTGAATTAATATGAACCTTGTATAACGTGCATTGATGTGGGTTATGAACGTTGTGACGGGTCCAGTACACTTCTTTCCTCATAAAAACAAACTGAAGACAAGTTCTTTGCATCAATTGCATGTTACAACTAAATCCTGAGGTTAGCCACTTGCCACCGTCACTGTGTTCTACCTCCCCGATGCATTTGCATAGCTATGTTTACCTGGCATTCATGCTCTGTTTGCTCTCGCTTTAGGATGACGTGTATAGTTTTCACATGTCTGATTCTGGGATTCTGGTTAACAAAGTTGTAATGTGTGCGTGCGTGCGTGCGTGCGTGCGTGCGTGTGTGTGTGTGTGTGTGTGTGTGTGTGTGTGTGTGTGTGTGTTTACAGGACATCGAGGGAGACATGCTGCAACTGTTCTAAAGTAAATGTTGGAGAAGACAGCCACTCGAGTGTTTGTGCCACATCCCGATACTCCATCTCTTCCACGTCTTCAAGTCGCTAGCGAATGACCGACATAAGGTGCCCGGTCAGCAGACTGCATGATGTCACAGTCTCAAACCCTCCCAGATGGTGGGACTGTGACAGATGATAACCTCGTGACTGTCACGTCACAGGATGTCTGGCTGACCATGGGACAGCTTACCGCCAGTTCCTCGCTACCGACTGTTTCCTTCTTTTGAAGTCTGTTATCGGACAATCTATTTTTGTTTTAGGTCTTGACAAAAAAAAAAGTTTCTTTAAATAAAATTTTAAAAAGCTATATTGAAATTGTATGTTCATTGATCGAGTATTTCATTGTTGTCACACATCACTGCACGTCGTGCGGTGAATGAGTAGAATTGTAGAATTCTGCACGCAAGCACACCCACACTCTTTCTCTCTCTCACTCTCTCTCTCTCTCTCTCACACACACACACACACACACACACACACACACACACACACACACACACGCACGCACGATTTACATCGGGATTTCTCGCATGAAACTGGTGTGACAGTTTATTTCCAACGTAACAGCCGCAAGCACCACCTTACAGAAGATGCTCACATTCGATGTAAAAGTGACTGTTGTCATTTCACCTACTATTACTAGCCTACAATACAATTAATGTGACCGCCTCATATTCTAACAAATTCCGTGTATAGTGTAATCTGACAGCGCCAATCTCTAAACGATCGTCCCGTAACATTTGGGTTGTTGGGAGGGAGAAGTGTTAGACCCTGTAAGTGTAAGGTGTCGGGGTACTCGGGTACCAATTTACTAGCTGGGTCACCCAGTGTAGATATGTTGTCCCCACACGGCTTTCGCAGGTTTCCTGGACAATAAGAGTAAAGAATAAGAAATCAGGGCACTACCAGCATGAACTCCTGAACCTCAGCCTCCAATAAAGGTTATAATCTAACAATCTCAGCTTCTAAAAAATACTGTGAACAGTATAATTTCTCATTATATTGCTGAGATCTCATCTTCTAACAAATACTGTGAATAATATAATTTCAAATTATATTGCTGAGATCTCATCTTCTAACAAATACTGTGACCAGTACACTGTGACGACCTCTTACAAAGACTGTGGACAGTGTATTTGGACAAGCTTTAACAAACACTATGAACAGTATAATGTCTCAAACACCACCTCTAATAACGAGCTTTTCCCTTCCCCTCTTTTGACTCCTTCCTCTTCTTTCATCGCTTCAGGACACCTCCGGGTGCACACCAGCACACGCGTGCATTTTTGTGCGTGACGCTGGGCACGACGTGCAAGCAGTGCACCTGCCCCAAGGGCGCAGTGGACAGATGTTTGTGATGCGTTGATGTGTAGACCTTGAATCATCCCAATGTAACATTATTCAGCGCATGTGTCAAGCTTTGCTGTTCACTGACATGCCTGCAATATCCGGGTGAACAACACCGTTAAAAAAGGTCTCAATAGCATCCGCCTACAGTAGTTTGAGTACACAGGCTACAGCAAGGGTTTATTCACTACATGCAAGGCTGTATCACAAATTGCCAAATGAAGGCCACCGCACACTACACTAGCGAGTCAATAGTTTGACAGCAGTTATGAAGCCCCGTGATTAATTAATCCCGTGTATGACAGGATATATGACTGATGTTGCGACGAATTTTATACAAAACTTTCGATTTCGGAATAGGAACAACACGCTAGTTAGGAAAGACAGCTCTGGTACATGAGTCGCTGATAAGGCTGTCGAAATCAAAGGAAAACAAAAGGGAATTCTCTTTAAATTCAATAGAAATGCTGACATGTTTATAACGACTCTACTGTTCGCAGGCACTCACCAATCTAGCTAATAGACATTAATGGATTGATCGAAGAATAAAGAGATTACATCGGTGGTTGAAAGAGGATGGGCAGTGGCTGATGCAGTGCGCGCAACGTGTCCGACTAAATGTAAGAGATGCAAGAAATAGAAAGAGGTGGATGGAAAGAGATTTGTAAAAAGTACAGAATGAATGTATACAAAATTTAAAAGCAATGAAAGCGGTGAGGTGGAATAACGAAAAAAAAAAGTGAAAAGAGTTCTCGCTTCTAAACCGTTCTGACCAACAAAATGACTGAGAAACCCGTCGCACAGACGTCAAGGACGTCTTGGTAACAATCGTCCCTGATTCACCATTCCTCACACCCCCATTTTATTTTACATTCTTATTCTTTTTTTATGTTCCGTGAGGTCAGGTCAAGAGAGTGAAACTAGTAGTGGAGGTCTATTGAGAAGAAGTGACGACAATGTTACACATTCTTCCTACTTTGTGTTTAAGTGCAGCAAGGTGACGACTGTCGACTTTGATTGATTTCTATGCCTTCCTTACCATTGCACTCTCTTCAACTTCCTACTGCCGTGACTTTACTGCTTGGGGAATGGAGGTTCCTCCCTGTTTATAGGCTGGTGGGGTATTCCTGACATAAAATGACTTGTAAAATTCGGTTTTATGTCTGGCGAGGCGGTTTGTATACCTACATGCCTGTATGTGTTTCATGAGGGGGCAACCGGGCAAGGTTTCAGTGTATAGATATTTAACAAGAAAGAGAAACACATAGGTAGGCGGTCTACCCGAGGCCATACAGTGAGAAGGTTAGTCAGTGTTTAATCCTTGCTACTCCTTGAGGAGCATAGGGCCACAACAACACCTCTCCAGCGGACCCTGTTTTGGGCAGCTCCCTCCCCCACCCCTTCAGTTGGGCCCAAGTGGTTCCGGCATCCTTTGCCTCGCTTTCTACTGACTTCTCCAAGTCTGCTTTGACCTCCCAACTCTCATCTTCCCCTGAGGGCTCTAGTCAAGTGCCTGCCTTGCAATGGTGTCAGCTGGTTTGCGTAGGTGTGTCCTATCCAGTCCTACTTGCGCTTCTTGGTGTCTTGGCTACTGGGATTTCGGTTGTTTTTTTTCCCACAGGCTGATGTTGGAGATATTTTCAGGCCATCTTATTCCCAGTATATGGCGTAGGTATCGATTGGTAAAGGTCTGGAGCTTGTTGTTGATGGTGTTTGTCACTCTCCAAGTTTCAGAACCATGCAGTAGGACTGCCTTCACATTTGTGTTGAAGATGCGGGTCTTGCTGCGGAAGGATAATGCTCGGGAGTTCCAGATGGAGCGTAGGCTGTTGAAAGCATATCTGGCCGTGTTGATGCCTCTTTTGATGTCATCGCCCTTATTGACGATGATCCCCAGACATATGAAGCGGTCTGTTTCCAGATGTTCTCTCCTTGAAATTGGATTGGAAGTTCCTACTTGTTGATTCTCATAACTTCAGTCTTCTTTCTGTTGACTTTTAAGCCCTTCTTCTCAGCTTTCTCTGATAGCCTATTCAGTGCATGCTGCTGCTGATGAGATAGGAGGCTAATGTCATCTGCAAAATCCAGGTCCTGTAGCTATTTGGTAAAGGTCCACTGGACGCTGGTGTTGTTGTCTTGGGTCGTCTTACGCATAATCCAGTCGATGACCATCAGGAAGATTGTTGGCGATAATATTCAACCCTGTCTTACGCCAGTCTTCATTACATTACAAAAGGTGTAGTGAGTTTGCCGTTGTGGATAATTGGGGAGAACGAGTCTTCGTACAACCCCTGGATAATGTTTATAAGCTTAGGCGGAATATAATAATAATAATAATAGTGAAGATTTTTATAGCGCATATTCACACTCATAGAGAGCATGCTCTTAGCGCTTAAAACGAGGAAGAGACGTGGACTAAGTAGACACAGAACAAAGGGGACGAAAGAAAACGACAGTACTGACGAAACAGAAAACATTAAAAGGCATCAAGTAACAGGAACAGAAAAATATAGTGATTCTGCGAGAAAGATGGGTAAAGTAGCAAGAGGGAAGGGGGCGGGGTTAAGAAGGACGAGCATTGTGTGGACTGTGTTAGGAGAAATGCTCAAGGAAGAGGTGCGTTTTCAGTGCAGATTTGAAAGATTCAGTTGTAGGAAGGTGGCGGATATGGAAAGGAAGAGAGTTCCATTGTTTTGCAGCACAGTAGCCAAAAGTCCTGTGACCATATGTTGTTGTTCTGGTGACAGGAACAGTTAGGATACAGTCGTCAGACGAAGAGCGTAGTTGTCTGGACGGAGAGTAAGGGATGAGAAGTTCAGAGAAATAGTCAGGACAGGAGCCAGCAAAGAAATTAAAACACAACACAGACAGTTTGTACGGAATGCGAGAACGGATGGGTAGCCAGTGTAGAAAACGAAGGAGAGGAGTGACATAGTCCCGTTTCCTTGCTCTAAGCACCAGACGCGCAGCAGAGTTCTGTACTCTCTGGAGTCTCTGAATGAGGTAGTCAGGGCAGCCTCCCAGCAAGGAGTTGCAGTAGTCAAGTCGAGAAAGAACAAACGCACAGACAAGAGTGTTGGTGGCACGTGTAGAGAGAAAGTGACGGATAGCACTGATCTTACGGAGCTCATAATAGGCAGACCGACAGACAGATGCTACATGTCTATCGAGTGTCATGTCATCAGTGACAATAAATCCCAGATTCCTAACAGATGACGTGAAGGTGATGTTGCTGTCGCCCATCTTGATGTGATTGGGCAGACTGACGAGTGAAGGTTGATGTCTTCTTCTATGGCACAAGAGGGCTTCCGTTTTATCATCATTTAGTTTAAGCTTGTTTTTTAGCATCCAGCCCTTGACATCACTGATACAAGCTTCATATAATAGAAGTTCATCAGCCTCCAGATGATGTCCCTGTCTACACTGTCAAAGGCCTTCTCAAAATCCACAAAAGTTATATAAAGGGAGGATTGCCATTGGATAGACTGCTCAATGATGATACGGAGGGTGACGATGTGACCAGTGCATGACCTATCCTGACGAAATCCTGCTTGTTCTGTTCCCAGTCTCTTGTCTACTGCCTTCTTCAGTCTCTCTAGTATTATCCTTGGCAGGACTTTGCTGGGAATGGACAGGAGCATGATCCCCTGACAGCTGTTGCCCTCGTACAGGTCTCTTCTCTTTGGTAACTTGACCAGGTGACCTAATTTCCAGTCTGTTGGGACTAGTCCTTGTTCCCAGATCTTGTGTAGGAGGGGCTGTAAAGTCGTTGCTATTGTTTCTGGGTCTGCCTTTAGTGCTTCTGGGGGTATGCCATCCGGGCCTGCTGCTTTGCCACTTCTCATGCTTTTGATACTTTTGATGATTTCTACCTTTATGGGAGGGGTGGTGTTGACGTGAAGTTGTTCAGTTTCTGGTGGCATATCAGGTCAGGATGGTGGATGAGGTCAGTTTAAAATCTTTTCTAAGTGCTCCATCCAGCTGTCTCTTTGTCCTGCATCGCTTGTTACGGTCTTGCCGTCTTTGTCTTTCACCGGCTTGTTTGGGTTTACGCTCCTGCCTGAGTTTGTGTTATTTCGTGTAGTCGCTGTATGGCTGCTGTCTCTGCTTCCTCTGTCAGTTCATGGGCGAAGCATCTCTTGTCCTCCCTTACAGACCTCTTCACTTGGCGGTTGGCTTTCAAGTATTTAGCTCTGAGACCTTCTTTCTCTTCCTGGTCTTGACACTGGTTGAGCTTCTGTTTCAGTCCCTTTCTTGATTCAATCTTTGCCCAGGTCTCTAGAGTCATCAATTCCTTGTGTTTTCTTTCCCTCTTCCCTAGAACATCTGAGCAAGTTGTCTTCCAAATGCTCTTGAGTGTTGACCAGTGTTCTTCTACTGATTCTTCTATCAGTTCTGAAATGGCCTCATACTTATTCTTGATTTCATAGTTAGAAGTTTCCGTTGTCGCCTTGTTCTTGAGGTACTGAGTATTGAACTTGTGGTGTGGTGCCTGCTGGATCGATAAAGGACTTCAGTTTGATATTGAAGACTGCCACTAGAAGCTGAAGCAACATCTGCTCCTCTTCTCACTCGGACATTTTGGAGACTCCTTCTCCCCTTTTGAGCAACCGTTATATAATCAATATGGTTTTCTGTCCGACCATCTGGGGAAGTCCAAGTTGTCGTGTGTATATTTTGTGTGGGAATACAGTGCCTATGACATGGTCATTGAAATCGCATTGAAATTGAAGACACTATATGTCTTCACACGATGAGCTCCCTGTTGGTGTTGTCATCTCCCACTTTAGTATTTAGGTCTCTCATAATGATCTTCATATCTCTTTTTGGTGTGCGACCAAGCAGAGACTGCAACGAGCTGTAGTTTCCTCTTTCTCTGAATTTGTTGGTGCATAGCTCTGTATGATGGTGATCTTCCTTCCTTTTGCGTTAGATCTTGCTGACATGAGCTGTGGTGAGACTGGTTCTCAGGCCATGAGCGCCTTTGCTGCCTTTGTTGACATTAGCAGTGTTACTCCTGTGTATGGTCGTGGTCTAGGTCTTTGTGTCCGGAGTAAATAATGGTCTCTCCTGATGTTAGTCTGGTCCGGCCACTTTCATTCCATCTGGTTTCGCATAAACAGAGAACCCTGATGTTGTATTTCCTCATTTCACTTTTCCCTTTCGTAGAGGGTTCTGATGTTCCAGGTTCCTATCCTGGTTCTTGCCTTTGTCGTCAGAAGATGAGTCAGCGAGCTGGCTTCCCTAGGGCTTTCACCAGCACACGTCATACACGTTTTTCTAGAGAGAAATCTTCTCTACCAGGCCCCTGTTGTGATAATGTTATGATATTTTTAACAACCTTTGTTTTACATGAATGGGTTGTTAGCCCAAAGCAAAACCCCCAACCTGGAGGGCCAGGGTGCACCATTTTGGCCTGGCCTTTACCATGACAGACCTGTTCGGCTTGGTTGGACCTGCCAGGAGCACAAGGCTCCCGCCGACCTAGCTCTGTTGATCGATGAGGCACGCAAGCCGCCACACCACTACATAATAATGGTCTCTCCTGATGTTAGTCTGGTCCGGCCACTTTCATTCCATCTGGTTTCGCATAAACAGAGAACCCTGATGTTGTATTTCCTCATTTCACTTTTCCCTTTCGTAGAGGGTTCTGATGTTCCAGGTTCCTATCCTGGTTCTTGCCTTTGTCGTCAGAAGATGAGTCAGCGAGCTGGCTTCCCTAGGGCTTTCACCAGCACACGTCATACACGTTTTTCTAGAGAGAAATCTTCTCTACCAGGCCCCTGTTGTGATAATGTTATGATATTTTTAACAACCTTTGTTTTACATGAATGGGTTGTTAGCCCAAAGCAAAACCCCCAACCTGGAGGGCCAGGGTGCACCATTTTGGCCTGGCCTTTACCATGACAGACCTGTTCGGCTTGGTTGGACCTGCCAGGAGCACAAGGCTCCCGCCGACCTAGCTCTGTTGATCGATGAGGCACGCAAGCCGCCACACCACTACAAGGTAAGTTGCACCAATTGGTGGTGGGTGAGAAGGTTATGGATAGGTAACACTTGAGGTATGACCAGCCTACAATTAAGTCCTCCCCCAAAATGCTATGATGAGAACTCGTCCATTTGGCAGTTCTGACGATACCGACCTCCCAATCGTGGTTCTGGCATGTAGCAGTGGACAATATTTTAGACGAAAGGAGTACCTCTAAAAAGTTATAGTCAAGATGGAATAGTGTAGGTTCGCACGTAGCTGAGGAACAGAAGCAATTAAAGCTACCGTCGAGGTATAGCTATTATAACGTATTTTCTAGACCCAGCAAGAAATAACAGACCTCAGAGACTGGCAGATAATACAGTTTCCCAAAATATGCACGTCCGATCTGGGTGGGATTGGTGTTGGTGTACCTTTTCGGGTTCCGTAAAAGGGGAATTTATGAGAGGAAAGGGAGAACGAACGCGACTCGAGCCATGCATGTGATGTACAAGAGAATCATCGTCTCTGTGATAGCTACTGATCTGTAAGATCTGTAATGAATGCATCTTCGCGCGGTAATATCATAGAAAGGGCAGTGATCATTGTCGCTGCTACTTTAATTTTTCTTGAGAGTAATGTTTAGTTTTTCCTTCCACCCATCAAACAATGATCATTCAGTACAAGCAGAATTAGAGCAGTTTGCAGAATATTGTCGTATTTCATTGAAAGGTAAGCTCATCTATATATCGGAGGAACTCTGTTTGCGCAGACAAAGAATCAAAATTCTTTTTGTCGATTGCCACGAAGGTTACGAGGTCACGACCTGATGTTGACCCTCAGCGCATGCGCCTCAACTAAGTAAGGGGACACAATCTCTCAGCGCATGCGCCTCAACTAAGTAAGGGGACACAATCTCTCAGCGCATGCGCCTCAACTAAGTAAGGGGACACAATCTACCCTTGTTCCGGGTGCTGCATAAACAGCGATATCTGAACCCCGTCGATAAAAGAAACCGTTTTCTTGCATTTACCGTCGTCGAAAGATGGTGGATTATTCATCAGGGATACAAGACATAACGATGAATAGATACCATTCTTCGTAAGACTGTAGACAGGTAATCGGCAGTTAATGCCTCCTGTGCTCTTTTTAATATGTTTATTTTTCAAGTTGTCTTCTTATTATTAAACAGTTTGTTAAAGAGACATACGTGGTTTGTTATTTTATATTTTTTCTGTTAAACATTTATGTTCCACAGCGTAGCTACTTGCATAGTTTGAACTGACACTGACTTATGCCTGTCAGGTTACGCGAAACATGTAATAATTATTTATACTCGACCACGCACGCATCCAGTGTGCATGAGCGCACAAAAATATGCACGCGTTCAAATTTATACATGCACACGCGCACAGATAGACACACACAGAGCACAATTCTCTCTTCGTTTTTTCGGTACAGCTTTGATATAGGGGGCAACGTGACGGCCATAACAGAAATGGCTCGTCGTCTGCTCGCTCCACTCAATTGCCCAATTGTACCTAATAACCTAAACCTAAACCTACCCCAAACCTCTGACAGAATAACATAGACCAGCCTATGACGTCACGTTTCCCCCCTATATCAAAGTTCTGCCGTTTTTTTCAATAGCACACACTACAACACATATTTGACAAATGCTGCTTTCTTAACTTGTAGTGGTTTTTCTTTTCTCTCTCTCTCACTGCTGCTGTTACACTGGTTGAAGATAGAATGGTTTGTTTACCTATTTATCAAGAATCCCTGTGTACCCATGGGAGCACATTCCCTTCCCACACACGTGTCATGTTGGAAATTTATTATGTGTATGGCCATTAGAGGTCTGATGGTTTCATTTGTAAGTAAATTTGGTATAGTAGTTATCACAAATCCAGTGTTAACTAAGAAACTTAAAAGACAACAGCAACAGGCACTTTGTGACAAACGAGAGCTTTATACTTTATTGCCAAAATATGTAGATAATGACCATCTGGTCAACCAAGCCTACTTTGGAAACTAATAGGCACTTAAGGAAACATGGACAAATTTAGTGTATAAAAGAAACAATAGATGGTTCTTCTTCACATGAAGTAGATAGAATTTCTTCCCTGCTCTCACTCACGGCAAAGCCATTTGATTTGTTTCACACTGACAGTCTATGCCTCTATGGGATGTCATTTAAGCATATCGCTACATTGTTTACCTCCCCTTGAGTTGAACATGGGGCCCCTTCCCCAAACTTGCAGTACCCAGAATGGTGTCAACTTCAGCAAGTTACCTGGGAGATGCTGGATACCCCAGCTGGTACTTTTTTTTAGTACTAAAATAAAAACAAATTATATCGAAGTATGCTTTCTATGGCAGGTGTGTCAAACTGAGGGTCTCCAGAGAGCCACATGGGTCACATTTGTGTTGTCATGAGGGATGTACACGACAACTAATTGAAGTCATTTAATAAAAATTATTGCAGAATATTTTATTACTTAAACTAAGAAACATACAATGTGCATACAAACAGTCTAGCTGCTAGCCACATTCATCAATGCAAAGTAATGAAATAGCTTAACAAAATAAAAAGAAAGATTTTAAACACAGACTTGTGTGCAACAACAACAAATACATTGTACAAAAATTTCCACAGTTATGCATGTTTGGCTGAAATGTCTGTGCACTTTCGACTTTCTTCAGAGATGAGAGGTGTTGATCAATCAGTCTTGTTCTCTGAGAAGTGTTTGTTGATTTCATGAAGGAAAATAACTTTTCACACATATAGGTAGAGCTGAACATTGCCATAATCCTTGTGGCAAACCTCCTGAAGTTTTTAACTTTTCAGGAAGGTATGAAAAGACCTATATAACAGATTTTACAAATCACTACAGTGTCCTTTGTGCAGGCTGCAGGTGTGCTTGCAAAGGGCCGCATGCAGCCTCCGGGCCACGTGTTTGACATGCTTGTGTTTCCAGCCAACTCACCTGAGAATTCTGTTATGCCAATCAGCATTAAAGGATTGTATGTGCTGGATATTTCAAATACTTCAAAGCAGAACCAAAGTTTAAAATGAAGAATAAAGGCATAATAGAACACAGAATAATGACAAAAAGAAGTCGGAAAGATGAGAGGCAATTTCATTATTGTTGATTTTACTGCTGATAATGCTGTTAATATCCACAGGTCATATTTAGTTCTTATTTTTAAATAAGAATGCATAAACAGAAACGTGTGTTTACTTAGAGTTGTGAGCTGATCATGATGTTTGCAGGGCTGACATAGTGCAAGATTATGGAAGTACCTGCACTACAAACAAGCATTTTGGCAATTGGAGGCAATCATGGCAAAGAGTCTGGCTCCTTTACCTTGGAGAAACATTCAAGGAGAAAGCAGTGCTCACCAGCATCAAGAAAGATTGTTTGCACAGGTGAGATAAGGAAGAAACTATGTCCACATAGCTAGGATGGGGAAATAACATATACAGTATGACATATTTGCCAGTTGTGATGCTTGCATTTTCATTCTACTTTCTATTTGTAGGTAGGGGACATGCTCATAGAGGTCATCTTGTTATCGTTTTTAGCGGTATATCAAATCGAAAACTGGATTAATTGAAGCAATTAATGTCATAAGTTAAATCTCTTCTTCCACACCCATACATGCAGATAAAAATCTTACTTTATCTAATTGATCAATTCAATATAATAATTACTACAAAAGAGAAAGCATTTATGTGGGTGATTTGTTAGTATCCTTTATTAAGATATTACAACTCAAGTCAGCTTTGCTGTAATCAGATTACTCAGAACTTTCACAGTTTAACTCTGTTTACAGCTCTAGTCAGCCATGCACAAAACTCTGGTCATATTCAGCCAGATTGTCATCATTTGAATGAAAGATCCTTGAACCAGCAATCTGAAAATGCAAACAACACCATGGGAAGGGGCTGGGAAAAGGCTGTCTTAACAGTTGACAGGAGGCAGGATGGTAAAGAAAGGGTTTGTGAAAGCAAGAATTGTAGAGATATATCTGCCTTTTCTCTTACCACACCTCTGCTGGATCAGGATGAAGATTTGAATGGAAAGCCAGGTAAAGAACCTGCAGTTCTGATGAAACCAGTGTAATTTTGCATATGTTATGGACACTAAACACTGCATGTCATTACGATGGTTGAATAGTGCAATCTGATATGTCAAT
This sequence comes from Marisa cornuarietis, assembly GCA_004794655.1. Classification (NCBI taxonomy): domain Eukaryota; kingdom Metazoa; phylum Mollusca; class Gastropoda; order Architaenioglossa; family Ampullariidae; genus Marisa; species Marisa cornuarietis. The sequence continues at coordinate 401,610 of SMMW01000641.1, read as the reverse complement.
AGTGACTGGTTCTCAGTCATTAAAAGATATAGACAAAGAACTCTGATGTACCTGCTTAAATTACATTTTAAAACTAAAATCAGGTTATAATTCCACTCTGACAATACTGTTGTACTGTAAATTCACATGTTTGTCATCATCATCGGCATCATCATCATCTAACCATTAAACAGAAACATTTCTCGTGGAATCTGAAGATACTGACTTTCTGTAATGTTTCAGAAGTAATTATAAGACATTTTGGGAGTCATCAGGCTGATAAAGGGAGATGTCAGAAGCACAGCATTGTAGAGGATTTGCAGCATCACCTACTGGTCAATGGGTGCAAGCACAACAGCTCATCATCCCTGGAGTCTGATTGCTGTAGGTCATTAAATCTGGTGGGAGAGGGCATGGCACATTGGCAGACTGGTTCACATGCTTTTATGTGCATGGTATGTAACAAGCACTTCCAAAGAAAACCTGCTTTGGATCAGCATATGTTTGTGGATGCCTCAGTCTTGAACAAAGTCATGTCAATGACTCCACCTTTAAAGCTGCCAGATAGGTTTTGTCAAACAGTGGTTGAAGAGCTAGCAAAAAGTGTAGATATTGACGGTGTTAAGAATACTTATGGGAGTTCAGCTAAAACCAAAAGTGATAAAGAGCTTCATGTCGGTGATAGTGATGATGAGCGTGAAGTGCACAGTGATGAAGAGGATGAGATAGCACTGATAGAGGAAGAAGAATTTGCAGATAAAGAAAGTAGAGAAAATGAGGGAGTTTTAGAAGAATTATTTAATGATGATGATGAGGAAGAGGATGAAGAAACTTTAGCAGAAGATGAGGAGAATATCCTAAACAATGAGAACGAGGTGAATGAGTATAACACAAGCAGTGAGTCCACAGATAACAGGGAACTCGATGAAGATGTAGACAGTGAGCCTGAACATATTCAGATGATACCAAAACCATTTCTTTCATCATGTCTTGCTGAAGCTGCAGGATCAAATGATGATGATATCACATTGCTATCATCAGCTGATGATACCACAGTTTCATCTTTGAGTAATGAACCATCTTCAGTCACACAAATATGTCACACCTCAGTGTCAAGGCGTAAGGCCAATCGTCCAAAACCTGTTAAGATTCGTCGATCACCTCTACTAATAGCAGGATTAATATCTTCTGCTGCAAAGGCTGAACAGAGCACACTTCAAGTTCCTGCAGGTTTGTTATAATGGTGTTCCTCATTTTTAATTACTGTTTATTATTTTACTGTTCAAGACTATGCTTGCTTTGTCTTTGTCCTTGGATTTGGGAATTCTTTGTCAGTTACTAGTTTAATCCTCATTTTTACTGCATAACAGAGGCCGATAGAGCCAAAGCTATGAATAATTCCGGAACTAGCATGTCAAATCATTTTTTGAGCACAGTGGAAGTTCAAGATCTTTGCTAATATTGGAAAACAATTATAAAACTGACCTGCAGGTTTAGGCATTTGTGGACTGAAAGCTCAGCTGGAACACTTTGTTACAGGCTGGCCAGCATATAAGTAGAAGTTCCCTTTTTACCTTTAGCTACAGCCTGTAGATAATCCTGGTTATGATTGATTTATTGGATGATCTCAGATAGCTAGGCTTAGCTAAATCCACAAGTTCCAGCTGATGGTTATTCAAAGTATGGAGTGCAGTTCTCCTTTAGTGATTTAATTGGTGAGCATCACAAGACATTATGTACAATCAAGAAATTGTAAATTTTAAGGAAACTGAAAAGTTCTGTCTAGTAATAAGTAACATTGTGTACCTTTCCAGATTCATTCTCGCTATTAGACTGTAAACCTGAGTGTTTTGTGATTTTTAAAGGTGGCAGGTGGCGTAAAAAGAGTGAATGTGTTGTGTGTGTGCTCATGTGCAGGTATACACATTTACATCAAAATTACGGATAATCAGAATGATAAAAATATTTTACCAGAAAAGCATGTTCTGTCAATGACTTACTTCTTGTCAATTGAAATATTTGTATGCATGAATGACAATTGCTGACAAAAAGAATGTTGTTATTGTAAGCAGAAGGAGCTAGCTGCAGCCCTAGGATGTGCTGGTGCAGCATGTGTGGACAGGCGCTACTGTCTAAGGAACTCCTTGCAGCGCATGTTGCTGAACATGAGAAGTTCTTCCCATTCTTTTGTGCTCTGTGTGATGCCAACTTTATGGAGGGTCAGCTGCTGAAGATCCATGTTGCCACTAAGCACACAGTTGAACACTCACTGCAGTGCCAGACTTGTGGAATGTACTTCAAACAGCGTGGCTCCCTTTCCACACATATGAAATATTGTCGCCAAGCGCCAGCATGCGTTGTGTGTGCTGTTCGCTTCCCTAATGGTGATGAGCTGGAGAAACATTACTACACGTATGTGAAGCATTGCACTGAGCAGTGTGCACAGGTGGTGTTGTCATTTGAAGTTTAGCATTTCTTACATGCATACATGTGTACATATACAGATACAGAGTTGTTTAAATGTACACATCTCAAGGTGATGGGTTAGTTTGATTCATTCAATATTAGCATATTTTCCTCTGATGCATTTAAAAGACATCTTGCAGAGATTGTTCTATCTTGTAAATCCTGTTTCCTAAGTGCTGTTTGCATTTTTTTTTTATCAGACATTCAGAAGAAGAGCGAGCAGCAGCAGAGACCTTGGCATGTATAGACTGTGGTGAAATCTTCCTCAGCACCATTCAGCTCAAGGAGCACATGAAGACTCATGGAGAGCTTCGGCCATATTGGTGTGACTTATGTGGCGCCACCTTCACACAGCAGCGCTCACTGGACAAGCACCGACAGCTGCACCGACGACAGCAGGACTGTCGTTGCGAGATCTGTGGTGTGCAGCTTCTGACCCGCAGCGGTTACATTGCCCACAAGCGAGCCCACAGAAATATAGGCATGATTCAGGTTGGTCTAGGGGACCAGGTGGAGAAGGTGATTTTGGATAAAAACAGTCAGTCTTTAGGGGTGAAGGAGGAAAAGAAAGAGAAAACAGGGGAGATAGATGCACATAAATACTTTAAGATCATTGAGCAGGAGCTCAGCAAAACTGTAGACTCAGCCTCCTTAAGTGTTGTTGCCAGAAAGGCACCAGATGGTAGTAATGGTCGGATGCACAACAAAGTGCATGTGTGTCCTTTTTGTCCTCTCACATGTTCTAGTGCAGACCGATTGCAGACACATATACGGCGCTTGCACAGAGAAGCAAAACTAGAGCAGTGTGAGGTCTGCAGTCGGAGATTTTATGGTGCAGAATACATGGAACGGCACAAACGCAGCCATGCTAATCTGTCTGACATGTTTCCCTGTGATCAGTGCTCCAAGGTCTTCAAGCGCAAGTGGTCTCTTGAGACACATCGTAAGATTCACTCTTTCAGAAAATTTGTTAACTGTGATATATGTGGGGAAGAGTTCCGCTTCTTGAGTGAAGTGGAAAAGCACAAGAACCGCAAACATCAGTATGACAAGACCCAAGTCTCCTACGAGTGCAATGTGTGTCACATGAAATTTGCAACACTTTCGCACTTGTCAATCCATAGCAGTCATAGCCACTGCACTGCTGACGGCAACCCCTTCAAGTGTGTGGAGTGTCAGGAAACTTTCCTGACATGTACAGACCTCAAAAAGCACATTTATCAAAAACATGAAGATGAACTGCATATACCCATCATCAAGCCAGAGCCTCCTGACTCCTATGAAGACTCTTGCTCACTACTTTCAGGACTAGATTCTCTCAAACAGCCAAAGAACTTTCAGGGTGATGGGTTATGTGACAAAGCAAAGTCTGGCAGTGAGCAAAATGAGACAGCTATAGCGGCAGATGGCAAAAACACAGTCAAGCAGATATTGCCTAATGTTGGTCCTGCTAACTTCAAAAGCAATGATGCAAATGGTAGTAGCAGGCCTGCTTTAGGGGTAGAAGCTTACAACGAACTGACTCGACAGTCCATGCTGCAGGCACGACTACACAAGCGATTTGCCTGTGAGATGTGTTTTAAATGCTTTTCCACCAAGTCTGACCTTCGAACACACATGCGCACACACACAGGAGAAACACCCTATAAATGTGATTACTGTGACCGGGCCTTCAAGCAGCGGGGGCATCGCAAGTTGCACATACAAGTGGCACACACACGTGATATGCCATACACATGTCAGCTGTGTGGCCAAGCGTACCCTACACGTTACCGCTACCAGATTCACCTCAAGCGACACTCAGGCATCAAAGAGCATGAATGTCAGTTTTGTGACAAGGCATACTACACTGTTGGCAAACTTAACGAGCACAAGCGAAGACACCATGCCAAAGAAATGGGCCAGTAGACTGCCTTCTGTTCTTTATCATGTACTTCATAGTGGGATGGGGTTTATGGTTTCTGTCATTTTCAGAAAAAGATGTTTCCGGAATGTTCATTATTTTCTGTGGAATGTTGCCATACTTTACAATTGAGCTAGTTTGTTGTATGTGCTAATATGTGTTGTATTTTCTTCGATCCTTTGTGAAATATTTTAAAATGGGCAGCAAAGCAGGTCTGCAGAGACTAAGTAGAGATTTTGTGAGAGGTTTGATTTTTAAAGAAATTTTATGAGGTATTTAGACGGTCTGTATATCTCTAATTCACTGTGATCATCATGTTCATCTTTGCAAAGTAAGCTTGACAAAAATTAAAAGGTGGAGTTGTGAAAGGTGTCCTAGAAATTATGTTTCAAAATGCCACAAGCAAGGGAGAGAATATAAAAGCTGTTAAGAACAAGAAGTATGACATTAGTGCTAGCCATATATAACATTTATCTTGCCTTATGGTTCCATTCCATGGTTTTTTCAGTGACATTTATATCAAACTTTTCACAAGCTTTTAGCTGATTTTCACCTTTTAATTTTATTTTGATTTTAAGATTCTGAGATATGCTTGCAAAGGATGGCCCTGATGATCATGGTTGTGCAGATTTCTTTTCAAAAGGGTGGCAGGGAAAGTGGTTGTGATGTAGATGTGTGGCAAAATGATTTCTGTGTACAGAAATGGGATTGGAGACCAGGCTTGTGTTGTCATGCTGAGCTGTGCAGACATAACTTGCAGGTGCTCATTTGGTTGTTGTACTTGGACTGTGATAATGTGAGATGCGCAAGTTCATTTCTTTTGTGTGTGCTTGCCACTTATGGTTGTAGATGCATGGATGGCTGGATGTTTAATTGAAGTATAAGATACTTCACAGTTGCAAGAACTGTATAGAGATTACTTGAGAAAGTAGCTCGTAACTTTTTATTTAGCAATAATGCATGCTTTTTAGGGGAAAGTGGAGGCCAAAATTTGAAGCAAGGAAGAATAAAACAAAAGGAGATATGAAGGAGAACAAAGCAAGCACCAATGAGTTAAAAAAAAGAAATAAAATTTAATTTTTCAGAAATGGAATGAAAAAATGTGTCAGTCAAGGGAAAGTAGATTTTGTCCACTTAATTATGAATATTAAAAACAGTGAAATACAAAAAAACTTCCCAATCATTATAAAAGCATGGCAGTTAGAACTTCATAAAAACAATTTGATTTTATATTGTCAGTCAAAGGCTTTTTAAAGAGACCTCAAAATTTCTTTTATCATAATCACTTTGATGGTGTTTTTGTGGATGAATAGAGTATGACAATCATGAGTCTGAGATGCTTGATGTACAGAGGAAGAAAGAAGTCAGGTTATTTGTATATTTGAATGTAAGCCTTTGAAGCCTGTTGAGAGCATCTTTACCAGGTCATACAACTTATGTAACACCGGCTCTAGCTGTCAGCTCTACTTGTCATGAAATGGTCAGTATTATGCAGTAAATATCCTGGGTGCAGTGGGTTATACACCCATCTTTATAGGTGTGTTTGTAATTAGTGGATAAATGCATTAATATGTGAACATGCATGCATGCACATGTGCATGCGCACATATTCTCTCAAATTAGCATGCAAGTAGATTTATTTAGTCTGCAAAGGCATTTATAGTTTTATTTTGTTTTAGTTAGCATGCAAGAACATTTATTTACAAAAAAAAAGTGTTTACAGTCTGATTTTTTTTTTTAAATATATTTTTACATCTCTGTGGGTTCAAAAGTTTTAACTGACCTCAGTTTTAATTTGTTGTCATTTTTGATTGAGAATTACAGGGATTTAATATACTTAATTAGTTTGATCGTGATACATATATATATTTGAAAAACTCATTTAATGTTCACAGGTTTGTTTATGCTTGCAGATGATCAGCATTGGACAGTTACATTTTTTAATTGTTGTACTTATTGTTCTAAAATATGTTGTGATTTTATAGTGTCTGCCAAAATATTGTATCTGTGTGCATGTGTGATTGTTACAGATGGGGAAATCAGGCTATAGATTTTCCTATTTTTGACACATAAAAGACTAACTGGTAAATACTTTTACTTTCAGTCATTTTCTGTTAAATTTTAAGTGATTTTTATGCGCAGGTAATTGTCTTGCACAATGTTTATGTGTAATGTATGTGCGTACTCCTTGTATCATGATCATAGGGTAAATACAGTCTTAGGATAGTTATTGGAAATATTACAAACTGCAAATGGAGCAGAACTCTAACCCTTAGAGTAAGTGAAAGTAAGAAAAAAATCTGAAACGGCTTCTATTCCAAAGAGTTAAGCTTTAAAGAAAAGTTGTTTTAACTCTCTGTCTAGTGGATGAAATGGGGAAACAGCACTAGTTTTATTGGAATATACAAATGTTTTAAGATGCTCAGGGTGGGTCAAACATTGTGAAAACCTTGTCCCTATGGTATCCCTTTGTACTTAAAGCTTAAAATGAAGTTGAAGGTATCATCCCATTGCCTGCTGGCCATTATGGCAGTGAACTGTTAGTGGGGGCCTGAGCAGATGTGTAAGATGGACCCTGACCTTCTTCCGCTGCCTGTTACCTTTCGGGTATCCATTCACTGCTGGGTAGATGGAGGACATTTGCTGAAAATCAAGTGCACTGACTGTGCACATATGGAAACTTCTCTAAGCTGGTGGACATACCGGCAAAAGAACTTGAGTGCTAGCAGATTGTGTGTGTTATGTACTATTCATTGTCAACACATTTACATGATCTGTGTCTCATTTTCTGACTTAAAACAATGTGTTCATTTAAGAAAACAAAGCTACCTAGCCATATTGAGTAGGGGTGTACTCAGGTCTATTTCTTACTGCTATGGTCAACTTGAACATGGATGTGAACAAGAGACTTCTTGGAACTGTTATTTGTTTCTGGACCTGTACTTATTTGCAATATGAATGTATGTGTGTGGATGTGCTGTGCATATGGACATGCACATTTTTTGCAAACATGCATCAGCATGCGATTCTTTTTTTTTTTCTTTCTCAAACAATGCGTACACATGATGGGCACAAAATTATCCTCTTCACCTTTGCTGGTTGTGACGAAAAGGACTGATATTATTTTAGCAGCTGTTAACACCATGGCAGACTTTTGTCTTCTGCCTGATGATGTAAAAAGTGTTCATTATTGTCATTATTGTTTTCAGGGATTCTGGTGCTATGTTGTGCCCACACATACCAGCACTAATGTGCTCAAGGAATCGTAAAGCATTATTTAGAAAGAGCTGCAGAACTGCATTTGTCCTCACTTTATATGATCTATATCTTCACTTTGATTTATATTTTTTAACTATTGGTGCATTTTAATTCTCACTTTGTCAGTTCTGCATCAGTGAATTGTTACTGCATGTGTAGAGCTTGTGGAACAATTAATGTGGAGCTTATGAAACCAGATAAATTTTGTGGAGTTTTGTGGAGCTTTCTGCGAGAAAGAATATAGATATAAAAAGCATAGAGCTGCCAAAAATTATGAACTTATTTTCATAGGATGTTGAAGTAATGTCATTGCCTGGTGACTGTAAGCTGTAAGTGATTCACTCTTTAGGACTGTAGACAGTGAGCTGTAAGTGCTTGACTGTTTAGGGCTCTGCAAGTGAAAGGTAGAGTTCAACCCTCTCCTCGTAGTGCCTTTTGCCTGCCTAACTACACCTACTCAAGTACCAGTTCAGTGCTGGGTGGAGGGAGGAAGATGTTTAGTCATTATACTAAAAAAAGATCAAAACCTTCTCCCTCGAAGCTCAATGCACATGGGTACAAAGCCTTTATTTTGAATGGCGTGAGATAAGTATGTGGTTTTTTTCAGACTCCTAAAAAAATGTGGAGCTTTTAAAACTTAACAAGTGAAAAAGTTTGTATGGCGCTTATAAATCAAAAGTTGCTTGCAGAACTACAAGAATGTTGAAGCATTATTGTGGTGTGCCTGTGTTAACATGTGGATCTATTTATACCAATTGATTTGTAAACACCGTCTTGTGCTTTGTGGATGTGGTGTACAAAATTATAGATCAGATTATAGAAGGGCATAATTGTTTGCATAACTGTGTAACTATTGTTACTGAAACGTTGATGTGAAGTTTTTGTATATTGATAGTGCTGATTGTATTAAGTGTAAGCATCAAATGTTTTTTGTGCTGCTGTTGTTTGAATGGCACAAGGAGAGGAAGGGTAAGATCCCGAGTTAATGACATCATTTGCTGTTGTGGACAAACTAGCTGGCAAAATAAATGTGGCAGGAGAATGAATTTTCAAGAAAGACAGTGCGAGGAAAACTCGCCAGGCACTTTTCAAATGAAAGTTTAGCTTATTCCTTGCTACTCCTCGAGGAGCATAGGGCCGCAGTTCAAATGAAAAAAAAAAAAAGAAAATTATGTCGAGAAAAAACAGTTTGGTTCCTGTGACTGAAGACTTTTACATGATTTCATCCACATTGTTGGGAAGCTAACACCTGTTGTGAACATGACACTTGCCTCGATGATGTATGTAGTTTGCATCTGGTCAGATGCTCTCTAGAAACATTGATGTCATGTGTTCAGCTAAAATTTGGTCAGATGCTTCTGCTATAGACTGGCATGTGCTGTAGGCACCATTATGAGGCATTGTTGTAGTTTTATCTACACTGAGAAATTGATAAAAAAAACTCGCTGAAATATTGATAAAAAGCATCACTGATGATACAATAAACAAAGTTTACTGTCTGGATAGACCTATTCTGTCCTCTCCACACAAGGAATGAAAATTGACAATTTTCTAGAACACATGTAGCAAGTTTAAATGGGCTGCAATGAAAAGGTCAGAATAGTTCAAACATGCTGTATTGTTTGCATAGTAGTGCAATTATTCACTGCTTGCTGTGTAACAAGTTGCATTTATTCTAGATCAAAACAGAACAAGCAGACCCAGCTAGATATCCAAGAAGATAGCAGCAGATTGAGATGGTTTTCTGGATACAACTGAAATAGATAACCTGACCTGATGCATATTGATTTACTTCACCACACTATAGGCAGTTCCTGCCATTTGGTAGCAATATTTACCTATCATGCTACTGAAAAACAAGTAACATTAAAACTCTTCAAGCAAGTCCCATCGAAAGCAAAATCAGAAAAGTAAAGACACCTGACACCTGACAGGAAACAAATTTCTTTTTATTAATAAACTGGAATTTTCACACCTGGCATACACCTCGCATAGGGATTCTGCTCGCTTGCTCAGATTCACTCTCTCTCACCAATTAAACGCTGACAGGCAGAAACAAACTTGCATGCATAGGCATACTGGTTAGAACAGACATAGGTGCAGATGTGACTTTCAGTCCTCACTGTACAAAGCCCACAAGAAAGCTCTGCAGGTCCAACAAGAAGTTAAAGCCATGTACAAACATTCACCGTATAGACAACCGCAAACAGCTGCTGACGTCGGGCAGAACATCAGGACGTTCATTATCATGGAAACGCCGCACAGTTTCTCTTGTCTTTTCTCTCTCAATTTGTACTCCAAGCTTTCTTTTGATCTCCAGGCTACCAGACTGAGGTTACTAATGCTCCTTACCCCAACCCCCCGGCGATATTGCCAGTGACACTGGACATCCCACAGTTGGTGAAAATGTCCTTGACCTCTTGGGAGTCTAATGGAGGACAATCGTCTTGACCACCGGGATACTGCACAGAAGTCGCCAACATCTTGGACCTCTTGAGATTGCCAGAATCTCGCTGACAACAGAGCAGCAGCCTTGGCTGGGGGAGGAAGGCTAAGAAAGGGGTTTGAGAACGCAAGTTGAAAGACTTTCCTTCTGCATTTTAAGTAAGGCGGTGTGCATGGTGCCCATTGCCACTGTACCTGTGGCACCGATCTGGAGGCAAGTTTTGCTGGCACGCGGACAACAAAGTAAAACCTTGATGAAACAGACCAGGCGGAATGAGTAAAGTCAGTGTGGGTGAAACATCGTACTCTCTTAAATGAAAGACGCCCTGCTGTTGAACCAGTCGCGTCGCCTAGCAACACTGCCGGACTCCAGAGATGCTGACTGGTGCTGACCCGTAGGGCTGTAGTCCATCTCTCGCACTGCTTCCCGCCGACTCACAAGGATGTCATAGGGATACCTTCCTGAAAGGAGAAGCCATACCATGATTTTACACTTAACCACATATCTACTTATGGCGCATGATCTACAACATCGAAACTCCTTATCAGCACAACTTGACTTGGACAGACAATGAAATATTGAAAATAAAACATCATTACTGTATACTGATATACCTGTGTATGGTACAGAAGGTACAGTATAGACAGATGTACCCACATACAGATGCAGTGATGCATAACCCTGCACGCTAAGAACGACTGTGCAAAGAGGTTTTCTGTAAGTCTTATGAACATCGAATGTAGGGAACGACAGACCACATGGACAGAAGCATTGGATGTAATGAGTTTTGTTTGGTAAATGCTATGAGCTTCTTTGTTATGGGGAGATCTCATCTCGTAGACACGGTGGGATAGAGCGTGGGTGAACTCCCGTCAAGCGGGTTGTCAAGTGTACAAGCAGAAGAAAACCTGGGTGACTCCTTCACGTGTTCTCCTGCTTAAGCGACGTCAACCACTTTCAATGCAACTTTGGAGAACCGTCTTCAGCAAGGTGTCATGTTGAACGACATGGCTGAACCACACCAGCTTCTGTTGTCTGATGGTAGCGAGTAGAAGCTCCTAGGGACTCACCAACTGAGAAACGCCCCCGCTACCTGTTTTCGGACAAGGAATCCATCCCCATGCTCGTGCTTGGACTCCTTGCTGCTGAAAAGAAGTTTGTGCTCCTTAAGCGTCTGCGCCTGTAACTTAATCCACCCAACCTCTGCCAGTCCCACAAGGTCCCATCTGCAGTGTCTGAGCAGTCGAGTGAGCTCAAACACTTTACCACACTGATGGAGCATACGGACGTTCCACATGCCAGTCGTTGTTCCCTTTCGTAACTTTAGAGTCGTGTTGACTGCAGGCTGGGCGGCGGGCTGGGAGTCCTTGGTGACAGCAGGCACCTCAGTGACATAGGACTTTGTACCGGGGGTTCACTCTCTGGCGGCACCGCAGTTATTTGTTTGACTGGGCCTCAACTGATCCATTATGTTATTTCGATAGCTGTTCTCCATGTGTTATCTGTGGCGCTCATCTCCTCTCGAAGCCCCATCGCCGGCGGTTTTCAGTCAACTCGCTAAGGTTGCCGGCCAAGCCGCCTTGGACAGGAACACGACGGCCTAGGCTCAAGCTGGCCCTCCACACTTGGCGACTTTGCTCAAGGAAGGTGCCTTCATACGCCCGGATGCTGTTATCATCCTGCTTTTCTCTAGGGGTTTGCTCCCTTAGCCTTTATCCCTCCAGAGATTGCCCACAATTCAGAACGCCTGGCAACGGCCACGTGACAATTCCTTCAAACAGAGGGTAAAGTATTGGCCGCTACTTCCATAGTAGAAAGCTTTCGTCCCAATGGCGTATCAAGCACCTGCTTTGTTGGAGTTGTCTCCCTTAGCTTATGCCTCTTAGACGATATCCACAAGCCGGCGTTACCTATTTTCCCCCTTGTCAAGGGCCCAGACCTCTTTGGGATCTCAAGGTCAGGGTGTGAGAGGGAAGTCACAGACCTGGTATTGCTCGATTTTTGTGGCACCAGAGAAGTTATCTGGGATAGGGATATCACGGACCTTGGAGAGTGAGCCAGGGCATCACAGACCTATGAGTGCTCGTCGTCCTCCTCCTCCTCGTCCTCCTCATCCATTCAATACATATCTAACGCTCTCTTATGAGCATGAACTTACTCTCTACAAGCCTCGGTTTTCTAGAGATGTAGAACATCTGTATACGAGAAAGGTAAAGGTAGTCCAGAATACTCTTAGCAAAGTAATCCATCAGGACGACGGTCGTTTGTGCAGATGTAGATGCAGTACCCTGTCAAGGTAATAAGAGTTCTCCTGTATGCCGCAAGAGCACGGAAGTGAAGGCTACTCACGGCGCTCCTGTAGGTCTTCACGCCGTCGATCTCGTGCACAAGGACTCCTGTGATCTCCACATCACCATCACCCTCGTCCCACCTGTAGCCCTCGTTGTCGTACGCCATGTGGCACTCTTGCTGCACACCTGTAGCACAGACGGTCATACGTATGCACACAGTTATACAAATATGCACGCACATAGATACATACAGACAGACACACACAGAGACACACAGGTATTTGCACATATATACACTTTCACACACACCCGCCCCCCAACACACACACACACACCCGCAAACATAAAATGCATTTATAAGGAAGAACGCCAAGAATCTTCCAGCACATCGTTTCTTATGCCAGTGAATGTGGAAATACTCTGTTCGTTTTACTCCTCTCTTCTCTTGCTGAGTGTGTAAGAGTGAGTGAATGTGTGTTACCTGTGACGAGGGAGGCCCGGTCGTGTGGCTGGCCTCTGCCTTTTTCTGGTGTCGTCTGCAGCGGAAAGCGCCTGGCAGACTCTGGCGATGACGTGTACCCAGCACTTTCGGTGCGCACTTCCGGTCGGTCTTCGATCTGCACGTGCACCTCGTGCTCCATAGCATGGCAAGAGAGAGAACTCTCGCTGCCAGACCGGAAGTAGCTCCCTTTTCTACGGTCGGCTCTGTCCTCGTCTTCCTCGTGTCTGTCGTTGTGCTTTCCATCATCACCTACGGCTCGGGATTTCTCTCTGTCTGCGAACTCGTTTTTGGTTTCCGCAAAGAAGTGGCTTTGCACATGCGCAGATGTGTCTTCCGGTAACAAAGCATGGCGGGCCACGAGACGGCTACTGGTAAACCCATCCACCACGTCTACAGAGGTGTGCCCATTGTTGGAAGGTGCTGGAACCGATAAGCAAACATGGCGAACATAGCAGACACTTCTGACAAACCAATGAAACCCAAAGTAAACGTTAAAAAGTGTCAGCTGACCGCTGCTCGTCCTTTTTTTTCTTACCTGGCCCTCTGGTGTTTGAATGTGCAGACACGTGTACATGTTTGGCCTTCATCTCCGCCTTCAGTGATGCCAGCTCACTCTCCAGCCGATCTGTTTTCTCCTGTCACCAGCAAAACCAGAAAATCGCACCTCTTTCTGAACTGTGTTTGTATACTTGCACGCATGTATGAAGATTCGTGTGTAGTTTGAAGGTACATACATACATACATACATACATAAAATCACGGAACAGTTCAATACACAAAGGCTCTTTGAAAAAAATCAGGATGCAGAGCAAATTATTTGCTTCGCTTTCGCAGACACTGGTTTTATACTTAACCTGCTTTATATTCTCTAACATGTCCTGCCTGTACTTAATCTGCCTCGTTCTGACAATGACAATGACAATGACCAACTTTATTTATCCCAGTGGGCAATTTGAATGTGGGCATGTGCTCTAGTTCAACAGTGAGTGGCAAAAACAAAAACAAAACATGTATCTCTATATAGATTTAAAAAAAAAAAAAAAAAAAAGAAGAAAAACTTACAGGGAAATCAAGTATACACATACAACAACACACACGCGCACACACACCACTGACAGCTCATCTAACATTAAGCAGCTGGACTGCCGATGGCACAAATGATTTTAGGTGTCTGTTACTCTTACATATAGGCATGGCATAACGTTTACCTGAGCTTAATAATAAAAATTCTTTTGTTAATACATGATCAGGTAATGATAAAATGCATGAGGCTTTCCGTACTATTTGCTGGTTACAAAAAGAGGCTAAATCCCTCTGTCTGATACCAATTATCTTAGAGCAGATGTTAACAACACTGTTCAGACTATTCCTATCATGGACAGAGAGATTGCGAAACCAGCAGACAAATGAGAAAGATAGAAGACTCTCAATGAATGAATGGTAAAAACGGCCTAATATTACTTGACTAACTGAAAAACTCTTTAATTTATGCAAAAGATACATTCTTTGTTGGCCACGTTTAACAATGTGTTCGGTGTTTAAGTTCCATTTGAGCTGGCTATCAAAAATAGTTCCCAGATACCTGAAGGAGTTAACAACTTCAACAGGTTTACTATGAATCACACTGGGAATAACAAAATCCTCTTTGATCTTCCTAAAGTCTATAACTATTTCTTTAGTCTTATCTACATTCAACTCTAAAAGTTATCATCACACCACTGTACAAAATTCGTTAAGGCATTGCCATGATCTGTTGTGTGTTCCTGTAAAAGAGTCAACAATGCAGTGTCATCAGAGAACTTGATGAGGTAGCTATTCTCCTCCATGCTTCTGCAGCTGTCAGTGTACATGATAAATAACAAGGGTGACAGACAACAACCCTGTGGGGAGCCAGTGCTTGTAAAAACTGTGTCAGAATATTTACTATTAACATAAACCCTCTGCTGTCTACAAGTAAAAAAATCCACTATCCATAAACCCAGTTGATGTGGCAGGTCAAAATCAAAAATCAGTCTCGAAGCCAGAAGGTGTGGTTGCACTGTATTGAATGCAGAACTAAAATCTGCGAAGAGTAATCTGGCATGTGACTTGGGCTTTTCTAAATGTTTATACAGTGTGTTCAGAATGAATAACTTGGCATCGTCAACACCCCTCGTCTTCCTGTATGCAAATTGCAGTGGGTCCAGTTTACTCTCTACAGATGTTAAGATGAGACTTTTTACAATTTTCTCAAAGGTTTTCATTACAAGGGAGGTTAAAGCTATTGGCCGAAAATCATTGGGTTGGCTGGGGTTAGGTTTTTTTAGGGAGAGGGACGATGTTAGACAGTTTCCAGAGTGCTGGAATGTGCCCTGAGTCGAGAGAGAGTTGAAAAAGATGTTGAAACACTCCTCCCAACTGAACAGCACAGAAGTGCAGGACACGCCCACAAATCCCATCAGGCCCCTGTGACTTGTTGACCTTGACCCGCTTAAGCATTTCCGTCACACCGACTTGAGAAATGACAATGTTGTTATCTAACACCAGCGACTGTTTAAGTTCCCTAACTCTTTCAGAAAAATCATGGTTGTCGAAGCGTGCATAGAAGTTATTTAAAACATTTGGCAAGTCCTGGTCGCTCACGCCGTTGAGTTTGACTGATTTTCTAGTGCAGACCATCTTTTGATTAACAGAAGCCATGGACTTGATCCCCTGCCAGGCATAACGAAGGTCACCGGCACAATAACGAAGTTCTATCTGTCTTTATAATCTCTTTTCGCTCTTTTGATCGCGGCCCTTACATCTCTGTTCGCAGATCTTTTTGCCAGGGTATCGCCGGTAAAATAGATACGCTTTTTCTTGTTAAGTACATTTTTCAAGCTCCTGGTTACCCACGGTTTGTTGTTGGGAAATATAACAATGGTTTTGCTGGGTATTACAGACTCAACACAAAAAGAAATGTATGAGGAAACAGCATCTGTCAGTTCATCAGGGGAATTACAAGAGTCATAAAAAGCATCCCACACCGTACAATCAAAACAGCCTCGCAAACACTCAACACTCTCATCCGTCCAGCGCTTCACCGACTTAGCCACAGGTTTCACACGTTCAAACACAGGCCTGTACACGGGGGCCAGAAACACACTGTGGTGGTAAGAAGCCCCAAAAGATGGCAAAGGCTTGGCTTTGTAGGCTGCGGGGACAGTGCCATAGCATAAATCCAGTTTGGTGTGGTTCTGGGTTGTTGGGCAGGTCACAGACTGGTCATACGTTTTTAAAATCTTTGACAGATCACTATTGTTAAAATCGCCCAGAATAAATTTTGGCGCGTCTGGTGACAATGAATCGAGTTTGTGTGTAACATCGGCGATTACCTTCCTGGCAGACGTGACATTCGCTCTAGGGTGAATATACACCAATGTGAAGAACAGCTGGGGAAATTCTCTAGGAAGATAAAAGGGGCGAATGGAGACTGACAACAGTTGGATATCAGGCGTACAGATTGTTTCACGCACTACAACAGTGTTACAGTACCTTTTGTTGACATACAAGCAAACCCCCCCACCGGTGGATTTGCCAGTAATGGTTGCTGAGCGGTCACAGCGATATGGGAGACCAAAGCCAGAAATATACAGCTCATCACCATCATTATCTTTTAGCCATGTTTCGGTGCAAGCAAGCAGACAGGTGTCGCGATACTCCTTCATACACAAGACATACGCCTCCAACTCGTCCACCTTGTTACGCAGTGACTGCATGTTGGCGAGTAGCACAGACGGTAATGGTGGCATTCGCTGCTTATTATCCAATCCATATCTCCTCAGTCTGCGCTGTGTACCCCCTCTCCTACCTCTCCTCCTCTTAGGGCACGCCGTTGACATCATTTCGTGTGGAAGGTTCGAAAAGAAGAGAGGGAGGTCGGAAGATCTCAGTGAAAGTAGAAACCCTCTCGTGTATATGGAGCGGCCGCCATCTTGATGTTGTTGTCCTGACGCCAGTACAGTAGAAATCCAAAGACAGGCAGTAATCAACACCACCAATCCAGAATATGTAGACATGCACATTTTCCAAGAATTCACATCCACCACCATACATAAAATGAACAGCAAAACTGAAAGCTACACACACTAGAATAAGAAAAATAGCGAGCACATGGTCACCCGTCGCCCCACGTGCGTGAGCGCCCTTGACCTACTGTTCTCGCTGATATTGTGTTTTACTCAAATTAACCCAATTCCCCCCCTCATCCGATTTTCTCTCTTCTGGGCCCTGAAAATGGACAAAGAGGTATCAACAAGAAAGAGACTGGAGAGTCTGACCGTGAGTGACAATAGTGCAGGTCACTGAGTCGTCTCCAAAGCAACTGACCTTTTGCTTATTGTTCTTCATCTCCAAGTTGTTGCACTTTTCGTCCAGCTTAATCTTGCCGGCCTTCCACACCTCGATTTCCTGCTCCAGAGAGCGCTGAACAGCCTTAGCTTTGACTGAAAACAGGTGAGATCTTTAATATTAAGTAGCAGAGATTTTTGTATGTTTGTGTGTATCAAGTAGCACTTATTATTATTCAGGTTACCCTGTGCTAACGCTTCAACAAACAAACAAACAAACAAACAAACAAACAAAGAAGCAGGTTTGCGAACTGTCGGCACGGTCCAGCAATAAACATATGATTTGGCCGCAGCACGACGGCTCATGGCACAAGGTGGTCGGGAGGTGAGGGCGGCAGAAGGCTGAAGACGACCAGTGCCGAGGTCACGATCTGAACTTTGCCCCAAGAAAACCATTCCCCTCTCTAAGTGCGCATGCTCAGGAGTCAACGGTTCATTTCCGTCATATGACGTGTCTTTCCGTAAAGTCTACATTTCCCTGGGTGTTCACAAATCTCATCCATCAGTCATCTCCGAGACAATTTATATTTAAGACACATTTGGCCCAGCATGCGAGCGAATGATCCTCTTGGTAGAGTACGTCGTTTACTTCAAGACTTGTAGTGTCCTAGTGTATGAGAGAATGATCATCTCAGCGGATTTCATCGTTAAATTCAAGAAATTCTGTGCTAACTTATGAGCGAATGATCGTCTCAGCAGATTATGTCGTGAAACTGGAGACATTTATTGGACTAGTATATGAGGGAATGATCGTCTCAGCAGATTATGTCGTGAAACTGGAGACATTTATTGGACTAGTATATGAGGGAATGATCGTCTCAGCAGATTATGTCGTGAAACTGGAGACATTTATTGGACTAGTATATGAGGGAATGATCGTCTCAGCGGATTATGTCGTGAAACTGGAGACATTTATTGGACTAGTATATGAGCGAATGATCGTCTCAGCAGATTATGTCGTGAAACTGGAGACATTTATTGGACTAGTATATGAGGGAATGATCGTCTCAGCAGATTATGTCGTGAAACTGGAGACATTTATCGGACTAGTATATGAGGGAATGATCGTCTCAGCGGATTGACACAAAACCATTTTTTTAAAAATGTGAATTAAATGCTAAAAGAGGAAATGTAGTAATACAACAAACGACCACTGTAACAATTTAATCTGGTAACCGAACATTTCTCGTGTACATATCACAGAGAATGTAGTTGTTGATAACCTTTTTGAATAATAACAACAGCAATAACTACTACCGATAATAATATGTTAATATTATAGCTCCTACTAATGATTATATACGATTGGTACCGGCGTGCTCAATGTGTGTGCGACTCACTATATCACATGTCTGATATCTATCCTTACAGTTACTCAAGGTGTGTGTACCTCACTATATCACATGTCATATCTATCCTTACAGTTACTCAATGTCTGTGTGACTCACTATATCACATGTCATATCTATCCTTACAGTTACTCAAGGTGTGTGACTCACTATATATATCACTTGACTGATATCTATCCTTACAGTTACTCAATGTGTGTGTGACTCACTATATCACATGACTGATATCTATCCTTACAGTTACTCAATGTGTGTGTGACTCACTATATCACATGACTGATATCTATCCTTACAGTTACTCAATGTGTGCACCTCACTATATCACGCGATTGTTATCTATCGTTACCGTCGCTTGATGTACCTGAATTACAGTCCACTATACAAATATACCTGAATTACAGTCCACTATACAAATATACCTGAATTACAGTCCACTTTATAAATATACCTGAATTAAAGTCCACTATACAAATATACCTGAATTACAGTCCACTATATCAATATACCTGAATTACAGTCCACTATATCAATATACCTGAATTACAGTCCACTATACAAATATACCTGAATTACAGTCCACTATATCAATATACCTGAATTACAGTCCACTATATCAATATACCTGAATTACAGTCCACTATATAAATATACCTGAATTACAGTCCACTATACAAATACACCTGAATTACAGTCCACTATATCAATATACCTGAATTACAGTCCACTATATCAATATACCTGAATTAAAGTCCACTATATCAATATACCTGAATTACAGTCCACTATACAAATATACCTGAATTACAGTCCACTATACAAATATACCTGAATTACAGTCCACTATATCAATATACCTGAATTACAGTCCACTATACAAATATACCTGAATTACAGTCCACTATATAAATATACTTGAATTACAGTCCACTATATAAATATACTGAATTACAGTCCACTATACAAATATACCTGAATTACAGTCCACTATACAAATATACCTGAATTACAGTCCACTATATAAATATACCTGAATTAGTCCACTATATCAATATACCTGAATTACAGTCCACTATACAAATATACCTGAATTACAGTCCACTATATAAATATACCTGAATTACAGTCCACTATATCAATATACCTGAATTACAGTCCACTATATAAATATACTGAATTACAGTCCACTATATAAATATACCTGAATTACAGTCCACTATATAAATATACCTGAATTACAGTCCACTATATAAATATACCTGAATTACAGTCCACTATACAAATACACCTGAATTACAGTCCACTATATAAATATACCTGAATTACAGTCCACTATATAAATATACCTGAATTACAGTCCACTATATAAATATACCTGAATTACAGTCCACTATACAAATATACCTGAATTACAGTCCACTATACAAATATACCTGAATTACAGTCCACTATATCAATATACCTGAATTACAGTCCACTATACAAATATACCTGAATTACAGTCCACTATATCAATATACCTGAATTACAGTCCACTATACAAATATACCTGAATTACAGTCCACTATATCAATATACCTGAATTACAGTCCACTATATCAATATACATGAATTACAGTCCACTTAATAAATATACTTGAATTACAGTCCACTATATCAATATACCTGAATTACAGTCCACTATATAAATATACTGAATTACAGTCCACTATACAAATATACCTGAATTACAGTCCACTATATAAATATACCTGAATTACAGTCCACTATATAAATATACCTGAATTACAGTCCACTATATCAATATACCTGAATTACAGTCCACTATACAAATATACCTGAATTACAGTCCACTATATCAATATACCTGAATTACAGTCCACTATACAAATATACCTGAATTACAGTCCACTATATCAATATACCTGAATTATAGTCCACTATACAAGTATACCTGAATTACAGTCCACTATATAAATATACTGAATTACAGTCCACTATATAAATATACCTGAATTACAGTCCACTATATAAATATACCTGAATTACAGTCCACTATATCAATATACCTGAATTATAGTCCACTATACAAGTATACCTGAATTACAGTCCACTATATCAATATACCTGAATTACAGTCCACTATATAAATATACCTGAATTACAGTCCACTATACAAATATACCTGAATTACAGTCCACTATATCAATATACCTGAATTACAGTCCACTATATCAATATACCTGAATTACAGTCCACTATATCAATATACCTGAATTACAGTCCACTATATAAATATACCTGAATTACAGTCCACTATATCAATATACCTGAATTACAGTCCACTATATCAATATACCTGAATTACAGTCCACTATATCAATATACCTACTGTTGCAAGTGTGTGGCAGTCTCCACAGCCGAAAGATCACAATGTAGGTGGCCGCCTCCAGCTCAGGTGTCGTCTCCTCCACGTCAAAAGCCACCTCCACCACCATCGTGGCAAACACGATCAGCATATCCAGGACCTGATTATAAACACACTGCACTACAGTCACTTCATGACCCTCGCACCTGGCGGCGACAGGCTTCACAGCAGAGTGCAGGTAAACTAGGTATTCCTCAAAATATTTACAATAAGCAGTGCAGACATTTACAGTGGAAGTTGTAGAAAAGTACGGAGGATAGTGTGGGCATTTAGTCGACAGTTAAGACACTTCCAGTAAATAGTTGAAGCATTTACAATGAGCAGTAAAATATTTACAGTGAACATTACACATAATTACAGGGAACAGTACAAACATTATAACAGTGAGCAGTAAGTATATTTACAGTGAGCAGTAAGTATATTTACAGTGAGCAGTAAATATATTTACAGTGAGCAGTAATTATATTTACAGTGAACATTACATACATTTACTGGGAACAGTACAAACATTAACAGTGAGCAGTAAATATATTTACAGTGACCAGTCCATTTTCAGGGGACAATATTATATTGACGGTGGACAGTGCATACGTTGACAGCGAACAATATATTTTCAGTGGACAGTAACAATAGACAACAGCTACAGAGAACAGTACAGGTATCTACTTCACGTGTACACTCACACGTTCGCAATGACACGTACACACAGACTGAACATGTACACGTACACGTTACACGCACACCTTGACTTGAACACATACACATCAGCATATACAGGTGTGCAAACAATTCAGACTGTGCACACCTGCACACATCCTGTGGACACAGTAAGTGCATGAGCCGTACCTGCCAGTGATTCAACAGGAACTTCAGTCGGAAGGCGGCCATCTTGAGCAGGATCTGAAGTGGAGCAACAAACATGAGTTGTAAGATGAGTGCTCACCACCCAAACTCGCGAATAATACTACTGGACAGGTAACTCTAGACAGGGGCATGTCACGCACTTAGTCTACACAACAAAAGCTGTAAAATGTAAAAATGTTTCAAGCAGCATGACTTCATCTTAGTGCTGGAAAGAAGGCCGAGAGATGGTTGACACTCCAGTGGCTTCTGGACACGAGGCTCATGACTACATGAAACACCATGCTTGATGGTTGTCTAGACCAGGTCTCTAAGCACGGATGTTAATGAGTGAATAGATTGTTACCCATCTGTCTGATCTCTATTCAGAAGCTCCAAACTAGGTCAAGATTCCGTGTATGTGGGAGCTAGCTTAACAGTTTTGTTATTTATATAACCATTTAACCGAAATTTCTAGACAACAATCGTGTGGGCTCGTCTTTACGCTACGAGTACAGTTTGAGAAATGCCGAGCAGATCAGGTTTTTTGGTCAGTCAAACGATAAGAGACGAGAGGTTTGTCCCTCCCGCCCAGGCTGGGACTTGCTGGATCATGTCACCCGAGCCACAAGTCCGTTAAATCTCCAGGATGGCTACTGCACGTGGTGACCTCATCAAGTGACCAGACAGGAAGTGCTGATGACTGACCTCCGCGAGGAAGACGGCGGCGATGGCGAGGCTGATGTAGTGGAAGACTTTCCGCACGATGTCCATGGTGTGGGCGTCGTCCGCGCCCTCTGGCGGCACGCTGGTGGTATCAGCTGTGGTGATCTCCCTTGCTGAGGACTCCGGGGAGTGAGTGGAGTGCAGTGACTGGGGCTTGTCGAGGGAACTTCCACTGGGAACTGAAAGTAGAAATTATACTGTGATCGACGGGCATGTAAACATGAAACACTTCTTTGTTTTGCGACAACAATATTCAGCAGTCTTATTGAAAATGTCAGACTAATGAAAAATTGAAAATGCCAGACTAATGACAAGCGATGCAAGCAGTCTACGTGTCTAGGTGGATAAGACATTTAGTGTGTGACATTGAGATCGGTTACAGATGTGTTTGACTATCATAAGCTGCAGGTCGACTTGAATGGACAGAGGGACCCAGACCCAGACAGCCAGTGAGTTACTGACCTCTCAGAATGTCGAACCTGACCAGTAGCTCCCCCGTGATGGCCAGCACCGACATCAAAGTGAGGGTCACTACACCGGCCTCAAGCCACAGGCTGCTCAGATGAGTCCGCAGGCGCTCACATATTCCGCTGTCAGTATACAGATAATTCATCATCATCCTCGTCATCGTCGTTGCCGTCATCATCATCACATGCAAAACACTGGGTCTACTGAATGTACATCATTGTGACTGACCTACAGGCCCAGTTTCAAACAGCTGTGCACATAACAGGGTGACTAAACACACTGACCACCACCCAAAAATGACAAAGCTCTAAACAGCACTAGACACAGTGACACAGCTCTTCACAGTACTACACACAATGACACACCTCTACACACCTCTACACACAATGATACAGCTCTACACAGCACTACACACAGTGACACAGCTCTACACAACACTACACACAATTATAAGCTCTACACAACACTACACACAATAAAACACCTCTACACACCTCTACACACAGTGACACAGCTCTACACAGCACTACACACAGTGACACACCTCTACACAACCAACACTACACACAATGACACACCTCTACACAACACTACACACAGTGACACAGCTCTACACAACACTACACTACACACAATGACAAAGCTCTACACAACACTACACACAGTGACACACCTCTACACAACACTACACACAGTGACACAGTTCTACACAGCACTACACACAGTGACACAGTTCTACACAGCACTACACACAGTAACACAGCTCTACACAACACTACACACAGTGACACACCTCTACACAACACTACACACAGTGACACAGTTCTACACAGCACTACACACAGTAACACAGCTCTACACAACACTACACACAGTGACACACCTCTACACAACACTACACACAGTGACACAGTTCTACACAACACTACACACAGTGACACAGTTCTACACAACACTACACACAGTGACACAGTTCTACACAACACTACACACAGTGACACAGTTCTACACAACACTACACACAGTGACACAGTTCTACACAACACTACACACAGTGACACAGCTCTACACAGCACTACACTTGAAAGCACTGCACTAACACACGGGTGCACAGCATCGTGACTAGATTTTAACAGCGCGGGGTATCTCCTGCACCCACCCACTGATGACACGGATGGCCAAACCTCTCGACAAGCCCTTTTCTACCTAAAGTTGTTTTGAGCAGTTGTGGCGATAGTCTTAAGATATTGCAAGGGTGGGCATAAATGTTTTAACTGATGCAATACAGGAGGCAAAGTTTGCTGTTTTGTTGTCGTTTACAGACCACACGTAGGTGTCACCCTCAGGGTGCAGGTGTATCCACCCAGTGTCAGTGAACCTCTTGTACCTGTGTGCAGTGCACGGGGGAGAAATGTCTTAATTCACCGGTGCGAACAAGGAAGGGGCGATGAACTGAGAGTGAGCCCCAGAACATGAGAGTCTGTCACTGCCGTGTCCAATTCTCGCCATTTACACACGATGAGTGTTTATCCATGACGAACGTGTGTAACCCTTACAAACATGTCCTTATCTTTCTACAGAGGTGTGCACCCCATAAACAACGTGTTTACTAGTCACAAACTGGTGTTTGTTCACGACAAAACATGTTTACCTCTAAGGAACTGGTGTTTATCATGACCGGAGTGTTTTTTTCCAAACACCAAAAGCACTTACCCACGATAGAATGTGGTTACCATGACAAACATGGGTTTACTCGCGACATTTAGGGGTTTACCTCCGAGTCTGTCAATGATAAAAGGTTACTACCTATACACCCCGGGATATGGCACACTACACTTTCTATAAAGCCCGTGGGTATGGCACACTATTTTATTATACACTCCAGGGATAGGGCACACCATATTTATTATACACCCCAGGGGTATGGTGCACTATATTATACACCCCAGGGATATGGCACACTACATTTTCTATAAATCCCGGGGTATGGCATACTATTTTATTAGACACCCCAGGGATATGGTGCACTATATTTATTATACACCCCAGGGGTATGACACACTATATTTATTATTCACCCCAGGGATATGGTGCACT
The DNA here is from genome assembly GCA_004794655.1 of Marisa cornuarietis. Taxonomy (NCBI): domain Eukaryota; kingdom Metazoa; phylum Mollusca; class Gastropoda; order Architaenioglossa; family Ampullariidae; genus Marisa; species Marisa cornuarietis. Next base: position 376,493 of record SMMW01000641.1, on the reverse strand, counting down.
ATATTATAAACCACAGGGATATGACACACCATATTTATTATAAACCACAGGGATATGGTGCACTATATTTTCAGAAAAAGCCTTTTAGGACTGATTCTTGGAAGATTAAAAAATTGCGCCGTTAACCAATTGAATATCATTTTTCTTATCTTCCAAGGAATAGTCATAAAGGTACTTCCGAGAAGAGTAGGATACTACACAGGGGCTGTGCCCCTTATCTGCCCGACCTGTCATCGATATCTACTTGAACACTTGTCTACGTCAGCTCGATATCTACTATACCTCCAGCACATGGCGAGACTGGGTCTCGGTAGACTACTGAGTTTTTGTAAACAAACACAAACAAGTACATTAACTATTGCTTTTGTGTTTACGGAATTCCTAGTTACTTGATTTGTCTGACAGCAAAAATAAACAAGCCATGGTGACCATTGTTGTTCATGCAGGACATTGAGGACGGACGTTGACAACAGGTGTTGGGGGACTGAGCTTGATGCTGACCGCTCCCAACAATATTTCCGTTTCAAGGTAATTTAATTCTCTTACATTGACATTATTAAATACATGCTTAATTCACGGGAAACGATATTAAACGCGTATCATATGTAGGACATACAGAGACATACATTGACAGACACCACACAGACAGCACTCAGACATGACACATACATGACACATACATGACAGACAGCACAGAGACAGGACATATACATGACACATACATGACAGACACCACACAGACAGCACTCAGACAGGATATATACATGACAGACACCACACATACAGCACTCAAACAGGATATGTACATGACAATACATGACAAACACCACACAGACAGCACTCAGACAGGATATATACATGACAGACACCACACAGACAGCACTCAGACAGGATATATGCATGACACACACATGACAGACACCACACAGACACCACACAGACAGAACATATACATGACACATACATGACAGACACCACACAGACAGCACGAAGACAAGACATGTACATGACAGACACTCCACATACAGCACAGAGACAGGACATATACATGACAGACACCCCAGACAGCACTCAGACAGGACATATACAGGACACATGCATGACAGACAGCACACAGACAGGACATATACATGACACTCCATAGACAGCACACAGACAGGACATATACATGACAGACACCACACAGACAGGACATATACATGACAAACACTCCATAGACAGCACACAGACAGGACATATACATGACACATGCATGACAGACAGCACACAGACAGGAAATATACATGACACTCCATAGACAGCACACAGACAGGACATATACATGACAAACACTCCATAGACAGCACACAGACAGGACATATACATGACAGACAGCACACAGACAGGACATATACATGACAAACACTCCATAGACAGCACACAGACAGGACATATACATGACAGACAGCACACAGACAGGACATATACATGACAAACACTCCATAGACAGCACACAGACAGGACATATACATGACAGACAGCACACAGACAGGACATATACATGACAAACACTCCATAGACAGCACACAGACAGGACATATACATGACAGACAGCACACAGACAGGACATATACAGGACATATAAATGAATATATATGACAGACACTCCATAGACAGGACATATACATGACAGACAGCACACAGACAGGACATATACAGGACATATAAATGAATATATATGACAGACACTCCATATACAGGACACAGACAGGACATATACATGACACATGCATGACAGACAGCACACAGACAGGACATATACATGACAGACAGCACACAGACAGGACATATACAGGACAAACACTCCATAGACAGCACACAGACAGGACATATACATGACAGACAGCACACAGACAGGACATATACAGGACATATAAATGAATATATATGACAGACACTCCATAGACAGGACATATACATGACAGACAGCACACAGACAGGACATATACAGGACATATAAATGAATATATATGACAGACACTCCATAGACAGGACACAGACAGGACATATACATGACACATGCATGACAGACAGCACACAGACAGGACATATAACCAGGGCTGGTTAGTTGTTTTAACCGTGCCAGCAACTAAAGCTATATCACGGGAAACACAGAGAGAGAGAGAGAGAGAGAAAGTGTACATGTGTATGATATATAATATAAATATTATAGTATAAATATTATGAAATATCAGAAGTTACGCTTAATAAATAAGAAAATTATGAATTGGGTGTCTCGGATGAATCAGAATACCCATACCATCACATTTGCGTTTATTATTCAATTTGAAAAATCTACCAAGAACATGGACTTGTAGAGTGGCTTAATGAAACTATAGGTGAGTAACATAATGCAAGGCTAAAGGTGAAGGTAGTTTTCAGGTCGCTGGGGAGTGAGGTCCATGTCTACGTGAGGGCGGTGCCCATCGCCTCTCCCTTGCTCCCTTATCTTTTCCAACCCTCTATGGAGTCAAAAACCCCGTACCGACACCTGGGTCGACTGGGGGGGGGGAAGTTTGCTGCGCTACACAGGTATCGAACCTGTGCTCCCATCAATCGACTACCCGCTTCCCCAAGTAACGTAGGGTCACGTAAGGAAACAGTGTGACGTCATGTAGAGTGACCTACTATAACCCATGACCTCATGGTGACCTCATGTAGAGTGACCTACTAAAGCCCATGATCTCGTTTAGAGTGACCTACTAAAGCCCATGATCTCGTTTAGAGTGACCTACTAAAGCCCATGATCTCGTTTAGAGTGACCTACTAAAGCCCATGATCTCGTTTAGAGTGACCTACTAAAGCCCATGATCTCGTTTAGAGTGACCTACTAAAGCCCATGATCTCGTTTAGAGTGACCTACTAAAGCCCATGATCTCGTTTAGAGTGACCTACTAAAGCCCATGATCTCGTTTAGAGTGACCTACTAAAGCCCATAACCTCATGCTGACCTTATATCAAAATAAAGTACATTTCAGGATTCTATTTACATGTTTAATTTCACACTAATTTCAATATTTGCAGGAAAACAAGGAGGGCCTTTATCTTCCTTTGAGATGACGCATTGGGGCGATCTCGTCGCTCTCTCTAACAAACATTTTGTTTTGCTCAGTTTTATTTACAGATGTACCCGTGTGCCTTTACCCAGATGTGCTGTACAGGGTAGAATCTGTGACCCTCGCCCACCAAGCTGATGCTTCAGACTGAAGCCAGAAACTGAAGAGACTGGCAAGATCAGACAAGCTTAAGTACCACATCATAGCCCGACAAAGCAACAGTTGACTTTCATTGACAGATTTTTGATGATCGCAGATGTTAGTTATCTCCAAGGTAATGGTAAACTCACTCCTCAGATGCTCCAGCTCTCCTCCACTACTTGCCAAGCGAGATTTGATTCTGACAGAAATATTACTCATAGCGAGGTGAGCACTCTTCACTAAGTAGCTGTGTTAGGTATGATCACGTGACCTAAAACGTACACACCCTTTCATCATAATTGTTTATCGATAGAAGTAACTGGCCTTTAGAAGGAAAATTGAGAGGAAAGACTGTCAGAGAATGAAAAATGAATTTCCCTGTTGATGGCATCACAAAAAATATAGATCAGGCCAAGTGGGAAATGTCAGCTGTCCCAAGTAGGAAACATCTATCAAATGATCGGTGGTGTGGATGGGTGGGAAATGGACGGGGAGACGCAGCTCAGACAAAGATTTCTGAACAAAGACTGCAGTGGCGGTGGCAGTGGCAGTGGCAGTGACATACCTGTCAACGTGCAGGCTATACCTGTAAGCTTACATTTCTATTCTTTATCCACCCTGAGGAAAATACCTTTACACACCAATGGATACTCGCGCAAGAACGATGGAACAAATCATCCAAACAAACAAGCAGCTATCAGAAAGGTAGAGGGCAAAGGTGTTTTATCTGGTGTCAGCAGTTAAAGTTACATCACTTCAATAACCAGTCGTCAAAAAAGGTGCCACACGAGATATCAAACAGGGTCAAAACGGGATCCGAACTCAGCACGCAGGACTCAAGTTATTGGTCACAGACGCATAAGCGCTGCATCAGAAGGTCCCCCCCCCCCAAAGAAAGCAAGCTAGAGTGGCTCAAGAGGAAAGGAAGGAGGTTCAAGGTAAAAGAAGATTACAAGTTATGAAGAGAATCCACAGCCGAAGGTCTTACGAGGTCCATTGTTGAGATGCCGACAGGAATTGTCAGGGTTAGCGGGGGGGGGGAGGTTGAGGGAGGCATCACTTTATACAAAGACAAGAATTTCTGACGGTTGTCGCAAAGTCGGACCAGTGATGATGTTATTTATCAACTGTCAGACGGCAACCACCACCAGCGCCAGTCAAGGCCATGCCGTGCCTGAGACAACACATCGACTGGGCAGCTGACGTCATCGCCGCGTGCGTGTGCCGCCCCGTCCTTCCGACAGACAACCGGCCAGCAAGCCTGGTCCTCATCCACGGCACTTCATCCCAACATGTAAACCAAATCAGCAGATCAAATCATCAATAGGCCTGACAGGTCTCAGAGAGAGAGAGAGAGAGAATGACACGAATATTTGGAGAGAGCCGAGAAAGAGAGAGATGAGTCTTTTTTAATTTAGCTTTTTGCTTATTTGTGCGACATCTGCATCATGATATACTTTACTCACAAAGAAGGTTTCATAAAACGACCTTTTTTCCTCGCTTGAGATTCGATCGCGCCACTTTGTCACTGTTCGTGCTGGGACAGATAAACGATATGATTACCTCTCCTAACATTTCTCCCGGTCGACACAAGCTACAGTCCAACAGGAACTGGCAGGACGCCAGCTAAATATAGAATCACACACATTGTCAGCAGCATTTGGCCGACTAAGCTGTTTTACATACCTGTTGTATGACGCACTTGGTAAATTACCTCTTTAAATATATATAGGTGTGTGTGTGTGCGTGCGTGCGTGTGTGCGCGCGCGCGATGCTAGCGGTCAAAAAGAATGTGTGAGAGGGAATGTTTCTGTGTTGATGTGTGCGGCTGTCTGTATCCAGGCTCGACTAGCCTCATTAACCACCTCCGAACTCATGATCACCTACACTAATTCTCTAAATATAACTTTTTGTGAAATCATGGTCATCATCGGCCTGCGACGGACAAACGAACTGTATGTATGTCTGTGCAGATAGCTATAAACGGTGTATTCCCGTGTGCACGTGCCTGTGCCCTCAGCACTCCACTCACCACCTACCTGCAGGTAACGATGTGGCTCAGGTACGTGTCATTGAACGCCGCCAGCAGATGAGCCAACACACTGTTGCGGGAAGCGCCTACAGGTATCGTGTTATCTTCATCTTCTCGACAAGCAGAGCTTGAAGCACATCGAACATAAGCCATACTGTCAACAACAAGATCCCATCTGCTGGTCTCTACCTGTGTTGGCAACTGCAGCAGTTGTCTAACCTTTGTGTCGTCTTACACAAGACCATCAACTCTACCTGGTCTACACCATCCTCTCTCAATAAGAACTGCAAAGTCCGGCCACTCCCGCTTCTCACAATATTATATTTATCCAGTATCATGCCCCCCTGTATCCCCTCACTTAAAATTTAAAATCAATTACCGCCCAGAAAACGTATTTGAGAGACTAGTTCCTTCCAATCGCCCGCATCTTGGTCAGAGCTAAACAGCTGTTCTACATACGGCCCGCTAGACTCCGCCACTGGACACTGGCAGCTAGTTTAGATAGTTCAGAGTTCAGATAGTTCAGGTAGTACACATAGTTCAGGTATTTCAGATAGTACAGGCCTGGATTGAACAACGTGTCCCGTGGTTTCATGTCGTCTGTAGACGAGTGAGCATGATTCAGTTTCAGGCGACTTTACAATTAAGTGTTGGAGGCGGTCGGCGAGGGAAAATTGCGGGTGGCACAAGGAATGACGTCAAGTCGAGCATGCGCAGTGCAGAGCAACAAACGTCACGTGCGGCACAAATAGCCACGTGAGTCCTGAAAACAGCTCACTCCATGCATGAGTGTTTATGTGTGTGTCTTGGCTCATTCACGCGCTCACAAACACACACACACACACACACACACACACACACACACACACACGTAGTGTGTTCTCTGTCTACAGCCACATGGCGGTCTAAATGCGCGAGAGTGGTGGGATCTGCCATTCAATTGTCTGCTAAGGAAATTTACAAACATGGCGGCGGTATTGACGAGTGTCCAATATTGACGCGAGCTGTACAACAAGATGGAATGATTAAGGAGACCGAGCTAGCGGGCGAGTGTGTATGTGTGTGAGAGAGAGTGAGAGAGAAAGAGAGAGAGAGAGAGTGAGAAAGCGAGAGGGTTGTAGGTAGAAAGATTACTGAATTAATGAAGCTCAGTTTCCATTGGCAGAAATTCAAGGGGAAAAAAGTTTCCGCTATACTTTAAAACTCTTTCCTTTCAACTTCAATAGTTTGGTGTGTCCTGATTCGTGAAGATAGACCGGAGATGACGTCAGAATTAGGCCAAACGCGAGCTGCGGCCAGAGGTCAGGGAGGAGAGAGGAACCAAATTAGGTCATGTTATGGACATCGACGGCAAAGTCACGTGATAGGACAACGAGGATCAAGACGAGATTGGTGATGCTGTGCGAAAACAAGGCCCATTTTGTCTGACGACGGATTAAAAAAGCCAACAAAACAACGGAAAAAGGATTTGGCCTGTATCATCCTCTTTGGACTCAGCCTTCAAAAGCCATGCTAAGACCCAGAGCCTAGAGGCTGACAAGTCCTACTGCAAGCTCCTCCCCCCCACTTCTCCCCACACTGCCCCCAGACCCACTACAGGCAGCCACGCTGGGTTCCTCGCGCACAAGCCACGTGACCAGGGCGAACAAATAAGATGGAGAGGGACGCACGAGCAGGTTTAACGTCCAAATCGCTTCATCCGTTTGTTCCAGGAGTTTTCCTCCTTCCCCTCCACCAGTTGGTGATAGGGCTAAGCGTGGGTAGTCTAGCAAGAGAGGGAAGAGATACAGGTGACAGCTCTGTGTGTGTGTGTGTGTGTGTGTGTGAATATTTCTGTATTGTACACCCGCGACGAAAACTTGCTTTTCCCTAATAAGAAAAATTAATAAGCTAGTAAACAGGAAATGAATTCTAGTATTAAACGTGTAATATACCTATGTCACGTGACTGCCGTGTATACAAGCTAGTAAACAGAGAATGAATTCTAGTATTAAATGTGTAATATACCTATGTTACGTGACTGCCGTGTATACAAGCTAGTAAACAGATAGTAAGTTCTAGTATTAAATTTTACTATACCTATGTCACGTGAGCAGATGGTAAGTATTCCAGCGACCGCGTGCCTTTTTGTGTGAACGTCCGTAAGTACCCGTGAATACTCGTGTAGGTGATCGCTAATTGGTTACAGGTAGCACCAACCTACAGTCATTATCATCTGTGTGCATGGCTGTCTGTATAGAGTTCTCACTAGCATCCTCTACAGTCACGTTCATAACAGTTGGAGAAACCTGTGACTACGTGTGAACCTCGTATAGACGGGAATTATACCTGGCGCAATAATCTTCCACATTGCATTGTGCACAGGTAGTCTTCTGTGTCTGACCTCGTAGCTGTGCAGACAAAGTTCAGGTGTTTCAGTCACATGTTTGTCAAGTTGGGAGATGGAAACTACTCATCACAGCCAGTTGTTTGTGAATTATTGTGCTGCACGTGCACAATCGGTGCAATGTTTACTAAAAAAAAGTACACTTGAGATAAAATAGTAAAATAACTGCACATGATATAAATAATGGGAAAGTTCAAGAAAAGTTATAATATTAAGATAAACAATAGTATATAAAATACACGTGCATCTACACATTGCGATGCTATTTTCACAAGATCTTTGACAATCAGAGATAAACATAGATAACAGTGAGATACGTGAAAACAGATTTCTACAAAAAAGTAGTTTTATTCTCCTGATTAAACTACCACAAAGGCCGTGAGTATTCCATTCATGGAGTAGAATCTCAAAAGTTGATTACAGTCGTCACAACTTCACTTCTTCAGTTCACATATAATGTAATCAACGCTCACAAATAACACAGTGGATGATAAAATATTATACAAGGGATATGAGATGAACATTTAAGATGCAAGCGGGATTCAGTTGTTTTCAAATTTCTGCCTTAGACAACTATATACAGCTAAGCTCGACCCCATAGTTCGGAATTAAAGTCTATACATAGTGATAAACATCCCACCTAACATTGAGACTCTAGACAACCATAAAACCCTCGGCTAACCTCACGCCTATAGACGATGATAAAACCCTCGGTTAACCTCAAGCCTATAGACGATGATAAAACCCTCGGCTAACCTCAAGCCTATAGACGATGATAAAACCCTCGGTTAACCTCAAGCCTATAGACGATGATAAAACCCTCGGCTAACCTCAAGCCTATAGACAAGTATAAACGTTTCAGCTAACCTCAAGCCTATAGACAACGATAAAACCCTCGGTTAACCTCAAGCCTATAGACGATGATAAAACCCTCGGTTAACCTCAAGCCTATAGACGATGATAAAACCCTCGGCTAACCTCAAGCCTATAGACAAGTATAAACGTTTCAGCTAACCTCAAGCCTATAGACAACGATAAAACCCTCGGTTAACCTCAAGCCTATAGACGATGATAAAACCCTCGGTTAACCTCAAGCCTATAGACGATGATAAAACCCTCGGCTAACCTCAAGCCTATAGACAAGTATAAACGTTTCAGCTAACCTCAAGCCTATAGACAACGATAAAACCCTCGGCTAACCTCAAGCCTATAGACAAGGATAAAAGTTTCAGCTAACCTCAAGCCTATAGACGATGATAAAACCCTCGGCTAACCTCAAGCCTATAGACAACGATAAAACCCTCGGCTAACCTCAAACCTATAGACAAGGATAAAAGTTTCAGCTAACCTCAAACCTATAGACAAGTATAAACGTTTCAGCTAACCTCAAGCCTATAGACGATGATAAAACCCTCGCTAACCTCAAGCCTATAGACAAGGATAAAAGTTTCAGCTAACCTCAAGCCTATAGACGATGATAAAAGTTTCAGCTAACCTCAAGCCTATAGACAAGGATAAAAGTTTCAGCTAACCTCAAGCCTATAGACGATGATAAAAGTTTCAGCTAACCTCAAGCCTATAGACAAGCATAAGTCACTTTTTAAGTGTCGGGTAACTTTTAGTGATTTATAAAGTCTCGGATTACCTCAAGCGCTTAGACGAACTTTTTTGCCGGTGACGAGGGACGAGATCGTTCCACTTGAAGAGAATGAGTGCGAGTTTATCCATGACGAGCTGCTGACCGAGGGAGACAACTGATGTCATTCATACTATGTGTTGTGTTTTCTTCCCCTCGTGTTCCGCGTTTGTCGCAAACTTGTGGCTGCGAGTCCCACCACTGTGCGTGCGAGGGGAGCTTCGGCCAAAAACTAATCCGTGTTACAGGATTAAAGATCGTCCGGCAGGTTTCTCAAGGCTCCGACTGGACAACCAGTTGAGGGAATATTTAATCATCCTCAATTCCAGTTTTTTTTGCCTCTCCACCGTCTACAATGAAACTTGCCAGCAGCCCCCTACCTTCCCAGCCTATTCCTTCCCCGCTCCCTATAGTTGTTGTGAAATGCTCCCCCCCTTCTCTCCGGCCTCTGTGTCCACAACTCCAGCTCTTACCCTTTCCCCCAACCGCCTCCCCCCTGCCTTCACCCTCTCTCTGACCCGTGCGCACCTGGTGGATGAAAGAGGTCTGGCAGCCTTCCCTTTAACTTTCTGTCTTCCGCTGAATTTTTCGTGGCAGTGCACCATACTGTCCCCGAAGGATCAAGGGAGTTAACGCGGCGAAAAGGGAAGTCAGTCGAGGACCGCGGGCACAAAGTTCGCGGTATGTCACGTGACCACTGGCGCTGCTGAGAAATGCACCAGAAATGATGAACATGCAGCAGATCGGACAAGAGCCAACGGACCTCCAACAGGTTCTCCATCTCGTGCCCTTCCTTGTCGATAGGCCATTGCAGTTTATTCCGTGTTGAAGATGAGGCTATAGATTAAGAAATTTGTTTTAAGGGCATCTCCCTATAGGACCACAATTTACTTAGCCCTATATATAGCAGCAAGCAATGTAGACAAATTGTACATGTCAAGTATCAGAAACTGTTAGCACTATTGCACGCAGGCTCGTCTACAAGAAAAGTATCGTGGACACCATCAAGAAGAAAAGTCTACAAACAGCAACTCATAAGATGAGGCCAGCACAATCATGACAAACACAAGATAGTCCCCGGCTGTGTTCTCGACAAAGTGTACAAGACTACAAGTGTAGAAAGCAAGTGTATACAAAGTGTACAACAGTACACGCATTGACAAAGTGTACACATGCAGAAATATACACAAAGTATAGGAGAATACAAGTGTAGATAAAGTGTACTTGTATACACGTAGATGTACACATTCATGATCAGGAACACCAAGATGCTAATTTGCTTCCCCCCCCCATCGGGTTTGGCGACGCGTGCACTAACGGTCAGTTAAAGCATAATTGGTGTGACCAGACAAGTAGTGACATCAACACCCTTAATGTAATCAGCCTTACTTCGTGTGATCACACTTATTTCGTGTGCCCAGACTTACTTATTTGCTATGATGAGACTTATTTGCTATGATCAGAATTATTTGCTATGATCAGACATTCGGTTTCAGGAAAATAACTAACCCGTGTGTAAGTTGTCTACTTGTCCTGCCCTAAAGCCAAGCCCTCATCTTAAAGGTCCAGGGACACGGTTTATAAACTGTCTTAAATACTGAAATACTGTTATCCCTTTGAAAGTATACACTCTCTTGTAATCATTCTTATGGAAATTTTTTAAACTTTCAACTAAATATGCTTGTATAATTGTAGAATGCAAGCCGTTTTGCACGGAAGAGTTCGTCTGCTGTTTTGCGTCTCGGAGAATCTCGTGCGCATGCGCATTGATTGATGACGTTACCGTTAGGAAAATAAGATGACTAATGATCACAATCACTGTGGATCTTCACAGTAAAAGTCTTCTACGGTTGTAAAACAACAAAATGCCGGGTGAATGTGCTGCTGGTGACTGTCGGGAGGTTGCTATCAAAGGAACTCCTTACAGTTTCCACCATTTCCCGAGAAATCCTCTGAACTCTAGCACTAATATAAAGGATCTCCGAACAATACAAACCCACCGAAACAAAAACAAAAAAGCAAACAAAAGCTAAGATAAAAAGTGGTTACATTCATTTTCAGACTGTGTAGGGTCAAGATGCGGGGTCAGTACTAGTAAAGTTTTATTGCCTTTGAAAACAGGTGTTTGGAGCAGTGATTGCTGCGGGAATCGGAGCAGAGTGTGATAATAGACACATGGTCTAGACACATGCAGGGTATGATAATAGACACACGGTCTAGACACATGCAGGGTATGATAATAGACACATGGTCTAGACACATGCAGGGTATGATAATAGACACATGGTCTAGACACATGCAGGGTATGATAATAGACACACGGTCTAGACACATGCAGGGTATGATAATAGACACACGGTCTAGACACATGCAGGGTATGATAATAGACACATGGTCTAGACACATGCAGGGTATGATAATAGACACACGGTCTAGACACATGCAGGGTATGATAATAGACACATGGTCTAGACACATGCAGGGTATGATAATAGACACATGGTCTAGACACATGCAGGGTATGATAATAGACACACGGTCTAGACACATGCAGGGTATGATAATAGACACACGGTCTAGACACATGCAGGGTATGATAATAGACACATGGTCTAGACACATGCAGGGTATGATAATAGACACACGGTCTAGACACATGCAGGGTATGATAATAGACACATGGTCTAGACACATGCAGGGTATGATAATAGACACATGGTCTAGACACATGCAGGGTATGATAATAGACACACGGTCTAGACACATGCAGGGTATGATAATAGACACACGGTCTAGACACATGCAGGGTATGATAATAGACACAGGGTCTAGACACATGCAGGGTATGATAATAGACACATGGTCTAGACACATGCAGGGTATGATAATAGACACACGGTCTAGACACATGCAGGATATGATAATAGACACATGCATGTCTCAAGTCTCGGGCTGTCCGAGAGGTGGGATGCTGCCTGAGGTCTGTGCAACTGAAAAGTAAGGAACACGACACGTGACAATAGACTTGCCCTCGGCTGCTAAAGAGATTTTTTCTTCATTATAATCGCAGTCTCACAAAAGGTTAGTTTTCATCCAAGGATTCTGAGGTTACACAGAGCAGCACAGGGCTTGAACTGCTGACCTCGGGACACTATGTACACATGTGTGCGTCTGTGTGTATCTGAGTATGTGTAGACACTGTGTGTCTATGTGTATCAGAGTTCCTATATACTTGTGTGTGTGTGTGTGTGTGTGTGTGTGTGTGTGTGTGTGTGTGTGTGTGTGTGTGTGTGTTCTTGCATATGTGCCAACATTTTGTTTAGATCTTCGATTTTAAAAAGGAAAAGTTTAGTTGAAAAAAGCATTCAAAACAATAAAAAAATCAAACAAATGAAACCAAATCAGAAGGAAGAAAGTAATGTTCAGATCAGAAAACAGCTATGAGATCAAGTTGGCCACACAGATGCAGACAAAAATGGGTAAAGTGATGGACGCTGAGGTTTCTGGACTGAGTGATCAATGATGTGTGACGTGTACTGAGCTGTGTTAACGAATCAGAGAGCAGATGACGTGCAGACAACGTACTTACAACGTACACAACGTTTGTGTGCGCGACTTTAACGAACCTACACTACGTCTAGAACTCAGTGTGACGTGGCATAACAGCGTAGCTTTGAGAGGTAGTCACGTGACGAGGTTACACAGTGTCACCGAGGTCGATCCTCTTTGGTGTGACGTTCTCACATAAAGACACAACAACGTGCTGTCAGCTGTGACGTGCTCAAGCGCTGTTGCTAGGGGCTGCACTTGTGATTCCCTTTCCCCAGTTCATATATAAGTACAGCTGAGCGGTAAAGAACATATATCAGCTTTATGAGTTAAAGACCACGTGACAGTTTTACAGGTGAACGGCTTACGTCACCGCAATATAGATTGTGTTGGTACGACAGAGCATGTCGACCTTCGTCAACAGAAGCCCCACGACTACAGCTACAGCACCCGGGAGGTCTTACTCAAGAGGTCTTACTCAAGATTCCAACGGCTCGTTTTATGACATTCCTTCTCTTACTCGACAGTCGCGGACTCTAGCGAGTGCTGACCTGCTTTTCGTATGTTTGTAAACCATGTCACAATCTGCTCCATTTGTTGGAACCAAATTTAGAGTGGAGGACAGTAGTCATCGTTAACGGCCGACATGATGGGGGCAAGCGCACTTGGCGCACACGCTGACTTTGTGCCAGACGTTTGTCTGTGGATGTTTAGGCTTCCTACTCTTGCTTTTTGTGCGTGTATGCGCACACACGTGACACAAAGGACAAAGGGCGCTGCTGTGGGACAAGCTGCCGATGGATTAAAACTGGACTGAATCCAAAACTTCCATCAAGATTTTCTACTCCCCCCCCCCCTTTCCCGGAAACTCGACCCCAGCAACACCAGGCACCCGGCGAGTGCAAAGAAGTTTGAAAAGAACACCGACAGGAACAAAAGGCAAGTTTACTCTGCAAAAACAGAACGGCTTTGACAACAACAACAACAACAACACCACCACGCTGGGCACAACGGCAATCTTACCGCACACACCCGACCCTCGTCAGCGCCACCCACGCGCTGCTGTCTCGTGTGTTGAGGGCGCGTGCCCACAGGGTGGGTGGGCCGGGCCACGAGCTGGGACCCTGGGGGTCTCTGTTTACGAGAGAAAATTACAGAAGTCAAAGGCAGCGCCACGTAGCCACAGTCAGTGGAAATATACTCCCCCACCCCCTACTCTTGTGCTTTATGCACACGTGTGTGTGTGTGTGTGTGTGTGTGTGTGCGTGTAGGCTGCACAAATAAAGGCTCATCTGCACGTAGAAGGGTGGCGAGAATCCCTCGGCCTGGTGCCTCTTCTGTGGGCTCGAATTTGATGTTCAACGGGCGTGAATTGTAAGAAACAAGTCTACCATGGTAAACTCATGTTCGCACGATGTCGACTATTTAAAAATTATAAAAGCAGACAAAGTCACAAAGCAGTTAAGGGGTTAATGTGTGGTGACTGTGCAATGTACTGTCTAACCTGGCTGATCAATACCTGTGACTTGCTGTCTACACTTCTCCTCAGCCATCTGTCGTCTTTTCCACATCAATTTTCTCTCCTCTTGGTGCTCACTGCTTTCCTACAACTGGCGCCTTGTACAGGTTGGCCACTCACTTCATTGTTTATCATTCCTACATGGTATATGATACTGTTGTGATATATATATATATATACTGTTGTGATATATATACTGTTGTGATGTACTGTGTGATATACTGTTGTTTATATTGCTGTGATGAACTGTTGTGATGTACTGTTGTGATGTATACTGTTGTTATGTACTGTGATGTACTGTGATATATATATATATACTGTTGTGATTTACTGTTGTGATGTACTATTGTAATACACTGTTGTGATGTACTGTTGTGATGTATATACTGTTGTGATATATATATATATATATATTGTTGTGATATACTGTTGTGATATATATACTGTTGTGATATACTGTGTGATATACTGTTGTTTATATTGCTGTGATGAACTGTTGTGATGTACTGTTGTGATGTATACTGTTGTTATGTACTGTGTGATGTACTGTGTGATATATATATATATATATACTGTTGTTATGTACTGTTGTGATGTACTGTTGTGATGTACTCTGTGATGTTCTGTTGTGATATACTGTTGTGATGTACTGTTGTGATGTACTATTGTAATACACTGTTGTGATGTACTGTTGTGATGTACTGTTGTGATATACTGTTGTGATGTACTGTTGTTATGTACTGTGTGATGTACTGTGATATATATATATACTGTTGTGGTGTACTGTTGTGATGTACTATTGTAATACACTGTTGTGATGTATATACTGTTGTGATATATATATATACTGTTGTGATAGACTGTTGTGATGTACTGTTGTGATGTACTGTGTGATATACTGTTGTTTATATTGCTGTGATGAACTGTTGTGATGTACTGTTGTGATGTATACTGTTGTTATGTACTGTGTGATGTACTGTGTGATATATATATATATACTGTTGTTATGTACTGTTGTGATGTACTCTGTGATGTTCTGTTGTGATATACTGTTGTGATGTAATGTTGTGATGTAATATTGTAATACACTGTTGTGATGTACTGTTGTGATGTACTGTTGTGATATATATACTGTTGTGATGTACTGTTGTGATGTACTGTTGTGATGTACTCTGTGATGTTCTGTTGTGATATACTGTTGTGATGTACTGTTGTGATGTACTATTGTAATACACTGTTGTGATGTACTGTTGTGATGTACTATTGTGATATATATACTGTTGTGATGTACTGTTGTGATGTTCTGTTGTGATGTACTGTTGTGATGTACTGTTGTGATCTACTGTTGTGATGTACTGTGTGATATACTGTTGTTTATATTGCTGTGATGAACTGTTGTGATGTACTGTTGTGATGTATACTGTTGTTATGTACTGTGTGATGTACTGTGTGATATATATATACTGTTGTTATGTACTGTTGTGATGTACTCTGCGATGTTCTGTTGTGATATACTGTTGTGATGTACTGTTGTGATGTAATATTGTAATACACTGTTGTGATGTACTGTTGTGATGTACTGTTGTGATAGATGTACTGTTGTGATGTACTGTTGTGATGTACTCTGTGATGTTCTGTTGTGATATACTGTTGTGATGTACTGTTGTGATGTACTATTGTAATACACTGTTGTGATGTACTGTTGTGATGTACTATTGTGATATATATACTGTTGTGATGTACTGTTGTGATGTTCTGTTGTGATATACTGTTGTGATGTACTGTTGTGATGTACTGTTGTGAGATATATACTGTTGTGATGTACTGTTGTGATGTACTATTGTAATACACTGTTGTGATGTACTGTTGTGATATATATACTGTTGTGATATATATACTGTTGTGATGTACTATTGTAATACACTGTTGTGATGTACTGTTGTGATGTACTGTTGTGATATATATACTGTTGTGATGTACTGTTGTGATGTACTGTTGTGAGATATATAGAGTTGTGATATACTGTTGTGATGTACTGTTGTGATGTACTCTGTGATGTTCTGTTGTGATGTACTGTGGTGATGTACTATTGTAATACACGTTTGTGATGTACTGTTGTGATGTACTCTGTGATGTTCTGTTGTTATGTACTGTTGTGATGTACTATTGTAATACACGTTTGTGATGTTCTGTTGTTATGTACTGTTGTGATGTACTGTTGTGATGTACTATTGTAATACACTGTTGTGATGTACTGTTGTGATTTATATACTGTTGTGATGTACTGTTGTGAGATATATACTGTTGTGATGTACTGTTGTGATATATATACTGTTGTGATATATATATATATACTGTTGTGATGTACTGTTGTGGTGTATATTTACTGTTGTGATGTACTGTTGTGATGTGATGTATTGTTGTGATGTACTGTTGTGATGTACTGTTGTGAGATATATATATATATATACTGTTGTGATGTACTGTTGTGAGTTGTGATGTGATGTATTGTTGTGATGTACTGTTGTGATGGATGTACTGTTGTGATGTATCGACTATTTTACTGAGGACATATGTAGTGTCTAGCAAGTGTCTTACAGTAGTGTGATTGCGTGCCCCTTCCGTCTTTCTGTCTGTTTCTGTGATGATTATTTTATCTTTTAGTTTTGTATTCTAAGACATCTTTTGTTTTTGTCAGTGGTGCGTGGAAAGAAAAGTTTCCATTTTGACAAATGTTTCATAGTGCAATAAATAATAGTATTTATATCTACTATAGCACACACACAAACCCACGCGTGACCTCATCTGCCAATCCCATCATATCATCTTGCTTCCTGTCCATTCAGGTATCGTATATACCTGTGTGTGTGTGTGTGTGTGTGTGTGTGTGTGTGTGTGTGTGTGTGTAACAGAGAGAGAAAGAGAGAGAAAGAGAGAGGAAGTACAGCAGTGACACGACAGACAGAGACAAGTTCTATGGCTTCGCTGTAGTCGGGTGTGTGTAGAGGGCGCTAATGCCAGTCCTCCAATATTTCCACTGACAACTCGCCCACTTGTCTCATCTGTCAGTCAGCAAAATACGATTATAGTCACACCCCGATCCCTCCTCCTCCCTCTGCCTGCCTTACTCCCAGTGCTGCCGTCGTATCAGCCAAGTTGCACACGTGGTCAAGCTCTACTGTTAGAGGTCTCTGAACAGTTCGATGAGTTGGGGATGAAGTCCAGGCAACCTCCCCACCCACCACTCTGAGCACCTGATAATTTTGTCATACGACCCTTATCCACCATGAGGCAACCCATGAACCTTAAGTGCATTGTGTTAAGTGATAATCACTGACTTTATCAGCTGTAGCCTGGTCTTCGTCCCACTTCACCCACTGAAACCTACAAAACATCTATCCTCTGACAATCCTCTGATAAGCGACTATTACAAGGAGTAGATACCAGCAGTTGCTGATATTTGTGTTTTGTATGACGAAACTGACGAGATGTCTGACGATTGACTGATGAGTATCACAATGCTTGTCATCAGCTTACTCACCAGAAATAACAAGGTTTCTAAAGACGACAGCCAGCCCTAGCTTCTATCCCATTATTTTTGTAAACATGGAAATACTAGTAAGCATCAGGCAGATAACTGACCCACTCAGGGTTGGTACAAGTTTATCCAGTTGTTAATATTCTACTTCAGGATTACTTAGTATCATTATTTATTTAGTGCAAGATTTAGTCTGTCTGACAAAATGTGAGAACTTTTACCTAAAACTTCCGGGTTTCCTCAGACTTTTTGTACTGACGACCATCGTCTACCTGACTTACATTTTTCCTCAAATGTCGGATGTAAAGAGTTTTACCTGGTGCGCATGCAGGTGATATAGTTTCACGATAGATATGAGAGCGACTGTGCACTGTCTTAATTACGATTAACAAAAGAGATAAACACTATTTTCACGAGTGAAGCAGTTCATCTAGGGTCACGGAATTAGTTATTTGGGACTGAAAAGGTTACTGTCTCAACTATTTCAAATGTTTCCCGTCTGTTCCTCAAGTCTCCTCCTTCTCCCAGTTGTCTGCCATGGAGCAGCACTTACACCGACACTTAAGGTGGTTAAACGGTACTTGATGTTATTAACTGCCACCAACATCTAGAAGCCAGTGTCATGGCCAAGTATCACACACCAACACACTTCTCTGGCCCAACATTATTTTTTTCTTTAGTGGAAACACTTGCTACACGTTGTTTGAAGCACAAGACAGTGGACACATCTACAAGACACTGACAGACTTCCTGACATACGTGGCAGTAGTCGCTTGATCATTCTAAAAATAAATAAGTCCAGTGCTTGTGTCGAGTTTATTCGTTGTCTGCTACTTTACAATGAAGATAAAATATCTGTTTACTTTACTTAGTGATGTTAAAGCTACTTTTCCTCACCTGACAGTGATGCTAAAAATAGAAAGTACTTGTGTTACTAGTGATGGTACTACTGCTGCCGTGTAGTCACCACCACCTCACTTGCAGTAATCCTCGTAGTAAGACTACTGATACTTTTATTACACAATGGCTGCTAGCAATACCCTAACTCAGCTACTGCTAGTGATTTTATTACAAGGGAGAGATTACACAGAATTACTCTCATCATATTTACAGCCATTTACAAGGGACTAATTCATACATCCACACACGAACACACGCACACCCACCCCGTCTCGCAAATAAATACAAACACACCCTCTCACAGACAAACACACGCACACCCACCCCGTCTCACAAATAAACACACACACACACACACACACACATAGAGAGACTTTAAGAACTAAGACACGCGTACTGTCTGTGTAGTGTATGTTGTGCTGCACACAGTCTTCCTACATTTCTTCCTCTTCACTCACGAGTTTGATAGAAAAAGTGTTTAAATGTTTCTTGGTGTGTAAGAGACAAACACCCAAACAGACAGGAGTTTAAGCAGATGGACGGATAGTCGCACAAACGGACAAGCGGACGGATACCCAGACAGCGGGATGTGAAAGGATGCAGAAGACAGAGACACAAAACACAAGTGGTGTGGCAGGTTGGTGAGCGAGGGCTGTCTCCTCATCACATATTTGCCCGGCAAACACATCATGCAAGCGATGCTGTGATAAGGTGCGATGAGAATGCTAATCATCCACTATTGAGCAGGGCGCCATGAGTCATCAATATCACTTTTTCTTATGTCATATAGCTCCACCCCTTATCGTTGTCTACTCTTTTGTTGATTTAGTCTCTTGACCGAGGTGGTCACGTGGGATGGGGACAAGAGACGAGGTAATAGTGTCAACGACATTCCCTGGGTCATTGGTCAGTATACCTGCCCACAATAGTTTAATACTTTGATATGTTGCAAATATTAATGAACTATAATCCACTAAAATAAATTATCTTCACTACCTAGTCTCCACCATTCTAGAAACTTCCTGACTGTAGGAGCTGAAAAGACTGAAGCCTTACCTGGGTTTCGCAGCCATGAATATTCGTTGTCTGTAGCATTACAAAGAGGTGGATGATAGTTGCCAGTGTAGATACCTTAACACCGGGTGCTCCTCACCCACAAACATCGCGGATGCAGTCACCAAATCCTTGCTGCTTTGGAAATAGGCAAGGAGACAGTCCCACAGTCTACAGAACCCTGGTGTCTCGAGGACGACCTGGTGGCCCGTGAACTCAGGTGAACCTAGTTTAGTCCCGTTGTCTTTGCTACACCCTCGTGTTTGCTCCAAGAAGGCAGCCAGGGTTTTTGAAGAGGGTGTGACTGAACTGAGTGTGCTTAGCTGGCGACTGTCGGCAGCTGTGACACACCATCTGTGGTAAGGTTGAGGGTTGAGACTGGTTGCACCAGGCTGCACGGATAAGAAGACAACAAAGAGTGTTGACGGCAAAGCCTTGCGTGCACGCGCTGCTGAGATCGATAACGCCTCAACCGCACACCACGACTTTTTTTTCTCCACCTACGAGAAGCTTGTCACGTGTCGTCTGCTAAAAAGTGTCGATGACGACGGGGGGGGGGGGGCAGACCTCCAGGCGACGTGTGAGTGGCCGGTGTCAAGGTGTCGTCTGCTGGTCGACATGGCGGCGCCCAACTCGCCTCGTTGCTGGGGGGGGGGGGTCACTGCACCACTCGGTAAGGTCACATCAGGGTGCAGGTAGGAACACCCACCTCAACTTCACTTGCCGGCCATCAGGATACGACTACCACGTGCCAAGAAAGATAACTCTCCAGGTGTATTTATTTGCCTTAGGATGATAACAATTGCCTCCCTTGACTGTTTGCTTCCCTCCTTTACACTTTGTCAAAAGTCTTTTCGATAAAGATGACCTTTGAACTACAATAGTCTTTAAAAAATATTAAGTTTGATGATGACGTAAGCACGTCTAAAGACGACTACTTTGACGATAGCAGCAACATGAGAGGAGGAGAAGGACAGGTATCACTGACGTTGATGTGACATGTCTGCAGTGTAGTTGTCACGTAATCCTCTCCCCGATAACATGTAACACGTAATATGTCTGCAGTGTAGTTGTCACGTAATCCTCTCCCCGATAACATGTAACACGTAATATGTCTGCAGTGTAGTTGTCACGTAATCCTCTCCCCGATAACATGTAACACGTAATATGTCTGCAGTGTAGTTGTCACGTAATCCTCTCCCCGATAACATGTAACACGTAATATGTCTGCAGTGTAGTTGTCACGTAATCCTCTCCCCGATAACATGTAACACGTAATATGTCTGCAGTGTAGTTGTCACGTAATCCTCTCCCCGATAACATGTAACACGTAATATGTCTGCAGTGTAGTTGTCACGTAATCCTCTCCCCGATAACATGTAACACGTAATATGTCTGCAGTGTAGTTGTCACGTAATCCTCTCCCCGATAACATGTAACACGTAATATGTCTGCAGTGTAGTTGTCACGTAATCCTCTCCCCGATAACATGTAACACGTAATATGTCTGCAGTGTAGTTGTCACGTAATCCTCTCCCCGATAACATGTAACACGTGACATGTCTGCAGTGTAGTTGTCACGTAATCCTCTCCCCGATAACATGTAACACGTGACATGTCTGCAGTGTAGCTGTCACGTAATCCTCTCCCCGATAACATGTAACACGTGACATGTCTGCAGTGTAGCTGTCACGTAATCCTCTCCCCGATAACATGTAACACGTGACATGTCTGCAGTGTAGCTGTCACGTAATCCTCTCCCCGATAACATGTAACACGTGACATGTCTGCAGTGTTTCTGTCACGTAATCCTCTCCCCGATAACATGTAACATGTGACATGTCTGCAGTGTAGCTGTCACGTAATCCTCTCACTGATAACATGTAACACGTGACATGTCTGCAGTGTAGCTGTCACGTAATCATCTCCCCGATAACATGTAACATGTGACATGTCTGCAGTGTAGCTGTCACGTAATCCTCTCATTGATAACATGTAACACGTGACATGTCTGCAGTGTAGCTGTCACGTAATCCTCTCCCCGATAACATGAAACACGTGACATGTCTGCAGCGTAGATGAAGGTCCGTGATACGGGTAAACACGTACAGGGTTCCATAGTCTAGCTGTTATATACAAGCAGTCAGCTATGCGGTACAACAGCGTGTACTTACCCGCATTCGTTGCGACTCGATATGCTCGTAAGGTTCCCGTGTTCAGGGTGGGTAGAAAGAGTTTTCCAGTTACTGGCTAAGGTGAGACTTGAACCAGCGACATTCAAAGCTGAGCACCAGGAACAGTTGCTTGCATGGCTGGTTAATTGGTTGGTTGGTTGGTTGGTTGTCTGGCTGATTTCTTATACAATACTCCCATCTTTTTTGACTAGAGGGGGGATGGATGGTAGAGGGTGAGAGAAGAAAGAAGAGTAACAAAGGATTGAGCATCCAGCCCTGTGAACACGTGCCACGTTCAGGTCTGTGAACACGTGCCACGTGCAGACAAAACCTCTTGCGTCCCCAGTCCTGTGAACAAGTGTCACGTGCAAAAGAAAACTTTTGGAGTTGAGCGATGTGAACACGTGTCACGAGAGAATTGTGAGCCTGAACAAAGGAGTTTAGAGCTGTCACTCATAGGATGGAAGCGGATGATTTCCCGCTGTTGTAGAGGCTGCACCAACACAGAGGAGCAGCTCATTCTTCCCCTTTATGTGCCATTCGTATTGCCATTTTTAATAAATCTTCCAGCAGTTTCCTCCGAGTTGATGATATTTCTAATGGCAAAAGCGCGGAACAGCCAGCTACTTGAATGTGAACACAAGGCCACATCCCTTTGTCTCTAGTTATAGTCTCCACACTTTAGTCATCAGTAGTGGCTAGATTGCCGAGTGTTCAGTGCTGAGATAGGGCTAGGCCGGCGGGTCCTTGACATGTTGGTGATAACTGCAGCAAGTGCCTGGCTATGAAGTATCATCAGGTGACGGTGTCCTTCGGAGACTGAAATAACTGCTACAGGGAAAGTGCACCTTGAAAACAAACTTGTGAGAATCCTGCTACAGCACTTCTTTAACATGATGAATGGACTTCATACGTTTCACAGTCAGTGTGTGTGTGTGTGTGTGTGTGTGTGTGTGTGTGTGTGTGTGTGTGTGTGTCAACGAGAGTAAGATTTGATAATAAACACATCTTTTAAATTTCCTGGAATATATTTTGTGTGAAATAAATACATTACTTACATCTCTGTCAATACATTCCACGAGGAATACATTACTTACATCTCTGTCAATACATTGCACAAGGAATACATCTCTTACATCTCTGTCAATACATTGCACGAGGAATACATTACTTACATCTCTGTCAATACATTGCACGAGGAATACATCTCTTACATCTTTGTCAATACATTCCACGAGGAATACATTACTTACATCTCTGTCAATACATTCATTAAGAAATAAATGTCTTCAATGCTATGAGTACATTACATAAAGAATGTATTTATTGCTGTAAACAGATTTCAAAAGAAATCTCGTACTTTGCTGTAAATATTCTATAAGGATTACTTTCTGACATCTCTGTGAATGCATTTCATAAAAAATAATCATATATATTGAATAAAAAGAAATCGCAGAGCTCGCTGTGAATGCATTCCATGAAATATCTGACATCGCTGTGAATGCATTCCATAAGCAATACATCTCTTACATCGCCACGAATACATACAGAGCTGCTTCCTTGGAATGTTCCAGACTCGACAGGTTTCTCAGCCTGACAATTGACAAAGATCACATCCCACACAGTCGGGGCTGCACAATGGACTCGGCTGAGAGCAAAGGACTTGATTTGAATGTTGACAAGAGGCCGCTCAGTCCACGAACGTAGTTTGCACGATGCATGCTTCACACACAGCGGGCAGGAACTAGACAGGAGTAGCGTCAGATTGATAGAAGGACAGCGAAGTAGTTTCCCCATATTTGAAGCGGAGGGAGGGGTGATTATTCATGGTTTATAAGGGAATGGTAACGGCTTTGTGCGAGGCAGCAACATTTGAAATGGTTCTGGACAAGACACGCATGGCATCTGTCTGAATGTTTCACAACCCGCTGTACTTCGCTGGAGGAAGAATGTCTCAAGCTCCAAATATTCTGATCACAAAGTCGTGTGGAAACATTGCAGTCGCTGTCCTACTCGCTGGTAACAGATTTTTGTCTCCACTTTTGCTATACTAGAAAAATGTCTAAGATCGTCTTCAAGCTTTTACTACGTTTTTCACATTTGTCACCTCTTTCATCTGATGTTCAATGATTATTCATCTCAGACAGGTCGACTGTAAACTTGTACATACACACAACTTGTCATCGTCTTGTTTGTGTCGGTCTTCGTCTCTGTAGCTCGTTGTTTTCCTTCTTCTTCTCTGGATGTGAATCAAAACTCTGAGTGTGAGTGAAAACTCACATCTCCTCACCACGCCCTTTTTATTAAACAAAGATGAGGAACAACACTCAACATATGTATTTTATAACAATAATGATATTGATTATCGACGACGACGACGACGACGATGATGATGCTGCTGCTTCTGCTGCTGCTGATGATGATGATGCAATAGATGATCACCAGAGAAAACTTATCACGATGGCTAGAAGTGTTACGAAAGAATACATGTGACCGAGCTGCTTAACTTACAAGTCTACAATATACCTACAGGCAACAATGAATGAACTTGTCTGTCTGTCTGTCTGCCTGCCTGATTGTCTGTCTGTCTGTCTGCCTGCCTGATTGTCTGTCTGTCTGTACGAGACATTTTGGTCATACTATAAATGTTTTTTTTTACTATTATTATTAAGTTTCCGTAGGCCTCAGTGTTCAGAATGAAAGTTGCCGTCTGATGCAGTCGGACCCAAGAGGACAGATTCATGTCGACAACAGCAGCAACACTTCATTCCAGTCGCAAAAGTCGGAGGAAAGCAAGAACATCAATGGTGAGAGCGACAAGCACTTGATGCTAGACCTGCGTTGTCTATGAGACACATACCACGTCACTCACCTCAATGTTGTCTATGAGACACATACCACGTCACTCACCTCAATGTTGTCTATGAGACACATACCACGTCACTCACCTCAATGTTGTCTATGAGACACATACCACGTCACTCACCTCAATGTTGTCTATGAGACACATACCACGTCACTCACCTCAATGTTGTCTATGAGACACATACCACGTCACTCACCTCAATGTTGTCTATGAGACACATACCACGTCACTCACCTCAATGTTGTCTATAAGACACATACCACGTCACTCACCTCAATGTTGTCTATGAGACACATACCACGTCACTCACCTCAATGTTGTCTATAAGACACATACCACGTCACTCACCTCAATGTTGTCTATGAGACACATACCACGTCACTCACCTCAATGTTGTCTATGAGACACATACCACGTCACTCACCTCAATGTTGTCTATGAGACACATACCACGTCACTCACCTCAATGTTGTCTATGAGACACATACCACGTCACTCACCTCAATGTTGTCTATGAGACACATACCACGTCACTCACCTCAATGTTGTCTATAAGACACATACCACGTCACTCACCTCAATGTTGTCTATGAGACACATACCACGTCACTCACCTCAATGTTGTCTATAAGACACATACCACGTCACTCACCTCAATGTTGTCTATAAGACACATACCACGTCACTCACCTCAATGTTGTCTATGAGACACATACCACGTCACTCACCTCAATGTTGTCTATGAGACACATACCACGTCACTCACCTCAATGTTGTCTATAAGACACATACCACGTCACTCACCTCAATGTTGTCTATAAGACACATACCACGTCACTCACCTCAATGTTGTCTATGAGACACATACCACGTCACTCACCTCAATGTTGTCTATGAGACACATACCACGTCACTCACCTCAATGTTGTCTATAAGACACATACCACGTCACTCACCTCAATGTTGTCTATGAGACAAGTAGGTCAGAAAAACAATGGCGGTCAGTTTTAAAACGCCTCACTCTGGTGACCAAATATCTGTCGAGAGTTTAATCAACTTCTATCTGGCTGCCGACTGTGTACCTGTGTATCTGTATACCTGTGTACCTGTGTATCTGCATACCTGTATACCTGTGTACCTGTATTCCTGTATACCTGTATACATGTGTACCTGTACCTGTGTACCTGTGCCTATACCTGTATACCTGTATTCCTGTGTACCTGTGTACCTGTGTACCTGTACCTGTATTCCTGTATACATGTGTACCTGTACCTGTGTACCTGTACCTATATATCTGTATACCTGTATACCTGTATTCCTGTATACATGTGTACCTGTACCTGTGTACCTGTACCTATATATCTGTATACCTGTATACCTGTACCTGTATACCTGTCCCTGCAGGACCAAGAGACTGAGGCTGACCTTCTTTGCTTTGTCCGTGCGACTTGTGAATGTTGCTGTAGATGAATGTATGAATGTAGATGACATGTCTGCCTAAAGTATGATTTAAGAGAGTAGATATGGTGAAGTGGATATCAATGTGTTGTTGTTTTGTTGTTTTGTTGTTGTGCTTCCATACATAGCTGCGTCTAATAACCTCTAATAAACGGTCGTGTCCACGACAACAACAAAAAGGAAAATCGTTCTTTTACAATTGCAGAAACACCATTTTGTGAAACTTCGTCGCCACAGACGACACGTGCAAGGGAGGAGCCAGAAAGTGTCAGCACCTCGTCCACCAGCGACAGCTCCACCCCCGGGGCTGCCCAGTGCTCCTGTCTCTGTGCACAAGGCAACGGCACGGAGGTGGGGGACGAGGAGGACTGGGTGTCCGCACACCGCCAGCTGCTGATACCACCTCACACCTTGAGCCGCTACAGGCGAGACAAACACAGTGCCTGGGACGACAGGTCCTCCTCCATCGTCTGCGGCGTCATCGCCATCGTCGTCATCACAGCGATCATCGTCCTGCTGCTTACTCCGGACGTTGTTAACGTCGTCCAGTGGTTCGTCAGGCGGCGACAACCAACGCTGCACCACATCAGGAACATTTAGGGGAGAGAATAATAGTAAGTGTATGGAATGACTCAAAGTGTATGGAATAACAGTGGAGGGAATGACACTAAGTGTATGGAATAACACTAAATGTAGGGAATAACACTAAATGTACGAAATGACACTAAGTGTATGGAATAACACTAAATGTAGGGAATAACACTAAATGTACGAAATGACACTAAGTGTATGGAATAACACTAAATGTAGGGAATAACACTAAATGTACGAAATGACACTAAGTGTATGGAATAACACTAAATGTAGGGAATAACACTAAATGTACGAAATGACACTAAGTGTATGGAATAACACTAAATGTAGGGAATAACACTAAATGTACGAAATGACACTAAGTGTATGGAATAACACTAAATGTAGGGAATAACACTAAATGTACGAAATGACACTAAGTGTATGGAATAACACTAAATGTAGGGAATGACACTAAGTGTATGGAATAACACTAAATGTAGGGAATAACACTAAATGTACGAAATGACACTAAGTGTATGGAATAACACTAAGTGTATGGAATAACACTAAATGTACGAAATGGCACTAAGTGTATGGAATGACACAGTGTATGAAGTAACACTAAGTGCATGGAGTAACAGTGCCTGAATGGCGGTTAGTCAGTACAACATAATCTCGTGAATGTTACGACACTTAATGAAGAGAAGAGAATTTATTACAGAGGAGAGAACTTAGCAAATAGAATAACACTGAGTGTAGAGAATGGCACTTACAAACTAAAACGACTAACACTTTACTACTTTTATTACAACTGCAGTTAGTTTAAAGAACAATGTCTAATGGTGAGGTCCATACTAATTTATTCACTCATAATATTCTGTACAGCAGGCATGTCATACACGAGGCCATTTTCAAGCGCACCTGCCGCCCACACAAAGGACACTGTAGTCATTCACAAAAACGGTTATGTGGGTCTTTTCATACCTTCCTGAACAGTTTAAAAACTTCAGGAAGTTTGCCAGAAGGATTGTGGTAATGTTCGGCTCTACCTCTGGGTGTGAACAGTTATTTTGCTTCCTGAGTATGGCTAGCAACTAAACCACGTGTATGCACATTGTATGTTTCTAATTAAGTAATAAAAATATTTACAATAATGTTTGTTAAATGATTTCAACTAGTTGTCATGTGATGCTTGGTGTAGAGAATGTCAAACTCTCATTAAAATGTCAAAATTGAGTAAAGAAAAGTAAATAGCAAAAACGATAAACAAGAAAAATATTTAAAATTGTGAATTGTGATACAATACTATGTCCCTCATTAATTATGTTATAAACATCGGGAATCGTTAACAATGATACATAAAATAGAGAGGAAACACCGCATAATATATTGTATACAGCACAAAACAACAATTTTACAATATAATAAATCACCTGTCTATTGTCTACACCAGGTGTTCTCAGTCGACTGTGGCCACACACCCAGGGTGCGATATGAAATTTCGAAAAGAGTGCTTTGTGAATTGTTGAGTTTATATTTGATTTTTGAGTTAAAAATTTATTTTTGTTCACTTGGTTTACAATGAATACTGAATATAGTTTACAAATTATGAATCAGACTTAATCTTCTTCCAACATTAGAATATTATTTTACGGAGTGCGAACTGAAACTTCCTAAAGTTGTGGGAGGCAGGAGAGGTTGAGAAGGTGGTGTACACAATGACTACACAGACTAGTGACTAGTCAGACAGCAATCAATGCGATTAACATGGAGTAAAATCTAGTTGACCAAAAACACAGTAATGCTAACAAACATTTAGTTACTAACAATTCAGTAACAACTCAGAGCAAACAACAGACGATGTACAATGTGAGTTGGGAGGTAAGTATGAGTTGTGAGTTGACTGACACCTAGGAGGCTGGTGTGAGTTGTGAGTTGACTGACAGCTAGGAGGCTGGTATGAGTTGTGAGTTGACTGACAGCTAGGAGGCTGGTATGAGTTGTGAGTTGACTGACACCTAGGAGGCTGGTGTGAGTTGTGAGTTGACTGACAGCTAGGAGGCTGGTATGAGTTGTGAGTTGACTGAGAGTTAGGAGGTAAGTATGAGTTGTGAGTTGACTGAGAGTTAGGAGGTAAGTATGAGTTGTGAGTTGACTGACAGCTAGGAGGCTGGTATGAGTTGTGAGTTGACTGACAGCTAGGAGGCTGGTATGAGTTGTGAGTTGACTGACAGCTAGGAGGTAAGTATGAGTTGTGAGTTGACTGACAGCTAGGAGGTAAGTATGAGTTGTGAGTTGACTGAGAGTTAGGAGGTAAGTATGAGTTGTGAGTTGACTGACAGCTAGGAGGCTGGTATGAGTTGTGAGTTGACTGACAGCTAGGAGGCTGGTATGAGTTGTGAGTTGACTGACAGCTAGGAGGCTGGTATGAGTTGTGAGTTGACTGACACCTAGGAGGCCGGTATGAGTTGTGAGTTGACTGACAGCTAGGAGGCTGGTATGAGTTGTGAGTTGACTGACAGCTAGGAGGCTGGTATGAGTTGTGAGTTGACTGACAGCTAGGAGGCTGGTATGAATTGTGAGTTGACTGAGAGCTAGGAGGCTGGTATGAGTTGTGAGTTGACTGACAGCTAGGAGGCTGGTATGAGTTGTGAGTTGACTGACAGCTAGGAGGCTAGTATGAGTTGTGAGTTGACTGACATCTAGGAGGTAAGTATGAGTTGTGAGTTGACTGACATCTAGGAGGTAAGTATGAATTGTGAGTTGACTGACAGCTGGGAGGTAAGTATGAGTTGTGAGTTGACTGACAGCTAGGAGGCTGGTATGAGTTGTGAGTTGACTAACAGCTAGGAGGTAAGTATGAGTTTTGAGTTGACTGACAACTAGGAGGCTGGTATGATTTGTGAGTTGACTGACAGCTAGGAGGTAAGCATGAATTGTGAGTTGACTGACATCTAGGAGGTAAGTATGAGTTGTGAGTTGACTGACAGCTAGGAGGTAAGCATGAATTGTGAGTTGACTGACAGCTAGGAGGTAAGCATGAATTGTGAGTTGACTGACAGCTAGGAGGTAAGTATGAGTTGTGAGTTGACTGACAGCTAGGAGGTAAGTATGAGTTGTGAGTTGACTGACAGCTGGGAGGCTGGTATGAGTTGTGAGTTGACTGACAGCTAGGAGGTAAGTATGAGTTGTGAGTTGACTGACAGCTAGGAGGCTGGTATGAGATGTGAGTTGACTGACAGCTGGGAGGTAAGTATGAGTTGTGAGTTGACTGACAGCTAGGAGGCTGGTATGAGTTGTGAGTTGACTGAGAGCTAGGAGGCTGGTACGAGTTGTGAGTTGACTGACAGCTAGGAGGCTGGTATGAGTTGTGAGTTGACTGACAGCTAGGAGGCTGGTATGAATTGTGAGTTGACTGACAGCTAGGAGGTAAGTATGAATTGTGAGTTGACTGACAGCTGGGAGGTAAGTATGAGTTGTGAGTTAACTGACAGCTAGGAGGCTGGTATGAGTTGTGAGTTGACTGACAACTAGGAGGCTGGTATGATTTGTGAGTTGACTGACAGCTAGGAGGTAAGCATGAATTGTGAGTTGACTGACAGCTAGGAGGTAAGCATGAATTGTGAGTTGACTGACAGCTAGGAGGTAAGTATGAGTTGTGAGTTGACTGACAGCTAGGAGGTAAGTATGAGTTGTGAGTTGACTGACAGCTAGGAGGTAAGCATGAATTGTGAGTTGACTGACAGCTAGGAGGTAAGTATGAGTTGTGAGTTGACTGACAGCTAGGAGGTAAGCATGAATTGTGAGTTGACTGACAGCTAGGAGGTAAGCATGAATTGTGAGTTGACTAACAGCTAGGAGGTAAGTATGAGTTTTGAGTTGACTGACAGCTAGGAGGTAAGTATGAGTTGTGAGTTGACTGACAGCTAGGAGGCTGGTATGAGTTGTGAGTGACTGACAGCTAGGAGGTAAGTATGAGTTGTGAGTTGACTGACAGCTAGGAGGTAAGTATGAATTGTGAGTTGACTGACGGCTGGGAGGTAAGTATGAGTTGTGAGTTGACTGACAGCTAGGAGGCTGGTATGAGTTGTGAGTTGACTAACAGCTAGGAGGTAAGTATGAGTTTTGAGTTGACTGACAACTAGAAGGCTGGTATGATTTGTGAGTTGACTGACAGCTAGGAGGTAAGCATGAATTGTGAGTTGACTGACATCTAGGAGGTAAGTATGAGTTGTGAGTTGACTGACAGCTAGGAGGTAAGCATGAATTGTGAGTTGACTGACAGCTAGGAGGTAAGTATGAGTTGTGAGTTGACTGACAGCTAGGAGGTAAGTATGAGTTGTGAGTTGACTGACAGCTAGGAGGTAAGCATGAATTGTGAGTTGACTGACAGCTAGGAGGTAAGTATGAGTTGTGAGTTGACTGACAGCTAGGAGGTAAGCATGAATTGTGAGTTGACTGACAGCTAGGAGGTAAGCATGAATTGTGAGTTGACTGACAGCTAGGAAGTAAGTATGAGTTGTGAGTTGACTGACAGCTAGGAGGTAAGTATGAGTTGTGAGTTGACTGACAGCTAGGAGGCTGGTATGAGTTGTGAGTGACTGACAGCTAGGAGGTAAGTATGAATTGTGAGTTGACTGACAGCTAGGAGGTAAGTATGAATTGTGAGTTGACTGACAGCTGGGAGGTAAGTATGAGTTGTGATTTGACTGACAGCTAGGAGGCTGGTATGAGTTGTGAGTTGACTAACAGCTAGGAGGTAAGTATGAGTTTTGAGTTGACTGACAACTAGGAGGCTGGTATGATTTGTGAGTTGACTGACAGCTAGGAGGTAAGCATGAATTGTGAGTTGACTGACATCTAGGAGGTAAGTATGAGTTGTGAGTTGACTGACAGCTAGGAGGTAAGCATGAATTGTGAGTTGACTGACAGCTAGGAGGTAAGCATGAATTGTGAGTTGACTGACAGCTAGGAGGTAAGTATGAGTTGTGAGTTGACTGACAGCTAGGAGGTAAGTATGAGTTGTGAGTTGACTGACAGCTGGGAGGCTGGTATGAGTTGTGAGTTGACTGACAGCTAGGAGGTAAGTATGATTTGTGAGTTGACTGACAGCTAGGAGGCTGGTATGAGTTGTGAGTTGACTGACATCTAGGAGGCTGGTATGAGTTGTGAGTTGACTGACAGCTAGGAGGCTGGTATGATTTGTGAGTTGACTGACAGCTAGGAGGTAAGCATGAATTGTGAGTTGACTGACAGCTAGGAGGTAAGCATGAATTGTGAGTTGACTGACAGCTAGGAGGTAAGTATGAGTTGTGAGTTGACTGACAGCTAGGAGGTAAGCATGAATTGTGAGTTGACTGACAGCTAGGAGGTAAGCATGAATTGTGAGTTGACTGACAGCTAGGAGGTAAGTATGAGTTGTGAGTTGACTGACAGCTAGGAGGTAAGTATGAGTTGTGAGTTGACTGACAGCTGGGAGGTAAGTATGAGTTGTGAGTTGACTGACAGCTAGGAGGTAAGCATGAATTGTGAGTTGACTGACAGCTAGGAGGTAAGTATGAGTTGTGAGTTGACTGACAGCTAGGAGGTAAGCATGAATTGTGAGTTGACTGACAGCTAGGAGGTAAGTATGAGTTGTGAGTTGACTGACAGCTAGGAGGTAAGTATGAGTTGTGAGTTGACTGACAGCTGGGAGGTAAGTATGAGTTGTGAGTTGACTGAGTGTCACGACACGGGTGGTGCTGCAGACACACTCACGCCTGACACTTGCGCGTTCTTTCAACAAAACACAAAACGATTGCCTGAGGCTGTCCAAATCATATTACTTCAGTTATCATGTGGCCCAGGACTTTACACCATAAAATATAAACACATAAATTCTTAATACATGTCCACTATCAACTTCTCAAAACAGTCAAATCATCAAAACATCAGTCCGCACTCCAATCGCAGTTATTAAATTCTCAGTCCTTCCCAACAGTTCAAGTTCTCAATGTATACCTTCTAAACGAGACACTATGTCCTCGTCCTGTTCTCTCCCAAAATAACAGTCATCAATGACAGTACTTACAGCGGAGCAGCCAGCTATATTCGGGTAGTCGCCTTTCCTACCTCCAATCTCCCAGAATCCACCAGTTCAAATATCACTATTCATACACATAAAGAACACCAATGACAGATAATCCAAATCATCGCTCTGGTCACCCTTCCCCGGGGGTGAAAAATTAACACTTTGACTGCACACACAGTTCTTTCCGACACTCGACGACGCACACACAGGCCGTGTGGACGAGGGGGTGGGGGGTCACGGGGTTAGCAGCGTAGATACTCCTTGTAGACGTAACGGGGCCGAGAATGCCCCACTGGCCGGCTCGCCAGTCCTCAGTAGTTTAAGATATCCAGACACTGCGGGGTCCGGTCAGTCTCCTGACAACATCGCTTCTCCTCGACGGTAGTACTTTCTCCAGCCGCTGCTGGGTCCGGTAGGCTCCTGGTACTGTCGCCCTCACCATTAAGACCACTTCTCGATGATGTTTTCCACACAGGATCGATTTCTCCTTCAATGTCCTTCTGTCTCGCGTGACTCGGCACGTCTTACCCCTTCTCTCTCTCTCTCTATTTCCTTCTCTCTCTCGCGTGACTCGGCACGTCTTACCACTGTTCTCTATCCTTCTCCTCCCTCCAGTATCCCGGGCCTGAACATCTTTTATAGGATTTCTTTCACTCTCAACTCTACTGCTGAGCAGTGTTCACTAAATTTAACCCTTACTTCTCTACCGATCACATTCATTCCAGCATACCCTCTATCCACACGTGACAATCCTAAGTTGTTAAGGGGTTAACATAGCCTGAAAAAACTATGGCACGGACTGGTCCGTGACACTGAGAGCTAGGAGGTAAGTATGAATTGTGAGTTGACTGACAGCTAGGAGGCTGGTATGAGTTGTGAGTTGACAGACAGCTAGGAGGTAAGTATGAGTTGTGAGTTGACTGACAGTTAGGAGGCTGGTATGAGTTGTGAGCAGACTGAGAGCTAGGAGGCTGGTATGAGTTGTGAGTTGACAGACAGCTAGGAGGTAAGTATGAGTTGTGAGTTGACTGACAGTTAGGAGGCTGGTATGAGTTGTGAGCAGACTGAGAGCTAGGAGGCTGGTGTGAGTTGTGAGCAGACTGAGAGCTAGGAGGCTGGTATGAATTGTGAGTTGACAGACAGCTAGGAGGTAAGTATGAGTTGTGAGTTGACTGACAGTTAGGAGGCTGGTATGAGTTGTGAGCAGACTGAGAGCTAGGAGGCTGGTGTGAGTTGTGAGCAGACTGAGAGCTAGGAGGCTGGTATGAATTGTGAGTTGACAGACAGCTAGGAGGCTGGTATGAGTTGTGAGTTGACAGACAGCTAGGAGGCTAGCCTGTGAAAGCCTCCTACACTACTGAATTACAAAGTTTCTTTTCAGATAACAAAGAAATCTGTCAGCGATGTCGATTCATTTATCCGCTGAACACTTTAGTTTAGTGGGGAGATCCGACATTCAGGTTTGATGGTTTGAAAAATGTCTGTTGACGGATCATAAAACAGGTAAAGCATGCTCTTATGGTTTGCCAGGTTTCGGCCAGAAGATATTTTCCAGTTTTTGCCCGAGTGTAGGCGGACACTCCAGTCAAATATGTGACTCGGTTGAAAAACTATTAATATGATGGTTGTTTATACACTTGCCAGATAATATAGCCAAACCTGATGTTTAATATTATTATGTGTCAATAGTGTTCAAATATAGTATTCAAGTTCCAAGTGTTATTCCTTCTGAAGATTGGTTGCACGGTGAGAGGTCACAGCCAATCTATAGTATGATAGTTAGTTATGAGGGACATGATCCATTCAGAAAGCTATGGAGTCTGGACAAGTACCACAACAACTTCGAACTTTGTCTCTAGTTAAACATAGTTAAAGACTGCTAATTAACCTGGCTAATTTATGAAGGAAGTCAATGAGAAGATTGTGTAGAAAATAATAGTAGGTGGGTCGGTGTGAGGGTGGGCGTAGTTGTGTAGGATCTGTCTCTAGAGAGATTACATTGGCGATGGATACCCGGTAACACGCCATAAAACAACAACAACAACAAAAGAGTAGAGTCAAGCTGTCGCAGTCGGTCATCGTGTTTTCTCAAACTGTAACCCGAAAGCTCCGGACCCTCTCATGCAATTAAATACGAAGCTTTCTTATAAGGCCTTCATCTCGGTATAACTTGCTAGTTTGGTTTTAACATCTACATGTAAACAATACAATGTTTTTCTTCTGTTTTATCAAATTGTAAATAAAAATACTTCACACATGACAGAATTCGAGTTAAGTGCAGTATAACAGTAGAATAATCTTTAACATCACTTATATTTAATTATGGAATTTACTTAAAATAGTATAATATTGTCATAAGTCGTCTGAAAAATAATAAACCTAATGGGATTTTCCCCATTGACTGGGGCCACACATGGACGTGTACAGGCTACCCGACTCTAGTGGCGCACAACACACAGATTACGGGTAGACTGATCATTTTCAAATCACAGAGTTTGGTCACACACATAACTGACTTGACTCGTGATGAAACCTAACTACAGCCAACCACTTAATGGATTCATTTATAAATTAGTTAATAAAGTAGAGGAAAGTTCACAGGCTTCCTTTGAGGGTGGGTGAAGATGGTACCCGGTATAACTTTAATACCAACACACACGTTTATTGTATGGTCGTGGAAAGAGGTTTTGTAGGAGACGAAAGGAAGCTAAACAAGACACTAAATAGGACAGACAGGCAAAAAAACTAAACTAATCATTCTATAGAACCGCTGGCAACATTTTGAAACTACGATGGAAGGGGCGCAATTCATCATAATAATTGATTCGTCAACTGTACAGTGGCTTCCCCTTAGCTAGGACCTATGTTAGTCCTCAGTTACAGAAATTGTGTAGTTTGAGACATTCTTCTTTAGGTGAATGTTACATGTAATAGAATTTATTAATATCAAACACACGCGTCCGTGTGAGAGAGAGAGACAGAGAGACAGAGAGAGAGACAGCGTATGTGTGTGTGTGTGTGTGTGAGAGAGACACACACACACACAGAGAGAAAGCGTGTGTGTGTGTGTGTGTGTGTGTGTGTGTGTGAGAGAGAGAGAGAGAGAGGGGAGCAGAGAGAGACAGCGTGAGAGAGAGAGAGAGAGAGAGAAAGAGATTCAACATGTATTGTAAGTTTGTCCTCGTCTAATGAAGGAAATAAATATTTATTTCTTGGGCGAAGGACTATTGATTCGTCTCGTGCACAGTACAATGCTGCTAACACTAACAACTAAAGCAGTTGTCGAAAAAAATATTCCCAAACCAACTCAGACAAGTCAACCCACCTGCACTTGAAGGAAGCACTAAAGAGAAGACATTTTTGGACAAAGCAAATCTTTTGTGGATTCCAAGGTTGGCTAAGTTGGCAGTGTAGTAGATGGTAGTTGGCAGTGTAGTAGATGGTAGTTGGCAGTGTAGTAGATGGTAAAGGCAGTGTAGTAGATGGTAGTTGGCAGTGTAGTAGATGGTAAAGGCAGTGTAGTAGATGGTAGTTGGCAGTGTAGTAGATGGTAGTTGGCAGTGTAGTAGATGGTAGTTGGCAGTGTAGTAGATGGTAAAGGCAGTGTAGTAGATGGTAGTTGGCAGTGTAGTAGATGGTAAAGGCAGTGTAGTAGATGGTAGTTGGCAGTGTAGTAGATGGTAGTTGGCAGTGTAGTAGATGGTAGTTGGCAGTGTAGTAGATGGTAAAGGGAGTGTAGTAGATGGTAGTTGGGAGTGTAGTAGATGGTAGTTGGCAGTGTAGTAGATGGTAAAGGTAGTGTAGTAGATGGTAGTTGAGAGTGTAGTAGATGGTAGTTGGGAGTGTAGTAGATGGTAGTTGGCAGTGTAGTAGATGGTAGTTGGGAGTGTAGTAGATGGTAGTTGGCAGTGTAGTAGATGGTAGTTGGCAGTGTAGTAGATGGTAGTTGGCAGTGTAGTAGATGGTAAAGGGAGTGTAGTAGATGATAGTTGGCAGTGTAGTAGATGGTAAAGGGAGTGTAGTAGATGGTAGTTGGCAGTGTAGTAGATGGTAGTTGGGAGTGTAGTAGATGGTAAAGGAAGACAATGTTAGTCACTAGATAAGGTAGGCATCCGACGAGTAAGAGCCTGAATTTTAGTCGAAATCTTTCTTTGGGAACTTTCCTCCTCTTTCCTAGAACAACAAAAGAGGAAGGGACAGAATGGTGCTGGTGCTTTTGGAACAGCGACTAACCAATGGTCTGGTGAGATTATTTAGTTAGTATTTAGTTACACAGTGGCTCAGTCCAGTTGTAGACTACATGGTTTATTTATCATGTAGTGTACAGTAGATGTTCTCACCACTCAGTGTTTGCATAATGTTTTTATTCCTCAGTGTGCAGGGAGATACTCACTCTCAATGATTTACCTGTCAGTGTCACGTGATAAACTCTTCCATCAGCCAGCTGATTGGTCATTTCCAATGTGTAGCAGGTCACTTTTGGGAAGCCTGTCGTATCTGAGCGAATTCTCCCTATCAACACAACAGATGTGGGATCGGATTTATTTGGGGACACAGACAAGAGAAGGAGATTATACCTATACATTGTTTCCCCATCGCTCATTGACTTATTCTACACAATTCCAAACCATTCTAACGCCGAGGGTTTAGGCAGTGAAGGTAATAGTCACTTGGTTATTTGGTTTCCCAGGAAAGTGCTTCCGCCTACACCTGCCAACAGAGGACACAGGTAGACAGTACAGTAAAGGCAACACTAACACAGTCGGCAATAAATCCTTTGATGTGGCCTGTCTTTGATGTTTGTCGATGTGACGATGTACACACAGCAGGTGACCGCGGGACGAGAAGAAAGTCTTCCACACCACTGGTGAGATATTCTAGTCGTAAGGGGCAGGCGTGGGACTCATTATTATGTCTAGTTTGCTTTTCCAAGACATTTACCAACTGAGGCAATTGTTTGAAGACCGAATCAACAAAATCCAATCCATATGTCGATCTTGTCGGATAAACTGTAGGAGACAGTCAAACAAGTGTAAATATGTGTTTCTGCTACATTATGTCGATCATATCACTCTGATTACAACATTGATTGCTTCAAACAAGTTTAAACTCACAAAGATGCACACACACACACACACACACACACAAACACTTATTTGTCTTTCTTGTATGCATGCGTGCCTGTATGTGTGTGTTTGTAAACTTCGAAAATGAATGCGCTCATGACTATTTCTCGTCTCTCCATGATATTATTATGATTCATCACAGCCTACGACCCCCCACCCTCTCCTCATCGCACTTTGCTACATCTTGGGAGTCGTCTGTCCAACCTGCGTTATCGACACCAACATCCACAAGACATTTACCTGCACAGGTGACGACTTTCACATCTTCATGGCAGCTTTTAGATGCTCTTCAACTTGTATTTGCTGTCACGCCATCCCCTGTCCTCCTTCGACAAACATCTTGATCCCTTCTCATTAGAACTCAAGTTCCTCGACGGCCAGTTGTGAATGATGCGAGGAATTGATCGTTGTATCGAGCAGCTAAACATCATCGTCTACAAAACGCCGGCATTTAAGTGACCCGTGACTGTACCACGCTCGCCATGCTTGTGCCGTCTAGTCAAAGAGTTGTAAGTGAGGATTTAATATACTACTACTACTAATAATAGTATTGTGGACGTATCATCCCTTCAAAGACTTGTGTTTGCATTCTTTATGTCATCTTGGTCGAGAAGACTAATTTCAGAGACGAATGGCGCACTGTACATTTTCTAAGAAGAAAGACTCGACGAGGGGAGAAGATGAGACACTGGAGAGCAGTCCACGTGATCACGTGAACGTTAAGATATGACTGAAATTAATTGACAGGACGTGTAGATTCTTTGCAGTTTATTTTAAATGAACTATCACTGAAACATCGCAAAAAGTATTTAAATAAAACAGAATTGACTTTGAATGTTATGGCACACGGCAAGAAGCCGAGCGTTTGTTTGTAGACGTCGTCTGGTCGGTTGAATGCTGATGACAGAAGCCCAGGATGTCTGCAAGGATGACATTTGTTGACAGCACGTCTCATGTTACTTACGGGATGAGATCCGATGCCACAGACACTAACACCACAGCCAGCGCTGTATCCACAGGCTGTAGGTTTTACGTTAAGAAACAAGTGGCCTACGACTCCAGTGACGTCATTTCCGCCTTTACCTTGCGCGTGCTGGAGATGGTCGTCTACTGCGGAATCATGCCGGTCCTGATGGTGGTGGGGGTCGTCACCAACAGTCTCAGCTGCATCGTGTTTTACAGGTTGGCAAATCTTATTCATCTCTTGTTTGATATGCGATAACATTTTATAATGAATTGTGTTGTTGTATCTACCTCAGATAACACCTACCCGCGCTATTGTCAGCAGTTATCGCAATAGTAATCGTCGTCGTTAATACAGTGCTGCACTGTAGTCACTGTCGGGGTTAGTCTTCTTTGAGGGGAAGAGCTGGTAGGAGAGTATGGGGGGGGGATTGCCAGCTAGCGCCTTACTATTGTCTGTTACATACACGAAGTCAGGGACAGGGACGACCTTATGAACTTTTGTAAAGTCTGTGTGGACATTTCTCTTTTGATGAGGGAAATAGTCTTTTTCAAGAAGCATTTAAAAGACAACGATAACGTGAAGACTTATTTCAGACCGAAGTAGTCCAGAATATTATTGTTCACAAACAACAGAAAGAGAGCGTGGTGTCAGCGACTCAATTTTCACAGGGCGTCTACTTTAGTTTCTTCAAATATGTTCACCTTCGGTAAATTTGCAGCCAGTTACCAAGCAATCACCTTTAAACATTCACCTTAATTTTCTTCCTTTGAACTTACTGACCATGTGACCTTACTATTTAGGAGTGACTACATTCCCTGACTTTCTGAGTGTGTACCTTGTCTACAGTGGATTGGTTAACTTCCTTACCAAATATCAAAAAATAATATTCAAAAGTAGGAGATTGCTTGAAAAGAGAATACACTCCCTTGAGGGGACTATCTGTCAGTGTCAGAGGAGAATATATTACTTCATGAAAGGTGAGTTTTGTGTTTTTGTCAGAAGAGAGTAGGTTTCTTCACTGAGGATAATTCATCTGACACTGTAGGCTGTCAGTAAGGAGGTCGATAACCGAACTGTTAGTGCTGCCATCTGTTGGCAGACTGGGCTTGCGAGGGAGAATCAACCTGTGTCTGCTGCTTCTCTCCCTCTCTGACCTCACCTTCCTCGTCCTGCAGACGTCCGTCCGTCTGACCCTCGTGATGCTGACGTCACTGCACGGCCGGCTGGGCGCTTCTGTATGGCAACACACAGTCACCAAATATCACATTGTCAGGAAGGTAGACGAGCAGTGGTTTCACACTAATTCCAGTTGTGCTTGGCTCTAAACACATTCCCTATGGTGGACCTGCTTGCTACCGCTTAGTGCAGGGCTCTGCGATGCTTGCTGCCTCCCCCCTCCGTCCTAACATACACTAGTACAGATCAAAGAACTGAAATGAACGGGTATGCGTGTGCCTGTAGATGTGAGGAGTGTTGAGTGTAAAGGTGTGTGGGTCGTTGGGTAGGTAGGTGGGGTGGGAGGTGTTCGAGTGAGAGTGTGTGCATTCTGTGTCAGTATGGTATGATTGTGTGTCTACACAGTGCATATATGTGTGGATGTAAGTATATATATATATATATGTGTGTGTGTGTGTGTGTGTGTTTTGCGATGGTCAAGAACTGGTTTATCGTGACCAAATGGTTGGAGACATTACTTCTCATTTTCACAAACACGATGATCATCTATATCACATCAATATATCTTCAGAAAGCTAAGCTACATTCTCTATAACATTATGCGATGTTTCTTTTACTGTGTCCGGTCTGTAGGCCACCATTTTTCTCTTCATGTCCAACTTTCTGACCACGCTGACGGCCGTGGAGCGACTGGTCAGCATCTTACATCCACTCAAGGCCCGCAACTTGTGCAGCTTGAAAGTAGTCGTCGCCGGCATCGTCACCGTCTTTATCTTCGTTATCAGCTACTTCATAATGAACGGGTTTGAATTTGAAGTCAGCTGTTTTTACGACCTCGAGTTGAGAACAATATTATATGAGATCGGGTCGTCCAGGTAACTTCCGACTCTTCATATGTTTGTTCTTTTTCTATGTGTTTTTATATCTTTCTTTCTTTCTTTCTTTCTTTCTTTCTTTCTTTCTTTCTTTCTTTCTTTCTTTCTTTCTTTCTTTCGGTAGATTTTTTTTGTTTTGTTCACTGCCACCTTCATACTCATTTTCCTATCACGTCTTTTTTCCCACAAGTTTGTATTTTATTAGATGAGTCTAGTTCAGTGTTTAGTACTACGTGCGCTGCACACGCTACTTTAATAAACTGGTTGACAGCAACCAAATTGTCCGTCCTCATCCCTCGTTACTAAAACAGTTTCTAGCCTAACCTCCTTAAAAGAATTAATAAATAACTCCTAGGTTTTAATTAGGATTGTTTTCTTTAATTTATCTTTAAAAGCTTTTACCTGGGACACCCTGTCTTTTTCGACACTTTGGACAACATCATCGTCATCTTCGGATTCCCAGTCCTGTCGCTGCTCTTGCTGACCGTGTGTACAGTCATCATTAAGCATCGCCTGAGATCAGCCAATAGCTGGCGTCAGCAGGTGACCGGCAGCCAATCGCCAGGCGGGATGACAATCAGTAAGGCGGAGGCCAAGTTGCACACGATGCTGGTGGCTGTCTGCTGTCTACACATCGTCTGCGTCCTGCCGGCCATCCTCAAGGATGCCATGAAATTCTGGCCAGAGTTCAGTTTGACTGGGAGATTTGGGTAATAAGACTTGTCCTTTCCTTGTCTTCATCACGAGCTTCTGACCGTGTGGTCAATATTTAATTTGCAATTAATTAGTCTTAATGTATTCCCATGGTATTTTTTGCAAAAGAAGTTTTAGCCTGTAGGCAGTGGTTGAGTCGTCTGATGGTAGTGGTCGTCTGATGGTAGTGGTCAGTCAGTTTGTTCTGAGGTGTGGCGTTGTGATCTCTTTACAGACGTTCAAATCCCGCCATTTCTTTTTTTCATTTTTTGATTTTCTTTTGTTCGTTGGTATTTGCATTCTCGTCTACGTGGTTAATGAAGGAAGTCGTTAGGTAAAACACACCTTGCTGTTACACTACAAATAATTTTGTTTCACGCTTCTCCAGAAATTTGTTCAACGCTGTTGTGGCTGTCAAAGATGCTGCAGCCAGTGTCAACAGCACCTTCAGGTTCGTATTCTACGTCACACAAGGATCACAGTTCCGCCGAACCCTCTTGTCTCTTCTTGGCCTCCGAAAGTCGACGAGTTCTTAAGTTACCCTCGACTACACTACAGCTCGTAACCCACGACACTTGCTCTCAATTTGTGCTTAAAATAAAGCAAATCGTTTCAGATGCCAGTCAAAGCTTTCTTTGTGTCTTGACTGAAGACTAAAGCGAGAGTGAGAGTGAGTATCAGTCACAATGTAAAGGATGGATGATTGTATTCACAGTAAAAAAAATGTCTGTCTGTAAGCTGTCCTGTCTTTTTGTCTACACACCCGACAGCTGCCCTGTGCTTCTGCCTGCATGCATTTCAGATGCACTGTCTTCCTGTCTACATGTCTGTCTATCGTCAGTCCTCTCTATCTATCAGTTATCCTGTCCTCACGTCTACATACCCGTCAGGTGTCCTGTCTTCCTGTTTGGTTGCCCGCCTCTCAACTCTGCTGTCTTCCTGTCTATTTGATTGTCTTTCAGCTCTTTCCATGCGTGTCTATCTGTACTGTTTACAAGACGGTCTGCCAGCTGTCCTGTTCTCCTGTCTATATATTTACATGCCTGTCTGCTGTCCTGTCTTCCTGTCTACATGTCTACATACCTGTCCACTGCCCCTTCTTGTTGTCTACATATCCTGTCCGCCTACCCGCTGTCTTTATTGTCTGTGTGCGGTATACCTGCTTTCCTGTCAAGGAAGTATAGCCTGACACGAGAGAAAGTGAGAGAGAAAAATAGTGAAGAAGGTAGAGGACGGAGCGTGTTCCTAAAGGAACATACTAGAAGAGGTTAACGAGACACTATGAGCAGTATACAGGTGGTTGCTCCAAGTTGCAGCAGCCCACGTGAACTCTGGTCTCTGTAACAGTCATCCGCTAACGAGCAGACCTCGGAGTGAAGTTGTGAAAAACTCCCAGCCAGGTATTGTTTTAATTAAAATACACTGATTGCTTTGTAAGCGTGTCGTGCAATCTATTTTATCTTATCGTATTGTTGTCAACAAGGCTAATCGCACTCATTTTTGCTAATCGCTCAACGAAACTAATTGTTGTATGATTACTGCGAAAATATCGTCTTGTCTTTACGACAACGTTTGGAACTGTAACCTTACCACACACACACACACACACACACACACACACACACACACACACACACACACACACACACACACACACACACACACACACACGCAAGCACGCACGCACGCACGCACACACATTTAATAAAAGACACAACACTTGAAATGCATGTCTCAACGTTCCTTAAATTTAATTACTGCAAGGTCTGAAGTAGCAGAATAGAAAACGGCAGCATTTGGAATAATAATAATAATAATAGATCGTATTTTTTATATCGGGATCGTGGCTGGGACTGGGATCGCAATATACTAGGCAGCAAT
The DNA here is from genome assembly GCA_004794655.1 of Marisa cornuarietis. NCBI lineage: Eukaryota > Metazoa > Mollusca > Gastropoda > Architaenioglossa > Ampullariidae > Marisa > Marisa cornuarietis. The sequence continues at coordinate 332,782 of SMMW01000641.1, read as the reverse complement.
TAATTAGAAAGAAACTGGTTTTGGTGCACATAATAATAATAAAAACTTTTTATTTTTCATTACTGAAGGCACTAAACCAGTCATTTGCTGAGCGGGGTTGGGGTCTAGGGGAACCTTCGATGTAGACTACAAAGTAAACAAATATGAGCAACAGCAGAAAATGCGCTCTGATGCTGTTAAAAAATTATTAAATAACCCTCGTTTAGTCTCGGAGAAAAACGTTGGATGTTCTATCCTCATAAATGCGATAAATAGGCAGGGAAACATCAATAACTGCAGAGTTCTGCATCTTTGATTTGATGTTACACATCTGGTGCAGCTAACAGAAGAAGTGACGCCCTCGGCGAGTGGGGAAGATGCTTACGACGATGGAAGGGAAGACCACTCTTACCATGACGCAGGACGTCAACAAAGGGAAAGAAGCCTGTCTGATCGTTCCCGAGGTGCAGTACCTGCCTTGCACCAACTCCTCCAGCGTGATGTCCCTGGAGACCCGGGAGTTGTTAGAGAATGTGGTGTATGTCGCCATCTTGCCGCTGGTGTTTGTCACTGGCACGCTCACCAACACCCTCACCCTCCTCATATTCCTCCGCCAGGGGCAGCGAGACCACGTGACCGCCACGCTGTTCTGCCTGGGTGTGGCCGACGTGCTGTACCTGGTGGTCATCAGCCTCCGCTACAACGAGAAGATGGTGTCACTGGTGCTGGGCTCGTGGTGGTACGACCTGTGGCTGCAGAACCTGGTGAGGTATCGTCTGGTGGCCGTGCAGGCAGGCTTCTCGCTGGCCTCCAACTTCATCAGCACGTTCATCGCCGTCGATCGCTGTCTCTGCGTCTTATTTCCTTTGCACCTACAGCGCCTGCGTGTTAGCTTCAAAACTACGATCGGGCTTGTGCTCACGGGATGCGTCGTAAACTGCTTGGGCATCCAAAGCCTCGCTTTCATGTACGATGTCACCTGCGCGGTGTATGTCGGGAAGACGATGAACACTACTGACGTCATTATCATCCCATCGACGTTTTACAAGGAGAACAAAATGTTGATGGATGTTCTTGATGTCTTCGTCTTCTCCACACTGGTCCCTGGAGGCTCCCTCGTCATCATCGCATGCTCCACTGTCGTCACCGCCGTTCAGCTGCCGGCTGGCGGTCAAGTGGCGAGGCCGCAGCAGGAGCAACGCCTCTGCTATGAGTGTCAAGGAGACGGCCCTCACCCGGATGCTGATCGTCGTTTCCGGTATCTACATGGTGTGCGTGGGTCCGCGGGTGCTGCTGTCGTTGCTGAGGTTCGTGGTGCCGGGATTTCAGGTGTGGGGGCGCCACTGTAATCTTGTTGTTACGACAGACGCGTTGATGAATGTTTTGCTGGCCTTCAACTCTGCTGTCAACTTTTTCGTGTACGCCACTTTGAGTTCAAAGTTCAAGGACACTTTGGAGAAAACTTTGTGTTGTAATACAAGGTGTAGCACCTGGTGCTTTCCTGTCGTACTTGTGACAATAAGGCGACAAAAGTGAAGGAATGTTTAGTTGCTCTGATCGAACCCCAACCTTATATATACGTGCATGTATCCTGGCAACCAAAACATAAAAAGTGAAGACAGATTCATTTCAGACTCGGAGACCGTGTGGGAGACAAGTCAGGTCGTACATTAATGTACATTACACTTTTATTATTTTATTTTCTCTTTGTTTCTCTTCTTTATTTTTGGTAAACTGTTTACTTTTGGATTTTTATTACGAAATGCTAACACAGTGTTGTATGGTTAGGAGCGAAAGACATATCAAAGCATCAAACATCACAAAAATGAAACACACAAAACAAATAAGCTGCTGCATACTATATTACTAGGCTCCATGTGTATGGGGACATCAGAAGCTGGTTAAAACAGTCATTTTGTCTCCGTGCTGTGAGCTTACATGGCTAGTCTCCATCAGTTAAAACAAACAGCAAGAAAAGTGTGCAGCCTAAATAGACAAGGTAGACACTGAGGAAGTCACATCTTTCTTTTGAAAGTGAACAGATTTTGTCCACCCTATTCCCTGATATTGTTACCACTCTTTCCTGACGCAGGCGACTCAGACAAATATTCTCAAATACTTCTCTGTGTGTTTTCTCTCCCACCAACAGAAAAGAGTCGGGAAATGGCTGACTGTCACTTCGTGCTTCCCGACAAATAGCAATTTACATCATGTGCGATCGGCATATGGAAACTTTCTTCGTTAACATTTACATTCTCGTCCACAACTTTCTCGGATGTCTCGTCGGCAGGTAGACATATGGACACGTGACAGCTGGGGGACAGAATTAGCCACAAACAAACATCCGTGTTCGTTACCCTGTGGTGTACTGAAAATCTGACCTCAGAGAAGAAAATCCCCTTCCCCCGAAAAAAACCCCAAAACAAAAACGATATTAGCATACAAGGTGCATAAGCCATGACTAAATATTGCTTATCTGTGTGTTTGATGGTAATTGTGATGCAGTAAACATGTGGCTGGTGTCAACACTCCCTACACTCCACAGCAGGGTGTGTATCTTTTGTAGTCTGGTAACCCCAGTGAACACAGACATACTGTACACAGGACACTAGTCGACACAATATATCGAGATACATTGTAAAACTCATTAGTAATCAGTAATATGCACAGGAACATGTGATAAACACTGTGAACAACACTACAATGCAGTGAAATGTTTATTAGTGTATAAACAACAACAACAACCCACATTCAATAACGATGCCGGCTGCACAACATACAAAACACTTTCATACAAACACCCAAACATGGTGCACACCACAAGTTCAGACCGTATTCAGCTGCAATTGTTGTAAATAAGATAAAACTGTGTTCGCTGGCCTTCCGCCTCCCTCGGTACATTCTAGTCGACAATACGATAATTGTTTCAACACACAGTGGGAGACAAGCTACTGAATATGAATAGATTGTTTATTCGTCAAAGTCAACAATAACATAAAAAAAGATTTTTTTGCGTGGTAGATCAGACGACCACAGTGATCGCTGTGGGATATAAACAAATCATACGATAAACAGACCACCACGTGACTTGACAGACGGACTCCTAGACCTCCACCAACAGCCGTCAGACGGACCCCTCGACCTCCACCAACAGCCGTCAGACGGACCCCTCGACCTCCACCAACAGCCGTCAGACGGACCCCTCGACCTCCACCAACAGCCGACTATTGCAATGAGACAACTCGACCACTGCCTACACTTTAGAGCGTCTTCTGCATCAACACCATGGTGATGTACACGAGTCCAGTTTTTGTTAAAATAACACCATGGTGATGTACTGAGTCCAGTTTGTGTTAAAATAACAACACCATGGTGATGTACACGAGTCCAGTATGTGTTAAAATAACAACACCATGGTGACGTACTGAGTCCAGTTGTGTTAAAATAACAACACCATGGTGATGTACACGAGTCCAGTATGTGTTAAAATAACAACACCATGGTGATGTACTGAGTCCAGTTTGTGTTAAAATAACAACACCATGGTGATGTACACGAGTCCAGTATGTGTTAAAATAACAACACCATGGTGATGTACACGGGTCCAGTATGTGTTAAAATAACAACACCATGGTGATGTACTGAGTCCAGTTTGTGTTAAAATAACAACACCATGGTGATGTACACGAGTCCAGTATGTGTTAAAATAACAACACCATGGTGATGTACACGGGTCCAGTATGTGTTAAAATAACAACACCATGGTAATGTACTGAGTCCAGTATGTGTTAAAATCACAACACAATGGTGATGTACACGAGTCCAGTATGTGTTAAAATAACAACACCATGGTAGTGTACACGAGTCCAGTATGTGTTAAAATAACAACACCATGATGAGTCCAGTATGTGTTAAAATAACAAAACCATGGTAGTGTACACGAGTCCAGTATGTGTTAAAATAACAACACCATGGTGAGTCCAGTATGTGTTAAAATAACACCATGGTGATATACACGAGTCCAGTTTGTGTTAAAATGACAACACCATAGTGATGTACACGAGTCCAGTATGTGTTAAAATAACAACACCATGGTGAGTCCAGTATGTGTTAAAATAACACCATGGTGATGTACACGAGTCCAGTTTGTATTAAAATGACAACACCATAGTGATGTACACGAGTCCAGTATGTGTTAAAATAAGAACACCATGGTGAGTCCAGTATGTGTTAAAATAACACCATGGTGATGTACACGAGTCCAGTTTGTGTTAAAATGACAACACCATAGTGATGTACTGAGTCCAGTATGTGTTAAAATAACAACACCATGGTGATGTACTGAGTCCAGTATGTGTTAAAATAACAACACCATGGTGAGTCCAGTATGTGTTGAATAACAACACCATGGTGATGTACTGAGTCCAGTTTGTGTTAAAATAACAACACCATAGTGATGTACTGAGTCCAGTATGTGTTAAAATAACAACACCATGGTGATGTACTGAGTTTAGTATGTGTTAAAATAACAACACCATGGTGATGTACACGAGTCCAGTTTGTGTTAAAATGCATTTTTTAAATGAAAAAAAGAATAAATGTTGATCGGTTAACATTCAAAATGTCTTTAATTTATATTTGTTAAATTGCTGGCTTGAGTTGAGATTTCATCAGTAGCTATAGTCATTGAGATCTCGTCAATAATTCTGGCGACGTCGGTTGTTGTTTTTTTAATTATTCAAGTCGCTGAAACAATCCGTCGTCATTTGATCCCAGAGTCTCTGTTGTCTGCTTGTCAAGACCTCAAGTTCGTCTCTGGAATAGATTCTGAGAACAGTGGTCATCGCTGTAACTGTTTGTCGGTTTAGATCAGCTCGGACCTGTTTTGGGTTGAGACGGGAAATCTTTCTGAAAACGATTTGTCAGCGACCCTTGCACCGCGTCTACACGGCTTTAAAAAGTTTTGTAAAAACTTTCCCAAATTTGCTTGTACAAAGCAGTTTTGAGTTTGAGACATGTTGTGTAGCTGTTACCTGAGTACTAATACTGTTCATTCACTTTACTCACAATGTACTTCGCCGGGAGCTCAAAGTTCATCTGGTTTTGTATGAAGGACTCACTGAAACTACCGCGGCACGGGTTTGCTGGACGATATTTTCTTCAAACTCTCCCACGGGTGTCTAGTTACTTTGTCATCTCAGATCGTGTTTCCACATATTCATTAAGGTATCCTCATTTCAAATGTGTACCCTCAGGAGTCAGCAGGATAACGCTAAATATAGAATCATCACTGTCATCACATGGACTCGGTGTTTTCCTCAAATACTCAGTAACATCGTTGATGCTAGTTTTACTGTTAATTGAAAGTAAAACCAGAAGGTGGGATGGTTGGGGAGGGGGCTACACAGCAACTTCACAGAGGCCTAAATGTTCAGTGGAAAAGAAACTATTATTAGCCTTCACATGGATGTGATGCCAGTCACTAAAGACAGAAATGCCGAGCTCTACAACTCGATGTAATGTGTTTAATTTGCAGTAGTTCAGTCCCTGGAATAATGAGACACAAATCCTTCCCAACTGTCAAACTGCTACATCATCAAGTGTAGCACATAACTGTTACACAGTCTGTGAGGCTATCAACTCGATGATTCAAGGTGGAGCTTTATTTACCACTCGGTTCTACATGTGTTGTTACTAGTCTTCCTGCTTAGTCTCCTTCGTCAAAACCCAGCAGTAATCCTAAACATAACCAACCTCAACACCAGACCCTGTCCATTGGTCCAGAGGTTCAAATGGTTATCTGTGAAGTGTGGGGAGACACGATTGTGTGACCACGTGCACACTTAAGTTGACTTTCAGACGAAGAGGACTGACCAACAGTTCAAAACTTAATGTCAAAAAATTAACTAACTTCAAGACATACGATAAAAAAGATGATGATGAGGATGTTCACTAACGAAGGTGTTGCGCAGCTAGAGATGTGAGCCAGAGAACATTCTCGTGTATCTTGTCACTGAGCTTTGTCTCACCCCGGCATAGGGACACAAGAAACTGTCTTTACCCTCGGCATGGAGCAGCGATTATCGATGGATGAGTGCAGCTGTGTCTGGTTTGTGGAGGTACAAACATGGAAACTATCGTCGAGTGTCGCCTGCTGCTCGGTTTTGGACGATGAGGAACTGAGTGTCTGCTTGACGATGACATGACATGAAGACGAGCTGAACGCCAGGAGCACATTGTCTTGTAATAATTAATTACAGGAAGAGTGATCCCATCAACACCCACTACCCTGCTTCGCTTTCTTCGTTGGCTGATCAGTGACAGGATCGCAAACTGAACTGTCTTTGCTGTAAATATTTCCATCACTGTGCTCCTCATTACCTATTTTCATGCCTCAACCTCCAGATTACATTCCACCCACTTGGTTCAGCGGCTGATACACCCCGACTCCAGAACCTCCACACGACACGGGTCCCTCCACTTAGAATGCTCCCCCCCCCCATTGCCACTCCTCCTGGCTGTCTCTGTCAAAGGTTGCAGACGGCAGCGACTCATGTCCTGATAATGTATTTTAAACACCTCCCAGCCCCTCTGCCTCTAATGGCTTCAGCGGGCTTTACAACCTCATCAACCTAACGAGAGTCTGTTACTGTCATCACTTGCTGATCCACTTCCCCAGAGGTCGGACGATGGAGTCGTGAAAGACAAGTAACGACACACGACGAGTTAGCATCGAGCTGACAAAGATAACTTAAAAAATAAAATAAGTAGTCGTGTGCAGACTCTCACATCAATTAACCGAGCAATAATTACAATGCAAGAAATAATAAAGAACCCTTAGACCTTAGCACCGACATCGATAGACAACCAGAATTTGCAATTCTCTGTGTAGTGTGTGTGTGTGTGTGTGTGTGTGTGTGTGTGTGTGTGTGTGTGTGTGTGTGTGTGTGTGTGCGCGCGCGCGCGCGCTCGCGCGCGGTTACAGCAAAAATATTTTATTTTTATATTTTGATTTATTATATTATTTTAAAGTTTTCTTCTGTGAAAATAGGACATTTTAAAAACAGTTTCAAAACGCTTTGTTTTGGGTGGTCAATAACACCATCAATAACATTTCTGTCGTCAGCAGACTCGCATATTTGATTTACAGATAAACATTGACTTTGAAAACACCAGACCATATTTTGGTCTTGTCGATTGTTTCGTCCTTTATTTTAAAAAGAAAATGGTAAAAAAAATAATTATTTCAGCGATGGAACTTTTAATAACTTTGAAACAAGGCAACTTTTTTTGGTGAACAAAATTATTTTGACGCTCTTGATGTTTGTGAGGCATTCAACAGAAATGTACTGTCGACATCACAGTACCTACAACAATGTTCCTATAGGTTATAAATGTACTGTCGACATCACAGTACCTACAACAATGTTGCTATAGGTTATAAATGTACTGTCGACATCACAGTACCTACAACAATGTTCCTATAGGTTATAAATGTACCACCATGACAGCTAGGGATGGTAACTAGGATTTCTCCAAGATATGCGAGGAACTAGTGGACTCGACTTGTACACAAACATTAGAGGAGCATGAACCTGTCATATGACACGTCACCTGCAGCAGGGGCCACTCCGTCGTCTCAGTCCGGGTGTCTGATAGTTTCTCAGAATGTTTATATTCCATGTAATCATGTCGAAGGTATCTTCACACCTGAGTTTCGAGAAACCTTCAAAAAAGTTGTATATATCGGGTTTATTCCATTAGCTTTCGTTATTGGCGCGATTACTAATGTTCTCAACTGTCTCGTCTTCTGCAGACAGGGGTTGAGCGACCGCATCAACCTGTGTCTGTTCAGTCTGGCGCTGTCCGACCTGGTGTACCTCACAGGCCTGTCAGCCAGGCACCTGGAGAAGCCGCTGGCAGTGATTGTAGGCAAGTGGATCGCCCCTCTGTGGCTGGAGAAACTGATTCAGTATCGTCTGCTCGCCATGCACTCAGGCTTCGTCCTCGTGTCCAACTTCCTCACCAGCCTCATCTCGGTAGAGCGATGCATGTGCGTGGTGAGTCCACTCAAGGCACGTGCATACCTGCCCATATGGATCATGCTGACTTTCATCATCGTCGGGAGTGCTCTTATCTTGACGGGCACCCAGTTCCTCTCCTTTATGTACGACGTGGCGTGTACTGTGTACATCGGGCCTGAGAGAAACGTGTCGGATGTCATGATTATATCCTCCAGCATTTATCGTGACAACCGCCTCCTGATGGACGTCCTCGACACTTTCGTCTTCGCTTCTATCGTCCCCAACACCTCTCTCATCGTCACGGCCGTCACTACTGTCATCACGGCTGTGAAGTTAAAGACCGTCTTGCGCCAGCGGAAGCAGCTCGCCTGCAGCCAAGGAATCAGTCTCAAAGAGGCGGCGGTGACCCGGATGTTGATCGTCATTTCCGGTATCTACATTGCATGCGTCAGCCCTCGAGTCGTGCATTCCGTTGTGCAGTTTACTGTTGCCGAGTTCCGAGTGTGGGGTAACCTCTGTAACATTGTGGTTGTTTACGAATCGGCGATGAACGCTTTGCTGGCATTTCACTCGGCTGTAAACTTCTTCGTCTACTTCACGATGGGCACGCGCTTCAGGCTCACACTCAGACGCTCCACGTGCAGTCGGGTCACGTCGGAGGTCGTCACATCGACAGCAAGTCAGTGACCACAGAGCTCGCCACCTTCAGCAACATGAGATGACCATTCCTCAAACCAGTCATTGGATAAGAATTCTTTATCGTCAAGCAAGGTCTTTCACAACTTCATTTTTGTATCAGTAGAAGTGACTAAGAAGCTAGCAAGTGGAGTCTCCTGCTGAGGAATTTAGATCGCAAAACACCGGACTTTGTGTTAGTTTACCATCGTACGCTTTAAAACCACGTCTAAGCCTCGTGCTGCCATTATATTCTTAACTTCATTTCACGTTCTGGCCGATTTTCTTAACTTTGAATAAATGTGGCCAAGAAGCAAATATCTGCGGCCTGAGACTCAGCAGAAACACAGCAATATCTCTATAATCAGTGCAACCATTAATAGATATAGTAAGTATTTTCGAATAAAAGTCATCATATTAAATTATTAATGTAGTAAATTTTCATTTGAAGCACCATGGGTCCTTGTCTGTATCTGTAGTGGATTAGGCGATGTCCTTAAGTATGCAGTATGTCTTTAAGTAGACTGGTCTCCAGTCAGAGCGTATTTGGGAGGGCATAGAGAAAGAAACATAAGTAACTGGGACACAGTAAAATTGCCCTATCTCTGAGACATCTGGGACACAATAAGATTGCCCTACCTGTGAGACATCTGGAACACCATAAGATTGCCCTACCTGTGAGACATCTGGAACACCATAAGATTGCCCTACCTGTGAGACATCTGGAACACCATAAGATTGCCCTACCTGTGAGACATCTGGGACACAATAAGATTGCCCTACCTGTGAGACATCTGGGACACAATAAGATTGCCCTACCTGTGAGACATCTGGGACACAATAAGATTGCCCTACCTGTGAGACATCTGGGACACAATAAGATTGCCCTACCTGTGAGACATCTGGGACACAATAAGATTGCCCTACCTGTGAGACATCTGGGACACAATAAGATTGCCCTACCTGTGAGACATCTGGGACACAATAAGATTGCCCTACCTGTGAGACATCTGGGACACAATAAGATTGCCCTACCTGTGAGACACCTGAGGCCGCGTTACAGAAATGTTTTAATTGCCGTTATAGTCTTGAGTACACGACGATAAAAAGGACAAATAATAATAATGATGATTAAAGTAATATTATCATCGTCACCTAGTTTTCATCATCGTCTTCATAACGCTCATCACCTAACTGGTGATACAACAAATAAAGAAAACAAATGTTGATTGACGATGTTACGAATGTCACCGGCAGCCGGGGATGAGCAAGAGAGGTGAGCACATGTTTCAGCGGAGCCCTAAGGGAGCCACCAGCCAAAAAATATCAGTTGGGAAAAAATTCCTCCTTGATGTTTCATCAGTAAGTGGAAAGTGTTGAAGGCATGAGTCGCAGAATACACTGATGTAAGTGTGAGAACAGTTAGAGTTGAAGTATGTAAGTGACTCGTGAGTTCGTTCAATGACAGCTTCATGGCGGATGTTTTGAGACTCATTCCAACTCACACTTTGAAGTGACTCGTGAGTTGAGGACATGGTGAGTATTACAGTCCGGAGATGCCATGTACTACAGTCACATTGTCGCCATGTGTTTTGCTTGTGAACACACTGCTTCCTTAAAGATAATATCAACATTACAGACATTTTGAGGGGAAATACTCTTTCCACATGAGTCTCTTGATGGGGATGTTGGGGGAAGTAGTTCTCCACTTAACTACTTGGCGCTGGTGTGAGTGTTGGCTGGAGGTGTGAGCCTAAAGAAGACAAATAAAGTCCACAGGATTAATTCTCACACGATGTGGTCATGTGACTGTCTTCTTATATTACACAACAGTATTTATTTTTATAATAATGTATTCATCATACGACTACAGTAATCACAGTATTCAGATAATAAGTAATGTTGGTGACAACTTTCACCACGACGGTTAGAATCGGGTGTGTTCGTATCTCGGCTGCAGCACACCTCTTTTTGGACGCGACATCTAATTACAGGGCTGACCGTTAGTGGTTTTCTCAGGGTTCTCCGCTTTTCCTCACCCTGTGTGTTGGTAGGTTTTGTGTACAGGCTGCTGTGTCATGTTCCTAGGCTTCCATAAAGTACAATAAGCATGTTAGGAAATTGCGGTAAATAATAATAATAATAATAATAATAATAATAATAATAATAAACGTGATTTATATAGCCTATAGTTGTGCTCACGAAGAGCATGCTCTAAACGCTGTATTACTTTATTTGTATATTTTATTACTTGTTATTGCTATTAAAATGAAATAAAAGAGAGTAAGTAGTACATTGGTTGATGTAAGAGTTGTCTCACTTGTTACTCATGTTTTCCTGTGTTAACTATTGAAATAATTTATAGAAAGTACTCATCGCTATCCGGCAAATACAAAGACAGAGCAGGTATAAGAAGATAAATGACAGCAACAGGATAAACTCAAAAGTATTTTGTGAAGCAGATCTCACTACAGGCAGCCTGCAGAAGGTGACACGACATGGCAGAGGAAGGAAAGATAGTAGGATGGACAGAAAGAACGAGAAGGAAGAAACTTTCTGACGGACAGGTGACAGTTTTTGAAAGTTGGTTGTCTGAGTCAAGATGTTTTAACCCCTGACACATCATGCCACACTTGTGAATGGAGATACAAAAATAACGAGTGAGTATTTTTGAAATACAGAATGTTGTAGCAGAGAACCTTGTGACCGTCAGTCAACTGACAGAAGATTTGAACTAGCAGGGGCAGATAACCTCACAAATCATAAGGTGAACAAGAAAGGGGACTGTTGAAACAGGTTGTGATAAATGTAAGACAGGAATTTCTCTGGCTACGGAATTTGTGATTAGCATCCCCCTCCCCCTCCCCCTGCAACTCGTACATTGACATGTCATTATCTTGGGATCGATGCCCACTAGAGGAGGCGTTTCCCAGTGTCAATAGTCATAGGAAAATATCAGGCGGAGGAGGGGTCAATATCGATTAAGGAGGCGCGTGCTGCACGAGCTCTGGAATTTCCCCGTGATCCTCCGTCTGTGGGTAGAATGGGGGTAGAGGGTGGAGGGGACAGGAACTACTTCACGCTTTCTAACTCAGTGTAGACAGAGTAGACAAAGTAGACATAGACTTACACCCGCTCTCTTGTCATGCAGTGTAGACATACTATGTACCACGCGAACCTACAAATACACAGGTACACACATATACATGTACACACACCCTGTTGTCATGCAATATACACACATATACGTGTACATAAGCCCTGTTGTCATGCAATATACACACAATCTGCAGGACGAATGTGCGAGCACACGCACAAACACACTGACACACATATATATACACACAAAACATACATACGAGGTGTGATAGAAAAGTAATGAGACTGATTTTTTTTATTTACCAAAGTTTTTATTTTTTTCAAACATCAATGTTATTCCCATCAAAATAGTTCCCTTGGGCAGCTACACACGATGGAGACGTTGTTCCCACTTTTGGTAGCAGCGCTGGAAGTCTTCAACTGGTATGGTCTTCAGCATGTCCCTTACACTCTTTTAGATGTTTTCTAAAGTCTTTGAGGACATTTTTCAGTTTAGAAAAAAGGAAAAAGTCACAGGGGCTGAGGTCAGGTGAATAGGGAGGTTGGGGAACCACAGGAATGCCTTTTGAGGTCGAAAGATCCGTGAGGGAGAGGGCAGTGTGACATGGGGGGTTGTCACGATGGAGCATCCAGTTGTCTGCAATGTCAGGTCTCACGCCAATGACCCTTTCTCTGAGATCTTTCGCATGTGCAAATGTTCAGTCAAAATTTGATCAACGGTAAATCTGTTCACATTTAATTGTTCACTCAACATTCTTACTGTTAAACGACGGTCTGATCTCACGAGACTTTCACACTTTCGATTGTTTTCGTCGGTTTTCGTAGTTGGCCTCCCTGAACGGTGTTCATCTTCATCGTGTTCTCTGCTTTTCAAAAATGATTTGTGCCAGCGAAAAACTTGAGCTCGGGATAAAGAATGTTTCCCACAGGCCTGTGTTAACTTGTCAAACGTCCCACGTGCCGATTCTCCAAGCTTAACACAAAATGTAATGGCACATCATTGCTCTACATGGCGCTGGTCCAGACGTACAACCACAACACAACGTCACTAACAGCAGTCACAACACAACGTACGTCACAACACAACACAACGTCACTAACAGCAGTCACAACACAACGTCACTAACAGCGTCACAACACAACACAACGTCACTAACAGCAGTCACAACACAACGTACGTCACCAACAGCGTCACAACATAACGTACGTCACTAACAGCGTCACAACACAACGTCACTAACAGCAGTCACAACACAACGTCACTAACAGCGTCACAACATAACGTACGTCACTAACAGCGTCACAACACAACGTCACTAACAGCAGTCACAACACAACGTACGTCGTCAACAGCGTCACAACATAACGTACGTCACTAACAGCGTCACAACACAACGTCACTAACAGCAGTCACAACACAACGTACGTCACCAACAGCGTCACAACATAACGTACGTCACTAACAGCGTCACAACACAATGTCACTAACAGCGTCACAACACAACGTACGTCACTAACAGCGTCACAACACAACGTCACTAACAGCAGTCACAACACAACGTACGTCACCAACAGCGTCACAACATAACGTACGTCACTAACAGCGTCACAACACAATGTCACTAACAGCGTCACAACACAACGTACGTCACTAACAGCGTCACAACAATCACGTAGTTGACGGAAGGAGTGTAAACTCACACTGAGCTATGGGAGGGGACTGATACACGTGCAAGCGATCTACCAACAGCGCAGCCTTATAACATCGCTTGCAGTGTTGCTAGTCTCATTACTGTTCTACCACACCTCGTGTATATATATATATACACACAAATATTTCTACAACATGAGCGCATTCTTTTAAGTGAATGTGCCCCCCAACACACACACACACACACACACACACACACACACACACACACACACACACACACACACATAAATAATGCTGTTGCATGTGTGTGTGTGTGTGTGTGTGTGTGTGTGTGTGTGTGTTTGGGCGATTGTCTCTGCGAGCATATTCACAACAAATAGATAAAATAATATGAAAGCACAACTGGTGCCCTCAAGGTCTTACCCCGGGATGTCTGTCAGATGATGAAAGTCTCCAAGCTGAGTCAGTCACTAGTGTCTGCTCACTGGACTGTGTGCACGTGCCTGGCAGCAGACGAGACAATTTTGGTAGCCGCTTCTTCTTCTTCTCTGTCCGTCTTGAGGCCGCTGTAACAGTGGTTGTGATTATTATTACTGGTAGTAACAGCAGCGGTAGTAGTAGTAGTAGAAGAACAAGTCCTGTCAGAGTGTGTTTCTACTAACAATGTGTGTATTGTTTATACTCCCCTCACTTTCACCGTGTGGCGAGTTGGGAGGTGAGACTAGTGCCAACTCACAGTCAGTGCAGCTCACGACAGGAACTTTACAGTTTGTCAAGCAAGTAGCCAGGCAGGCCAACCAACAGACAGCAACACATTTGTTTAATCACTTTTGTCTTTGTTTCTTGAGCTCCTGCTGCAATGGACATGTCATCAGTAGAGGTTGATAAAATTCAAAGAACAAAAACATAAGAGCAAAAGGAGAAATTTTAGTCCCTTATCTGAAGTATGTTGGGTTCATGCTTTTGCCAAAGTTTATTCCAGGTTATTGCAGGTTATTGCAGGTTTGCCATCAGAGTGACAAGGAGACAGAAAACTACAGATGGAAGCAATTAAAATTGTCAGCGAAAATGTTGAAGAATGGTGGCACAGCTAGGAGAAAACGCAGACAAGGTGGAGCTGCTTACTGACTGGTCACACACACACACACACACACACACACACACACACACACACACACACACACACACACACACACACAGAACGACTACAAGAAGGCGCAGCTACAATTAATGAGTTTGTCTGTACATTTATTTCACCTCAAACATCATCGCCACACCCACGTTCACAGGTTTCCCGGGTACTTTCCAGTAAAATAAAATGCGTACTTGTGGCTATAGTAACAGTCTGCATCGGAGATACTTAAAACAGAACTTGAGCGACAGGCAGGACCGTTGGACTTAAAAAAATTCCACAAACTTCTTTGTTTAAATGTTTCTGAAAAATATTTTTAACATTTTTGCAAACACGTGGTGTTTCACGGATATGTTTTATTTTATGTTGGGGAAAAGATGGTAATTAGTAGTGAACAAAGGGAGAAGACATCCTTCGATCGCCGTTAACCAGTATTTTTAAGTTTCTTCTTGTGCTTAAATGGTCGTCTTCGCCTTTTTCATTTCTATTGAAGGGATGGGGTGTTAATGTCTGTGTGAACGATCCTGTCTAACACTAAACAAGTGAAAGTAGTGATGGTCATGTGCTGCTACATGTTCCCTGGATTTCTAGCAACCTTGTCTATGTGGGGAGGCAATGGTCTCTGACATTTTATTTACATCTGTTGTCAGGGAGATGCGAGGCTGGAGGCGACTTCCTTTCCCTGTTTCAGCCGATTTCCCCATTTACTATGTTATCCTTTCAGTCTTTGCCGCCGTCGTCATCGCTGTTCTCTTTAATGTTTTCATGCTCGTCATCATCAATGTTTTGAGTTGACGAGAGCAGGGAGGGTGATCGTCATTCATGCTGGTGTTAGTTTCAGTGCTCATCATGTTTAGTTCTGACTTCTGAACGCCGCAAATGAGGACTAGAATTTATTTGTGTGGGCGAGTTGATGAAATGAGCAGAGAAACCTTCCTTCTCTCTTATCAGACATTGTTGCTCGTGCTAAGGCCAGCTGCATGTCGCTCTTAGTGTTAAGTCTGATGTTCTAGAGGAACTGTCTGCTGATGATTGCTGTTCATGAAGTGTAAGTAGACCTGACATTCTTCATAGTCTTCATACTCCAGCAGAGAAGACAGTCGCCATGACAACGACCACAGATTACTCGCAAGGTAATGTATCGTTAGTGACCCTTACTTTTGACAACTGTTTAAGGCTGCCCCTGCCAGAGTTCATTCCCTGCAATAGTCCAGGGGACTTGATTACTAAGTCAGTCAGAGAGATGGTCACAAGAAGCACTTATGTAGCAGTTCTCCCAGTGTTGTTCGTTATTGGCATCATCACAAACATCCTCAACTGCGTTGTCTTTTATAGGCAAGGCCTGCAAGATAGTATCAACAGACTGCTGTTTATATTATCTCTCCTAGATCTTCTCTACATTGTAGCCATTTATCTCCGATATTTAAATTACACTTTAAACGAGATTTTGGGAAACGATGTGCGGATTCAGGGGGACTTCACACTGCTTCGCTTCCGACTGATAGGTATACCGGATTCCATTGCCGTCATCTCCAACCTCGTCTCCATGCTCATCTCAGTTGACAGATGTGTGCACATCGCCCTCCCTCTACAGGTGCAGGGCCTGGTGTCCAGGCGAGTATTTTGGGTCATATTTGGGGTCGTGAGTGTCGCCCTCGTGTGCAGCAATGAGACCATACTATTTAGTTATGACACAGTGTGTGCCTATTATTCCCACTATCAAGTAGAGCCAACGTGGCTCGTCATCCCCTCCACATTCTACATGGAGAACAAGACCTTCCTTGACATCCTGGACACTGTCATCATGTCGTCTGTTGTTCCTTTTCTCTCACTGGCGGTAACGGCCGTAACAACAGTCATCACAGCAGTGAAGTTACACACCGCCATGAAGTGGAGAAAAGAGTTTCCAAGTTTTTCTAAACAGAGCAGAAAAGAGGTCGCTCTGACCCGCATACTAATCGTCATTTCCGGTATCTACATCGCATGCGTCAGTCCACGTGTCTTGACGTCCATGGCTCGACTTCTAGTACCTGATTATCGCCCCTGGAAACGGCTGTGTAATCTGGTGTTAGTCATGGAAACCTTAATGAGCGGACTTCTGGCCATAAACTCCGTAGTCAATTTCTTTGTGTACATCAGCCTGGGGTCAAAGTTCAGGCAAACGCTCAAAGCCTTGTGTTTCCTTAAAACGCACCCAAGAAAACTGTTTACAGTTGATTGGTATAGGGCTAACTTTTAGTAGTCGTAGTTTGTTTGTAGTTAGCTGTGGTGGTGTTGGTTGTGGTGGCAACATCAGTCCTCCATCTCGCTACCTCTTAACCTCTCTCTCACTTTATTCTCTCTGTCTCGCTGGATGTTACGATTATCCCTTTTTCACACACACACACACACACACACACGCACGCGCACGCACGCACACACACACACACACACACACACACACACACACACACACACACACACACACACATGAAGACTTGGATTTTGGTGCAAAAACTAAGGCTTGAATGTCTACATAAATTGCCTGTGGGACTGTGAACTCATCACCATTCTGACTTTGCTGCACACGTAGACAAAAGTTGCTGACTCTCTACGCAGTCATTTTATTTACATTTAGAGAAGACAAACTCTTATTTCCTGCACAAATTTATTAGTCAACTCTCGACTCTTCTGAGCGTGTATATCAACAGTGAGGTAAAGGCAAAGGTCGTGGGGGAGTGAGGTGTTAGAGACCTCACTGTTGTCAGAGTCAGTGAGGCGCTGCCTCATCTTCCTCAACCCTCTTGGTGGTCAGGTACCCACTACCGCCAGCTGGTTGGACTCGGGGCCAGTGGGGGGGCTACACAACTTGATGATATCTCTGATATGGCGATGATATTCCCAACACGACGATGATATTCCTGATATTGAGTTATATATAGATATAGTGATATAGATGATGATATCTTGTGCTGATAACACGTGACTGTGCTGCTCCATTCCACCGGCTGATAAATCAATATATTTGTACCATGCAGATAATGCAATAAAAAATGAGAATAAGGAATTTACATAGCGCCTTTCTCCAGTGAGAAAAAGGAAGATTGACACAAAATGGATATAACACACATATAACACAGTGTGTGTCAGCAAACAGACGGAGAGGACATCAACTGACAGACACGAGACAGAAACACCTGCACACAAAGCATGGCCGAGAGGTGTGGGTACTCGGTTACATACAATGATGTCAGCTTCTGTAACACCTTGCTTATTACTAGGGTTTATTTGTTATTGCTGGTGGGGAAGTTGGAGAGTTATTCTCCGGAGAGTTTTAGTTGGATATTTTCCTCAAGAGAAATTCTTAAATTTTAAAGGATTACATTCGTTCTCTGCTATACTTCGGAAGGACCTAACAAACCATCTGGTGAAATATCTGCTTTGTGTTATTTTTCTACCCGCGACTGGCCCACCCCTGTGTAACCAGTTAAGGTAGACATGTAGATTAGACTTTGATGGCGATATCCTAGCTACACCCCGACACATTTCAAACACAAAAACACAACACAGACAACATCCCCGTTGCTCTCTCTATGAAGCTGATGCTATAAACCAAACCATCTGTCATGTGTCTCCTGTCTTCCGTGTGAGGATGAAGGTACTGGTCAAGGTGAATTTGTGCAAACTCTACAAGTCTACTTCTAGTTTCTAGTTTCACCTTTGCCAGATTTACCTGCCTTTACAGCCCACTGCTGATTGGTCCTGGCATTCCAGTCACCGAGTACCCGAGTACGAGTAGAATGTCCTTCCTTGAGGCTAACTTCATGGTCTTCTCAGTTTCTTTTCTGGTCGTGTTTGTGTGTGGAAGTTGGAGCAAAATTTGGAAAACGGTTGAGACTGGGAGGCTTAGAAGACATGTTGATTGAGATCAGTCTGCTGGAAATGGGTGTAGAGACAATGGCAGGTCCCACCACTTCTTTAAGTACAAGTCCACACTATGCTCAGGTCTGATTTCTTCTCAATGGCACCAGAGCCTTCGAATTTGGTCTCTTGTTGTCTGTCTGTCTGTCTGTCTGTCTGTCTGTCTGTCTGTCTGTCTGTCTGTCTGTCTGTAGGAAAGTGAATATTCGAATTATAGATTTATATAAAGAGAAATTATTGTCATCACCCAGTATAAGGTTATCGACTTTTTAGCTACTCCTTTTGTAAAAGGTTAGACAGTTTTTTTTTAAATCTCGAATTCATCTAGCCTGAAATTTGAAAACCCTGAAGTGAAAAAGTGAATCATATCACAAGGTCAGTACTACACATCAGAAGCTTTATTAAGATATTATATAAATAATATATCATATCTCTTCTTACGTCTATTCAGAGCATACAAATCAGGTTTAGAAGTGATATTTTACACAGTAATCACAGTCACAACCCTTTAAGGTCTTTCCATATCTACTCTTTGTGTTGTTCACGCTCAAGTAAAACTTTGTTTTAATTTATATAAATAGTTTACAACAAAAACATTTAGCCAACAGTTTGCAATAAAAACTTTTAGCCGAAAGATTACAATAAAAATATTATATTTCAGAAAAGACGTAAGGCAGCCTTACTATAAATACATTTAATTACATTTTAGTTTTACAATGGAAATGTGCCCACAACTTCCTTTTCCACTAAAACTCTCTTACCTGCAGACAGGTGCGTTCTGTTATCAGCTCCGAGGTATAATAGACACCAGACCCCATTATAACTTGTATTTTTGGTAATGTATTGGAGGAGCTAGACTGCAAGCTGGCGGAAAATGATGACCACAACTCGACAGACGGAAATGTTAACCGAGTTATTGTCCTCTGCCTACGACAAGAGCTCAGTCATCTGTAATTGTCCTCAATCAACACATCCAGTGAATTATACATAACAGCTTGAATACGATGGTATTTAGAGACAGAAGCCCGCGGTGAAGCCTCGGTTAGACGTACTTCACGTGCAATAAAGAAGATGTCAAGGAGGGGACAACAGCAATGAGGATCCAAAGGTCTGAAAGCCTGGAAGTAAAGGGCGCTTAACTCCATGTCTGTGATTAGAAAATAAAGTAAAACATTGGTGGCGCTGAAGTCAACATTGGTGTTGGTGCTCCGTTGATGTTTAAACAATGTCACCATGTCACAAACTGTCATCATGTGCCGCATGTTGTGCCTTGACTTGGCGGGAATCTCAAGTAAAAGTTGTCCTCCCAGCATTAGTTTTGACAGTGGACTTCAATATTAATTATGGATTATTGCATTAATTTATAGAGAAATGAATCTGTCTAAAACACAGATTAACATTTATTTTATGATAATACTATTACTAATATTAACGATATTGACATAGAGGTAAAGCTTGTTGTTATAACTGTTTCAAGTTTTGTTTCATCGCCAGTTTGTTTACAGTACGACTGATATCTGAAATATTGTTTTCTCCAGTTGTAGTCTTGTATAATCAACCTCAGGGATAGTAAGTAAGCAGCTACTGGAACGTGCCAACGGCTATACACAGCTTTTAAAGAAACATCTTTGTAATACTTGTTCTTGAAGGTTACAAATAGTAGTTGTTTGTTTGATATTTGAGTAAAACACGTGACAGAAATGGTCTGGAATTAAAGTAACAAAGCTAATTGCACGGAAGCTTTTTGTGAGAATCTGGTGTTGAAAGAAAGCATTCTTGACTCTTGTCATCGGACGAGTGATATGGTAGCCCTTTGATCGTTAGGGTAATTAGGTAACCATTTGATCGAACTACAAACTCACGCGACAGACAGACAGACAGACAGACAGACAGACAGACAGACAGACAGACAGACAGACAGACAGACAACCCGTGAAGTCAGGACTGCACAAAGCCATGTTCCCCAACCCTGTCAAGATGGCCAGTACCCCAGAACAGACACAAAACAACAACAACAATCACACTGACATGAGCCCTCCTGTCACAGTTATACTAGTGGAGCCTCTCAATGACGAGGTTATATCACAAAGAAAGCGACGGTCATGAGGCGCACACACCCACCCACACACACACCCACACACCCACTCACACACCCACCCACTCACACACCCACCCACTCACCCACACACCCACACACCCACACACCCACCCACTCACACACCCACCCACTCACAGACCCACGCACCTACCCACGCACACACCCACGCACCTACCCACTCACACACCCACGCACACACCCACCCACTCACACACCCACGCACCTACCCACTCACACACCCACGCACACACCCACCCACTCACACACCCACGCACACACTCACACACCTACCCACTCACACACCCACGCACACACCCACCCACGCACACACCCACGCACACACCCCGCACACACCCACGCACACACCCACTCATACACCCACTCACACACCCACGCACACACAAACGCACACTCACACACACCCAAACACACACCCACTCACGCACCCAGACACACACCCACGCACACACTCACGCATTTCTTACTGATAACGATCTCGATAATAATATAGTGAGACTTGACCACGGTCAGATGTTTGTAGAAGGCGGGACAGGGAGACCGCGAAGGTTGCTACTCAGATACCCGACGACCAATCTCCTAATACCCGCCATTACAGAGATTCTGTCGCTGCCATCCTTAGTAAATAAACTAGTCACTCACAGCTAGAGAATGTGTCCTAACCCTTGGTGATATAGTCCTACCTTTCAATCAGAACAGCATACATCACCTCGTCTGGGACCGGCAGACAACCTGATTGTGATGGCACAGTGTGGTCCGGACATCCTCTGTACACAAAGAAATCAGAAATCTCTCTCTCATTCTCTCTTATTCTCTGTGTGTGTGTGTGTGTGTGTGTGTGTGTGTGTGTGTGTGTGTGTGTGTGTGTGTAAGTGAAATTGATGCCGACCCTTACGTGGATGTTTGTGCCCATTTGTAGTTATTAAACCCCATCGTTGGTGGTGGAAAGGGTTTAAATAAACGAGGAGTACTTGTTTAACAAACCAGGTTTAATCATGATAACCTCAGTAACACTAGAGTCTACAGGGCGCCATCTTGCCGTTTCTTGGTGTTGTTATCACATGAAACCGTATTTCTGTTGTTGCTTCAGCCAATGTTCTCGACGTTTTAAGCCTTTAAAGCGAGGAAGTCTTGTGAGTCTAGCCGACTGTGAACTTTGCACTCTGACCCTGCACACGAGGGCGAGACTGTGACTGTAGTGGCGAGACTGTGACTGTAGTGGCGAGACTGTGACTGTAGTGGTGAGACTGTGACTGTAGTGGCGAGACTGTGACTGTAGTGGCGAGACTGTGACTGTAGTGGCGAGACTGTGACTGTAGTGGCGAGACTGTGACTGTAGTGGCGAGACTGTGACTGTAGTGGCGAGACTGTGACTGTAGTGTCAGTGGTCGGCAATTTACCGTCTGCTTCCTACCTTCCCGATATTCCCTTTCTCTTAGCATCTGTGACACAGACGTCGGCGTCGTTGTTGTTGTTGTCAATGGTCATCTGACAGCGAGAGGAAGTGGTGGTGGACACCTTACACAACCTTGAAACGAGTGGCAGCGATGAGATGTGAGCTTTGTGCTTGACACAAGATAAGATGTCTGAGGAACATTCTGACCCTAGTAAAATACATTTCCTTTACGAAAATGACAATAAAAAATCTATAATGAAGCTGAAAGGTTACAAAGTAAAGGCAAATTAATAACATAAGAATTTTCCGGTTGAGGAAACAAAAAGTTCAGATACAAGATTTTGATTTCTTAAACTCTTCCACTAACTTGTCAACTGTAAGAAAAAAAGAGAAAAAAATAAAACTGAAACAAAAACAAAAAAATAAGATTTATCTAAAAAGTCATTTTTTTCCTTCTATTATTAACATTAACGAAAAGTCACTTTTCGTCAGGACTTCCATTATTGACTAACCTACTACATACCTTCTAAAGACACCTGAGGTTGTTTTGTGCAAAAAAAATTAAATAATAAGTTTCCGTGAATTTCGCTTTAGATACTAAAGCCACTTGCATGTACATCGTTGACAAAGATGGCGGACTTTTGCCGATAATTGACGATGACTGACACAAGTGTGATTGTGATATGTGTGCACAAGTAGTGATGAGTGTGGGTTTAGAATGTCACGAGAGAAAAACATCAGGTAGACTGCATTGAAAAACATTAAATTCTGATACATACCTTTCTTACAACGATGGCTTTTTTTACTTTTCTCTGATTTGATTTCCTTATTTTAAAAGAACATCTAATATTTCTTTTCGCGTGAAAGTTTGGAATAATTAATCATACGGAATGGTGGTTAGGATAGGGTAACTACTTTTATTTCTCCCACATAAAATCTTTTTTTTTCTCTTTGACCCTTAAGGGAAGCAATTTTCTCGGCGATCTTGTTATAAACTCATCAGACTCATGGCTTGGTGCTGATGTTACCTGGCCAACTACCTGTTCGGCGAAAGACAGGTATCTTTGCACTTTCACATCTCTGGACAAGGAATTTCAAGGAGGATGACCTAAGGTGACTCAAACGTAGTTCAGAGTTGAAGTAATTACTTGTTAATGAATACGGTAACAAATTATTAAGACCTGTGGGCATAGTGTTAGTAACTAGCACTGGCAAGATTGTAGAGTCCTAACACAACACAACATTCGTCTAAAAGATGTGGAATCAGAGGTTGGAGAAATATGTAGCTGCAATATAGATATAGTACCATGTCAATTTAGTTTCTAGTTTAAATCATCGTAAGGACAGATAAATTGTTTGACAATACTAAGTCATGGAAATAATGACTAGGACACAGCACTATATTATTATTACTATATTAGGTCATGGGGATAATAAATAGGACAGGGCACTGACTGTGGTGATTAGCTGGTTCTTTGTATAATTATAGTTATCACGGGATGGGGGACTGCCTGGCAACACGAAGGTTTCAAACAATAATTCTTTTCTCTTGATACAACTGATCTCTATGTCAATCGGCTTTTATTGTTTATAATTAATGCATTAAGAATTAATCCCAACTTGGTTTCATAGACAGTTGACAAAAGTAAAGTAAGTTTGACTGACTCACTCTTTTGTTCCAGTTGAAGAATAAAGTAGCCATGGCAACGACCACAGAAAACTCGCTGGACAATACTTCGCTTGTTACCTTCAGGTTCGATAACTGCTTACGACTGCCGCTGCCCGAGTTTATTCCCTGTGTAAGTTTAGGGGAGTTAGTGAACCAGCGAGAGAGATAGTTTCAAGTATAATTTATGTCGCAGTTCTCCCGCTTTTGTCTGTTGGCATTATCACCAATGTCCTCAACTGCATTATCTTTTATAAGCAAGGTTTGCAGGGTCGTGTCAACAGCCTGCTGTTGATGTTATCGCTGCTCGATCTTCTGTTCCTCACAGCGCTGTATACCCGATACTTTAACTACTCGCTGGGAAAACTGTTTGGAAAAGAACTGAGGGATCACGTGACCTTTGCGCTTATTCGTTTCCGCCTTGTGGGCATTCCAGATATCATTGCTGTCATCGCCAACCTCGTCTCCATGCTCATCTCAGTAGACAGATGTGTGCACATCGCCCTCCCTCTACAGGTGCGGGGCCTGGTGTCCAGGCGAGTGTTTGGGGTCATATTTGGGGTCGTGAGCCTCGCTCTGACCTGCAGCGGCGAGACTATACTGTTTAGTTATGACACAGTGTGTGTTTATTATTTCTACTCTCAGGTACAGCCGACTTGGCTCATCATCCCCTCCACCTTCTACATGGAGAACAAGGCCTTCCTTGACATCCTGGACATCCGGGTCATGTTTTCTGTTGTTCCTTTTCTCTCACTTGCTGTAACGGCCGTAACCACAGTCATCACAGCTGTGAAGTTACACACCGCCATGAAGTGGAGACAAGACTGTTCACACCATTGTAAGGCGAGCGGAGATGACGTCGCGCTGACCCGCACGCTTGTCGTCATTTCCGGTATCTACATCGCATGCGTCAGTCCTCGTGTCTTGACCTCCATGGCTCGACTCCTAGTACCCGACTATCGCCCCTGGACACGGCAATGTAATCTAGTGGTACTCGTGGAGATCTTAATGCACGGACTTCTGGCCCTAAACTCCGCGGTAAACTTCTTTGTGTACATCAGCCTGGGGTCAACGTTCAGGCAAACGCTACGAAGGCTGATGGTTCGTTAAGCAGCGACTGAGAAAACAAACAGTTCAAGTGTACCGCCACACACGGGTATATGTCGACTG
Organism: Marisa cornuarietis; assembly: GCA_004794655.1. NCBI lineage: Eukaryota > Metazoa > Mollusca > Gastropoda > Architaenioglossa > Ampullariidae > Marisa > Marisa cornuarietis. The sequence goes on along the minus strand of SMMW01000641.1, from coordinate 307,971 downwards.
ATAGCCTCTTGCCACGTCCTCCGCTGTTAGTCTCGGCGAACTTCAACAATGAATTGGAATAAACCGGAAGTTTTGTAGTTAATAGCCTCCTTCTGTAACTTAACTGAAAAAAATCGTCCAGTCCAGTAATACAAGTCCGTGGTTCATCATTACAAATATAGTGATTGATATCGTGTTCAACACTGAAAACGTATTTCGTGAAACAATCATCTACTGTATATACAGTCTACTGCCTAGAGACAGATGTGCTTCTTTCAGCTGTAAGGATAATATCAAACCTCATTGTTTGTATCCGTTTAGTTTCCTTGTTTCTTTTGTCTTTAGGCCACTCTGCCTCTTTCTGTCTTTCTTGCTCACTCTCTCCCTCTCTCTCTCTCTGTCTCTGTCTCTCTCTGTCTCTGTCTCACGCATGCACAAATACAGAGTAACTCTTCACACGTTTTTAAGGGAATATATCAAGACTTGAAGACTCGAGTATTTAGCCCTTCAACACTTGGATTTTATTGCCAACACTTAGGGTGGAAAAACTACATAAAGACATTTTCATCAAGTCACTTATTTATTCTACCTCTCGACTCACCAGTTTCATCTTGCTGCTCACGAAGGCAAGAAAAATGTCTTCCTCTGTTGTTGGCTTTTATTGATATTTAAAGGAAACAATCTTTAATTACGGTAAAGACTATTATTCATCCCATGTTGTGAAGTGAGTAGGTAGAGAGTGAATGCCGATAGTACTTCTTGTTAAACCAGTCTGTCTATTGTCTGCCTCTCTCTTCTGTACCCGCTTGAGATCAATCAAGTGTCGACTGCATGCGCACCATCGTCGATAAGCTCAGGTGGTACAGGAGATGCACAAGTTACTTTCCACTGATAGGGAGCATACTTACCTCGGAACTGGTTGTAAGTAAGGAGTTTACATTTGTTTGTAAGTTCTATCAAGTGACTAAGGCTGGCGTATTGTAAGGCTAGCTTTGTGGTTTTGTCTACACTGGGATGTATATTTTCTCAAGTCTTATTAAACATTGGCTATACTATGTGGTTACTATACCCTTACAAGGTATAAGATAATAACACACAACTCCATGTGAGATGAGAAAGTTCCAGAATCTCGTCGATAACGTGAAGATGATCGACAAAGAACGTGGACCTCACGTGCGGTTGTCTTCTTCTGGGAGACAACATACTCACCTGAGTAACATGTGATGGCCTTGATGTAAGGTCTGCATGTAAGTACAGTTTACAGGTGAGATGTAGGGGCTACCAGTCAGTTTGTAACCATGGAAACATGCATTTAGGTATTCCATTAAAATTGTGTTCGAGTCTTTAAGGCTGCTTTCTTCTGGATAGAAACCGTCAAGCTATTCTAAATATTTTATTTTGAATCACACAGTGAATAATGTACCTTGATGTCAACCCTCCAGTCCTCCCCCTCCCCCATATTCACTGTCCCTAAATATCGTTTACACTCCTGTGTATCTATCATTCGGATCACTTAAGACAAGAAAAGAAAACAGCAATTACTTTATAGCTAACTACTGAATAAAATACAACTTCCACTTATTAAAAAAACTAAATTTTTGTGGTTTCATGAATCAGGCAGATGCCAGCACAGATGTAGTTTCAGATTTAATTTTCGGACCATCGTTTCAAATAGAAATTACTGAGTAGGGGTGAAGGGTAAAGGTCATCTACATTTGTTACAGTGGGATTGTATACACCTGAAGTCCAGGTGAGGTCTTTAGTGGGACGACTTAAAACCACGTAAAGATGGCCATCGGTTGGTGAACATGTGTAGTCATGACAACGTCACTGGTCTCAGCAGCAAGTCGACTACTCACACCAAACAGCAAAGTCCACTTGCACGTGACACCGGCAACTGAAGACTTTTTTTCAGGACCTCACATGTTTGAAGCTTGGGATACAATTCGACTGTAAAGAGTCTTGGTGTTTTAACACGTGTCAATGAAGTACATAACAATGGATCTGAAATAGCTTAGATTGTTTGTATGTTTGTATGTTTGTATTCAACGTATTCAACAAAATGGAGCAGACAGCGTGTGTAGTCGAGTTGTGAGCTGTACAAACTGCTGCTAGAAACCCTGACTGGTATTTGTAATTTACTCTAATGAAGTTTAAAGTGGATATGATATTTCTAAAAGAGAAAATATGACGTCGAACTGAAACTGAATATTTATATAACTATATATATATAGTCTTCTAACATTTCAGAGATTAAGCAGGGGGAAGTTTAGCTGCTTGCCAAGTTTGTTGTACAAAGGTTTTCTTGTGTCCCTCATGGAGGGGGGGGGCGCAAGCCTGCTCCGTACAAAACCACTGGCTTTGTGTTTCATGCAAAATATTCGGAGCCGCCTCCTCAGGAGTTTGTTTTACAATGCCTACATCCCCTCTCCATATCGGCAAGCACAGTTCAATTCTCGCGTCTGTCTCTTATGAGGATGTTGACGGTACAGACGCCATCTTTAGATAGAGTAGCTCCACAAGATTGAAATCTGTTCATCCCCTAGAACTTTATTCTGTTCTCTGTTAGTTATTGCTGCTGGTGTTAACTACCACTTCGCTCATCCGTGCGGGTCTCCATTTCCTACACATTCCAACTGTCTGTCAGTCTGTTGATGAGGTCCTTCAGCTCGTTGTTGATGACCGCCATCAAATCACGAAGTGGTGTCCCTTCTCCCTACAGGTTTGAGGGAAGCAGCTCTCAGCAATTTTGTGCATCTGTTTGATTTGTGTGTGTGTTTTTGGTGTCCATTGTGTAGGCCAATGTTTGCTTTCCTCTCCGAATTTCGAATTTCCTGTCTACTCCCGCTTTTCCTGACACCCTAACGATTTCTTGTTTGTCCAAGTCGTCAGTACTATGGACCTTCCATCAGTCATGTGCTTCAACACATCCATGAAGTTTTACTCTGCAGTCTGATTGCATCGATACCGGCAGTCTCCTGGCGATATCAGGTCCATTGGCTCGAGTATCTCGTGATCTATTCTGTGTACCCCACAGACGACAAAATGGCTGTCCGAGCTGTACATCTGGTCTGTAACAACCGATAATCTTAACAAACTCAATGAAGGAACCGCTGAATTTTAGTCTTTGCTTCGTGTGTCTTGTTCTTGTTGTTTTGTTTCATTGCTGTGCAGGACTGTTTGAATTTTATTTTTCCTCTACGACTTTCACATTTTCCATTGACTACCGACATTTTCTACCTGACGCCAGAACTGTTTCTTCCTGTGTACCAGTCTCCACTACTAACAACAGATTTCGTGTTTTGCATTTGTAAAGATCGGCGAGCCTGGCTTTGGCTGGGTGACACAATATAAAAGATGACCGACTATGATAATGATTATTATTTCTTCAAAGCATAGGCTTTCTAGGATCACATGGCTCAGCACCTAGTGCTGTACTCTTTCTAGGATCCCATGCCTCAGCACCTAGTGCTATACTCTTTCTAGGATCACATGGCTTAACACTTAGTGCTGTACTCTTTCTAGGATCACATGGCTCAGCACTTAGTGCTATACTCTTTCTAGGATCACATGGCTCAGCACCTAGTGCTGTACTCTTTCTAGGATCCCATGCCTCAGCACCTAGTGCTATACTCTTTTTAGGATCACATTGCTCAGCACTTAGTGCTATACTCTTTCTAGCATCCCATGGCTCAGCACCTAGTGCTGTACTCTTTCTAGGATCACATGGCTCAGCACCTAGTGCTGTACTCTTTCTAGGATCACATGGCTCAGCACCTAGTGCTGTACTCTATCAAATGCCATTTAAAGACAGCACAGCTCATGAAAGAGCTCCCCTCTGTTGTAGACATTTTTGTGACAAGCTGTGACAGTGTTGATGTGCTTGTGCCTGGTCCGAAGACATTCTGTTGTGTGGTGTGTTGATGCGATAATCGATTCCTTTCAAACCGGTTTGCGTGGTTGGTTGATTAAAGCGCTGTTTGCTGTTTCTTTGTGCTGAAAGTTGTGAGACTACTGACTGAATCCATTTGTTGGTAATTCCTAGCAAATCAAGCCTCAGGACGACAATGCCATTCAAAAGTGCAAACAGAGCCGTTAAACTTAAAGCAAAACTTCTTGCTCCGACTAAGAAGCTGCATATGTATTCTTAAGAATTTATACTTCGTGGAATTATCACTTAGCTCAGGCTTACCAATCGACGGCGTGAGCAACTGTCATGAGGTGGTGATGAAATTTCTGACATGATGATATTTTCCTTAACATGATGAGGATATCACTAATGTGATGATTTTTCCCTAATATGATGATGAAATCCCTGACATGATGGTGTTTTCCCTAACACGATGGGGATATCGCTAATATGGTGATATCGCTAATATGGTGATATTTTCCATAATATGATGATAGTTTCCCTATTATGATGATGATATCCCTGACTTAATGGTGATATCCTTTACATGATAATGATATTGGTAATATGTTAATATTTTCCACAATATGATGATGATGGTGTTTTCCCTAACACTATGATGATATCGCTAATATGATGATATTTTCCGAAATATGATGATGAAATCCCTGACGTTATGGTGTTTTCCCTAACACTATGGTGATATCACTAATATGGTGATATCGCTAATATGGTGATATTTTCCCTATTATGATGACGTTTTCCCTAACATCATGGTGATATCCCTAAAATGATGAGGATATAACTAATATGATGATATTTTCCCAAATATGATGATGATATCCTTGACTTGATGATGATATCTCTAATATGATGATATTTTCCCTAACATGATGGTGATATCGTTAATATGATGACATTTTGCTTAAAATGATGATATTTTCCCTAATATGATGATGGTATCCCTGATTTATGATGACATCGTTAATATGATGATATTTTTCCTAATATGATGATAATGATATCTCTAACATGATGGTGATTTCGCTAATATGATGACATTTCTCTGACATGATGATGATGATGATGATGATGATGATGATGATGATGATGATGATGATGATGATGATGATGATGATGATGATGATGATGATGATGATGATGATGCTATCCTTCATATGGCGATGATATTTCTAATATGATGATATCGCTGACATGAAGTTTTCCCTAACATGATGATAATATCCCTGTTATGGAGATTATTTTTCCGTACATGGCGATGAGATCACTAACATGGGGGTTTTCCACTTAGTGAGGATTTGTCTGAAGGAAAATGAGGATTGAGATCAAGCGAATATATAAAATATCCAATCAAGTTTAATTTTGTGACATTTCGAAAGAGGGCAATTCTTCCACTCTCATGCAGAAAAAAGAAAGAGAAATTATCTTCGTGGACTATCTGGTAAATGTATGAAGAGGACAGGATACTTATGTTTGTCCACATCTGTCACGGCGCTCATAGACCACCGCGATGTCTGATTGGCTGATCGACTCATGACTGTACTTCTCTCTCTACGAACTATATATAGACACACCCTCATTTTTTACCTTGATTGATTTTGCTTCAGCAGACAACCTCACATGGTTGTAAAATCTACGGATTTTGTGAATGTTGTCATCTTTGTTCATCCTATGTACAGTGTGAGCATGTCTTAAAGGAACTTTGTCGCAGTTTCTTCCCATAAAATATGTATATTCAATTGTTCTACAAAAGACTACACTAGTGATCTCATGTAGCAAAATAAGACACCAAGATATTTTTAAGGAATTACACAAAGTCGCAAACTACCATACTGTGTTGTTTGTTATTTCTTTATTTACCTAACCGTACTTGAATATTGTAATCGAACATTAGTTTTGATAGAGGAGTAAAAATATAATCAGTTCATGGAGACAATGTAAGAGTGTGACCAGGAACCCATCAATGTCAATAACCCAGTGTGTAATCATTCTGTAGCTGACATTAGGGATTATTGATAAAATGTATTCGGTAATCACACTACCAAACATTAAACAAGTGAAAACCCACAGTATTGCATAAGTTTTGTAACTAAAACAGATGTTACTAAAGTAACAAAGATTATTTGATGTAAGCCTCTTTTGTGGAAGTATTGCGTCTGAGGTGTTTCTTTCTTAAAACTTTCATAAGACGAAGGAGGTAAGACAGTAAACCTACAATCATTGAGGATTAATGGGCTAGAGACATTACTTACCTCAAAACTCAGCTACCAACTGACTCGATTTGACTGTTGTCAAAAAGGAATGAGTTTGTTTGCTTGAAGAACATGATTTGAAGAGAGTGAATGGAGATGAAGGCGTGCAGGTGAGGGACATGCCCGTGTCTGTGGTCCCCCGGTGGATTGTCACACCTGTCAGATGGCGGATGGTCAGATGCATTAGAAAGCAGAAAGTAAACAAAGGAAAAATGAAAAATCTTTATTTACGAGGGTAACAGAAGAACCAAAAGTAATACTTTTTAATATAGCCCTCGGAGAAGGTAGAAGAAATAAGTAACACTACATTAATTCAAAACAAGTGAATAAAAACTTAGAGAGAAATTATGATCTGTGCAGACATGGTGATGATATCTCAACAGGCAGTTTGTTTTGGCGAGAGCCTGGCAACATGTGGTACATGTTTGTTTTGTCAGTGCAAGTAAGAGATAATTAAGCTGGGTAGGAAGCCTCTGTAGGTAATCAAAGGGTTTGGAAAAGGTTTTGACCCTGTACACGAGGACGAGACTGTCAGGCCTGTCGGTGATTAGCCGGAACTTACCCTCTGTTCCTGTCTCCGCGAGTTCTCTTTCTCTCAGCATCTGCAACACAGACGATGTTGGTTTTTGTTGTCGGTGGTCAGCTGGTAGCAACGAGAAGCGGTGGTGGACATCTTACAGGAATCACCGTCTGTCTCCTGCCTCTGCCATCTCAGACATCTGTGACACAAAAGTCATCGGATTTTATTGTCAGTTGTCATCTCACAGCCACAGGAAGCACTGGTGGACATCTTACACAAGACAATTCAAACGACTGACATTCATCAGATTCGAATTTTGTAGCACGAGACAAAATGTCTGAGAAAAACTTAATCCCTTGAAAAATAACTGTTCTTTAATAGATATCATGATAAAAAAAACTCTCTCGTGAAACTGAAAGGTTACAAAAGTATAAACCCTAATTACTAACAGGAAAAGTAAAAGATATAATTAATAAATTGAGGAAACGAAAAGTTCAGTCACGAGATTTTAATTTATGAACCTCCCGCACAACTCAGTGTATCAACCGCAAAAAAAGAGAGGAAGAAGAAAATAGAACGGTTATAAAAAATTTGGTTCCGAAGCAGGTTTAAAAATAATTTTCATTTAAAAAAGAAATCTTATATTCACCTATTAACGAAAAGTCATTTTTTGGTCAGGACTTGAATTATTGACAAACCTACTACTTACTACCTACATTGTAAAGATGTCTGAGGCCACAGAAGAACATCATTAAATACTAAAGTTTTCGTGAATTTCGCTGTAGACACTAAAGTCCTACCTATGGACTTTTTTAACGAGGATCGCGGACTTTTTTCGATAAGTACATTGACGGTGACAGGTGGGCACAACCAGTAACGAGCAGAAAGGAAAAATATAAATCGAGCAAAAAGCAAGTGTGGTGCCTTAAAAGAAATTAAAATTTTTAAACAAATTATTATGACAATATCTTATTTCCGTCTCTCTGGCGTAGTTTCTCGTTTTTTTAAAAAAATCCAATATTACTATTCGCAGGAAAGTTTGGAATAATTAAATCAGATGGAATGGTAGGATGCAGGAGAGTAATAACTTGAATTTCTATTTACTAACATAAAAAAACTTTTCTCCAGCATAAAGTCTTCTTTCTCGTTCTTTCTGACACACTTTAGGAAAGCGATTTCTCCTTTTCGATGATCTGTTCAAAACGTGAACAAGAAGAACCCAGGCTGGACTTGGTGCCACAGGTCACATGACCAACAACCTCTTCGCCCAAGGACAGGTATCTTTGCATATTCACATCTGTTGTCAAGGAGATTCAATGAGGATGACACCGCGTGACTCACAATTAGTTTAAAGTTGTTAGTTGCTACCGAATGAAATTAAAATAAATTTCTAGATATGTAGGTACAGTATAGGGGAGAAGGAAATTCCAGAAAATAATCCTTTAAAATATCACACGGGCGAGTAACACGCTGAGATTAATTCTTGAATGTTAATAAAACTCGCCCACAAGATTATAATTAGAGGTTAAGAAAACACGTACTTAAAAAATACGCAAACATCATTTAGTTTATAGTTAAGATCATCAGCAAGGACACAAATATATTATGTCATCCCTAGGTAATGGAGACAATGAAATAAACACATAAATATATTATTAAGCTGCTGTAGGTGATGCGAATACTGATTAGGACAGATTAAGATGGTATTGAGCTCCGCTGAGTCATAATACACAGGACATGACACTTAGTGCACTGAAAATATGTTTCCCACCGTAAGTATAGTTAGTACTTAGATGAACGACCGCCTGGGAGCATTGTATGTTGTAGGCAATCATTCTTTTTTCTGTAGATAATAATTGACTTCTTATTTTTTTAGCTTTTTTTCTCTGTTTAATTGTATGTTGTCAGAATTACTCTACACATGGTTTGGCCGGCAGTTAAGACTTACTACTCTATGTACATCTCATTTGAAAAGTGGCAGTGATGGTAACCTTTTTGCTCTTTCATTTCAGACAGTTACCATGGCAGTGACCACAAATTACTCTACAAGCAATACCTCACTTATCATCTCCAGGTCCGACAACTGTTTGAGGCTGCCGCTGCCCGAGTTCATTCCCTGTGACAGTCCAGGCCACTTGATCAGTGAATCAACGAGAGAGACGGTTGCAAGTATCACCTACGTGGTGATTCTCCCACTGTTGTTTGTCACTGGCATTATCACCAATGTCCTCAACTGTGTCGTCTTTTATAAGCAAGGTTTGCAGGGTCGTGTCAACAGCCTGCTGTTCATGTTATCTCTGCTCGATCTTCTGTTCATCACAGCGCTGTATACCCGATACTTTAACTTCACGCTGGAAAAACTGTTTGGAAAAGAACTGAGGAAACAGGTGACCTATGCATTCATTCGACTCCGCCTTGTGTGCATTCCGGATATCATTGCTGTCATCGCCAACCTCGTCTCCACTCTCATCTCAGTAGACAGATGTGTGCACATCGCCCTCCCTCTGCACGTGCGGGGCCTGGTGTCCAGGCGAGTGTTTTGGGTCATATTTGGGGTCGTGAGCCTCGCTCTGACCTGCAGCGGTCAGATCATCGTCTTTAGCTACGACACCGCATGTGCCTATTATTCCGACTCTCAGGTAGAGCCCACTTGGCTCATCATCCCCTCCACCTTCTACATGGAGAACAAGGCCTTCCTTGACATCCTGGACTCCGTGGTCATGTTTTCTGTTGTTCCTTTTCTCTCACTGGCTGTAACGGCCGTAACCACAACCATCACAGTAGTGAAATTAAAATACGCCATGAAGTGGAGAAATACATTTTCAAGCTCATGTAAGCTGAGCGGGGAAGAGATCGGTGTGACTAGAATGCTTGTCGTCATTTCCGGTATCTACATCGCGTGCGTCAGTCCACGGGTCCTGACATCCATGACACGACTTCTAGTACCCGATTATCGCCCCTGGACACTGATGTGCAATCTAGTGGTAGTCATGGAAACCTTAATGAACGGACTTGTAGCCATCAATTCTGTCATCAATTTCTTTGTGTACATTAGCCTGGGATCAAAGTTCAGGTATCTACGTGCAGACGATCTGTCAGCTGCAAGAATACGAAACATCCCATCTGTTGCCCGATTAACTTTTCATTTCTTTTCCTTCTTAATATGCGTGTTACGGCCATACGTTCTCACGCACTCACTCACGCACCCACGCACACACACACGCACACACACCTTCATGTTTTGATGAGTGTTCTTCAGCGTTGTGCCTGGAAGATGGTTGTAGGGATGTGGACGTAGTTAAGCGTTCATGCGAAGATGTCTTTTTCATCTTGAAAGAAGATTTCTGATCAGTAAATATTGTCGAGGTTTTGTAGCAATCTCTCAAGACGTATACACAGGTATAATACTTGGGTTTCAGAACAGACACAAAGGCTTGAAGATTTACGCAAAGACCTTTGCATCCAAATCACTTGCTTATTATATTTCTAAACTCTGTTTTCGGCATCAGTATTCTGACCTTGCTGGAGCTGAAGACAAGAAATTGTTTACTTCTAAGCTGGTCTTTTATTTATGTTTACAGGAAACCAACTTTAATTACTACAGAGGTTTATTATTCCATTGGTGTCATCACGTGACTTGTTTAGGCGTGAATCCCGATAGTGCTTCCTGGTGTCACACCCGTAATTATAGTGTCTGCCACTTTCTTATCTCCTACCCGCTCCACATCAGCCAAATGTCGACTGCATGTGTAACATCGTTGATAATAGGTGTCACGTGCTACTGCACATGCACAAGTTACTTGCCAGTGAGAGGCAATATAATAATTATAATTATATAATTATAATTACTAATTATTATGTACCTGGAGCCTGCTTGTGAGGTCAGCCTTGTGTTTGTATCGAGACTGTGTTATATTTTATCTCAGGTTTGATTAAACATTGGCTACAGGGTTAGGGTTAGTGTCGTTACTGTCATAGACCTTTTCAAGGTCTGTAATAATTACCGCTCGTCATTCAATGTGCGGTGAGAAGGCTTAAGAACGTTTTGTCGAGGTTACACACGTGATGAATCAAGATCGTGTGCTGCACGTGCATATGTTGCCTTATTCCTGCAAAAGCCTTATTTATGTGTAAAACGTAAAGCGCGGATGCACAGAGACGATTTATTTACAGGTGAACAAACTAATTAAGCAGTATGGCTTGCAAGTCAGTTTGTCAGCTTGAAGATGTAACATTTAGGTACTACATTATAATTCTGCTCATGTCCTTAACTCTGTTGTCTTCTCTAAAGTCTCAAACTATTCTGAACATTGTTCTTTGAATCACACGATGACTAAGGTGCCATCATATCAGCCGCTCAGTTTTTCGGAGAGAAAAAACCTCACTTTCCCAGATGATTTTTGCACACCTACATATCTTTGAAACATCGTTGAAGATAAAATGAAAATAAAATAACCAAACGACCATTTTCTAACTAACTACTAAATAAAATACAAGTTTAAGTTATTTTAAACACTACTGTTCTGTTATGAAGCGAATGTTTGGACCATCGTTTGAAATACAAGAACTAGTGGCGCAGTAACGGTGCAGGTTATTAAACACCTAACTGTCTTGTAGTCAGCACATACACTTTGTTAAAGTGTCAGGACTTATACACTTTGTTAAAGTGTCAGGACTTATACACTTTGTTAAAGTGTCAGGACATATACACTTTGTTAAAGTGTCAGGACTTATACACTTTGTTAAAGTGTCAGGACTTATACACTTTGTTAAAGTGTCAGGACTTATACACTTTGTTAAAGTGTCAGGACTTGTAGACTTTGTTAAAGTGTCAGGACTTATACACTTTGTTAAAGTGTCAGGACTTATACACTTTGTTAAAGTGTCAGGACTTATACACTTTGTTAAAGTGTCAGGACTTATACACTTTGTTAAGGTGTCAGGACTTATACACTTTGTTAAAGTGTCAGGACTTATACACTTTGTTAAAGTGTCAGGACTTATACACTTTGTTAAAGTGTCAGGACTTATACACTTTGTTAAAGTGTCAGGACTTATACACTTTGTTAAGGTGTCAGGACTTATACACTTTGTTAAAGTGTCAGGACTTATACACTTTGTTAAAGTGTCAGGACTTATACACTTTGTTAAAGTGTCAGGACTTATACACTTTGTTAAAGTGTCAGGACTTATACACTTTCTTAAAGTGTCAGGACTTATAGACTTTCTTAAAGTGTCAGGACTTGTAGTGTACACAGTGTGTAGAGGGAGTGTACACAGTGCGTAGTGGGAGTGTAGACAGCGTGTAGTAAGAGTGTAGACAGTGAGTGTAGACAGCGTGTAGTGAGAGTGTAGACAGTGAGTGTAGACTGTGTGTAGTGGGAGTGTACACAGTGTGTAGTAGGGGAGTGTACACAGTGTGTAGTGGGGGAGTGTAGACAGTGTGTAGTGGGAGTGTACACAGCGTGTAGTGGGAGTGTACACAGTGCGTAGTGGGAGTGTAGACAGCGTGTAGTAAGAGTGTAGACAGTGAGTGTAGACTGTGTGTAGTTGGAGTGTACACAGTGTGTAGTAGGGGAGTGTACAGTTACACAGTGTGTAGTAGGGGAGTGTAGACAGTGTGTAGTGGGGGAGTGCGGTCAGCCACAGTGTTTCACCTGACATCAAACATCGCGGTTGAAAATGGAGATGTGGTGGTCACCAAAGTTCTGCGGTGTGTTTATGTGATTCTGGATTAACTTTTAGTATCGATTTGCTTGGGTGGTTAAATATGGTTCTGTAGTTTTTGTACCGTTTACTGTTTGTTTGTTTGTTTGTTTGTTTGTTTGTTTATAAGGTGCAATACTAATGACTGGGTCTACTTTGAGGGCGGTTATTTTTTCCCTAGATTCTTTGCCAAAGAGCAGTTAGAGTTTTGGTGTTTCTTCCATACCATGATTCCACGGCTCCCCCTTTAGGACTGCCAACCACTCTCTCTCTCTCTCTCTCTCGACATCTTCTCGTAGTTCTGGTTGTTCTCTGGTTACTTTGGAGGAGGTTGCTGTGTTTGTTCTAGTCATTGCAATATTACATTCATCAATTTTAGAACAGCTGTGATTTATGTTGGCCTAGCTGTCTTCGGCGAATGAAGACTTGGTTTTGCTCAGCGAATAATTAACCAGCAACAGCACTGAACAGGGCAAAATGAAGACATTACATTTAAGATCTTAACATCATAAAATACCACATCAATAAATAATTGATATCATAGTCACCCAGTTTCTGACGAAAAAGTGATGGGGTACTTACTGTGTACTTACCTTGATAAAAATGCACGAGAAATATTAGTTTCTTGCAGTTAGACTTGATCCTTGCAAAGACAGATGTAAAGAAGAAACTAAAGTCTTTATCGAAATAATTTGTTTGTAAACTTTATGCATTTTCCCCACTTCACAAAAATTTGAAATACAATTCCACATCAGAAAAATATTTTGTTATTTTCTCTTGGAATACGTCTGTAAGTAGCGTGTTAAAGAGAAGAGACTGGGCTGATCAGACAGAATGCAACTCCTGCTCGTCTATAAATACGGTCGTCTCCCCTTGCTCTCTCTCTCTCTCTCAGATCATCGTTGCCTTATAATAAACTTTTAAACACGAGAGACAAGCGCGTCAGACAAGTGCAAGCAGAGACTACAGTGACGTCACATGGTTCGTGATGTTACATCGTTACTAGATGTTACATCGTTATGAGATGTTACATCGTTATGAGATGTTACATCGTTATGAGATGTTACATTGCTACTAGATGTTACATCGTTATTAGATGTGACGTCGTTATTAGATGTCTGTCCTTTCTGGGGGAGGTAATTTGGTATTTACACAACTTTTCTCGAAAATTACCTGTAGATAATTAGTTGATGAAATCCTTTGTTGTAAAGCTCGCTCTAGTCACTCATGTCTCAAGTTAACAGACGCTCAAGGGCACTTACTCAGGATCACCTCACATCTTATGGTTTTGAGTTCACTTCGCAAACTAATCTTGAACTGCTTCCTTTCGTATTCCAGCAAGAATCGACAGTTACCATGGAAACGACAACTTTGTCTTTACAAGGTGCCTGTCGTTTGTGGCTTTCAGGATCAACTGCTTACAGCTGCCACTGCCCGAGTCCATTCACTGCGCTGCGCGAGGAGATGTAATCGATGAATCAACGAGAAAATGATTAATTATATTATCTACGTGACAGTTCGGGGGTGTTGTTGGCTATTGGTACTGTCACTAATGTCCTCAACTCTGTTGTTTTTAACGACAGGACTTGCAGGATCGTGTCAACAGTCTGTTCACCTTATCCCTTCTAGACCTCCTCTACTTACCAGCGCTGTATGGTCCATATTTCAGTCACACGCTGGAAATATATTCGGAAAACAGATAAGGATAGATGTGGATTTTTCTCTTATTCGTTTTCATCTTGTAGGCGTCCCGACTTCCATTGCTGTCATGTCCAGCCTCGTCTCCATGCTCATCTCAGTAGACAGATGTGTGCACATCGCCCTCCCTCTACAGGTGCAGGGTCTGGTGTCCAGCCGAGTGTTTGGGGTCATATTTGGGGTCGTGAGTCTTGTCCTCGTGTGCAGCAATGAGACCATCGTCTTTAGCTAAGACACAGAATGTGCCTATTATTCCCACTCTCAAGAAAAGCCAAAGTGGCTCGTCATCCTCTCCAAGTTCTACATGGAGAACAAGACCTTCCTTGACATCCTGGACACCGTGGTCATGAACAATGCTGTTCCTTTTGTATCACTTCTTGTAATGGCCGTGACCACAGTCATCACAGCAGCCAGATTAAAAGCCTCCTTGACGAGGAGAAAAAGAGTTTTTATCTCTTCTCACCTTTGCAGGAAAGAGATAACTGTCATTTCGGTATTTACATCACATCCTTTAGTCCACGTGTGTTGACGTCTTTGATTCGACTTCTGGAACCCGATTATTGTCCCTGGCAACGGCTGTGTAATTTAGTGGTAGTCATGGAAATCTTAATAAATGGACTTCACGCCTTTAACTCCGTCATTAATTTCTTTGATAAGTTAGTCTTGGAACAAAATTTAGACAAACTCTTCGACGACTCATTATTTGTTAGAACTAACTGAAAGAAAGCTTTGTTGTAAGAATAAAGATTTTAATTAATTTTATTAATAATACATAAATCATATTTTCTCATTCCCATCCCTGTGTCCTGTGCCAGCAGCCGTGGACAAGGTTCAGGGGTGGACAAGGTACAACTCCCGGACGCCTTTGAACCGGCTTGTCTGCCTGATTGTGAAATTTACTTTTCAATATTTGTTAAACCTTGGTTAATATGATTGAAAATTAATTTTACGATTTTGCGATAGAAATGTTCAGTCCGGAATATTCCAACTCAGTCTAAGTACAAAAAGAAAATAACGTGGCTGACGTGGCTGATGGAGCAACATGTGATCAGTTGTTTTGTTTTAACTCCATCTGACCACCGTTCACCGGTGTTGTGATAGTGCAGGGACAGGAATGTGTCATCGGTAGACATCAGACGCTCTGCGGCCTTTGAATCCTGTTCATAATTTTAGTCGCTCTGTGTCTGCTTGTGCACAAAGCTGTTCCCGACAAATCATCAAAATGTTTTCCAATTCTCTAAATCACTAGGTAAGGACACTTTCCAATGTTTAAAGAATTTGCCAAAGGAATGGTGGTGATGTCTACATTTAAGACCGACCCGCAAAAAGAAAACCTTACCCACCGCAGTCGTAGAGAATGAGAGAGTACATATATGTTAAATATTATTTGGTATCTGCGAGACAGGTACCACAGTCTTCCATTTGTAGGAGCAGGTATATTTGTATTTAACAAACCCTCTCTGAACTACAGGTTAAAGATAAATGTTATCCCCTCACTTATTGTGGTTGGGGTCTCAGGTGTTTAAGACTATAGTCATCTCAGGGAGCTCTTTGCAGGTGTGATACCCATGAACTCTCGTTGTATTGTATTCTTTAATTCTCTCAGAAGGGAGATAACTCATGCGGCGGTTGGCAGGTGCTTTAGCCTGGAAAAGTCCAACTACACACGTATTCGGGCTTCGTACTGTAAGCCCTTGATAACTCGTTTTCCGAAAGTCAGTGTGAAACAGGTGTGTCACACCACACAGGTGCACGTGCACATTCGCTCAATAAATTCGTAAGACCAATCGTTTTACTGTGGTGCTTCCCACTTTTAAGAAGTCCAAAGGAAACAATTCCTATCGTCCTCCATTTCCCTCTAATCTCCACCCGCCAACTCTTTCAGTTTTTTCCTTGTAATATGTTGACTGATTGTGTTTAATCCTGATTTGTTTTGATCACCGAAGCCTAAGAACTCACACACTTGCCGAAAGTTGCAGAATATTCCTTTGTTTCACATCTACTGTTTATCCCTATTTCACAGCTACCAGAAGAACTGAACTTGAACAAAACCAAGTCCCTCCTGTAGAGTCTTCATGATTTATAATCATTCAGTCTTGCACTGCACGTGTTGTGTGTATAATACATCCAAGCGATTGTACTGTATGTAAGACACTTCAATAATCTCTTGAAGATGTTGTTATGTATTGGACAGAGGATCTTTATTGCCGACATCCATATTGCTCCTGTACGAACATGTCTTCCACCATTTGAATGATTAGTTGAGAATAGCAGGGTGGACGTTGATGGCAAGTCTTGAAAGTCAGTTCGCTTGCTATTGTCACTGAGTAACTCTGGCATTGTGGTCATTGTTTCCCCTAGTGGTTCTGTAACAGTTCTAAGTAATGTTGGATTCTTTGATATACTTTACTATGGCATGAATATTTGTTGCATATTTCATTTTGCCCCGAAAAATTGATTATATCAAACTGATTGCACGTTCTTATTACAACCGTAGTGTAATATTGTATTCCTGATATTGATAGTCGCGAAAGGGAATAACTATAATGTAATAGTAATCCTGATATTGTTACATTTTATCGCTAGAAGCTACTCACAGCCCACGACACACACATGAGTGGGAAATAATCTGGTCAACTCAACATCAAGGTTTGTTTTCTTTCTACAGTTTGTGGGCAAGAAAAGTTGCAAGTCCGATTTTGACCTATATCTATATCTATATCTATAGAAAATATGGTGTCTGAATGAACAAATGCATGGAATGACCCATGTTTAATAGGAATCAAACAATTATTTATATATATATATATATATAAGCACCATGCTACAAGACAGTAGATATATTATCGGTCGCAAGCCAGCAGGTAGTCTGTGTCTCCTCCAACAGGTGAGGACTGGTCTACATCCGGGCATTTGCTTCTATGGTCAGGGACTGTGTGGTCATCGTTGTCCAGTGATGCTGATGAGATCTGAGAGCAAAGACTTTTGAATGCCAGTCGGCATACAATGGTAGTTAAAAAGTAATACTGTTTGTATTAAATCTCAGCATGGGTCATAAAGGGATGGATGTAAAGAACATGGAAGTCGGTGTTTAGTTATTGAAATTTGTGACATTCTGCTGCTTAAACCAGTGACAGCGAATAAAGTATATTGTGTGCCACACTCGTGTCTGTGTTGTGGTCAGGGAGGGAGTACACCACACACACACACACACACACACACACACACACACACACACACACACACACACACACACACACACACAACCACACAACCACTACGTCCACACGTGTTGTGTCTTCACAATACAAAACACATATACCTAGGATTCTCGTTTGTGTTCTCGTTTCGCCCATAACATAATATGTATATGGTTTTGCCTTCCTTTCTTCTTTTAATGTTCTTTCTTTTTTTTCTGTGCATAAACCAGAGCAAATACAAATACTTTATAATTATATTACAAACCACACAGTAGTACATTATGTCTACTTTTGTCAACATTTCAACTTGTTTTAAGCTTATCTGGTTTACTCGACTCAAGATGACAATTATGCTGAAAAGCGGGATCTTGAAAATGAGAGTCTTGACGATGAAGTGAGAGCAGATGCAGCCGACACACACACAAATAATTAAACAGGCATTAACAAAGTACCTGCACAGACCAGTAAATGTGGTAGCTGTGAAACTACCTTCCTGTGGCAAATACTCTCACCACACGTGACAACCATCAAAGTTGCCATGGCACAGGCGGTTGATGGTGACTGATGCTGCAGACTACTGATGTCACTCAACGAGACAACCTGCAAGACCTGCAGCAGCGAGAGAAGACTGGAGTCCTACCACTCAGGCACCAGTAGGACCGGCTACAAGCATATTCTCCTCGTGAATGTTTTAAAGTACTTTTTCCACTAGAATCCGACTTAAAAATACTTTACCCCCATTATTATCTCCCTTCAATAAAATTTGGTTCATTGAATAACCGTGTCCCAGTGAATAAATGTAGGTAAACAAATATCCCTTGAAATTAAAAGTTCTGTACATTCTGTAACACTCAGGATGTAGGGGGTGAATTCCATCATCTAATTGTAAAAAATATAATGACCAGCTTAAAATTAGTTACCACTTTACTATATTTGCAACCCACATGCTTGTAAATTGTGCTCATAAATTCCAGTCATTATTAACTTCAGTTTAGCTCCACTTCTGAAGATATTACTGATGGCGAACTAGATGAATTAATAAAATGTGTAAGTGTTTGTATGCACGCTCGCGCGCGTGTGTGTGGCTGTAAGTGAGCTAGTGTTTATTGCGATGGATGGGAGTGTTAATATGTACAGTACCTTTTTGAGGGTAAAGAAGCAGTAAAGAATACAGAATGTATGTAAAGGACAGTGAGAGACAGAGAACAAGAGTGTTTATCCTTTGTTTACACGTGTTCATATGTTTTTATTTACTTGACTACAGATCCAAGAATACATGAAGAGGCTGGAAGAACGAAAGAATGACCAGGAGTCAGTGGCCAGAGGACAGCTTTCCCCGACAATAATATCTGTGGGTGAGACTGATGAGCATCTAGTACCAGTCAAGGGATTGGCAATGACAATGATAACAATAATAAAATACAACGCCTCGCTAGTTGATAACAATGGACACAAAATTGGTTCATGTAAAGTGCTTAGAGTCAAATACCTTGAAGAGTTCCAAGGAATGAAGATTAAAGAATATTAGAAGGAAACATCGTCCCTCCTTAGATACATTTATTAAAACGTTTTAGAGAAACAACAAAAACGTCTTTATCTTAGACTTTCTATACTTGTATTTACAAATGTTTTAGAGGAAATAAAGTATCAGCAATCATCAAACAACTTCTAAAATAGATGAAAGGGATAGGAGTGGTCTGACTTGAAATACTAAGGAAATGTCGACATTGTGTTGCACGGCACTGCACAGACCACAGTTAGTCCTTGTATATGTTCGCGAACATTTCATCTCACATACCAAACCACACCCACTCTCGGCAATTTCTGACAAAGCCCCAATGGCGTATTTGCTACATCTTTAATAACAATGACAAGGAAGTTACGACGAACATTTCTTTCTTCAGCTTCGATCTTTGCCAAGGTAGACATAAAAGAAATTCTTGCCAAAGTCTTTATCGAAATAATGGTTTCTTTCGTAAATGTAATGCAATTTTCCACATCGCAAAGATGTAAAATATAATTCTATGTTATAAAAGATATGTTTCATTTTATCTATGAATATGTCTGTAACTAACGGCTTATAGGGAACAGAGTGGGCTAATAAGCGATAATAACAAGTTTTCAGACAGAAATCAGCTCCTGCTCGTCTATAAATACAGTCTTCTCTGCTTCTTCTTCTCTCTCCATCTCTCTACGCCTTGTAAAGGACATTTTGAGCACAAGAGACGATGGTGGCAGACAAGCAAAAGGACACTGGAGTGATGTGACATGTTGTATGAAGCCATTAGATGTTTTGTCTGTCTGTTGTAGGAAAGTCGACAAGTTAGTCGTGGAAGGTGGACACGAGAAGGAGTCGCACTTCCTTGTATTAGCTGCCCTTCCTGATCGTCCATTTGGTGATCATTTTCAAGACTGCAATCCTCTCTCTCTCTCTCTCGATGTTTTCAGGTGGCTGAAACATTGTTTTGTTGGTCTGACGCCCATGTCCTATTTCCTGACATGAGGATGATGGTGAGCCCTGACTATCTTCACTGTCATAGCTCATTGTGTTCTGTTTTGTGTACTACATACCAGCAGTATGTTTCTTTGGTGTCGTCGAATTTTAAACATTTTTTCCTCTTTTAGCATCCAATCGTCAGTCAGAGAGGTCTTATTTGACTTTATTCGTCTTGTGTGTGTGCTTCTCCTTCTTCTCACCTTTGGAAGTCAACAGTCATTCAAGTTCAGATGGACAATTTTGCATTTTCTAACTTCTTTCCAGATTAATGGAAACTTGAATTTTTTTCTACTCGGTTCCAGCAAAAACGACAGTTGCCATGGCAACGAAATATTCGGAAGTAAATACGTCGTTAATAGTTCTCATGTCTGACAATTGTTTAAGGCTGCCACTGCCCTATTTTATTCCCTGCGTTAGTTCACGAGATTTCATAAATGAAGCAGCGAGAAAGGTTGTTAATAACAGCATCTACGTTATAGTTGTACCGGATTTGTTTATAATTGGCATCATCACCAATGTTCTTAACTGTGTTGTTTTTCATAGACAAGATTTGCAGGACCGTGTCAACAGTCTGCTGTTCATGTTATCCTTTCTAGACCTCCTCTATATAATCACGCTTTATGGCCGATATTTCAATTACAAGTTGGATAATTTTTTCGGAAAAGAGATAAGGATAGAAATGGACATGGCTCTTATCCGTTTTCACTTTGTGGGCGTCCCACATTCCATTGCTGTCATCTCCAACCTCGTCTCCAAGCTCATCTCAGTAGACAGATGTGTGCACATCGCCCTCCCTCTACAGGTGCAGGGCCTGGTGTCCAGGCGAGTGTTTGGGGTCATATTTGGGGTCGTGAGTCTCGCCCTCGTGTGCAGCAATGAGACCATACTATTTAGTTATGACACAGTGTGTGTCTATTATTCCGACTCTCAGGTACAGCCAACGTGGCTCGTCATCCCCTCCACATTCTACATGAAGAACAAAACCTTCCTTGACATCCTGGACACCGTGGTCATGAACTCTATTGTTCCTTTTCTTTCTCTCTCTGTAACGGCCGTGACCACAGTTATCACAACAGTGAAGTTAAAATCCGCCATGATGTGGCCAAAAGGGTTTTCTAGGTCTTCCAAGCTGTGTGGGAAAGAAATCGCTCTAACCCGGATGTTAGTCGTTATTTCCAGTACCTACATCGCATGCGTATGTCCACGTGTTCTGACGTCCATGACTCGACTTCTAATACCTGATTATCGTCCCTGGCGAAGGCTTTGTACTTTGGTGGTAGTCATGGAAACCTTACTGAATGGACTTTATGCCTTTAACTCCGTCGTCAATTTTTTTGTCTACCTTAGCCTCGGAACAAAATTTAAGCAAACTCTTCGAAGAGTGATGTTACTTAACGTAAGCAAGAACTGTCGCAAGTAAGCATTGTGGCGGAAGAAAATTTGGCTAAAAAGTCTGTCCTCTTGCAACAAGAAATTATATAACTCTATGTATTGTCAGTATCGATGGTTATCGCCCCTGACTAGTTACGACTGTTGAGTGAGTAGAAGTCATGGAAGAGAGTATGAGTGAACAAAGTGTTCACGGTAGGGGGCAGTATATTTGTCTGTGAACTGGGTTGTAGCATTTCCAGAGAAGCCAGCGAGGACGAAAGACGTCTGCCCTGAGAGTGAGAGGGAATGGGGGAATAGTGTAATTCCTTGCCAAGACAAGGTATGTTAGAATGGACTCTGTTAAAAGTATTTTGAAATAATTATAATTTTGATTATTGATTCCTGTTGACTCGAACTTATTGTTATAAAAATA
The DNA here is from genome assembly GCA_004794655.1 of Marisa cornuarietis. Classification (NCBI taxonomy): domain Eukaryota; kingdom Metazoa; phylum Mollusca; class Gastropoda; order Architaenioglossa; family Ampullariidae; genus Marisa; species Marisa cornuarietis. The sequence goes on along the minus strand of SMMW01000641.1, from coordinate 286,384 downwards.
GAAAGTTTTCAGCAAGTTAAGAATTGTGTGTATTAGTCAGTTCTTAGTATTAACTGCGAGACGAGGTTGCACTAGTTACTTGCGGGGAGTATCAGGGAGACGGTAGAAACTCGAATCTTCCCCGGGAGTTGGATGCGGATCCTCAGAGACGGTCCGTGTGTTGAACGGATCTTCACAGGGACGCAGGTTACAAATGCAGCGGAAAACATGAGGAACTTCGTTTCTTCCACCCCGTGAGGTAGGCCGACATTGCAGGGTCCACCTGCAACCAACCTGACCATTTATAGACCTTGATTGAGAGTTCTTCCATTATTGTCCCGGGTTGACCGTAGTCTAGCACCCACTGGGGTGTTAATTTTAGTGTTGTGTCCTGTGCCAAGCCAATAAAAGCTGGTGTCTAAGCGATTGAGTGTGCTTGGATTAGGAAAGGACTACAGTTGAAAGTAAGTACTGAATTAAGTACAGCGACTTCGTGAAATAGTCCACGTCACGCGATATTAAGTACAGTGACTTCGTGAAGTAGTCCACGTCACGCGATATTAAGTACAGCGACTTCGTGAAGTAGTCCACGTCACGCGATATTAAGTACAGTGACTTCGTGAAATAGTCCACGCCACGCGATATTAAGTACAGTGACTTCGTGAAATAGTCCACGCCACGCGATATTAAGTACAGTGACTTCGTGAAGTAGTCCACGTCACGCGATATTAAGTACAGCGACTTCGTGAAGTAGTCCACGTCACGCGATATTAAGTACAGTGACTTCGTGAAATAGTCCACGCCACGCGATATTAAGTACAGTGACTTCGTGAAATAGTCCACGCCACGCGATATTAAGTACAGTGACTTCGCGAAATAGTCCACGCCACGCGATATTAAGTACAGTGACTTCGTGAAGTAGTCCACGTCACGCGATATTAAGTACAGTGACTTCGTGAAGTAGTCCACGTCACGCGATATTAAGTACAGCGACATCGTGAAGTAGTCCACGTCACGCGATATTAAGTACAGTGACTTCGTGAAATAGTCCACGCCACGCGATATTAAGTACAGTGACTTCGTGAAATAGTCCACGCCACGCGATATTCTGCTACAAGGACTGTGGGAAATAGTCCTCGTCACGCGATATTCTGCTACAGGGACTTTGGGAAATAGTCCTCGGCACGCGATATTAAGTACAGCGACTTCGTGAAGTAGTCCACGTCACGCGATATTAAGTACAGTGACTTTGTGAAGTAGTCCACGTCACGCGATATTAAGTGCAGTGACTTCGTGAAGTAGTCCACGTCACGCGATATTAAGTACAGTGACTTCGTGAAGTAGTCCACGTCACGCGATATTAAGTACAGCGACTTTGTGAAGTAGTCCTCGTCACGCGATATTCTGCTACAGGGACTTTGGGAAATAGTCCTCGGCACGCGATATTAAGTACAGCGACTTCGTGAAGTAGTCCACGTCACGCGATATTAAGTACAGTGACTTTGTGAAGTAGTCCACGTCACGCGATATTAAGTGCAGTGACTTCGTGAAGTAGTCCACGTCACGCGATATTAAGTACAGTGACTTCGTGAAGTAGTCCACGTCACGCGATATTAAGTACAGTGACTTCGTGAAGTAGTCCACGTCACGCGATATTAAGTACAGTGACTTCATTCTCTGAAATATTGTGGGCTTCCTGACATGCCGTCCTGTCTATGGGCTTGGCGTAGTAATTCAGTTTCAGCATAAACGTCTGCATGGTCCACAGTCAGCAAGTGGTCAGTGCTAACGGTGTTTGTAGCATCTCAGTGCTTGTGACAGTTAACTGACAGTTAGGAGAATCTAACGAATGTCCAGTTCATTGTGTCAACGACGGTTTTAATATCCACGTTGTTCTTTCCCTAAGATATTTCGTAAATCTCTTTGTAAAGTTTGCAGATTGACTGAGGATCTTCATCCAAGAAAGTCGCCCTGTTTCTTCCCATGAATATCTTCTGCCATTGCGATGATCCGCTGATCGTCACAGGGCAGATGCTGATGGCAGGCAACACCAGGTGGCGCTGACCTTTACTTTTTTTCTCATCTCAGCGTACATTAGGATAAAGTCAGTTGAGGGGAGATCTACTCCATTGATAGAGTGATAAATTGCCTTTCTGAATTCCCTGTGCGGATTGATTGAACGATTAAGGGTGTCGGCTAAGGTGAGTCCTTGGCTTAGTGCAAACTCTCTGTCTTACTCCTGTGTCGTTGGTTTCTCCTGGGCCAAATTTACCTTCCATCCAGCACATTGTTGTAAGGCGTCTGGACCAATCGTGGTGTTCCAGACAACTGTTAGGACGAGGATGTCATACTCTTGGTACGTTTATACCCCTTTACAGGTGTTCGTAAAACCCACCCACGTCGCGAGGCTGGCGGTTGCCGTTTCTATCAGAGTCTACGCATCTGACTTCTGCCAGTCCCACAATGTCCCGTCGGTATCGTTCTAATTTATGGATGAGTTCTTTAACCTTGCCATACTGGTAAGATTTGTACCCATGTACCAAAAAATACATTCTTTCAGCTTTATTATTGGCTGGTCTTCAGTATCGCACGTTTGTTCAGAGTTGGTTATCCATAGAGCTTCGGGCTAATGCACTTGGTAGTACCCATCTCCTATTCGACCCAAACCACACACAAGACCCTTCAACCGATGAGTCATCCTGGTTGCAAGCACATTGGAACTGGGCCCTAAATCCCAATTCTTGTTGCTCGCACAGTTTAAGAGCTAACTAAGCCCCAACTTTTGGTGAGTTGACAGGCCGCCAGGCGAACTTGTCGCATCGAGTTCTTGATAGTCCTTTAGCTCAAAGCCCGGCTAGCACACGGTCTTTTCTGTTGGATCCGGAAAAATCCCAGGAGCATAAGAAGCGTGGTACTCTGCTTTTTCATCTTATACCATGTAACACTCGGAAGTAAAGAAACAAATCAGAAGAAAATCTAACAAGGCCTATAGCCAAGGATAGACTTTATGGCCAATAAAGAAATTTGAATGCATTTAGAAGAGTTTTGAATCATTAACATATTTTAATCTGAATCTGAGAAACGCGGGATGCTGAACAAAGCCCTCATTGCAAAACTTTTTTATATTTTTCTTTCACATATTTTTCATCTTCATTCTTGATACTTTTTTCTCATTCTCAGTAATCTCCCTGTCTCTAAAGCTTGAGCAGCACAAAGTGCAAGATACATGTAGGGGCCCTGAAATCTGAGGCAAAATGCTCGATGACAAGTAACTTGTGGAGGTGTTGTTAAGGAATGTGAATATATAATTAAACAGAAAAAATAAAAAATATAAATACAGATTCACACACAAAAGGAACACAAAGGACCATCCCAAGCGCAAGTAAAAGAAAATAATAAAAATCTCCCGCACACACTGCGGCACAGTACTGGCAGATGGAGCTGGATAATGGCCCCCGAGGTCTTCAAGCCTCGCGTGAGATGTTGAAGACAAGTCTGTACTCAGTCTGTTTACACACTTTTCTGCGCACAGTTCGTTAGGCACACAAATAACTCAAGTAACCCACAGACTAATCAATCAATCAATCAATCAATCAATCAATCAATCAATCAATCAATCAATCAATCAATCAATCAATCAATCAATCAATCAATCAATCAATCAATGTCCAGCCCTTTCCTTTCATCTCCCTTTCCACTGTTCTTATCAAGTAACTTACACAGCACTCATGAAAGTCACAGGACCCTCCAGTAGCTCACACAGGGCTCAAGATAAGATAATACTTTATTTGTCCCGGAGGGCAATTCAGTGGCCGCTCGATAAAATATTTTTTTACAAATTTGTATGCACCAAACAGACTTCCACATTTGTTTCATTCATTCGCACAGCCCCATTCAAGAGACGCACGGCCGAAACAACGAATGACAGCCGCAGTCTGTGAGCCCTACATGCAGGTACACAAAATCGGCGGACCGATGGGAGCTGGACAAATTCTTTCCACAAGACATCGCACCAGGCAATAAATTCATCCAAAGCTACCTGGGTATCTACTGGCTCACTAAGGAGAGAGAGCAGTGCCGTGTCATCAGAGAATTTGACGAGATATTGACCCTCATGGTTACTGTGACAACTGTTGGAATACAGAATAAACAAAAGCGGGAATAAAACACAGCTTTGAGGTGAGCCAGTGCACGTTGTGACTGAGATGCAATAATTACCATTGACAACACGGTAATGAAGGTCCGTGATTGACAAGTACTCGCTGCTGCCTGTCAACCAAAAAGTGGATGATCCATGACACTAGCTGATGATCAAAGGAAAACTCGTCGAGGAGTCTTGTAGCTAGGATATGTGGGTGGATGGTGTTGAAGGCTGATGAGAAGTCAGCAAACAGCAGTCGTGCGTGGGCTTGTGGATTTTCCAGGTGTTTGAGTAAAGTGTGGAGGATGAACAGTCTAGCATCATCAACACTTCGTTCGGTAATAAAAAGCAAAATATCAGAAATAGTAAGCATTACAATTAATTAATGTAACACGATTTTGTACTGGAAATCTCATGTAATGGGTTGGCCACAAGTGGTCATCTATATTATGGTTGTTTTCTACTATAAAGAAATTATTTCGAGATTACTGTGAGTAAAGTGTCGTACAGAAAGATGTTGAAAATGTTTATCATGGTCAGCATATTCTCACAGCCCGATAGAAAATAAAACCCACGTGCACACATTAGTTATGACACCACGTCTGTTGTTTGTCCAGTTAATACACTTTGACCTCCATAATAATAATGAGAGAGATATGTCATCAACTGTAATACCAGAATGTGAACAAATGCTTTTCAGTGACATGACTTCATGTTATGATGAAACCATTGATTGTTACCAACTACATAGTTACAGCATCCCCTCCCCTGCCTCCTAATTACCTGCATTTCCTGTCTGATACAATAGTCCCACCCACATCGCTGTGTTACAGGGCATCCAGACGATTTCCGATGAAACACGACGGTTGTGACAGCAAAGCTGGGCAGTAGGAGGGTGACGAGGATACAGACTAACAAACAGACAGACATCGAGCAGGAAGATACAACATCCCTACAGGTATGCTTTTTTTTACCAAAATACCTTGGGGACCTTCATCCGAATCTGTTTACGGAAGATGGAACATGCAACTGAAAGTACAAACGCATAAACATATATATATATATATATATATTCACGTGTGCACATATAGTAGCTACACAATTCCCATATTTTACATGTTCAGATACCATTAGTAATCTTTGAAGTAGATACGGCATCTCTAGTTTGATTGCCATTTCATTTTTTAAAACGTGTATTCGGTGATTACGATGACTATGATAGCAGCAACAGCAAAAATAGCAAAAGCATATATATATATATATGTGCATGTGTGTGTTAGAAAACAAGTAAGAACACGTTGCATAGTTTCTGATCATTAGTGTACAAATACAAGTCGTTCCTGAGATTAGTTCTTGTGAAAGGCGGGACTAGTTGTGACTTCACGAAGACATGGAGGGTCTGTCCCCTTAACATCAGCTCCTGGTCACAAACATGTCGTCTGCTTCCTGCTTTTTATTGAGCTCCCTTCTGTTCACTTACTATTTGTCACACAGAAGGCCACGACAGTTGAGGAGGACACTCAAGTGATCTGTTCTTGCCTCCAGCATCCATCTTCACCATCGAGTGCTGGTCCTACAGACGACAATGGTATCCTGTGAAGACTAAAGATTGAGACGCAATGTGAGGAGAAATCTCATTGTAGAAAAGTCTTTTAGACATAACAGAAATCTGTCATTTCCGAGCATTCATAAAATTAAGTTTAAATTGAGACAGTGAGAAGCTGATCAATAGATTCTTGCACACACTGTCAACCTTTGTACATGTATTTTTTACGTGAAGCTATGAGATAATAATATGGTGTGCCTTCCCAATTAATATTTGTAAAGTGAATGTTTTAATATAGAAATGGCGGCACCATGACTACAATAACAGCACACAAAAAGCTACGATGAACCTAAATGTACCTAATGGGATTCCCCATCTATCGTTGATACGCAGAAAAAAAATAATAAATAATAATTTTGGTTATTAGAGTTTTATCGAAGTAAGGGTGGTGTTTCCTGAAATATAGTTCCTCATTAGTCTTTTTTAATTTTATGATATTGCCATGCGGAGTTGAATATGGAGGACTGATGGGGATAACTACATAAATACCGCCTTCTCTACTTCTGTGTTTCTACTAATATTCTACTGTCGCCTTGTTTCATGGTGTTTCCTGGCTCGGAGAGAACAACTGTTAGCTTCTCATGGCCATCACCCAGTGTTTTCATTATGCGGCTATTCTTCCATGTCCTGGCCATCATCCAGTGCTGATATAGTGTTGCTAGTTTTCCCTGTCCTGGCTATCACCCAGTGCTACTATGATGTGGTTAGTCTCTCCAGTCAGGTTTATCACTCATTGTATTCCGTTGTTTACGTGTCAGTCGTTCATACAAAGTAGTAGCTTCGTATTAAAGGTGGCATCAAGTTTCAAACTTTCGGTTTATTCTTATTTTGACACTTACTTGTGAAAGCCTTCAGACAAAAGTATTTACTAGGACATTGTTATCAAGTGACAAAGATCGTGGCTGGAGTTCTGTCATCACGTGACAAAGGACTCATCTCACGTGTTCACGTTAACTGATCGCGAATCACAAGCATGAAGTTTCTTTCTGTGAGCATCGTTCTAATAAATATATAAATTTGACCTGCTCCCTCTTCTGCTCCTAAAGTACAAGAAGCTACCATGACATCGACCACAGACTACTCGCAAGATAATACCTCGTTGATAACCTTCAGGTCCGACAACTGTTTGAGGCTGCCGCTGCCCGAGTTCATTCCCTGCGTCAGTCCAGGGGACTTAATCAGTGAATCAACGCGAGAGACGGTTGCAAGTATCACCTACGTGGTGATTCTCCCACTGTTGTCACTGGCATTATCACCAATGTCCTCAACTGCGTCGTCTTTTATCGACAAGGTTTACACGATCGTGTCAATGGCCTGTTGTTTATATTGTCCCTGCTAGATCTCCTCTTTATAACAACACTTTATGGCCGATACTTTAAGTACACCCTGGAGAAAATGATCGGAACAGAGGTGAGGAGACAAGTGGGGTTTGCGTTGGTTCGCTTCCGCCTGTCAGGCATCCCTGATGCTTTCGGTGTCATCGCCAACCTTGTGTCCATGCTCATCTCAGTAGACAGATGTGTGCACATCGCCCTCCCTCTGCAGGTGCAGGGCCTGGTGTCCAGGCGAGTGTTTGGGGTCATATTTGGGGTCGTGAGTCTCGCCCTCGTGTGTAGCAATGAGACTATACTATTTAGTTACGACACAGCATGTGTCTATTATTCCGACTCTCAGGTACAGCCGACGTGGCTCGTCATCCCCTCCACCTTCTACATGAAGAACAAGACCTTCCTTGACATCCTGGACACCGTGGTCATGAACTCTATTGTACCTTTTCTGTCTCTCTCTGTAACGGCCGTGACCACAGTCATCACAACAGTCAAACTGAGTTCTGCCATGAACTGGAGGAAGAAGTCTTCACGTGCTTCCAAACTGAGCGGGAAAGAGGTCGCTTTGACCCGGATGCTCATCGTCATTTCCGGTATCTACATCGCATGCGTCAGTCCACGTGTCTTGACGTCAATGACTCGACTTCTAGTACCGGATTATCGCCCCTGGCGACGGCTGTGTAATCTGGTGATAGTCATGGAAACCTTACTGAACGGACTCTTGGCTTTTAACTCTGTTGTCAATTTCTTTGTATACATTAGCATGGGAACAAAATATAAACAAACTCTTCAAAGACTGATGTCTTGTTAGGACTAATTCAAGAAAACAACGCTATTAGACTATAGTTTGTAGATGTGGGCTCAAATATTTGTTATCAGCAGGTTTCTCGGCTCTAGGTGTAGAAAGATATCACTGCTTCCTTTAGAAATACCTAGTTTACTACATATCCTTGAATCTTGGCATCTGTCGCAATCTCAATCTTACAAACAAGCCAAATTTGTCTCGTCCTTGGATGTACGTCGAGTTTTGGTTTCTTCTTCTTATCTGTGATGTTTGCTGTGCCGTTTACCTTCGTTAAAAAATGCTCTTCAGTTCTTGTTCTCCATCATTTCTTTGTAACAGACATTTTCTTCCACTAACGGCTTCTGTCTCCTGTTCTTCGTTCTGCCATCTTGCTTTGATTTGTGACTATAAAGGACGCTACGCCTCCCTCGCCGACACTTTTAACTGTTTCTGGCATTGTGGACATTGTGGACCATTGTGGACATTGTGGACATTGTGGACCATACCGTTTTCCATTTTTATTTATGAACCGCAAATGTTACTACATGTTCTGTGGATTAGATTCTGGATATATGCGCTTCTTGATGTCGTCTGCTGACAGATGTCTTCGTGTCATCCTGCATCCGTGCGTGTCACTGACTGCTGTCGCCTTCGCTTTGTCAGTGCCAGGACTGGGCTCTGTTCTCAACTGTGTTGCCCTAAAACTTCAATAATCCGATGAACCTTTCTTTTTACTGGCCTACACTTGAAGTTCAAGACATTGCATACGAGTATACTGAATACATCTTCATGTCGTTCAGTGTGTCTATACGTATCTCACTGTCCACTGTCTATTATCTTTCATTTATCATTATTGGTCTGCGCAGAGAGTGCCATCTGTTTTCGTCGTGATGCAGCGTATTATGTTTACATTATTATTATTACAACATGCAACATTGTTGTCTAGAGAATGGCGGATTACAGTAGAAGATGTTGATGGTCAATGATACCAGGCGCTGCTGATGTTCGTCTAGTGTTTACCAAATACCTTTACTTGTCCATCACTACAGCGGGGAGTATGGGTATAGAGGTGAGCGTTGCCTGTAGAAAAGGTTACGTGCAGGTGAGAAAACTAATGAATAATTAAACTTTCAAAACCAGTTACAAGGTACTGAAATTAAGTGATGCTTGCATTTATTCATGTGAGCTGCTAGAACTGACTGCTCAGTAAAATATGCTTCCGCCTCTTGTATTTCGTCTGTTCTATCACTCTGTGTTGAATAATTCATTGTGACTAACATATTTAATCATTTTCGATATTATTATTATTATTATTATTATTATTATTATTATTTTTGTTGTTGTTGTTATTGTTATTATTATTTAGAAAATTATATTGATACAAAGAGTAACAATTATCGTCCTAATTTTTCGATTAGTTTTACTTGATTACATGTATCGTGTGTGTGTGTGTGTGTGTGTTTTGGTGTGTGTGTGTGTGTTTTGGTGTGTGTGTGTGTGTGTGTGTGTGTGTGTGTGTGTGTGTGTGTGTGTGAGTGAATGAGTGAGTGTGAGTGTATCCTATACAAGTAGACACTGTTTTTCGGATCCTCACTAAATTTTATAAATTTTGAATTAATACTCCTTTCGTTTACAGAAAGGTCAAAGACTATGTGTCGCTCGTGTATGTTAATCTGGAGCGTTTTTATTTTATTCTTTATTATTACCCGCCATAAGATGTTACTCGGCACTTAGATATCCTTTCAGGAGAACAGAAGAATACTAAAAAACAGAGAGTGAGAGAGAGAGAAAAAAGAGAGAGAGACACGGCACCGCAATTGTCTCCCCTTTGCGAGAAAAGTAGTGCCCCCTACCCACCGTCACCCCCGCACCACTATCCTGTGATCTGATCAACGGGCATCACTTGGGCAACACTTTGTACCCTTGCTGGTATACAGATATAAATTGAATGTAATGCCTTTCTATGATTTTGTAATTTATTCAGGAAAATAAGTGTTTGGAGCCCACATAAGCCCTCTCTGCCGCCAGGTAATGCGGAGAGAAAAATGAAAATAAATTCTATTTTCTGCTGACTTTATACAGGCATAGAACGTTGATTTAATACAAAGAGTGGTCCATGATGGCAAGTGAAAAAGTAAACATGGTAACACTTTTATAATAGAAATTATTACAAAAATGTACTCCCAGTACAAAGCATTAAGTGCCAAGAAACTTTCGTATTACAAAGAACAGTAGCGATACGTGCCATTGTTTGTCCAACAAGTAAAAGACCCTTCAATTGACGACAAGGATTTAATGCATGCGGCATCATTGCCATAGAAAGTCTGTCTTCTTCTGCTGCTACTGTTTAAAGCTTTAACCGTCACACGTTAGAACTGACAAATAATTGTGTGTGTCATAGCAACTGAACAGTAAGGTCTGATCTTAGTTCGTACAAAAAAATATGAGAAGGGCAGAGTTTATACTTCTCTTATTCTGCTGGCATCATTCTAGACGTTCGTCTGATCAACTTTTGATAATCACATAGAAAGGGTTTTGTGATAGATTGTAAAGTATATTTTAGATATTAGCATTAACCTTACCTTTCTTTCTAAATTAACAGAGAACAACTGTCAAATGACATGGTGATCTCGTACAGAGAATGAGAAATTGTGTATTTCTTAAAAATCGAGGTGAGCACCACTTAGCTACAAACTAATGAATAAAATGTGACGCTAGTAATTCTTCTATAGAAGTCAGCCTTGCTTAAGAGACACTTTAGTTTCATCCCCAATCACAGGAAACAGGCCACGAATGACTATGAAGCTAAACATTCCAGAAATGACTATGAAGATATCACAGGAAGCATTACAGTTTTGGGGGAAACGTTGGACGGATCATAGCAAACTGTTGTTATTGATCACAATAACTGTGTCAATGAAGAGTCAAGTTCGGTGCACTGACATTATGTAAGACAATAAATTGGTTGATACAAACCATTCATGTATTATTATTTATATTATTATTGACCATTGTCATTTCAAATCTGAGAGCTAGAAATACCGAGAAGTGAAACGTTCGACTTTAAAAACACACTCTCCTTCTCTTTATATACATGTATCTTTATATACATGTATCTATGTAACAATAAACTCTCAAGTTGTTTATTAAAATGAACCGAGACGTAATGAGGTCTGTTCCATACAATATTTAAAAGACGACTGCGTTTTGTTCGGTACTGGAATTACACTCGTGTCATAATAAATACTTGCCTTCAAGAAATGGACATAAGTTTCGGAGGTCATGCAAACACTTCCCTCCTTATACAATAAATGCTTTGTGGTTCAGCAAAAAATGGACTTAACGCAGATGACACAAAGTTGACAGGTTTTCCTAGTTATACCAATTAGTAGCGTAGTGTATGCGTGTGTACATCCAGAAACTGTAATCACAGATTCACAAGCAAACTGCAGACAGTCTCTTCTGTTTGTCACCGCTATCCTATTCCTATTCCTAGCTAACATACATACCTGACTCTACCCACATACCTACTGCACACACTCTTAAACATTCATTTACTCATTTTGTCACTTGCGTGCACGCACACACACACACACACACACACACACACACATTGTAAGTACTTTATATCAATTGATTCTGTTTGGCTTCCTGTAAAGCTTGCAGTGGCTACGCAATAAAATAATCATAATGAAGGCGTATTACCGAAGAACACAGCGAAACAACAGGCAGACTGAAAGACAGTTGTAACTTGTCTATTATAATAAACAGACTGACAGATAGCTGTAACTTGTTTATAATCAGTTATCAACGAAATCAAATTACATTAAAATTCGCGTGGAGACCTGTTACCAGACACGAAGGCTCCTACTTTTCTTTATCTTCGATGTTTGATTGTGGTCAATCATTCGGCATAACGGCAGCAACAATAATCTTTATCCAGACAGGACAGATTGCTCGCCGTACATTTAATAATACCTGATCTCTAAAGATAACTAACTAATTAAGACCATGAAAAAAGAATGGAAAGAAGCACTGAATTAAAAAATATTATTTAAAAAATCGAATTCGGGCAAGTAAACACAAATCTACTATAAAGAAGTTATTTCGAGATTACTTTTGGGCGCGGTATAAAAACTGCATTTTTGCTCCCAATGAAGTTAACGTTGATATCTTGTAGGGTAAAAATACACATCATACTAGCCAAGCTCTCTCTGAACTTTGAACTCATGATACAGTAGATGAGGAAGTTGAATGACGAGTTTATCGTCCTAAACATTCCAATCAAATCCCAGGTGAGTTGGTAGAAGGTGTAGTACTTGCCCGTGAGGCTGAGGTCCGGCACAGCAAAGTAGGCGACCTGTCCGGCACAGCATGGGATGGCGCACACGATGAAGAGAACTGATGAAGCGATTAACATCCGGGTCAGGGCCGCCTCCTTGGAGACCATCCGCACCCTGGAGGAGGCGGCGTCCTGTCTACCACCTTCCACCGTCGTTAAGGAGCTTCGCCAAGCTAAGGCTGAACGAAGTTTCATGTCGGTGATAATAGTCGTGATGACAATAACGACGAGAAAAATTGTCGGCAGGAAAGTGGCGTACACAAAGATGTCGAAAATGTCTATCACTGTTTGATTGTCGAGATAATATCTGCAACAGAAAGTGGACCACATATACAGGCTAACAGGCCAAGTACCTAGAGACGGTCAAGATGGTGGCAGGTTTCTTGTAGGTCTTGTTAAAAACAAAACAACGATAATGAAAGCAAAATTATATTAGTGAGTACAAATTAATGTTATTGACAGTAAAGCTAATTAAAGACAACATTAATTACATTAAAACACAGTAAAATAATACTAGTGACAACAAAGTAACACCTGTGACAGTAAAATAATAGTAGTGATAACAGTGTATAACTTATGACAGTTCACTAATACAAGCAAGAGAGTATTTTATTAAAGAATGCATATAAAACACAGTCCTACACTCACTGTCCGTGGCAGGGCAGCTAGGTGCATCCACCATTATTTTCTTTGAATAATTATTGTGCTGCCAGTCTGACGTGTATATTTCACCAGACTACAAGCGCCACACACATTGCACTGAATGTCCTCTATGTCACGTACGTACGTATATCCTGTATATCCTGCATGTATGTTATGAATGTCCTTTGTGTCCGGTATGAATGTCCTGTATGTCCTGTATGTATGTCCTGTATGTCCTGTATGTATGTGATGAATGTAGTTTCTGTCCTGTATGAATGTCTTGTATGTCCTGCATTGTAAGACCGTGGGTCTCACGAAGCATCAAGTACCGATGAAGAGAACTGATGAAGCGATTAACATCCGGGTCAGGGCCGCATCCTTGGAGACCATCCGCACCCTGGAGGAGGCGGCGTCACAGACTCCACACCCTCTACGGGATTTCTGGACCTGCTCTCTCATGGTTCAACTCCTATCTCACTGATAGGACCCAGACTGTGGTAGTTGACGGTCAGACATCTCGCCCTGCTTCACTTCTCTGTGGTGTTCCCCAAGGCTCAGTACTTGGCCCAGTCCTGTTCATCCTGTATACTAAACCACTTTCATCATGCATCCGGTCTCACCAGGTGTCTCATCAATCCTATGCTGATGACACGCAGCTTTACTGTTCCACTCCACTGGCTGAGTCTCACTCTGCTATTAGCTCTCTAGAAGCTTGTATCAACGATGTCAAGGGCTGGATGGTAAAAAACAAGCTTAAACTAAATGATGATAAAACAGAAGCCCTCTTGTGCCATAGAAGAAGACATCAACCTTCACTCGTCAGTCTGCCCAATCACATCAAGGTGGGCGACAGCAACATCACCTTCACGTCATCCGTTAGGAATCTGGGATTTATTGTCACTGATGACATGACCCCTGATAAACATGTTACAGCTGTCTGTCAGTCTGCCTACTATGAGCTCCGTAAGATCAGTACCATCCGTCATTTTCTCTCTACACGTGCCACCAACACTCTTGTCTGTGCGTTTGTTCTTTCACGACTTGACTACTGCAACTCCTTGCTGGCAGGCTGCCCCTCATCCCTCATTCAGAGACTCCAGAGAGTACAGAACTCCGCTGCGCGTCTGGTGCTTAGAGCAAGGAAACGGGACCATGTCACTCCTCTCCTTCGTTTTCTACACTGGCTACCCGTCCGTTCTCGCATTCAGTACAAACTGTCTGTGCTGTGTTTTAATGTCTTTGCAGGCTCCTGTCCTGACTATTTCTCTGAACTTCTCATCCCTTACTCTCCGGCCAGACAACTCCGCTCTTCGTCTGACAACCGTACCCTAACTGTTCCTGTCACCAGAACAACAACATATGGTCACAGGACTTTTGGCTACTGTGCTGCAAAACAATGGAACTCTCTTCCTTTCCATATCCGCCACCTTCCTACAACTGAATCTTTCAAATCTGCACTGAAAACGCACCTCTTCCTTGAGCATCACTCCTAACACAGTCCACAATGCTAGTCCTTACCTTCCCCCTTCCCTCTTGCTACTTTACCCATCACTATTTTCTCTGTTCCTGTTACTTGATGCATTTTGTTATCTGTTTCGTCGTCAGTACTGTCGTTTTCTTTCGTCCCCTTTGTTCTGTATCTACTTAGTCCACGTCTCTTCCCCATTTTAAGCGCTAAGAGCATGCTCTCTATGAGTGTGAATATGCGCTATACAAATCTTCATTATTATTATTATTATTATTATTATTATTATTACCGAGTGACTTACTGAGTGACGTAGAAAAATGTCTTCGTGGTGTTGGTGATGGTGTCAAAAGAAGTGGCAGTGGTGAACCTTCCACCCACAACAGCACAAAACCCTCCGATGAGTGAGAAGGAGCAGACGACGATGATGGCGGCCATGGTGGAGGTCTTGAGCAGCCTCTTGGCGTGGAAGGGACTGACGACACAGAAACACCGCTCACTGGCGATCACAGCCGACAGGAACTGCGACGCCCACAGGAACCCGATTAAAACTGAACAGATAGTTCAAATACCAGATGGTTCATATGGATGGGTTATTAACAAGGTATGATTCTGTTATAGCGCAGAGGTTTATCAGAGTTTAGAAGTTTATGACAGAACATATGATTATTATGGGTACGTGGTTTCTCAAGAAATATACTGCGGATGGACGTGGACATATGTAAATGCGAGTGTCTGTGAGTGATCTGTTTTGAATGTGAAGGTAGGTATGAGTTGTGAACGTGAATGCAATGTGAAGTGGTGCAAACAAGCAGGACACGCGCGGTACTTACCGACGAAGTTAGTCGAGACGAACCAGGAATCAGGAAGAATCAGTTGCCTAATCTCCTCCTCAGCTGTCAGGAGAAAATAATACAGGGCCACCACCAGATCCGCCAGGGCGAGAGAGAAGAGACAAAGGTTAATTCTCTCCCTCAGGCCCTGTCGGTAGAAGACAATGGCGCTGAGCACGTTGCCAGGGATACCGAGGACAAGTAGGAGTATCGTCAGCAGGAAGTCGATCCCCACCTGAATCCAATCCATTGTCTGAGCATGTACAAGACACACAAGTTAGTGAACGCTGAGAGTCGGTGAGTAACGAGTTAGTAGGTTAGTGAGAACTTACAGTTGATGAGTAACAGTTTAGTGCGTTTTCATGGCTATGACATGACATTTGAGTTTGTAACCACTGTGAGCCAGTGAGTGCACGTGTGAGCAGGTAGAATCCTAGACAAAGTAAAGCATGAGTTAGTCAGTGTATGAGTTAGTCAATGCCATGAGCCAATAACTGTGGCTGAAGATTGTCGCAAGTCCTGTTATTTGGTGTCGTAGAGCCATGACTAGAATGGGGGTCAGAGGTCGTGGATTAAGTAGGGTAATGACATGTTGAAGAAGGAGGGCTGACAGCTAAAGAAGATTTGACCCCCGAGTAAAGAAAACTGCAGGATGTTATGAGGATATTGGACACTGGGAGAATATGCGAGTTGTTAACAGCTCATCCGAGCCGGTTCATGTAATTTCTTAAGAAACAAGTGAAGTGCAGTACTGTCTGTCTGTCTGTCTGTCTGTCTGTCTGTCTGGCTTTATTCATTTTATGCGTTTGGGTGCTAATATGCTACATAGGATGCGAAAATAAAGCAAATAAGTAGAGATAAACATTAGATGACACCCTAAAACCCCGGTTTTCAAACTTTTCCAAACGAGTACAACTTTCGAAAATTCAATTGAATGAGTAATAATAATACCTCCCAAAACTACCCCACTACAAATAAATTTATATATTAGTCTAGGACTTAGTTTTAGGTTCTCCGGTATTTAGTATATGATTTAGTCTAGGTTACCACATATGGCCATATGGAAGGCTCCATCTGCAGAAATGACAGCGAACATACAGCCTCCGTAAATATAGATACGCGTTCTTTTATTTTGGCGCGTGGTGCTAGTGTACCACCCGTCATACCTTCGCGTACCAGTAGTGCTACGCCTACCACAGTTTGAAAACCAGGGCCCTAGGACACTGGATGACAGCGAGTGACACGTGTACTGGACAGTTTGTTAGACCAGTCGGCACTTCATGTGACTAATTGTGAGGCGACACATTGAGACGGTGAGAGAAGATCACTGATGAAGACAATTCTAAACTAGATGAGCGAGTGACAAAGTGCGAGCAGCCGACACTTAACGTGGGCCTGAGGGGGACAAAGACCAGGTGACACGTGGTGCCAGCCTTTAAAAATTTTTCACCTCCACGGATAAGATGTCATTGCCTGTCCATGGAACCGCGGCCACGGAGCAGCCCTTGCATGTGGTGGTCACGCCGCCCCACCTCTGGTCCCCAGTCAAACTTGTTTCCGTCACCAACATCGTCAAGTCCTGCTGACGATATAGGAAATTATATTTCTGGGGAGGCAACTGAGAACAGGCTTTAATAGTTGAGAAGAAAGTAAGATGTGGAGGTTGCTTGGTGACGCTGCAGTCTACATCCTGTCTACACCCTGTCCACACTCTGACTACAATCTGTCTACACTCTGTCTACCATCAGACTAAAGGGGGCGGTGTAACAAGAGCCTCACTGGGTGCTGTGTGCACACACTGTCACAATAAAAGTGTCGGGAGAACGAGAATCAGTGTCCATGTCTTTATCAGGTATGACCAGTGTCTGTATACTTCATGCCATGTTCTACGACAGGGAACAAAGTGTCTCGTATTCTCCTGTCTGTATAATGTGACAGGCAAGGAAGTGTTTCCGTACGCTATTATCTAGGCTATATTGTTGTTAGTAGTGCGACTAAAAGCTCTTCATTTTATTGCAGTCTCTTGACTCCTACTTGCTTCTAAGTACTGATTCGACTATTGCTACAAATTTCTAGCACCGTTATGTCTCTGTCTACTACCGTTGCTGTTTCAGATGCAGTTGCTAGTTCTGCAATGGTTATTGGTGATGCTACTAATACTTCTTTGTCAGTTTATGCTGTTACTTTTCCTCCTCTTATTGATTAATTCTTTCGCATTCAGTCTGCTCCTGTTTAAACTGTCGGTAATTTTAATTACTAACTTATCTTCTTAGATGCTAAACGATCAGTCGAACAACCGGTTGACGACCCCCCAATTAACTGACTGACTGACTGACTGACTGACTGACTGACTGACTGACTGACTGACTGACTGACTGACCTCAAACTGGCCTGTTTGCCTCAAACTGGCCTCAAACAGGCCCTCAAGCTGATCTCAAGCTGATCTCAAGCTGGACCCAAACATGGTTATTTCATGTCTGACACTCTGCGGTCATGCTACAATGAATACTTTCCACCACACTGAGGTCTCATGGAGAAAACAGCCAGCTTTATAATGTGGACTGCAAATCAATTCAAATAATCATGTCACTAAAAAATTGGGATTTGTGTACTCACGAGAAAACCAGGAGATACATGTATTTCAAATTTTATCAGGCAATGGCGCACTTGTTTCTCAACAGTTCATTAAATCAAATAAAATTTATGTAACATTATGTACACACTTTTTTTAAAAACTTCCCTCTCCCCATAAAAAAACCATAAAATGTAGCTCATCAATTTAAAATACCGCACGTTTGAAAGGGCGGATTAATTTAAAATAACATTTTCCCGCACCTAAAAAATATAATACAAACTGACAGCCCCCTCAGCCCTATATTTAAACGGTTTCTTGAACTTGAGATCGTTGAAGCAGTGAGTGCAAAGATTGATTGGCACTACGCTCTGTAATTTGAAAGTTTGTTCTCACAGAAATGTTCCTCTTGAGGTTTGTTTGTAGAAGGTAGCCACAAGGTGGCAGGTGGGGATCACCTACAGGGCGTCACCTGTACACGAGCAGGAGGACTGGGCATGGTGTCACCACCCAAGTGCCAAGTGCAGGGTTACTGGTGTACTTAGTTTTTCCACAGTTTGGTGTACAGACAGTAAAGAGAATACCGCTCTTTGAATCAACTCGTGAAACACTAGATGTGGACTCTGTGAATCGTCTCGGCTGTGTGATTGAGAAATTACCAAGCTACGTCTGTCATACATGTCTCCTTAATTTACTAAGTTTTGTTCTTCACCGCGGCTTTCCTTGTCGGCAAAATGCTGTAGGTGTTGCTGTATAGCGGCCATCATGGCTGAGCATGTCGGGATGTGCTCTTACCTTTGTGTTTTACCTGTCTTCGGGTTAGAATGTGCAAGTGCGTGTTTGGGAAGCGGGAACCTCGTAGGAAAATGAATCCCTATTACTTCACCTTTCATATCAAACATTAATTTGTTTTTTGTTCTTCGCTTTCTCTCCCTCCCTCCCCTCCATCCTTTATTTTTTTCTCGAAGAGCCTGCTTAAATTCTTTTATCCCCAACCTTTTTGGAAATTTCCTGGTGCGATTGCTCGTCCGCTAAACCTACTTGTGACAATTAAGTTAATCAAATAGGCGTAACTCCAGTAGAAGCAAACATTTTCTATTCAGGTCTTGTTAAATTGAAACTTTTAAGACTATTTATTCATTTATTGATTCATTTATTTGCCGTGGCAAGAAATATTGCTGGGCGATGACGTCAAGCTGGTGGAGATGTGACTTGAGGTTGTGTTGTAGCGGTGGTGTAACGGTGGTGTTGTAGTGGTAGTATAGTAGCGATGCAGTTGGAAAGTATTAGAATCGTTAGTATTCGACTGGCTTAAATCGTTTCCAGTTCTAATGATGACCTCTTGACCTATTTTCAGTTTCGCCGTGGTTGCCGAGATACGGCATAGCACACACCGCAAACATTTCCTCGTTGCACTGAACATCAGGGTATGGAGATCCATTTATGACTGCCGCAACTCCTTGTCATTTACAACGGCTGAAGCAATGTCTTATTCGATGAAATTAATGAAGTTCACTGATCTGATTATAGTCTTCCGTTGTAACTTATTCTCTTCTGTCGTTTGAACTCAACGCAATATTTATGAACAGACACACACAAGAAAGAAAAACCTTCTCCAAGACATGGTAACACGGTCGAGCTGATTCTCATTTTATTTATATCTATACATAAATTCTCATCAGTGTGACCGTTCTTTGACAACAGTCATAAGCCAAAACCTACAAACGTCCTAAAAAGTTAAGAATTCAAAAACAGATCTCGTGTCCACGTACTTGACTGCGTGAGATAGCCGTTACTCAACTAGTAACAAGTTTGTACTGAATGAGGTAGTCCGTTACTGAGCTAGTAACAAGTTTGTACTGAATGAGGTAGTCCGTTACTGAACTAGTAACAAGTTTGCACGATGTTCTGGTGGAAATGAAATATACTGACGAGACCAGTCATGACTTCAGACAAGATGTCCTGCTGTCACTGACATTCTGTAGCAGACTTCCAAAACCTTTTGTTATGTAAAGGCTGGTTTGAAAAATATTTACGAGAAAAAAATAGTAACAAAGTTGATAGCCGCTTAAGATTCCTAAACACAGAGCAAACAACTTTAAAACCACATGAGACTACCACAGACACAAGGTTTTGGTCAATAGCTGCAGACGTTTTGTGGACAATAGACGGGATTCCATGGACACAGCTTCAGAGAGATGCGTAGAAATATTATCAACACTGGTTCATTTGAAACAGAAATCGAAGGGGGGTAAACAGATGTGTGTAATAACATTGCATATCAACGTGTGGTGCCATTGTGTACAAACACAAAGACACGTCTATTTTCGTTTATTGTGTTTTCCTGGTAGCCCTTTTAGGGCGATGGGCCTTTTTATAGGCTCTAGCGGCAGAAGACGATGGGCCACTATTGTGGCTCTGCTCCACGGTCGTGATTCTCTCTGTGCACAATGGGCCACGATTGTGGCCTTACCGGCAGACCACGATACGCTCACTGTCGTTACTCGTGCTCCACGAGCGTGGCTCTAAAGTTTCGCTATCATCTTCAAAATCATATATTTTAATCCCATGTTTTTCAACATAGAAATATTTTTTAGTCGCCTTAAGACTTTCTCATCACACAAGAAGTATTTAAGACTATATTTTTCTGTCAAATAAAGGATAATGGTTCGGCTGATTCTGAATGGGCTGCAGACAACTTCGTAATTTATGGTAGAGGTCAAATATTGACAGGAATAATGTCCCCAATCATCAATTTGTAATGTGCGGATCAAGGTTATTCACCCCTTGCTAAACCGCTAGACACATTACCAATGATTGAAACCAGGAAGTTTATGTCACAGTTATTATTATTATTATTAGAGAGCAAACTTCTCACTCGCACGTTAAGACTAAAGTATTGCTGAGACTGGAGGGATCAGACACGTAAACATTTTACTTGCAGACAGAAGATAATTCGACCTCAGACCGCCAGGCTGTCATTGATTAAGTTTTACTTCATCTCTTTTAAAGATTTAGGGACAAATGTTCTGACAAATTCTTAAGCAAGAGACTTACATTGTGTGAGTACCTACTATCACAGCTAACGTCTGGACGAGACTTCCAAGCCTGCAAAGCTGGTGGGCTGGTAGTGGGACCCACTACTTAGCATCATAGGGCCCACTGCCAGCAGCCCAGTGACGTGTCCAGCGTCTCCCAGAACTTTGAACTCATGATGCAATACACAAGGAACTTTAGAGACAAATTTACCGACCGAAATAGCCCTATTACAGCCCACATGAGGGAATGTGGCGTAACCGCCCCAGTGTCGCCGGATACACGCTCACAACCACTCAAAACACACAACCACTCGCTCAGTCAGAGGCGGGACACGACGTGAGCGTAGATCACAACAAAGGCAAAATGAACAGCAAATTTATTTACACAGAAAAAATAAGAAAACACAAAATATAAATACAGATTCACGCACACAAAAGGAACACAAAGGACCATCCCAATCGCAAGTAAAAGAAAATAATATAAAAAAAACACCCGCACACACTGCGGCACAGTACTGGCAGATGGAGCCCCGAGGCCTTCAAGCTTAGCGTTAGATGTTGAAGACAAGTCTGTACTCAGTCTGTTTACATTTTTCTTCGCACATTGTGGTCTTGCGCGGCGCTTCGCGTTGACCTCTCCAACAGTTCGTTAGGCACACAAATAAGTAACTCACACAGCCATCAAGTAACTCACATAACCCTTAAGTCACAGTTGCCTCAAGTAACTCATAAAACCCTCAAGTAACCCACAGACTCCTTAAGTAACTCACACGGCCCTCAAGTAACTTACACAGCACTCAAGTAAGTCACGGGACCCTCAAGTAGCTCACACAGGGCTCAAGATAAGATAATACTTTATTTGTCCCGGAGGGCAATTCAGTGGCCGCTCGATAAAATTTTTTTACAAATTTGTATGCACCAAACAGACTTCCACATTTATGTTTCATTCATTCGCACAGCACCATTCAACAGACGCACGGCCGAAACAACAAATGACAGCCGCAGTCTGTTAGTCCTGCGTGCAGGTACACAAAATCGGCGGCCCGATGGGAGCTGGACAAACTCTTTCCACAAGACTCTTCCAAAGCTACAGCCTGGGTATCTACTGTCCCGCTCAGGAGAGAGGGCAGTGCGTGTCATCAGAGAATTTGACGAGGTATTGACCCTCATGGTTACTGTGACAACTGTTGGAATACAGAATAAACAGAAGCGGGAATAAAACACAGCCTTGAGGTGAGCCTGTGCACGTTGTGACTGAGTTGCAATAATTACCATTGACAACACGGTAATGAAGGTCCGTGATTGACAAGTACTCGCTGCTGCCTGTCAACCAAACAGTGGATGATCCATGACACTAGCTGATGATCAAAGGAAAACTCGTCGAGGAGTCTTCTAGCTAGGATATGTGGTTGGATGGTGTTGAAGGCTGATGAGAAGTCAGCAAATAGCAAACGTGCGTGGGCTTGTGGATTCTCCAGGTGTTTGAGTAAAGTGTGGAGGATGAACAGTTTAGCATCATAAATGGATTGGTATGTAAATTGCAAGGGGTCAAGACAATTGTTAATGGCTTTTAGAATCAATGCTTTGATGATTGTCTCTAATACTTTCATGACCAACGATGTTAAGGCCACTGGTCTTAAGTCGTTGAGACGCTGAGCTGAAGCTTTCTTCGGAACTGGGACAATGGCAGACAATTTCCAAGCAGCTGGAATGGAGAGTGAATCCATAGAGCGCTGAAAAAGGTGTTGGAAAATGTCTCCAAGTTGATGCGCGCAGAAACGCAATGTTCTGCCACAAATACCGTCTGGACGTTAAGCCTTGCGAAAGTTTACTCGCTGAAACAGCTCCACAACTTATTCTTGACAAATCTCAACCCTCTGGACAGGATGAAGAGAACGGAGCATATCTTTAATTTTCACTGAGAAGTCATGAGTCTCGAAACGAGCAAAGAAAGCATCAAGAGCATTAGGTAGGACCGAACTGTCAACGCCTGAGATCGGGATTTTGGCTTTCGACCCCTTAGGCCGATCTTGAACATTTGCCATATTTTTGAGTCCCTGCCAAGCTGCTCGGATGTTACCTGTACCAAACTGAGATTCTATTTTAGTCTTATTATTCACTTTGGCCAGACGGATAGCATTACGGACCTCTCTGTGTACCAATTTCTTGTCTTGGGCAGAACCCGTGAAGAACACATGTTTCTTTTTATTAAGAACTGCCTTTAAGCTCTTGGTCACCCAGGGTTTGTTGTTAGGATAAAGCGCAAACTGTTTTGATGGAATGGTGTAATCTACACAAAAGGAGATATAAGAAGAGATGGTGTTTACTAAGTCATCCAGATTAGGACATGCCACTAAAAGGACATCCCAGTCGGTACACTCAAAACAGCCCTGTAAGCTCGCCACACTGTCAAGAGTCCAGCATTTGGTGGAATGAATTGTTCGGCGCACCCGTCTGAACACAGGTTTATACACGGGTACAAGGTGCACACTCAGATGACATGACGTACCTAGACTGGGCAGGGGTAGAGTTCCATAGACGAGGTCGAGTGTAGTCTTACCCCGGGTATTAGGACATGTCACATACTGGTCATAGGTCTTAAGAACCGATGTCAGGTCACAGTTATTGAAATCTCCTAAGATAAATTTAGGAGCATCAGGACAAATCGAGTCGATTTTGTGAGTCACATCTGCAATGCACTGTAGCGCATTGGAGACATTAGCCCTGGGATGAATGTACACAAGGGTGAAAAACAACTGGGGGAATTCTCTCGGGAGGTAAAATGGGAAAAGCGAAATTGTGAGTAGTTCAAAGTCGCAAGTACACATCATTTCACGAAGAATTACTGTATTACAGTACTTGTTGTTGACATAGAAAAGACTCCTCCGCCACGCGCCTTACCGGTAATTGTAGTAGATCTGTCTGATCTAAACGGGCCAGAGAAGCCGGTAATGTCTACATCAGAGTCACTGTCATGGAGCATGTTACGGTAAACGCCAACTAACAAGTCTCCCTGTATAGTCCAAAGCTGTGTACCCACGTCTCAAGCTCATCAGTCTTGCCACGAATTGACTGGACGTTGGATAGCAGGACAGAAGGAATTGATTGGACGTTGGATAGCAGGACAGAAGGAATTGACTGGACGTTGGATAGCAGGACAGAAGGAGTTCACTGGACGTTGGATAGCAGGACAGAAGGAATTGACTGGACGTTGATAGTAGGACAGAAGGAATTGACTGGACGTAGAGAGTAGGACAGAAGGAAGAGGTGGATTCCTACGTCGATCGTCAGGCGAAACTTCTTGAGTCTCCGCTTCACGCCGCCTCTGCCCCCTTTCTTCTTACACCTGCGAGGTGGAGAGAGCAGTGGAATGTTGACTTGCCGCGCAGGAAAACTCCCAAGGACGTTATGAGGCCTGTAAGGTTGACGTCATCACCTGCGAGTGACTTCCCATAGTTGGGGTAAACAAAGCCGCCCACGAAGCCGCTAGCTTTGTGAGATTCGA
Source organism: Marisa cornuarietis (assembly GCA_004794655.1). Classification (NCBI taxonomy): domain Eukaryota; kingdom Metazoa; phylum Mollusca; class Gastropoda; order Architaenioglossa; family Ampullariidae; genus Marisa; species Marisa cornuarietis. The sequence continues at coordinate 262,149 of SMMW01000641.1, read as the reverse complement.
AAACTATAAGACCAAGACATTACTGAGCTAGTGCTAAAAAATCTGAATGCGCCATATGCTAAATAAGGAAATAAAGTAGTAAGTCATTCGCATTTTTGTTCATTGTTAAAAGTCATGTGTGCTATAGTTCTGTTACTTATGCAAGTGCAAAACTATGTCAGTTATGTTTATAACAGGTGATGGATGAGTCGCCTATACCGAAATCACTGAATCAATTCTTTAACAACGCCTTTGCACCATGGGTCCTCATTAAGCTCATATTCATATTAGTCTAACTCTGTGGAATATAAAGATGATAATATTTTATACTATGATATAAATATCGTACTTAAAAGATGTATATTATCCAGCCTGTTTTGTGGAAAAATATGTGGTAAAAATCGGATGAACTGAATTTTAGATGTAAGGTAAGGTCTATAACTTTGTGTGTTCTTGTTTTGTATTTTTAACAAACATTGATAATCAATATATAAGTTTAATATAGCATTATTAATAGTTCATCACAGTTTAGATTGTAATATATAAGCATACAAATCAAGATATATATATATATATACAGGGAGACACTAAGATAGAACCCTAACTTTTAACCTACTGTAATTAAAACTGACCCATGGATTTCAGAAGTTTTTAAGTGGTGGATGAAGTTAAATTAGAATATTCTAATCTTAAAATTAATTGTAAAAAATGTTATGATATAAGATATGAGTATACATTTTCTCTAAAAATAACTGATGATTTTAATAGTCCTCCTAAAGCTTAACTTTAAGGAAGAAAAATTCATAAGCCTTATCAAAACCAAAAACAAAATGGTTAGTTTATCCTAACTGCAGGATTCAAACAGATGGGAACTAAGTTCCAGGCTTCTTTCCAAACATATTTTAACATTTCCTAGACAGCTACTTTTACAATAGAACATAAAAACAGTACATTGATGATATATGATTTGAACAAGAATTCTATAGTATCAGAGATGCTGCTCTTTCTGTCAACTAATACAAGTGACAATTGAAAAAAAAACTGACAAACATCTATATGTGTAAATGAATATCTTGATGAAGATCTATGTGTTTCTATCAACCTGTGAGGACTCTATCTTCCCCCCACCCCCTTTGTCTACTGGTTCCTTTCCTACCCGTCTTCCTCTGCAGAATGACGATAGCCTTAGTTCTTATTACCCGATTGCTCTTCTCGTTTTCTATGACTATGGTCTACATAAACTACCCGTCTGTTATTGTTATTATCATTATTACTACTATTAAAATAAAATTCGGAATCTCTTTAACCCATGTTTTATGACACACACTTTACACGTGCATTGATTCACTTGAAGATGAAAGAGAAGCAAAAGACAGCCTGGTATTTAGCAGTTGTCAAGTATCTAATCTTTATTGCCAATGTTGTATACGGTTTCTCCAATGCACAATTTTGCAAGCGGTCAATCATTTGGAGACAGACACCAGTGTAGTTTTGAAGTCGCCATGTTCATTCCGGTAAGTGTTATTTCTTCACTAAACTATTTTTGCTTCTAATGTTAGGCTGATTGTTTTAGAGAACCACGTTAAACTTCATTTTGGTGATTATTGCAAGTTTACGAGTTAATGAGAGAAAAAAAAAGATGACATGTCTGCGCTCTTCAGCCGTGCGTGGGAGTGAAAGGCCCTTTGTTTTCTTTGGTTGTGTACACTTCCACGACTCTCTGGACACTTTGAAGACACTGTACACTTTCACGAGACTGTCTGTACACTTTCACGAGACTGTACACTTTCACGAGACTGTCTGTACACTTTCACGATGAATAAACCTGCAATTTTTTCTCGCTGTGTCATAAATTATGAATACACACATTTGTGTCAATGTGTATGTTGTTGAATGATGTAGATTCAAGAATAAATATACAGCGGTACCTCGAGTTACTAATTTAATTCGTTCCAGAGCCTTGCTTGTAAGTAGAAATGCTCGTAACTCGAACAAATTCTCCCATTTAAAATATGGGAAATCAGATTCATCTGTTCCAGCCATCTGACAAGTCCCCCAAATTTCCTAAATTATGAAAAAATACTTTTTTAATTAAGAAAAACACACGTAAAACTAATCACAACTAAATAAATGAAGAAAAGAAAAATGTACAACATACAGAAAGAAAATTGTATTAAATACAGTACTGTAATCTTACCTTGGCGACAGATAATCGTGACTAACGGAGAGCGGCTGAGGAGAGAGGGAGGGAGGGAGGTATACTGGCACAGAACGAAGCTTACATACAGCACTTTCTTACACTTTAAACAAAACTACAATCGCACTTTCTTTACTTTAAATGAATTTATAAAATCAAATTATTAAAAAATAAACTTTCCTTACAGAAAATTACGTAAATTGTAAAAATAAACTTTCTTAAATTTTAGCTTTCTTAATTTTAGACTTAACCTATGCTTAACATTTACGTACGTATGATATATTTTACACTAATCATCTGTTTTTGACTTTTTGGCTGCACTTTCGGCATCTTCACTTGCCTCTCTTTTGAATGAATACGTCGACGCACCAACTACCGGTAGGATACGGAAGCTTAGCTGTTCGTAACTTGGAACAACGTTCGTAACTCGAGCAGATATTTTGCTCGGGCCACCGCTCGTATCTCGAACTGCTCGTATATGGAGCAGCTCGTAACTCGAGGTACCACTGTTTACACGCATGACATGCACACATGCCCATAATACAAAACAAACAACCGTCATCTAAAGCATGTTTAACGTGGACTTTTCTTCCAAACGTGTCCGACTGATGATGTTCCATGACTTCCTGAGGCAACTTGAAAAAACAATTTTATCTGTGGACATTACTTCCTCGGGGACTGGACAGTTATCTGCTGAAGACATCGGGGATGAGAGGGGGGATAGCTCCTCACTGAGACAAAAGTTATGGTACATCACCCTGTGGAGATTGGTTGTTACACTGGGTGGCCAAGTTGTTACACTGGGTGGCCAAGTTGTTACACTGGGTGGCCAAGTTGTTACACTGGGTGGCCAAGAAGAGGAGAAGCCAATCCATTGTGACAACACTGACTCTTCTCCCAAGCCCACGTCAAGAGTGCCTCCTACAAGACACAAAAAACTGGTTTAAGATTGATTTTCAATAGCAAAATCTCAGCAGTTATATTTTGCTTAAATCTTCGGATAATGTGGGTTAAGCATTGCACGCGTGGACGATAGATCATCATCCTTACTGGCAAACATCTTGTTCCTGAAGGAGAAAGTTTTACAGCACTGTGATGATATGTTTATTATAGCAAGCCACGTGATGTTATGATGAATGATTTAATCTCTTGCTGATGTTCAGTGTACTGGTCGCGTGCCCAGGTTAGTAAAATGGACATGTAGGCGAGCGAGGTAAACATGAATTAGTCGTGCACGTGTCTTTTAAGCGATGATAAGTGATCATCGAGAGAGGCTTACATTGTACTTATGTGACTTATTATAACTTATTAAATGGCCGCAAAAAGTGAAGCTTGCATGCATTTATGAAATTCGTTATAATTACGACTTCATTTTTTTTTAAAGAAAAAATTTGCGTTAAGCAAACAGACCACCAGCTACAGGCTAAAGGGACTAAACAAGATAAAAAGGAAGTGCAGTAAAATCGCGGAAGAGGTCAAGTTAGATACTGCCTACACTACATCTACTTTTGTTGTTAATTGCTTCAGCTAAAGTGAATGCCATACAGCTTACCCGTTAGTTGCAACATTAGTTATCGTCCCGGAACGTCTGTACCTCAGACTACACAGATACCTCATTGCCTAACAGGCGAAACTTCTTTGAACCGAAGGAAGATAATGGTTTTGCACGTGCGAGGGAGGAGAGGAGTACACGCGGGGCTAACAACTAGCAGTCAGCAACGAGGGTACTCCGACCTTCCCTCGCCAGGCTAAAACCATTTTTAAAACCGCCTTGACTCACCTAAGACGTGAATAATGTCTGTTAACACTGACGTCAATATTACGTCAATATTGTGTGTTAACACTGACATGAATATTGTGTGTTAACACTGACATGAATATTGTGTGTTAACACTGACATGAATATTGTGTGTTAACACTGACATGAATATTGTGTGTTAACACTGACGTCAATATTGTGTGTTAACACTGACATGAATATTGTGTGTTAACACTGACATGAATATTGTGTGTTAACACTGACGTGAATATTGTGTGTTAACACTGACGTGAATATTGTGTGTTAACACTGACATGAATATTGTGTGTTAACACTGACATGAATATTGTGTGTTAACACTGACGTCAATATTGTGTGTTAACACTGACATGAATATTGTGTGTTAACACTGACATGAATATTGTGTGTTAACACTGACGTCAATATTGTGTGTTAACACTGACGTGAATATTGTGTGTTAACACTGACGTGAATATCGTCTGTTAACGCTGACGTGAATATTGTCTGTTAACACTGACGTGAATATTGTGTGTTAACACTGACGTCAATATCGTCTGTTAACACTGACGTGAATATTGTGTGTTAACACTGACGTGAATATTGTCTGTTAACACTGACGTCAATATTGTGTGTTAACACTGACGTCAATATTGTGTGTTAACACTGACGTGAATATTGTCTGTTAACACTGACGTGAATATTGTCTGTTAACACTGACGTGAATATTGTGTGTTAACACTGACGTGAATATTGTGTGTTAACACTGACGTGAATATTGTGTGTTAACACTGACGTGAATATTGTGTGTTAACAATGACGTGAATATTGTGTGTTAACACTGGCGTGAATATTGTGTGTTAACACTGACGTGAATATTGTCTGTTAACACTGACGTCAATATTATCCGCTAATACTGACGTCAATATTGTCTGTTAACACTGGCGTGAATATTGTGTGTTAACACTCACGTGAATATTGTCTGTTAACACTGACGTCAATATTGTCTGTTAACACTGACGTCAATATTATCCGCTAATACTGACGTCAATATTGTCTGTTAACACTGACGTGTATATTTTCTATTAATACTAACATGAATATTGTATGTTAGCACTGACGTCAATATTCAATGTTAGCACTGACGTCAATATTTATGTTAATACTGATGTCGATATTGTAAATTAACCCTGACGGGAATATTTTATATATATATACATATATTGTCTGATCATTTAGTGTTTATCACACAGAAGAGAGTGAACGTCGATGAGAATATTGAGGAGGTCAGAACCGTCTTTCAGTGTTCAATGTTGAGACTGAAGACTGTGTGTGTGGAGACTGAAGACTGTGTGTGTGGAGACTGATGACTGTGTGTGTGAAGACTGAAGACTGTGTGTGTGAAGACTGAAGGTTGTGTGTGTAGATTGAAGATTGTTTGTGGAGACTGATGACTATGTGTGTAGACTGAAGACTGTGTGTGGAGACTGATGACTATGTGTGTGGAGACTGATGACTGTGTGTGTGAAGACTGAAGACTGTGTGTGTGAAGACTGAAGGTTGTGTGTGTAGATTGAAGATTGTTTGTGGAGACTGATGACTATGTGTGTAGACTGAAGACTGTGTGTGGAGACTGATGACTATGTGTGTGGAGACTGATGACTGTGTGTGTGAAGACTGAAGACTGTGTGTGTGAAGACTGAAGGTTGTGTGTGTAGATTGAAGATTGTTTGTGGAGACTGATGACTATGTGTGTAGACTGAAGACTGTGTGTGGAGACTGATGACTATGTGTGTGGAGACTGATGACTGTGTGTGTGAAGACTGAAGACTGTGTGTGTGAAGACTGAAGACTGTGTGTGTGAAGACTGAAGGTTGTGTGTGTAGATTGAAGATTGTTTGTGGAGACTGACGACTATGTGTGTAGACTGAAGATTGTGCGCTGAGTGAAAACTTAAGAAACAAGAGGGGATGGAATTGGTGTTTTACGCCGATTCAGCAGCTAAGGCTATATCACGGCAAGGCAGTCAGCCCTGTAAACAGATGCCATCTGCAGATAAAGAACAGTGTGCCCGAGACGAGAGCTGAACCCAGGGGAGCCAACCCTCACTGTATTGGTGACAAGCGTTAATCGTTGCGCCACCGGCCCGCCCCCTTAAGGAGACAAAATGTCCAGGAAACAAGTCTTTTGGAGTGTTTTGATGAATTGACATTTCTGTCATACTTTGAGACTTTTCCTTCTGATAATGTCAAAGATCGATGCTGCACAGATTGTACAGCAACATACGAATGCTTTTTTTTTTGTTGAAACATGCATTTCTTTACCTACCTTTCTCAGATCCCTCCTTCCATCTTTTTAGAAGTTTTTCAGGATCTTTTCCTGTATCAATTCTGCATATTTGTTACGGGTATGTCAGAAGTGAGATGTGCTTTTTAGCGAATGTGACTAGTTTTGAACATTTAAAAATGTTACATGCCGAGAAGACAAACTAAGAAATGAAAGACACACTTCTGGTGACAGAGTTTGTGCAAATGATGGCTTTGTGCGTTTATATAATGGGATTCTCAAACTTGTGAGAGATTAAAATATAAGTATTCATTAGAAAAACATACTTTTAGTAGTAACTTTAAGTATTATTATTATTCTTCAGTAGAAAACTAATGTTTTGGTTTTATCTGAGAAAACTATCTCTATAACTAATGACATATAGAAAACAGATTAGCAAAATTAAAATTTGATGTCATTTAATTGACTTTTTCGTGCATTAATATACTCATCCCTCCCTCTCTCTCAAACCACTAAGGAAGCATGGTTGCCTTGTATAGTGTCGTGTCCCATACGTGACGCTCCAGACGATTTTAGTCTTTTTAGTTCTAATGAATGAGTCTTCCAGGCAGTGTTGTTCGTAATGATAATATCTTATGTTAAAGCTGTTAGTTTATCCACAATCAGTCTCTCTTTCTAGCGTATGTTGTCTTGGCATTTGGTGTAGTCTATTGATGTTTTGGGGGGTATCTGGTATAATCCACGGTTGTTTTGTTACCTGGTATAATCTATTGGTTATCTGGCATGTGAGGCCTGCTCAAACATGTAAAATTATTTCTGTAAGGTCAACATTGTCAAGTACAAGTCAGCCTGCAGTGTATATCGTGTCTTTGACCATCTCTGCTTCTTCACATTCACCAACTAGATTCCCGTGAAACGAATGTATTAGAAGGCAAAAACCTTACATTCAAAGTAAATACCACACAGCAGGATGGTTCAGTCCCCAGCGTGTTCCAAGATTTTTATTTTAACATACACTTGGTGTTGGTGATCTTCACAACTGATCTCTACTTTTTCCTGCGCGAGAATGGTTTCTACCATTGTAATGATCCGTTAACAGTAGAAGCTGTTGATGGTCAGTGATACCGGGCGGTGCTGATGTTTGTCTTGTGTTTACCAAATACCTTTACTTGTCCATCCCTACAGCGGGAAGTATGGGTATAGAGGTGAGTGTAACCTGTAGAAAAGGTAAGGTGTAGGTGAGAGAACTGATTATTAATTAATTAAGCTTTCAAATTCTTGTATTTATTCACGTGAGCTGCTGCAACTGATTGGGCCGTGAAATATGCTTGTACCTCTTGTATCCCGTCTTTTCTCTCAAGTTGTTTCGCATCATTGATTGTGACTGACAAAGTTAATAATTTTTGATATAGAAAAGTATATCCTTACGATGAATCACAGCTAACTTAATAGTATTTCAATTATTATTACCTGATTGCATTTATCTAAAAAGCAGTCTGTGACAAAGCGTGTTTACTTTGTGTGTTTGTTGGGGGGAGGGAGGGAGGTTGTACAGCCATGCAAATAGACACTCGTGTTAGTGACTCCGGAATGTTTTTATTGTGATGTTTATTTTACCCGCTGTTAAATGTCACCAGGTAAAAGATTCTTCCACGTCCTATTAGAACAACAGAAGAACGTTAAAAAAACAGAGAAAAAAAGAGAGACACGGCACCTCACTTTGTCTCCCCTTTGCTAGAAAAGTAGCGCCCCCTACCGACCATCACCCCGCACCATTATCCTGTGATCAGCTCAACCGGCATCACTCGGGCAACACCTGGTACCATTGCTGGCATACAGATACAAATGCAAAGTAGTGCCTTTCTATGATTTTCTAATTTATTCACGAAAATAAAATTATTGGCGCTTACATAAGCCGTCTATGCCGCCATGTAATGCTGAGAGAAAAATGTTCAAAAAGTAAAATAAATTCTAATTTCTGCTGACTTCATACAGGTATAGGGAACCATTAGCACGTTGACTTCATACAGAGAGTGGACCATGTTGGCCAGTAAAGAAGGAAGCATGGCAACACTTTTATGCTGGAAACACTTTTTAACGATAACACTTTTATAATGAACCTAGTAAAAAGCTTTAGGCGCCAAGAAACTTTCGTATTACAAAGAGTAGTAGCATTTCGTACAATTGTCAAACAAGTAGAAGACCCTTCACATGATGACAAGGATTTGGCCAGTAAGGGACCCTTTACACGATGACTAGTATTTGTCGAACAAAAAAATGCCGCTTCACAATATCGCTTGAATAAGTGGAGATAAATTCGTCAAAGTCTTTGCCAGCTGCACTTGTCTTCTCCAAAATTCCTGCTCTGAATACTGTATTTTAATAGTCAAAAGCCCATGGAAGTGCAGTACTCATTTGTGAGGCACACTAACCCCGAGTATGAACTATCAAAGATGTGTGACCTTTGGTCGGTGTCCATTGACTCACCAGTCATCAGGGTGAGGCAGCAAATACTCGGAATATCAGCACAATGAGCCCAGTAGTACAGAACATATCGAAGCATGCCGCATTATTGATATTGAAACTCTTTCTTCTTCTGCTGATTCCGTTTATAGCTTTTATTACACATTAGAATCGACAAGGAATTGTGTGTCATAGCAACGGAAGAGTAAGGTCTGAGCTCAGTTTGTAGAAAGGAATGCTAGAAGTGCAGAGTATAAACCTCTTACTCTGCTAGCATCATCGCAATCGTTCCTTTGCACACATTTCTGAGCATCACATGTGGGTTCCATAGACATATTTTTGTGACAGATTGTAAAATATATTTCAGATATTTGTATTAACCTTACCTTTCGTTCTTAAATTAAGGAAGAACAAATGTCAAACGACATCGTGATTTTGCACAGGAAATGAGAAACCCGAGTCTTTCTTTAAAATCGAGGAGAGAACCACTTAGCTACATACTAATAAATAAAATGTGAAGATAGTTATTCATCTATAGAAGTCGGCTTTTAGAGACAGTCTGAACTGGTCACAAATCACAGGAAACAGGCCAGGAATCTCTGTGAAGATATCACAGGAAGCAGGCCAGGAATCTCTGTCAAGATATCACAGGAAGCAGGCCAGGAATCTCTGTCAAGATATCACAGGAAGCAGGCCAGGAATCTCTGTCAAGATATCACAGGAAGCAGGCCAGGAATCTCTGTCAAGATATCACAGGAAGCAGGCCAGGAATCTCTGTCAAGATATCACAGGAAGCAGGCCAGGAATCTCTGTCAAGATATCACAGGAAGCAGGCCAGGAATCTCTGTCAAGATATCACAGGAAGCATTACAGTGTTTGGGGAAACGCTGGACGGATTATAGCAAGCTGTTGTTATTGATTACAATAACTGTCAATGACGAGTCGAGTTTAGTGCACTGACATTATGTAAGACAACAAATCGATTACTACAAACCACTTATTTATTATTATCTGTGTCAAAATGACCATGGGCGATAATAATAGAGAACTCGAAACACCTATAAGCAAAACATTCGACTTACAAACACACATTCTATCTAGATATAAAACTAAAGTCTTCAGATGGTTCATTGAAATGAACCTAGACTCAATATGTTAATATCTTCGGCCTGTTCCATACAATATCTCTAAAAGACTACTGTGTTCTGGGCGGTCCTGGAATTACACTCGTGTCATTAATAAATACTGGCCTAAAAGAAATGAACATAATTTCACATACTGACACAAACACGCCCCCCCTTACACAATAAATTCTCTCTGGCTCAGCAAAAAATGGACATACACTTTACACAGATGACACAAAGACGACGGCTTTTCCTAGTTATACTAATTAGTAGTGTAGTGTACGCGTGTGTACAGCCAGAAACTGTAATAATATCAAATGCAAAAACTTTATAAACCGCACACTCACAGTCTAAAGACCATGCTCTTCACTAAACAAGAACGATATATGGGCAACATATAAGGGACAGAAAAACAAACAAACAAGCAACAAATAAAATATAAAGAAGACACCATAGCACTGACGACGAATAAAAACAAATACAAAAAAAACAAAGACGAATCAAATAACAAAGATTGAAAGTTTAGTGATTTTGCTTAAGGAAGACCAGCAGCGAAGTAGCAATCAGCAGAAAAGGGTGGAGGGTGTGTAAAAGGACGAGCATTATGTGGACTGTGTTAGGAATAATGTTTAAGGAAGAGGCCCGTTTTCAGTGCACCTTAAAAAGGATTCAATTGTAGGAAGGTGGCGGATATGGAAAGGAAGAGAGTTCCATTGTTTTGCAGCACAGTAGCCAAAAGTCCTGTGACCATATATGTTGTTGTTCTGGTGACAGGAACAGTTAGGATACGGTCATACGACGAAGAGCGGAGTTGTCTGGACGGAGAGTAAGGGATGAGAAGTTCAGAGAAATAGTCAGGACAGGAGCCAGCAAAGAAATTAAAACACAGCACAGACAGTTTGTACTGAATGCGAGAACGGATGGGTAGCCAGTGTAGAAAACGAAGGAGAGGAGTGACACGGTCCCGTTTCCTTGCTCTAAGCACCAGACGCGCAGCGGAGTTCTGTACTCTCTGGAGTCTCTGAATGAGGGATGAGGGGCAGCCTGCCAGCAAGGAGTTGCAGTAGTCAAGTCGAGAAAGAACAAACGCACAGACAAGAGTGTTGGTAGCGCGTGTAGAGAGAAAGTGACGGATGGCACTGATCTTACGGAGCTCGAAATAGTGAGACTGACAGACAGCTGTAACTTGTCTATCATAATAGTCAGACGGACAGACAGCTGTAACTTGTCTATCATAATAGACAGACGGACAGACAGCTGTAACTTGTCTATCATAATAGACAGATGGACAGACAGCTGTAACTTGTCTATCATAATAGACAGACGGACAAACAGCTGTAACTTGTCTATCATAATAGACAGACGGACAGACAGCTGTAACTTGTCTATCATAATAGACAGACTGACAGACAGCAGTAACTTGTCTATCATAATAGTCAGATTGACAGACAGCTGTAGCTTGTCTATAATAATAGACAGACGGACAGACAGCTGTAACTTGTCTATCATAATAGTCAGATTGACAGACAGCTGTAGCTTGTCTATAATAATAGACAGACTGACAGACAGCAGTAACTTGTCTATCATAATAGACAGACTGACAGACAGCTGTAACTTGTCTATCAAAGGTCATGACTGTAGCGGCAATGAATCCGATATTACTGCCGATGAAGCTAAATTACAGCAGCAGAAAGGAAAGTAACCCTGAGAAAGATGGTAGACACATCTATGATGCCAGTAACGATGTCGCTCACCTGTCTGTTAGTAACGACTGAAGACATCGACATGAGTGTAATTATTGCTCAATATTTATAATAACCAAAATGTAACATCAAGAGACTATTTTATGATCAGACCCGAAGTCATGTATTGCTTTTACAGCTGAGTACAGCATCTTGGGGAATCTTGGTGTTTTAGTGACAAAGCAAACAAAATCCATCCAATGAGGCGCGAAAATTCAATTAAACACTTCACATTTGAACAATTGACTGTTTGGTTTTTGGCTTGACTGAACATGTGGATGTTAATAAATATGAGCTCAAGACTCACTTTAAGCAGTCATTGGTTGTCAACGACAACAAGTTACACAAGTAATCTCGTGACGATGTCTTACCAGCAGTTAAAGCTCCTACCGACAACTTCTTTTCCTTATCTTTAGTGTTTGTGTCTCGCCAACCATCCAGCATATCGCCAGCAACCATAAACTTAATCCCAACAGGGGAGAGAGCTCGCCGTACAGTTAATATTACCTGACTTTTAAAGATACATAAAGAAATGAATAAATAAGACAAAGAAAATATATGGACATTAAATTTTAAAAAAATCAATAAAATATCACATCGGACAAACAAACTAAAACCTGGAAAGTGTAGCAATAAACAAAACACTATTTTACAAAGTGATCGTTATTTCAAAGATATTATGCAGTATTAGAATGTGTGTATTATTATACTCGACATTGTTATTGTTTAGTACATCATGTCTTTCTATTATATGGGAGTTCTGTTACTGTAGTTTCCTACTAAAAAAAAGCAAAAGATTATTAATAGTAAGCATTACCATTAATGTAACACGAGTTCCTACTGTAAATCTCATGTAATGGGTTGGCCACACGCGGTCATCTATATTATGGTTGTTTTCTACTATAAAGAAGTTATTTCGAGATTACTTTGGCGTGCAGCATGGAAACAATGTTATAGCTCATATCATTTGGGATATAACAACACCACATCAAACTAGCCAAGCTCTCTCTGAACTTTGAACTCATGATACAGTAGATGAGGAAGTTGAATGACGAGTTTATCGTCCTAAACATTCCAATCAAACCCCAGGTGAGTTGGTAGAAGGTGTAGTACTTGCCCGTGAGGCTGAGGTCCGGCACAGCAAAGTAGGCGACCTGTCCGGCACAGCATGGGATGGCGCACACGATGAAGAGAACTGATGAAGCGATTAACATCCGGGTCAGGGCCGCCTCCTTGGAGACCATCCGCACCCTGGAGGAGGCGGCGTCCTGTCTACCACCTTCCACCGTCGTTAAGGAGCTTCGCCAAGCTAAGGCTGAGCGAAGTTTCATGTCGGTGATAATAGTCGTGATGACAATAACGACGAGAAAAATTGTCGGCAGGAAAGTGGCGTACACAAAGATGTCGAAAATGTCTATCACTGTTCGATTGTCGAGATAATATCTGCAACAGAAAGTGGACCACATATACAGGCTAACAGGCCAAGTACCTAGAGACGGTCAAGATGGTGGGTGGTTTCTTGTCGGTCTTCTTAATTACAAAACAATGATAATGAAAACAAAACAATATTAGTGAGTACAAATTAATGATATTGACAATAATCCTCATTAGAGACAATACTATTTTAATAACTGTCATGTTTAGGGTTGGTATAGGCTAGGGGGTGGGGGTAGGGGTATAACTGTGATTTTACCGCTGCCACACGGAGTAAAGGAAAATTCCTGTGCCTTCCGTTTTTTTGAGCCTCACGTGCGGTGCGGCAGAGCTCACCCTGTGTCCAAAAGGACAGGGGCGGGTATCTTATAACTCCAACACTCCGCCCGTAAACAGTCAGGGTGTCCTGTATATGTGTCTCCTGTATATATGTGTCCTGTTTGTATGTGATGAATGTCCTGTATTTCCTGTATTTCCTGTATGCCCTGTATTTCCGGTATGCCCTGTTTGTATGTGATTAATGTCCTGTGTGCCCTGTATTTCCGGTATGTCCTGTTTGTATATGATTAATGTCCTGTGTGCCCTGTATTTCCGGTATGCCCTGTTTATATGTGATTAATGTCCTGTGTGCCCTGTATTTCCGGTATGTCCTGTTTGTATGTGATAAAAGTCCTTTATGTCCAGTATGTATTTAATGAATGTCCTTTATATGCTGTATTGTAAGACTGTGGGTCTCACGAAGCATCAAGTACCGAGTGACTTACTGAGTGACGTAGAAAAATGTCTTCGTGGTGTTGGTGATGGTGTCAAAAGAAGTGGCAGTGGTGAACCTTCCACCCACAACGGCACAAAACCCTCCGATGAGTGAGAAGGAGCAGACGACGATGATGGCGGCCATGGTGGAGGTCTTGAGCAGCCTCTTGGCGTGGAAGGGACTGACGACACAGAAACACCGCTCACTGGCGATCACAGCCGACAGGAACTGCGATGCCCACAGGAACCCGATTAAAACTGAACAGATAGTTCAAATACCAGATGGTTCATATGGAATACATTTTTAACAAGGCGTGAGTCTGTTATAGCGCAGAGGTTTATCAGAGTTTAGAAGTTTATGACAGGGCATATGATTATCACGGATTCGTGGTTTCTTAAGAAATATGGTGCAGTTAAATATCGACATATGTAAATACGAGTGTCTGCGATCTGTTTTGAATGTGAAGGTACGTATGAGTTGTGAACGTGAATGCAATGTGAAGTGGTGCAAACAAGCAGGACACGCGCGGTACTTACCGACGAAGTTAGTCAAGACGAACCAGGAATCAGGAAGAATCAGTTGCCTAATCTCCTCCTCAGCTGTCAGGAGAAAATAATACAGGGCCACCACCAGATCCGCCAGGGCGAGAGAGAAGAGACAAAGGTTAATTCTCTCCCTTAGGCCCTGTCGGTAGAAGACAATGGCGCTGAGCACGTTGCCAGGGATACCGAGGACAAGTAGGAGTATCGTCAGCAGGAAGTCGATCCCCAGCCGAATCCACCCCACAGTCTGAGCATGTACAAGACACACAAGTTAGTGAGCGCTGACAGTCGGTGAGAAACGAGTTAGTGAGCGCTCACACTTAGTGACTAAGAAGTTAGTGAGAACTTGCAGCTGATGAATAATGAGTTAGTGAGTGCTTATAGTTGGTGATTCACAAGTTAGTGAGCGCTTACAGCTGGTGAGTAACATTTGAGTTTGTAACCACTGTGAGCCAGCGAGTACACGTGTGAGCAGGTGGAATCGTAGACAAAGTAAAGCGTGAGTTAGTCAGTGTATGAGTTAGTCAATGCCGTTAGCCAATAACTGTGGCTGAAGATTGTCGCAAGTCCTGTTATTTGGTGTCGTAGAGCCATGACTAGAATGGGGGTCAGAGGTCGTGGATTAAGTAGGGTAATGACATGTTGAAGAAGAAGGGCTGACAGTTAACTAATGAAGATTCGACCCCCAGAGTAAAGAAAACTGCAGGATGTTATGAGGATATTGGGGACTGGGAGAACAGGTGAGTTGTTTACAGCTCATCCGAGCCGGTTCATTTAATTTCTTAAGAAACAAGTGAAAAGCAGTACTCTCTGTCTGTCTGTCTGTCTGTCTGTCTGTCTGTCTGTCTGTCAATCAGTCTGTCACTCTGTCTGTCTGTCTGTCTGTCAGTCAATCAGTCTGTCACTCTGTCAGTCTGAATGCATGCGTGCAAATACGCTACATACGATGCGAAAAATATACAAATAAGTAGAGATTAACATTGCATGTTACCCTAGGACACTGGATGACAGCGGGTGATAGGAGATTGTGCTAAAAGACTACATGACACGTGTACTGGACAGTTTGTTAGACCAGTCGGCACTTCATGTGACAAATCGTAAGGCGACACATTGAGACGGTGAGAGAAGATCACTGATGAAGACAATTCTAAACTAGATGAGCGAGTGACAAAGTGCGAGCAGCCGACACTTAACCTGGGCCTGAGGGGGACAAAGACCAGATGACAAAGACTTTTCACCTCCACGGATAAGATGTCATCGCCTGTCCATGGAACCGCGGCCACGGAGCAGCCCTTGCAGGTGGTGGTCAGGCCGCCCCACCTCTGGTCCCCAGTCAAACTTGTTTCAGTCACCACAGACTGTGCGCTGACCATCGTCAAGTCCTGCTGACGATATCGGAAATTATATTTCTGGGGAGGGACTGAGAACGGGCTTTAACAGCTGAGAAGAAAGTGGAATGTGCAGGGTGCTGCAGTCTACACCTTGTCTTCACCCCGTCTACACTCTGACTACACTCCGTCTACACCCTGTCTACACTCTCTCTCTCACCCTGCCTACACTCTCTCTACTCCCTGTCTACACTCTCTCTGCACTCTCTCTACACCCTGTCTACACTCTCTCTACACCCTGCCTACACTCTCTCTACTCCCTGTCTACACTCTCTCTGCACTCTCTCTACACCCTGTCTACACTCTCTCTACACCCTGTCTACACTCTCTCTACACCCTGTCTACACTTTGTCTACACTCTCTCTACACCCTGTCTACACTCTCTCTACACCCTGTCTACACTTTGTCTACACTCTGTCACTGAGGGTGAGCCTGACTGGGTGCTGTGTGCTGTCACAATAAAAGTGTCGGGAGAACAGGACTCTGTGTCCATGTCTTTATCAGGTATGGCCAGTGTCTGTACACTTCATGCCATGTTCTACGACAGGGAACAAAGTGTGTCGTATTCTCCTGTCTGTATAATGTGACAGGCAAGGAAGTGTTTCCGTACGCTTCTGTCTAGGATGTATTGCTGCTAGTAGTGCGACTAAAAGCTCTTCATTTCATTGCAATCACTTGCCTCCTACTTGTTTCTTACTACTCACAGGGATGGTTCTACCTACTAGGCAAACTAGGCGGTCGCCTAGGGTGCAGTCACGGAGGGGGGCGCAAAAATGACATTTTTTTAGCTGAATAATATTACAGAAAATATCATTTTCATAGAATGACATTAGCAGGACACCTTTCCTCTGCTTGTAGACTGACCACCACGCTAGTTTCTCAGTACATGTATTACAGGAAAACCCCAGTATCCCAGGGGGCACTTGCAGTGACCAGCTAACCAGCAGGGAAGTAGAGGGTGAGTGGGCCAGCGTTGCTGGGTGGGGAAGGGGGTTGGTGGAGTTGTCACTGAGGGGGGGAGGCGTAAACATGGTCTGCTGTCTCGTTTGTTTGTTTGGTTTTAACTGTAAACTTAACTGGAACCCACAGGACTTTGTAAAAACCTCACTTTACTGAGTGGCTGCCAACATCTCGTGCTGATGTTTGAATTTACTTTTAGTGTGTTTGGGCGCTTGGACCTATCATCCTTCCGAAGCTGAATCAGTAAAGGTCTGTTATAAGATCTGTGAACTGAACTGTTCTATAGGAATATTTCTGTGAATATCTCTGTGACCTGGACTTAGACCTACAAGAGTGAACAGTGCATATTGTCCTACAGCCCCGACATCATGAGAGTTTGTAAAGATAAGTTTGCATGATTTTTATACACTGTCATTTATCTGTATATATATTTTTAACACAATTTGTCTCTTTCTTTACCTTCGTTTTATTTCTTCATTTCTTATCATGCTTAGTTTGATTGTCTGGATGCGAAGAGTTGCGATAGTGGTGGTACAACTTGTTGTAAAACATTTCATTCACAAACGGGTCCCTTACAGCCTTATGGTCTTTAATGTAAGCCTAGGTATGTTGTTTAAAATTTCAGTTAAGAAAACAGAGTTAAGCCTAAACGTATAATTATTCCTTTTTGATTTTTGATAACTGGTTCACTTTTTTGAGAGGGAGAGGGTGAGGGCACAGTATTTGTCTTTCGCCGAGGGCGCTACACAGCCTTGCGCCGGTCCTGACAACTCACTGGACTATTGAAACAATTACTACACTTGTTCTGTCTCTGTCTCTGTCTCTGTCTCCTGACGTCGCTGTTTCAGATGCAGTTGCTAGTTCTGCAATGGTTACTGGTGATACGCTTGTCAATGTATGCTGTTACCTTTCCTCCTCTTAATGATTAGTCCTGTCTTTTACATTCACTATACTCCTGTTTAAACAACTAATTACGAACTTACCTACATGCTTACCGAACAGTTGGACGACAGGTTGACGACCCGCGAATTAACCGATCAACCCGACTGACTGACTGACTGACTGACTGACTAACTGACTGACTCAAACAGGCCCCCAACTGACCTCAAGCTGATCTCAAGCTGGACCCAAACATGGTTGTTTCATGTCTGACACTCTGCGGTCATGCTACAATGAATACTTTCCACCACACTGATGTCTCATGGAGAAAACAGCCAGCTTTATAATGTGGACTGCAAGTCAATTCAAACAATCATGTACTTAAAATTTGTGATTTATTTACTCACGAGAAAACCAGGAGATACATGTATTTCAAATTGTATCAGGCAATGGCGCACTTGTTTCTCAACAGTTCATTAAATCAAATAAAATTTAGGAAACGTTTATGTATATAGTTTATTCGAAAAAGATTTCCTCTCCCCATAGAAAACTCTAAAATGTAGCTCATCAATTTAAAATACCGCACGTTTGAAAGGGCGGAATAATTTAAAAATAACATTTTCCCGCACCTAAAAACAATATAATACAAACTGACAGCCCCCTCAGCCCTATATTTAAACGGTTTCTTGAACTTGAGATCGTTGAAGCAGTGAGTGCAAAGATTGATTAGCACTACGCTCTGTAATTTGAAAGTTTGTTCTCACAGAAATGTTCCTCTTGAGGTTTGTTTGTAGAAGGTAGCCACAAGGTGGCAGGTGGGGATCACCTACAGGGCGTCACCTGTACACGAGCAGGAGGACTGGGCATGGTGTCACCACCCAAGTGCCAAGTGTAGGGTTACTGGTGTACTTAGTTACTTCCTTGCTGAGTTATGAATTATGTGTTCTCCCTCTGCAAGCGAGTCCCGTGCTCGGCTGAATGAAGTTTTGTATCTACTTGTACATACAGGCGAGTTCTCCACAGTGTGTTTCTGAAAGTTTGGTGTACAGACAGTAAAGAGAAAACCGCTCTGTGAATTAACTCGTGAAACACTAGATGTGGAGAAATTGCCAAGATAAGTCTGTCATACATGTCTCCTTAATTTGCTAAGTTTTGTTATTCACCGCGGCTTTCTTTGTCGGCAAAATGCTGTAGGTGTCGCTGTATAGCGGCCATCATGGCGAGCATGTCGGGATGTGCTCTTACCTTTGTGTTTTACCTGTCTTCTGGTTAGAATGCGCAAGCGCGTGTTTGGGAAGCGGGAACCTCGCAGGAAAATAAATCCCTATTACTTCACCTTTCATATCAGACATTAAATTGCTTTGTGTTTATCTCGTTCTCTCTTCCCCTCCCCTCTCTCTTCCTCCCTCCCTCTTTTTTTTCTTTGAAGAGAATACTTGAATTCTTTTATCCCCAACCATCTTGGAACTCTCCTGGTGCCATTGTTCGTCCGCTAAACCTACTTGTGAAGATTAAGTTAATCAAAGAGGCGCAACTCCAGCAGCAGCAAAAATATTCTATTGAGGCCTTGTTTAATTGAAGCCATCAGGTTTATTTATTTGTTTGTTTCTTTGCTGGGGCAAGAAACATGGCTGGCGATGACGTCAAGCTGGTGTGAAATCCGTGTCTGCTACAAGAAATGTGGTAATAACCATGTGACTTGAGGTGGTGTAGCGGTGGTGTTGTAGTGGTAGTATCGTAGGAGTGCAGTTGGAAAGTATTAGAATCGTTATTAGTTGACAGGCGCTAACATCGTTTCCGGTTCTAATGATGACCTCTTGACCTATTTTCAGTTTCGCCGTGGTTGCCGAGATACGGCATAGCACACACCGCAAACATTTCCTAGTTGCACTGAACATCAGGGTATGGAGATCCATTTATGACTGCCGCAACTCCTTGTCATTTACAACGGCTGAAGCAATGTCTTATTCGATGAAATCAATAAAGGTGAGTTATCTGATTATCGTCTTCCCTTGTAACTTCGGTCGTTTGAAGCGACATATTTATGTACAAACACACACATACAAGAAAAAAGGCTTCTCCAAGACATAGTAACATGGTCGAGTTGACTTTATTTATGTGTGTATATAAGTCCTCATCAGAATGACCGGTCTCGGACAACAGTCATAACCCAAGCCTAGAAACGTCCCACTGGGGTGAGATCCCAATACACCTCCTATTAATAACAATAAGTCACAACACCTAACACCTCACAGTCTGGTGGGCGGTCCGCTGGCGCAACGGCTAGCGCCTGTCACCAGTACAGTGAATGCTGGCTGTCCTCGGTTCAGTTCTCGTCTCGGGCACGCTTTTTTTCCTCTACATATGGCACCTGTTTACAGGGCTGGCTGCCTTGCCGGGATATAGCCTTAGGGTAAAACACCAACACACTCACATTCTCAACAACATGTGGCTGCTCACACAAACTGCCCAACAGCACCGTCTTTCGTTACACATTTTGTGTTACATTTGCTACTTCGTGTGTAGACCTTGTAACAGTGGACTATGCACCCTGGCCTTCATTAGTGTATTTCAAGAAAGAGACTGACGGTCTTTCTCATGCTTTCCTGAGTTTTAGTTTATTTTTAAAGTTAAGAATTAGTTGTTTTTATACAACACTTAATTAATGTAATTATTGCTTACAAATAAAAAATTAGTTGATATCTTACAACGTAACGCTGTTAGTAGTTGTTTGGGAGGTAATGTTTATTGGTGGTGACAAGATTTCCTTAGACAGTAATGCTGAATGTGTTGCCATTAGTTCAGGATAATGTCAGTAGAGATGACAATTCTAAATCGCAAATCTAATTATTTTTATGACAAAATAACTGGTGACACAAATTCTAATCTGTAAGAATAACGAGTAATCAGAATAGTCACGAATTTGGTGATGATATTTCTTCCGGCCTCCGATTGTAACCAGTACAAGAACCGCAGCCAGTTCCAGTCTATTGCCGATTCTTTTAATCGTTCCGTGGTCCTCAGTCACGACCGTGCTCACAACAGATCTCGTGTCCAATCGCGTGACTGCGTGAGATAGTCACGTGACTGAGCTAGTAAGGAGTTTGCGCTGCGTGAGATAGTCACGTGACTGAGCTAGTAATTAGTTTTCATTACGTGAGATAGTCACGTGACTGACCTAGTAAGGAGTTTGCACGATGTTCTGGTGGAACTGAAATGTATCGATGACACCAGTCACGACTTCAGACAAGATCTCCTGCTGTCACTGTCATTCTGTAGCAGACTGACTGACTGACTGACTGACTGACTGACTGACTGACTGACTGACTGACTGACTGACTGTTGTGTAAAGGCGGGCTTGAGAAATAATTACGAGAAACATAATAACAACATTGATAGCCGTATAAGATTCCTACAAAGCGAGCAAACAAGTTTTAAACCCCATGAGACTACCACAGACACAAGGTTTTGGTCAATAGCTGCAGACGTTTTGTGGACAATAGACGGGGGTCCATGGACAGAGCTTCTACTGCATTTCAGTCTCATTGATGTTGTCAATACAGACAGATGCGTAGAAATATTATCAACACTGGTTCAGTTGAAACAGAAATCAAAGGGGAGTAAACAGATGTGTGTAATAACATTGCATATCAACGTGTGGTGCCATTGTGTACAAACAGAAAGAGAGAGAGAATCTCTATTTTCATTTATAGTGTTTTCGCTGTTAACAGTAAAAGACTGGCTCATCACACTAGAAGTATTTAAGACTATATTTTTCTGTCAAATAAAGGATAATGGTTCGGCTGATTCTGAATGGGCTGCAGACAACTTCATAATTTATGGTAGAGGTCAACTATTGACAGGAATAATGTCCCCAATCATCAATTTGTAATGTGCGGATCAAGGTTATTCACACCTTGCTAAACCGCTAGACACATTACCAATGAGTGAAACCAGAAATCTATGTCACAGTTGTTGTTGTTGTTATTATTATTATTATTATTATTATTATTATTATTATTATCATTAGAGAGCTAGCTTCTCACTCGCACGTTAAGACTAAAGTATTGCTGAGACTGGAGGGATCAGACACGTAAACATTTTACTTGCAGACAGAAGATAATTCGACCTCAGACCGCCAGGCTGTCATTGATTAAGTTTTACTTCATC
The DNA here is from genome assembly GCA_004794655.1 of Marisa cornuarietis. Taxonomy (NCBI): domain Eukaryota; kingdom Metazoa; phylum Mollusca; class Gastropoda; order Architaenioglossa; family Ampullariidae; genus Marisa; species Marisa cornuarietis. The sequence goes on along the minus strand of SMMW01000641.1, from coordinate 240,454 downwards.
TCTTTTAACGATTTAGGGACAAATGTTGTGACGAAGCCTTAAGCAAGAGACTTACATTGTGTGAGTACCTACTATCTTACATTGTGTGAGTACCTACTATCTTACATTGTGTGAGTACCTACTATCTTACATTGTGTGAGTACCTACTATCTTACATTGTGTGAGTACCTACTATCTTACATTGTGTGAGTACCTACTATCTTACATTGTGTGAGTACCTACTATCTTACATTGTGTGAGTACCTACTATCTTACATTGTGTGAGTACCTACTATCTTACATTGTGTGAGTACCTACTATCACAGCTAACGTCTGGACGAGACTTGTGACCTGTGAACCAGCAGCCCAGTGACGTGTACAGCGTCTCTCTGAACTTTGAACTCATGATATAATACACGACGAAGTTTAGAGACGAATTTATCGAGCGGAATAGCCCTATAACAGCCCACATGAGAGAATGCAGATTATAAAACCTTCCTGTATAGCTGAGATCTGGCACTATGAATGTGGTCAGCTGACCGGCCAAGTTAGGAATGGCGCACACGATAAAGACCAGTGACGTGCCTATTAACATCCGGGTCACCGCCACTTCTTTACTCGACAGCCTCGCTTTGGATATGGACACATCTTTAGAGACCTGCCTTGTTTCTGATGTGGCTAGAGAGTTCCTCCACGCCAGAGCAGCCTGTAGTTTGACGGCGACGATGACTGTCGTGACGACGATGATGATGAACAATATGGACGGCAATGCAGTGGCGTAGACGAAGACGTCGACGGTTTCAATCACTTTCTGGTTATCCAGATAATACCTAGAGACATAAGAACGATATTTCTCATTCGCCATTTATATTTTCTTGTGATCTATATCCTCTTGCCTTTTTGTCTACACTTTGTTTCATCTGAAAGGTCTAGATGTTTGTGCATTTGTTGTTTGTGTCATTGCTGTGGGTTAAGATGTCTGCCTGTTTACATGTACTCACACATGTAGCCCGACATTCAGTACGCAGTAGCCACCTCCAGAAAACAGAGACAACTGGTTGTCAAATTATTAGGGCACCTCAATGGGAAGTCAGATATATCAGGGTATATAGGGGCCTCTGAGAGAGGGGAGATTACTTAGTGTTACAACAGTGGAATGTTACACTAAGGACCTGAGAAAGGGGAGATCAGTTACATCAGTGTTACATCATAGTGGAATGCTACAGTAAGAGCCGAGAGATGGGAAATCACTGAGTGTTACAATATGGTGGAGTACTACACTAAGGACCTGAAAAAGGGAGATCAGTTAGTATTACATCACGGTGGAATGCTACAGCAAGGGCCAGAGGATGATAACGAGAAGAAAACTCTAAGAACATCAGTCAAACCCTGGATTCTACGCAGGTGACAAGAACATTGTCTACTTTGTTAGTTTGTCGGTTTTATTGCCCTGCATTTCTAAAGAGTCGAATATTGTGTCTATCTCAGGCACTCAAGGGGATAGCAGAACAGTGAGGAGGAGAAGGAAGAGGAGGAGGATTAATCAGGTTTTATTGTTGATGTTTTTGACTATAGATATGTGTGTGAGAGAGAGCTTGAAAGAAATTAGACAATTGTTTTATGTCTTTCTTTGCTTGCTTGATACTCAGCGTCCTTGTTTACACCAATGTGTGTTTACTAGCTCAAACTTGCTAGCAAAAGCATCTGGACAATTATTTTTGGGTGGTGAGAAAATGAATAAAGTTAATAATCAGATGTGAAGCAAATCTAATGAATCCGACATCAGACAGGAATAGGTATCAGAGCGTGTAGTAAGAATTTAGTAGTAAGTTCATGACCTCTAGAATCCATAATCATCATCATTGGCAAGGTCTTCAAGCTTTGTGGTGTCACTCGATATGGCCCAGACAGTAGTGCCTGTGTTTATGACATAATTTGCCAATTAAATGGAGACTTACCAATAGGTTGACATTCTAAGATGTAACATTTCAACATTTCGTCTGCAACAACAGCCATACCTGGTGACATAGAACTTTGTCTTGGAGGTGTTGGTGACGGGGTCCAGGACACTGGCGGCCGAAAACCTGCCGATCACGATGGAGCAGAATCCGCTAATAATTAAAACAGAGCAGACGACAATGATGGCGGCCATGGTGGAGGTCTTGAGCAGCCTCTTGGCGTGGAAGGGACTGACGACACAGAAACACCGCTCACTGGCGATCACAGCCGACAGCAACTGAGATGCCCACAGGAACCCTACGAAAGCTAGAAAATTTGACATTATACATTTATTTCAGTGTAATATGTTTGTGTTATATATATATTTTTTTTTCAATAAATAAATTATCAGCTCGCCTAGTTATGTATTCAACTTTTAAGTTTATCAAGCTGATCCCAGTCCCTGGTGTGCACTTATCCACAAAGCTGACCTTTAACTTTTTTTTCTGAAATAGCTTACATCTCACCCCCTGTGGTGGACTCGCTTGCAAAGCTGACTTTAACCCCTTGTCTTCCACTCACCTACAAAATGGATCTTCACGAACCAAGCCTCCAGAAGAAAAAGTTCGCGCAGCTGCTCCTCCATGGTGAGGAGGGCGTAGTACAGGCTGACCACGAGGTCAGTGAGTGCCAGGGCAAAGAGACAGAGGTTGATCCTCTCACGCAGACCCTGTCTGTAGAACACCAGGGCGCTGAGCATGTTGCCAGGGATACCAAGCAACAGCTGCAGAACCGTTATAAGAAAGGCGATGACCAGTCTTATCAGCCGCACATCCTGGGCACAGGAAAACAATAGCTTGGTCACACAGGCAAAAGGTCTCATTTGCATAGAATAGCGACAGGATCCTATCTATCTATCTATCTATCTATCTATCTATCTATCTATCTATCTATCTATCTATCTATCTATCTATCTATCTATCTATCTATCTATCTATCTATCTATCTATCTATCTATCTATCTATCTATCTATCTATCTATCTAAACCATTTTCTTTACGATTCTTGTCTATTTCCTGTAAATAATAATAATAATAATAATAATAATAATAATAATAATAATAATAATAATGAAGATTTGTATAGCGCATATTGACACTCATAGAGAGCATGCTCTTAGCGCTGATAACGAGGAAGAGACATGGACTACATGGATAGAACACGAGGGACGGAAGAATAAACGACAGTACTGACGAGAAACACAAAACAAAGATAGAAAACACAAAAAGACAGCAAGTAACAGGAACAGAGAATACAGTGATTCTGCAGAGAAAGATGGGTAGACAAGTAGCAAGAGCAGAAGGGGGGAGGGTAAGAAGGACGAGCACTGTGTGGACTGTGTTAGGAGTAATGCTCAAGGAAGCGGTGAGTTTTCAGTGCAGATTTGAAGGATTTAATTGTAGGAAGGTGGCGGATATGGAAAGGAAGAGAGTTCCATTGTTTTGCTGCACAGTAGCCAAAGGTCCTGTGACCATATGTTGTTGTGAGACGATGTAGCATGCTAAACACCATGTTTATTTCTAGACAGCCTGATCATACAGCAGTAAGGCACTTGTCACCAAACGAGACAAAATCGCGGGTCGTGTGTTCCAGTCCTGCCTCCGACACATAGTTTGTAAGTGGCACCCGATTTCAGGGACGAACTAGCTTTTTTCCATAAAGACAGTTGCTTAAACGAGAGATTTCGACATTTGAACAACCAGTCTTCTCTGTCGCGAGCAATTAAAACCCACAGTTATACAATCTCGCTAAAGTCTTTATATGGTTTAGAGAAAAAATGTTTGAGACTGCCTGGAAGTAGCAAAAACTTTGTAAGTTTGAAATCTGTCTTTGATGGTTATGGATGAACTGATAAAAGAAAGCGTAAAATCACAAATCGTGAACATTTTAAGGGGACACAACTCTTTCAAAAGCTAAAGACGTGTCACAGGTACTGGTTGCCTCCCATGAACTGTTGTCCATGACAACCTGTCAGAAGCTGGGTCTACAGCAGGCATGTCATACACGAGGCCATTTGCAAGCGCACATGCGGCCCACACAAAGGACACTGTAGTCATTCACAAAAACTGTTATGTGGGTCTTTTCATACCTTCCTGAACAGTTTAAAAACTTCAGGAAGTTTGCCAGAAGGATTGTGGTAATGTTCGGTTCTACCTCTGTGTGTGAACAGTTATTTTCCTTCAGGAAGTCAAACACTTCTCAGAGAACAAGACTTTCGAACTGCACAGACATTTCAGCCACACATAACAAATTGTCATTATAACGAGGTGTCAAGCCTCAGGACAAAACACTAAAAATAGTCGTAAATAAAATGTTGATTATGAGGTGTGTAATTTGTGTACAATGTTTTTGTTGTTGTTGTATACAAGTCTATGTTGCCCTTTAAACTGACGTTTTTTTCTGTTGTTAAACTCTTTCATTACTTTGTGTTTATGAATATGGCTATTTGTATGCACATTGTATGTTTGTAAGTTTAAGTAATAAATATATTCTGCAATAATTTCTATTAAAGGACTTCGGTTAATTGTCGTGTGCGGTCCTCATGACAACACAAATGTGACCCATGTGGCCCACGGGGGACCCTCAGTTTGACATACCTTGTCTACATGATCACGACCTGTGCCCACACCTTACTAAATAAAGTGATGCAAGGGCGTGAGATGAGGCCTCACGTGTCACGGGAAACAGTAGGCTGTGTGTGTCACACGGCTTTTCGATTTTTTTTCTTTTTCCTGTGTGTGAGTGGAACCTACTGCTATCGAGTGTTTTGCTTTCCATGAGCTGTTCCAACCCCACGTGTTTGTTTCTTGCTGGAAACGTTTCTTTACATTTAAATGCCAGCTTAGAAACTGTGCTCATTGCTGTGTGCGTGCGTGTGTGTGTGTCTGTGTGTGTGCGTGCGTGCGTGTGTGTGTGTGTGTGTGTGTGAACGCGCGTATATGTATGTAGCAATATATGTGTGTGTGCGTGTGTGTTCTCTCACCTCCCACGATATGAGGTCAGAGGGCAGTGAAGTTGTTGTCATAACGACAAATTCTCCTTCTCTGCCACTGACTAGTTCCACTTGGGTGAGATGAGTGGTCATCAGGCCTGCCATCAGACCGGAAGCCCTGTCTGTCCTGACAGTCCCGATGTGGTGACATACAAATTGTGATCTCACTAATTAGTCTGATGATGTGATCTGTTGAAGACTCGACACAGCTGTGCACACAAAGTACAGATTTACATCCTCAGTAGTTTATGGCGATGTTATGTGATGATAACTCACTATTACAGATAAGATCTGCGGACATGTGACAGTTACATCCTCTAACAGCTTCAGAAAGTCATGTAGCTTGCAATTCTTGAAGAACAGATTACCAGATGTGTCACAGGATTTTTATCAGACCGCTAAACGCATTTTACTCTCCACTTGTTTGTGTTCTCAGCATAAAAAAGAAAATGGAACGAGATATGCTTTTTTTTTGTCTTTCACACACACACACACACACACACACACACACACACACACACACACACACACACACACACACACTGATATCCGTGCGAATGTAATAACATGCACATACCAAAACTCTTTTTTCTTCACGGCCCAGGTGAAGTAGAAATGTCTTAGAAAGACTGTCTTAGAAATGATGAGTGTTGGACTGAGAGACTCTGTTATATACACACCTACAACCACCACAGCAGAACTGAAAAGTTTGTCTTGTCTCTTCCCCATAATGATCTTTCCGACTACTTTGTCAGTTTCGCCAAGGGCAACATCACCCCCTCTCTTCATTTTCCTGCTTTTCAGATTTTCAGAAAACACGAAATAAAAGCCTACCCTGAGTTAACAGCGGGATAAACACACCCTTTCTTTGTAAGAACCTCAGCGACACACCCCTTGACAAATATACTTTTATTTGTTTCCAAAATAAAAACAACAATTTTTTGCTAATTTCCGTTCCTGCTGTTTGATTTGTTTAAGTGTTGATTTGGTTTATAAAATAGTGTTTGGCTTTGAGCATTTCCCGTCCCCTGCTTGTGTTTGATAAGCTCTTAAATCTCTTTAACCCGTACTGGTAGGTCATCATCGTCAGGTCTCTGTCACCATCTCTTCACCCCAGTCTTCATTGTCTATACAGCAGCAACACAAACAGCAACGACAACACAACGTCCAGCGACAACCCAACGACCAGCAGCATGTTCTTTAGCTCTTAGGAGGCATACACCTCAGTGATTCTAATGATGGTTGTCGCCACAGTTGTTTAGTGTTTTGATCGTGAGATGTGACCTCAGTTTAGTGCTGTGATCGTGTGATGTGACCTCAGTTTAGTGCTGTGATCGTGTGATGTGACCTCAGTTTAGTGCTGTGATCGTGTGATGTGACCTCAGTTTAGTGTTTTGATCGTTTGTTGAGATTTAGGAGGCTTTAGTGTCTAGTCTTTTGTGAATTGAAAGGAGGGGAAATTATTCGATATATTACAGAAACTGCGTAAAACTGACTAGTCTGATCTTGCTCTTCCTCCTCCACGTCATCAACATCAATATTATCAGCTTTCTCTTCTCATTTTCGTCTGTCTTTTTTCTACTGCCGAACATCCCAGCAGTCTGTGTGTGTGTGTGTGTGTGTGTGTGTGTGTGTGTGTGTGTGTGTGTGTGTGTGTGTGTGTGTGTGTGTGTGTGTGTTTCGGGTGTTGTTATCAGTTTAATTGCTTTCCAAATTTAACTTTATTTCTCCTTGTATTCCTCACGGCAGCGTTGTTTTCTTTCGTCGTCGAGACCGAGGAGGGTGAGGGTAAACAGTTCACAGCCCTCGCTACTCTGTCCGGGGCTGCAGCAGAGGGTACTTCGCCGACATCCTGTGATATTTGCTCTGCCATTCTACTTACGAGAGACAAACTCTCTGGAGGTCCTTTGGTGTCACGTTCTTTAAAGATGGTTCCATCTCCATGGCAACCAATAATTTGATTTGCTCGCCTTGTTTATCCACAAAATACAAATATTCTTTATGCCATGAAGATTACTTTCAAGAACGGACGCTTTCCATTCAAGTTTATCGACCTTTTACATTCTTACTAGTAAATTGTTGAGGCGCGTTCTTATTTGTTCTCGTGAATGTTTGGAAGGCAAAATAAATTCTATTTACCATCTAAAAATGAGCAGAACCCTGTATTTTGTGGCCCATTTGGTCTTATTTTATTTTGTAGTTTTGCTGGTGTGTTTAAAAGCACTAATAGGCATATAGAGACTGAGTTATCTGAAATCAAAATAATTACTCAGACGTTTATCATTTGTTTTCTCGTATTCCTCTGTTCATTTTCTCCGTGTTTCTTGTGTTTAAGAAAGAGTAAGAGTGAGTTCGACTGATTCCATTCTCGCGAAAGTTCGTCAGGTAAGCTTTCTCATATGAAGCAAAAGTCCAGGTAACCTGTTTCTCGTAAGCTGAAAGTTCATGCTCAGGCTATTACTTCTTGATCTTTTTGTTTTCTTTGTTATTATTGCCTAGCATTGTTTTTTATTTGTTTTTATTATTGAAGATGTCTTTGCTTGCTTACAATAATCCTCGACTGGTAACATCAAAAACTCAAAGCTCAATGATGAGGCTTTATTGAACAACACATAAGCTCTCGTCAAGAAGTCCCTAGAAAAGGCACAATGGAGGATGAGCCTTTATCCATCAAACCAGACCAGGCAGTATTAAACATGTGTGTATCATTCTAAAAAAACAATGAGACAAACAATATCAGAGAGCATAACAGTATGTCAATCGTAGTTACAAGAGTCACCAACACGTTGAATAATAACAAACAGTCTAGACTTCATACCTTCAAAACAGTACACTTTCATAATCTGCCTCCGAAAAGTTAAAGAAATGTCAAGGTCTGACAGACAAAGATCTTGAAAACCTTTCAAAGGATTGAAAATTGGTTTCCCCTATAATTTGTACTCTGTGTGCTCACCGCGGGGAACATCAAAGAACTTATCGGCCATCAGAGACTGGCACTGGCTGGCGTCTGTTTAATTGTCTCGATGTGATTTGTGTTGGTGATAACATGTGTTGTGATACCATGAGCAGAGATGTCGTTGGTGATAACATGTGTTGTGATACCATGAGTAGAGATGTCGTTGGTGATAACATGTGTTGTGATACCATGAGCAGAGATGTCGTTGGTGATAACATGTGTTGTGATACCATGAGCAGAGATGTCGTTGGTGATAACATGCGTTGTGATACCATGAGTAGAGATGTCGTTGGTGATAACATGTGTTGTGATACCATGAGTAGAGATGTCGTTGGTGATAACATGTGTTGTGATACCATGAGTAGAGATGCCGTTGGTGAGATGTCGTGGGGAGTAACATGTGTAAAGATGTTGTTTTTTATAACATGCGTAAATATGTCGTTGATTACAACGTGTAGAGATGCCGTTGGTGATATCGTGTGTTGTGATAACATGTGTAGAGATGCCGTTGGTGATATCTTGTGTTGTGATAACATGTGTAGAGATGCCATTGGTGATATCATGTGTTGTGATAACATGTGTAGAGATGTCGTTCAAAATAACATGTTCTGAGATATCGTTGCCGTCATCATTATGATTGCCATCATCACCACATCCTCTCACCATCATCACAGCCACGTGTACTTCACTGTACTCGTGAAATCTCTACCTGCTGAAGTTGACGAATCCCAACATTTACACACATTTATCATAAAAATCATTTATCATGATGCAGTGACTAAAATGTTAGCATCTAATATACCAGGCACCTTCACGTAGTCACGTAGTCACACAGCCACGGACACATCAGACACGGTAGGCAGAATAGTAGTTGGGAGATCGCACAAAAGTTTCAAGGGACAGAAGTGCTGTCCCCTGTAAATAACACAAACTTTGCTATCATTGACAAATATTTTCTTCTTGCTCACAGCGCATTTGCTTGTCACCTCAGTCTCTCAGGTATGGACGGATTTCCGTGCTTCGGAGAACGATTTGATGGCGGAGGTCGGGTGTTGCTAAAAATAGTTTTGATGACGTGGACTTCCGTTTTAAGTCATACGACTGCTGTCTGCTGCTACTTGCAGAGCGGGATATAATTAGTCATTTGCATATTTACTGTTTTGTAACTATCAATAGTGCGATTAATGTGTGGCTGTGAATTGTGCTGACAGCACAAAAAGTGAGAAAGAGCGATAGAGTGTGAAACACGTGACAAAATTAACATAAACTCCTCCTCTTTTCACTTTACCACTTTCAATAGTAATACCTACACTTAGATAAATACAGCACATGGAACATTTGCATAGGCTTGACAAAACTCTAATTATAGACTTGAAAAAAGAAGTTTGTCGAAAGGTGAACTGAATAGTTAGAGAATAGTTGAATTGTTTGTCAGTCAGTCCAGCTAACACATTTGCTGAATTTAAATTATTCAAAGGTCAACATACAATTATCATACCATGAAAATTATCACTAAATTGTAAATAGCTTCTCGTAATATGTAAATATGGGTATATTGCATAATTATGGGTTATTTTCCTTATTTTTTCTTATTTTTATGTGCACGTACCCTCTTAAATTTCATGTTGAAGATGGAACCTAACACAGAACCACGAGCCTCGCTAACAGGCTGTAGGCCCAAGTTCGATCTCCACTAGTCCCAGTTACTTCCTTTGTTCACCCATACACAGAGTATTCTGAATGAAAAAGGAAGAGTTGTACTTTTTAAATTTCTAGCTACAAAATTGTCTCATCTTCTAAATATTATATCTCTGTGTAAACACGATAAATGCTGTTCAGTTTCGGTAGTATCATAATATGGACAAGAATAACATTTATAGGACAAGTAAGCGCATTCATGATTCCTGTGATTGCACTGCTTTGGTAAGCATCACATAAGTTTCGCCTTTTAATTATTGTTTGTAATATATATCTAGAAACTTTCTCGGACAGGAATCACTATAGTCAGACATTAGGAATGCTGGTTTGTTATGGTCCACACAACCTGTTGTCTTTGTTTATACATCTTCAAAGTATCCCTCCGCCCCAGCTTCTGGTCTCGTTGAGCTCAGCTTTCTCCCTTAGTCATGAACAATAGCAAATCTGCTGAATGTTTGGTTGGAGAACTGATTAAAGGATCTCCGTGAATTATTGACATGAGTGTGCACGTGCTTAAGCTCAACAATTTTATGGCCACTCAAAATATCACCAGAGCTCGCAAACAGCCTTCTGTACAAACACACATATATATATATATATATATCGCGGTTCTGATGGCCATTTTTTCCTGTTTGATACATCCTGTTAACTAAGCTTTAGAGAGTTTCGTTTTCTCTGTATTTCTGTTTTGTAGAGGCAGTCCCTCAAGTCCCTCTCAAACTATGGCATAAATGACGAGATACAAATCTGTGTCAGAGACATTTTTTCATCCAAACTTTTTTCACAGTACTATCGGTGTAATCTTCCTGCATCATCCCATACTTTTTGTGTTGCAAGTTCAGTTCTACCACAAGAGTAGGATGTGATAGCCTTAAGGTCACAATAACAGTTGTAAACATCTCGGTGACTTTCGACCACTGAAAAATCGTGTTCCTTCTGCACATCTTCAATGAACTATAGACTTTCCATCAGAAATGGGAGCTAGCATTTCATTGTTTCCACTAAACCACCATCGAGAACTTAACGCTAGTAAAAATCCGTTTCCCAGTCACTTAATCTCCAAACACTTAATCCTAAAAAGGAAATTTCAACTATAAAAGTTATGAAGTCAGTCAAAAATGTAATTCAAATTCAAATAATTCTAATAACTTTGACAATTAAAATAAATATTTAAATACTTTAACAATATTTAATTCATGTTATTAACTTCAAAGTCATTTCATTACAAAGTTCATGTGAGCTATTAAATTCAATGTTCTTCAACAATATGATATGAAAATTGTTCGTAAGTGTTGGTGAGGTAATTGTTGTTAATCAATATGACAGGTAAGCTAATGATCGGAGGTACAGAAGACGATCCAGTGCCTCATATCGCTGTACAATGTTGTATAAAGGATTAAGTGTCTGGGGATTAAGTGCCTAGGGATTAAAGGTCCAGGGGATTAAGTGTCGGGGAATAAGTGACCAGACACCGAAAAATCCGAGAAAAAGTCTACAAAACGATGCAGACGACCGAAAACTGTCTTCAGACTTTGTCAACGGCGGCCTTCACCTGAACTTTACTGACTATTAGGGGTCACGGGGTCACGAAGCCCCTGAATACTGTCAATATAGTCACATGTAATAATCACACGATTCACACCAAAACATTTCTCATTTATGAAACGTGATCCACGCCCCACAAACCCATCTCCAGAGTAGAATGGGTTTCATAATTTGGTTTTTGTTTTTATGCCAGTCTTTTGATATTTTTAGAGAACTTTCCAGTGTAAATAATTACAAACAGAGAAAGAGGCATTGAGTGTAGATGTGTAAGTTCTTCTTAGCCTGTCTTGACATTCCATGTAATGTTCTAATGTTATCTTCGGCAGACACAATGATTTCCTAATAATGATTGATAAAACTGCGTCTGTATTGGTATCATAGTCTAAGAGACACAGGAGCAGCCTCAAGAACATTCGTTGTGATTACCTGACAAAAGTTCACAAGATGCACGAAGATTAAACAGAGAAATACTGTAGACTTGTAGAATTTTATAGAGATATTTGTGAACTATTTTATAATGAACTATTGCTCAATCATCTGTTTATTGCCGAAAAAATGCCTTGAAGGTGGAACTATCCATCTTTAAATATTTGTTTTAATTGGAGTTTTGCCTTTGTGCAAAAAAGCAGAAGTAGCATGAAGACACGGTCTTCACAACCCTAGCAAGCACAAAATGCAGAAAAGACATGTGTCTCATGAACTGTATATGGGACCCACCTCCTTCACCAGGGGACACGTGCATTTGTGTCATTGTGTACTGCTAGGGAAGACAGACCGCTTTGTGCTCATGGAGATTATTAGGATTACAATGTGGTTGTTATTATTAGTATAGTCACTGATGTCAGGTGCACCATGGGTAACACAGACTTCGAGATAACAAGTATTTTACTCTAAATCTGTATACACATGTAAAATCTGCCCTGACTTGGGAAAAAAACCTCTGAAGTCGGTGGCCTGTTGTAAAACAATATTTATCTTCAACATCTCATCACGTGACTTGTTCTCTTCACGTGCCTGGTCTTTCTCAGGATTTTTAGCAAGTAATGTTAATCATACTGTAATTAAGTGCACGCGCTGTACGTGTCATTTCAAATGCTACTTTTACGAGAGAGTTAATATAGAAAGTTGAATATCAGATACTGTATATACCACGAAGTAGATGTAGAAACCGTTACACCAGATACTTCTTGTACCGCCGAGTATTGTAAGACCTCATGCCAGAGATTTGTTAAGATGTGAGGAGACGATATCACCGCTAGTGTCTGGACGAGACTTGTGACCTGTGAACCAGCAGCCCAGTGACGTGTACAGCGTCTCTCTGAGCTTTGAACTCATGATATAATACACGACGAAGTTTAGAGACGAATTTATCGAGCGGAATAGCCCTATAACAGCCCACATGAGAGAATGCAGATTATAAAACTTGCCCGTGTAGCTGAGATCTGGCACTATGAAGCTGGCCAGCTGACCGGCCAAGTTAGGAATGGCGCACACGATAAAGACCAGTGACGTGCCTATTAACATCCGGGTCACCGCCACTTCTTTACTCGACAGCCTCGCTTTGGATATGGACACATCTTTAGAGACCTGCCTTGTCTCTGCCGTGGCTAGAGAGTTCCTCCACGCCAGAGCGGACTGTAGTTTGAGGGCGACAATGACTGTCGTGACGACGATGATGATGAAGAAGATGGACGGCAATGCAGTGGCGTAGACGAAGACGTCAACGATATCCATCACTTTCTGGTTATCTAAATAATATCTGGGAGAGAAAAGAAAACGTCGTTCTGTAATAAGATTACAAGACCAATTCGTGAAGTATGTGTACATCGTGTTTTAGAACAGGGAGGAGGATTTTTTAGAGGAATGCGTCCAGTCCTTCTGATTTTTTGCTCTTTTTCCAGCTCTGGCGGCAAAAAATAGGCATTTCCTGCAACCGCGTACAAAATATTGTAATTTGTATTGCGTACAAAAATCAATCAAAATCATCTTTTTTTAAATTCCTCCCTTATTGCTGGCTCACCAGCAAATATGCCACGAAGAGGGAACATCTGTCGAACAATGGTGATAGCTGTCACATAAGTTACAAAAGTGACTGGAAACAAAATGCACTGCAAAATATTCCTGTTGCCTTGATCGACAATGTTTGGAATGCATGGATGTAATTATGCTATAAATAGCACATCTCAAGAATGCATTACACAAACTTGTATCAGAGTGAGCTACTCGCTCTCACTAAGACTTCCAAAGTTCCCATGCGCTGAACTTTAAACATGTAAACTAAACCAAAATCATGAATATTAAATAGTAGAATCATCGGTATCTGAGCCTCGAGATTTTGTAGAATAAAGATCAGTGACACTAAAGGCACCCATCGTCATGGTGGGGATGTCTTGAGAGATGATTAAGGTAGTGAGGATGATGACAAGTAAGAGAAAAATACACAACACAATGAAATGGTGCTGCTTTTAATATTAAGCCAAGTCAAATTGTGTGTGTGTGAGTGTGTGTGTGTGTGTGTGTGTGTGTGTGTTTTCTCACCCTATTATGCTATAGACATTACGTAACAAAGTTCGACAATAATGCTATTGATGTTGGTTATAAATAAGATTTATATTTCTCAGTTGTAGATTTCATGCGCTTTACACAAATACAAACAAATAAGATGAACAGACAGAATCAAAATGAATAGCACACCTCACACAGACCAACCATATCCACCAACAGTTATACAGAGACATTGTAACTGACAGAAATACAATGCACAAGAACACAATCATGCACACAGGAATTCCACAATGACTCGGACTCAAGAGGATGACAGTTGTGGGCAGTCATGGGGGGTGGGGGGTGGGGAGTGTGTACAGCTGTGTGTGCAGCTAGTCGACATGCCACACACCAGACTCAGCAGACACAGAGTGAGTAGTGCTCACAACAAGGGTTCATGCCTGTCCTAACAGAGACAAGTAGACACGTGGCTGTTGGTGACTGACATGCACACAGATTGCTGATGAAGATGTCCCACCATCACAACAGCTGTGCCGAGAGATCAGAGGTTTCAGTCTACACTGTTGACAAAAGTAGTTCCACAGCCTAAAATGTATGCAAGTGAATGAAGTGGCTGGGTGGTGCGAAAGTGTCAAATGTTCAGTGAAGTAGAGAAAGTTTCACACATACGTGTGTAGAGACCGTTAGTCGACACAAACAAGATGGCGCAGGTATTTCACAAATCCTTGACAGATGCAGGCAGCAAAAGAAAAGCACAGATCAACAGCCCGAAAAAATCCATGAAAATCCACTGATAACGGCAGAAAGAAGATGAAAGATAAGGTTTGGGGGGGGAGGTGTGTGTTGGTGGGGTGGGCAGGTAGCCACCTTCAGCCGGTTAGTCAAAGGGACGCTACTCTTTAGCTCACGACTTTTTCTGGGTGGCGGTAAGTAGCGATAACTTCCTAGGTGAAGAAGTCAAACGAGGGTTGCTATACTAACCGCTGATTCCTGTTGAAAGGGCGACGATGTTAGGAGAGTACCTAATGAAGCTCTCATTATGAAAACTTAATTATACAATAAAAAAATTGCATTGTTTCCTTTAGGTGGCCATCTTGACAACATAGTCGACTGCCATGTTGCCTCATAGAGGCCTTATGACAGTACTGTGGACACTCGCTAGACAAAGTATGCGTAATGGTGGAAGGGAGGTAGTAAGCACATTCAACCCTTGACAACACCGTGCACTATCAAGACTATTTCATATAATTGTTACATTCGCTTCTATGGCTGCTGGCGCCTTACCTGGTGACGGAGAACTTTGTCTTTGATGTGTTGGTGACGGGGTCTACAACGCTGGCGGCGGAGAACCTGCCCGGCACAGCCACACAGAATCCACAGAGGATGAGAAAGGAGCAGACGACGATGATGGCGGCCATGGTGGAGGTCTTGAGCAGCCTCTTGGCGTGGAAGGGACTGACGACACAGAAACACCGCTCACTGGCGATCACAGCCGACAGGAACTGAGATGCCCACAGGAACCCGACGCAAGCTACGAAATGCATTAAATATAATATGTTTATTATAGACAAACATGTTTGAATCATGCTTCGTTACTTTGTCTTTCTGTCTGAGGGTTTGTTGTTCTCACCTGCTGTCAACTTCCAGTTGACTTAAGCTCTGTGATTCATGAATATGTAAAAATCGAACTCTGCCATCTTGAAGTGATTTCGTTATGTCTGTGGCGACTATTACTGGCGATTATAACTAAATTATCCTGTTTACTATGTACATCTGGCAACACCAGGCTGTCGGCTGTCTTGTACATACAACACTGGCAGTGTGCGTGTCGTCACCAGTTGTTATTAGTGATGTTCAGCTGTCACTAACGATGTTCAGCTGTCACTAACGATGTTCAGTTGTCACTAACGATGTTCAGTTGTCACTAACGATGTTCAGTTGTCACTAACGATGTCTAGTTGTCACTAACGATGCTCAATTGTCTCTAATGATATTCAGTTGTCTAGTGATCAAAGCCTCCACCACCCTCACCAAGCTGTTTATCAGCAGATGTAGGAGTTGAAAAATGAAAATACCCCTTTTGAGTGGATTAGAATCCGAATTCTCGTGCAAGTTATAAAATTTATGCCAATAATGTATCGATCAAATGGTCCCTTGTGCTCATGGTGTTCACATGATTTTCAGTTTAACGGGTTTTTTTCTTAGTTTTGTTGTGCACTCACCCACAAAAGTGACCTTTACCTCCTCCCTACTCACTGAATTAACCCCCACTAATCCTGTGGTGGACTCGCTTACAAGGCTGACTTTAACCCCTTGCCTTCTACTCACCTACAAAATGGATTTTCACGAACCAAGCGTCCAGAAGAAAAAGTTCGCGCAGCTGCTCCTCCATGGTGAGGAGGGCGTAGTACAGGCTGACCACGAGGTCAGTGAGTGCCAGGGCAAAGAGACAGAGGTTGATCCTCTCACGCAGACCCTGTCTGTAGAACACCAGGGCGCTGAGCATGTTGCCAGGGATACCAAGCAACAGCTGCAGAACCGTTATAAGAAAGGCGATGACCAGTCTTATCAGCCGCACATCCTGGGCACAGGAAAATGTCAGTTAGACTGCGTGGAAGCAATAGTTTGATTACATGGAAACGACACCCTGATCACATAAAAACAGCAACTTGATCACATGGAGACAGCAGCATAAAGCACATGGAAACAAGCAGATGGCACTGAAACCATGGTTTTACTTGGACAGTCTGATGACAAAGATGTCAGAACTTGGTGAGAGTGGATCAACAACCTGACTAAAGACATGTTTACTATCACATGGGAACAACTGTCTAGTGTCAGAGATAGGTGAAGTATGAAGACGACACAAAATAAACCTCGGTGTAAAAGGTATATGTAGCATCACATGGAAACAAAAGATATTGTCTTCAGATATACAACAAGAGACAATTAGCACAAGGAATCGTCTTTGTCGTATGAAAGCAACAATAGCTTGGTAAAACAAACAAATAAATAATGAGAATCGTCGAAAGAAAGAAAGAATACCCTTACTTACATCATAAACTTAATTTTTCACTCGTTTCCTGTGATATTTCATTGGTTACGTGTCACAAGAAGAATGAATATGAAAATACTTTGCAATAACTGCAATGTTTATCTGCAATATTATATCATTGTTATTGTAAGAAACTAATTGTGTATATCATGCATCTTCTTCTGATGAAGAGGAAAGAAAGCTTCAGTAAATATGTCTGTTTGTCTTCTACCTGCCAGGATATCAGATCGGAAGTTCCACCTGCCAAGGAAGCTGTTGCCATGGTCACAAAGCTTTCTTTGCAGACAGTGGTTTGCTCCGCATTGTGCAGATGACTGGAGCTGGCGGGTGATAAGTCCTCCATCAGACTCGGCATATCGCTCAGTGGCGCTTGTAGTCTCATCAACACGGCTAAGTACAACTTGCCGATGGCTCTATAATGTGTCCCTCTGGTACTTGTGGCCACAGAGAAGTTTATTAGGGTGTCCGAGAGTCGGCACTAGCGCCACGGGCAATGGGTGGCGCCATGGAAACGTGTGCTGTACGTCACTGGCTGACAAAGATCGGGTGGACCGCCTGGCACCGTGACGGGTACAAGAGCTGCTACATGTCCTGACCACCACTTGTAGGGTGGCTCCATCCTGACATTGAGACTGAAGTTAGTGCCCGCACTTGTGACAGACCATTATATATTTTATTAGAAGACCAATCTGTTAAACAGTACTTCCTTCAAATATTCAAATAAATATTATTTTTAAAGGGTAAAATTAAACTTAAAATAGAGGCTGGTGTCTGCAGCAACAATTTTCTTGTTCGCTATTTTATTTGTTTATTGGTTTATTTATTCTGCTTCTTAATCTCTTTATTTAATCAAATGTTTAACCTCTTCTTTTCAAATCCAATTTGTAAACAAAATTAAACTTTTTTGTTTTTTTGTTTTTTGAGATGAGGAAGACCACTACGTATAACCCAGCGACACTTAAAGACTTGTATCAAACCAAGAGTATTTTACATTTTTATATTTTTATTGTATATTTTGTTTTTGTTTAAAATTTTTATTACTTTACATTATGTTATATTTAAATGCTTATGGTTTTTATTTAGTTATATAATTGGATGTAAATGTTTTGTCATCTATTACTTATTTTTGGTATATTGTACCTGCACCCATAATACATATAAATAGAAATAAAAGCTTTAATTGACACATTTTAATATAGCTCGAATAATCGTGTATATAATTCCTTGCTTGCATCATGATGTCTGCATTTTTCATGAATTGAGAACATTTTTCTTGACGGTGTGCAATATGGCGGCTACAGTGTTACTGAAGTCATTATAATCATCGTGTCAAGTATATCGAGTGGTTGCAGTCAACTCTGAACCAAAAGCATCTCACTTTTCGCATTTCCGTGCTCACCAGGTGTCGCCGCTCGATGTCAAACACTTGGCCGCACCACGCACCTGTAAAAGATGGCGTCACACATACCTGTACCTGTCTTACCCCCCCGTAGCAGACCTCACCTCTCTCCTTCTCCTGTAGGTCAGCTGTAGGGGCAACTGTGATGACCAGTCGCCGTAGTCTCCAGTCTGTTTTGGTGAGTGATACTAAGGCCCCGATATCGGGGCACCTGGGAGTGGAGTGGGGTAACCGACAACCTACCCGAGTGCCTTGCTGTTGCACAAGGTGGGCACAAATCGTCTGCTTGCTCACCCGGACATCTTCATCGTGAGACCCTCGACAGCTGGTCCATCGGCAGTGGCATCAGCTTTCACACTAGTGGAGCGAAAACACCATCACAGTCACGATCTCCACACCCGGGTCTTCCATGTTGACATTCATGAATTCACACGAGTATTTCCTAAACTCAGCTTGTGTGATTGGGGCTTCGTCACACTTTAAATAAAATCACTATGGATTTTTATAGACCTTCTGCTAATAATTAGCTAGGCGATGCTGGGATTTGTCTGTCTGTCTGTCTGTCTGTCTGTCTGTCTGTCTGTCTGTCTGTCTGTCTGTCTGTCTGTCTGTCTGTCTGTCTGTCTGTCTGTCTGTCTGTCACTAATAGCTATATGTCTGTGTGCATCCTCTAGTTAGTCTAGTATGTGCTATCTATCCGTGTTGTCCGTATCACGAATATCTCAAGTGCGATGACAAGAAAGTATTTCTAAAGTACTTATACTGGTAGCAACAAGAACAGGACTCTGCTCAGGACACTTTAATCTTTCTTGAACATAGTTTGCTTTTAGTTAAGACGAGCATATTAAACATTTCTCTGTGCGGTTTGCAAATTTCAACCTATTTCCTCAATCTTTCTAAAATTTGCTAAGGATTAGAAGTGAAAAAAACTGGAGGAAAACAAACTCTCGTAATACAAGGGAGGTAATTGTATGCTAACATTGAACCCACCAGACACACCTTCTGTACAAACAATTAAACTTCAATGATCTCTCGTCATAGTCTTGAAATGTTTTAAGTTTCTCAATTAGGAGTGTTGACAGGCAGTGAAGGCCGTGTATTTACTTCATCGGCTGCACGTCTGTCGTCAAAAAACAAAGTTTTCTCTAATTATAGAAATAAGACAAATCGCGAAAGATAGTTTGCATCTCGTGTCGTTTCTGTTGTTAATTCTTTACCTACCCCTTTCATTTTCTCTCTCCTTCCTCCTCTCCTGAACCCCACTTTCTTGTCAAATAAATACAACATTCATATTGGTGTTTGCTGTCTCTCTCACCTCTCTCATTGAACAGCTTCCTTGTATCAGATTTTTAATGAGCCCCTTCCTTCCCTCCTGCTATTTACCTTTCCCAGACCTCAGCTCGAGCCACTCTGCCGGGTACCAGTCCATGTGACTCACTTGTTATGGTGTCTTGTGACAGAGTTGTGTCCCTGCCAAACTGAGTTGACCACACGTGGTTATTACACACTTTTATCACACGGTTACCACGGCATATGTAGCTTCACATGGACGCTGTGCACCCGACCTCAGGAATAATACTGCAGGCTGCTGCACCTTCGAAATACTGTCTCGCTCTGTCTGAGAACATCTTTCAACACTTTGTTGTTGTTGCTGTTGTTTTTGTTGTTTTCCTTATTCATTATTATTATTATTAATTTGCTTTGAGTTTTTTCCTTTGCCCGCACGTTGAAAGGTAGGTTCTAGAGGGAAAGTCAGTAGCCGTATTGTCAATACTGATGGTGTTTGTTATACTGCATGTTCTTGTCAGTCAACATAGAGGATACATGCGATGTCACCCAACTGCGGGCAGGAGAGAGTTGAAACTGCGAAATAGTTGACAAACCTGGTAGAGTACAGTCTCCACACTATTGCAGTCATGTCATGTCCCAGCTGTGTCAGACTTACAGGCTGGTGTCAGATTTACAGGCTGGTGTCAGAAGATTTACAGGCTCGTGTCAGGAGACTTACAGGCTGGTGTCAGATTTACAGGCTGGTGTCAGAAGATTTACAGGCTCGTGTCAGGAGACTTACAGGCTCGTGTCAGATTCACAGGCTCGTGTCAGGAGATTTACAGGCTCGTGTCAGATTTACAGGCTCGTGTCAGATTTACAGGTCGTGTCAGGAGATTTACAGGCTTGTGCGCACTTACTTTGTTTACGTGGAGCCACTCCAACTAGTGTTGTCATTCAAAAAAGTCGAACTTTGTGTCTGTTTTCGTAAATTCTTTTGAACCATCCCGGCATGTAGAGGCATGTGCTGTTTATCCCCCAAATGGAGAGCCGGAAGGGGAGCCTTCTGGAGACGTCACATCCGTTGACGTCATATATGGTACGCCATATCCGTACTTGGTCTGCCCCTGAGTGGTCAGCCCCCTACGAAGAGTTGCTCGCCCCTTGTGATCTCCCCGTCCCACCTTCCCGTGCCACGAGTTGCGCGCCCCGTGTACGGATGGTCGACTCCTGAATACTCCGCTCCTGGCAAAAGTTTTTACCTCCCTTTTTTGGTGGTGGTGATGGGGAGGGGGGGTTGTATGAAACGAAATGGAAAAATGTCTTCTTTTTTTTCTTTTTTTTGAAGAGCCCCTTTCGTCAAATCTTAGAAATTTACGAGGAAACCTCGGTTTTCGTCGATAATCCGTCTGAAAACAATCGGCGGGATCGGAAACCGGTGAAAACCCGAGGCAATTATTTCCATATGAATCAATGTAAATCCAATTAATTCGTTCTACACACTCCAAAGCACATACCAAAAACACATTTTATAGAGAATAAATAGAGTGTTCAATAGTAAAAACAATAAGAAATTAATATGAAATGAATGTAAAAGACTAATGTAAAGAATAAATGACAAAAGGTTCAATAGACACTAGCGGGCAGTCCGGGAGATGGCAGCCCTAGAAGTCGTTCGACCAACTACCGTCCACAAAAATAAATAACTCAGTACACTACTCGACTGCTACACAATATAAAAAGTACCAAAGTAGGGAAAAGCAATGGAATATTTTGGCTAGAGGAGCGAGTGATGCTCACAAAACGAGGAACAAGGCCACACACTGCCTGCAGAATGCCTGGGTCGCCCTTCGTTTTCTTCAAATTAGCAGCGAGGTCACGTGGGCACGCCGACGACATTCGAGGCAACCGACAAAAACCTAGACAATTTTTTCACTGAAAAAAAATCGACGATAACCTAAGTGAACCAAAACCAAGGTTCCACTGTACGTACTTTAATCAACTTTCTCCACCAGTCGCCACGAGGAGGTTGGAAAAAATATTTTTGGTGCATACAGAAAAAAAAAATCACATTTTAAACTGGAGCAGCAGTCTTCAATATCTAGTCGCCCCATCGACGAGGACCGTTTGGTTGATGTACAGGTACGACAATGAGTTTCTATGTCCCTGATAAGTAAACGTAAGAAAAAAATAAAGTAAATAAATAGATAAAACACCAGGAAAGTACAAAATAAAGACAGAAGTGTTTCTTGATTGGTTAAGTTTAAGTCCATCTTAAATGTGTCTTTGGTGTCGCGCGTTGGTAACCAAGGCTTGGGTTGAAATTCCATCAACAGGTAAACGGTTGTGACTTTGAGCTCAGTTTAAAGTTTAAGAAACCATTGTAGCACAGGGGTTACTGGCAAAACTTTGTTACCGATGAGCGTTTTTGTGGAACTGGTCAACAGTTTGCATTTTTCCGCGTACACTCGCATGAAAAGGTGTGTAGGAGGGGAGTTTACCACTTGAACATCGCGTTTGTATAACGGTGGACACTTGTGGGTTGGTGGGTCTCTTGTTGTCTGTCTACTCGCACCGCCACTTCTACCACGTCAACGCCGACGACGTTTTGTAAACACGCGGTTATCTCGCAACTTGACGAGAGTCTTTTGATTAAACTCCTTGATACCGCGATCGTGCGTGAGGAAGCAATTTTCATTCTTTTTTTCATCCGTTCTTTATTTCCTTTTCGTTTACTTCATGCATTTCTCGTTATTTTACCACTACACGCACTCACGAGTCACCTACGGTGCAAGTAGAGAGGTAGATCTGTTGGTGGAGGAGGAGAGACTAAGAAATAATAATAAATGTATAACCTGGGGTCAGCTCTATGCTGTCGTACACGTGGATTGTGAGGAAGAGCGGGGCCTCGAGAATTTCTACCTTGAACTAGGATTTTTCTGATGACAGAGTCCCGCAGCCATTGCCACTCCTATTGCTAAAACCAGGACCCCGCACAGACATCACAGAGCTATGGGTTACACAAGTCAGGACAATCTGTTTAGTTCAGAAGGACAAGTCTGACTGATTTGACAAATTTGACAGGAGCTGGTTGTTCGTAGGACGACTTTTAACGATATCTTTCTATGATAAACAAACGAGTCTGGTGCTAACAGCGGAGTTGCACTAGTCTACCACCGTAGACCTCAAGACCAACCTCTAGGACAGACACTGCCACACCATCGAGTACTAATCAATGATACCTTAGTAAAGGGTGGCGGAAATCGCTTTGATGTTTTTTAGAATATTTTTTATTGCAAACAGGATGCATTTTTCTGTTAGCTAAACTCACAGGCTAGATAACTGATATACATTTCGTTTAGTCGATGTCCGGACATATAACCATGTTCCCGAGGCAATGAAGAGCCTCCTCTATGTAACCTGCACTGTGAACTCACCCAATAAGTAGCGAAGACGACTCTTCAAAAGACCTCTACTTACGACCCAACAAAGTTCATGAGTCTTGCTGGTCTCATTCACCGTCGGTAGCCAGTAGACGATAAACGAGTGCAGACAGACAGGGTAGTTCTGTTAGTGACCACATATATCATATTCTAGTCTTTTCAAACCTGCGTTGCATTCCGGGTGATAGTAAAACACCGGGTCACAGGGTCACACCAGATCCTCTTGCGGCGCATGACTGCTTCGAGAAGGGGTAGATGGGTGGGGACTGTGCTGGGTACAGAGTCGCCTGTAGTTACACGAGGAGATTCCGAGCAGCTTTCTTAGGCCCACACATATCTCATATATATATCTCATATATATATATCTCATATATCTCATATCCCGTTAAGTCAAAGTCACCATTGTTGCCAAAGTCACCAGGCATGCCAAGCACTGTCGTCGATAGATGAAAGGGGAGGGGAGCGGGGTGGCACCGTAACACACATTATCAGCTGCACGTCACGTGATGTCGTGCAATATTTAGTGGCAGTGTCACCTGCGGAGATCGAGATTATCGAAAGATCAATCTTTATGCAGGCTTTCATATGAAAGAGTAGTCAGGTTCTATACTCGAGTGTGTGTGTGTGTGTGTGTGTGTGTGTGTGTGTGTGTGTGTGTGTGTGTGTGTGTGCGTACGTGCGTGTATTTAAATGTTCTCGCTGTTATTTACTTTTACAATAAATGGATGGCTGTTTTTTTTACCTTTCTTTCAAGTCGTCTTGTTTGTAAAGCGCTGTAATAGCAGCTCTTGCTTGGGTGAGGCCCTCAACAAGTCTCCTGATTGTCGTTGTTACTGTGAATGATAGTAGTAGTAGTAGTAGTCCAACTGGGAAAAGGTCGCGTGTCGAAAAATCTCATGTTTCAGGGTTTAGAAACTGAACTGGATTTATTGAAATAGCATTGTGGGAGAGATGGAAAGAGCAGGTGTAGAGGGGAGAGAATTCGTGATCACGTAGCGGCTTCCAGAGAAATGTCGATGTGTAGACTTAGTGAAAGTTGTCTGTACATGAACTGATGAATGTCTGGCAGGGTATGGGCTGTCCATCTTCCTTGGGTTTTGCAGTTTCATCTACAAGAGTTACACAACTGCTGCCACCAAAAGGTTTGTTTTCATTTGTGTTATTACCGGATGTGACGTCATAGCTCCTCTGCCGGCTCCTCACTTACACCTTACACCCTCTCCGGACAATCAAGAAGGTCAGGGGTGGGAAATGGAACCGTCAAGCAAGTGTTGTTGCAAGTGATCCTGGAATTATTTCTCACTCAGTCCCTTGAGCCTACCCTCGCTGTAACTCTTTCCTCCCTGCCTACTAGCCACAACCCGTATTGTAGCCGTGTAGTAGGTACACAGAATGTATGTGTAGCTGTGTAGTAGGTACACAGA
The DNA here is from genome assembly GCA_004794655.1 of Marisa cornuarietis. Lineage (NCBI taxonomy): Eukaryota > Metazoa > Mollusca > Gastropoda > Architaenioglossa > Ampullariidae > Marisa > Marisa cornuarietis. The sequence continues at coordinate 216,191 of SMMW01000641.1, read as the reverse complement.
ATGTATGTGTAGCTGTGTAGTAGGTACACAGAATGTATGTGTAGCCGTGTATAGTAGGTACACAGAATGTATGTGTAGCCGTGTAGTAGGTACACAGAATGTATGTGTAGCTGTGTAGTAGGTACACAGAATGTATGTGTAGCTGTGTAGTAGGTACACAGAATGTATGTGTAGCTGTGTAGTAGGTACACAGAATGTATGTGTAGCCGTGTATAGTAGGTACACAGAATGTATGTGTAGCCGTGTAGTTGGTACACAGAATGTATTGTAGCTGTGTAGTAGGTACACAACATGTATGTGTTGCCGTGTAGTAGGTACACAGAATGTATGTGTAGCTGTGTATAGTAGGTACACAGAATGTATGTGTAGCCGTGTATAGTAGGTACACAGAATGTATGTGTAGCCGTGTAGTAGGTACACAGAATGTATGTGTAGCTGTGTAGTAGGTACACAGAATGTATGTGTAGCTGTGTAGTAGGTACACAGAATGTATGTGTAGCCGTGTAGTAAATACACAACATGTATGTGTAGCCGTGTAGTAAGTACACAACATGTATGTGTAGCCGTGTAGTAAGTACACAACATGTATGTGTAGCTGTGTAGTAAGTACACAACATGTATGTGTAGCCGTGTAGTAAGTACACAACATGTATGTGTAGCCGTGTAGTAAGTACACAACATGTATGTGTAGCCGTGTAGTAAGTACACAACATGTATGTGTAGTCGTGTAGTAAGTACACAACATGTAAGACCACAGCATGTATGTGTACTCATGTAGCCACCCGTCAGGTCTACCCACCCGTCACCTACTGTGTTGCCAGGGGACACAATGACCGGCTCGATAGCTTATCGGGTGTCTAGTGAGCTGACATTGGAGGAGCTTAGTCTCCTCATGTAGCTACAGGCAAGTCTGTTGGCAGGTAGGGTTAACATTTCTATCTCTAATCTCAGCAAATCTTACACCACGGAAAGAATGTTTTGAGCACTGACCACACATCAGCCCTCACAGCAGCCGGCATCAGTTGCCACAGACTGAAGACAAGACAGGAGAGGACAGGACAGGACAGGACAAGACAAGACAAGCTACTGAACTCATGGAAGTGAGAGAAAATAGAAAATGTATTTGTGGAGAAATGAAAATCGAACCCTGTTGTAAAGATTGTGTATTTAGACAGTGACTCGCTGCTATAAACATGATGAGTGGTTAACAGTAAGCAATAGTAATAGATAATGACAGTTCAACATCTGACTCGTTCCAGTCACTTATTTATAAACACGAACAGGAAAGGTCAACAAACTGTTACAACTGGAAAAAGTCTCTTCTACTTATAGCTTTTCCGTAACTGATGTTCTGTTACTAAAGAAATAAACAAAAGATTTCTCACCAGGCTAAGACTATGTTCTTATTATACTCTTGTTTTAATGAAATTTACATTTTACTAGATAATTTCTGAGAAGTTGTTATTGAGAGATAAGTAACACATCTATAAACATGCTGACAGACCACCTTGGTTGTTTTATCCCAAAATGCCGGCGGTAAGATCACTGCACTGATTCTTTGCTTCTTATGCAAGTGATGTTAGTGATTTGCTTCTCTTTGATGTCAGTTTTGTTGTTAGTCGACAATATGTGCAAATACTTCTGACCTCATATTCAACTTCTGCAGACTTCGGTCATAACTCTCCTTCTCTCTGTCACTCTCACGGGTGACTTCATCCCCTTCTTCAACTTCAAAAGTTTCTCAAATCAGCAACTCAAACATTATGCCACTTACATGGTGTGCGCGCGGTTACAAACTTCACACACGTGTGCGCATGTACGCTCACACACATACACACGCACGCACACCAACGCACGCCCAAACACACACACACAGACAGCCTGCAACGCCAGTAGTAAAGAAAGGGGAAATCAAAGTGAGAGGAGGAGGGACAGGTGATTCACACAGCTCACCTGTACTGAAGGTCAGTTTCCGGTCTTACAATAACAAGTTGCTGGAGCCCCTACTGCACCGACAGAAAGCAAGCAGGAAATTCTATGACGGGGCCGGCAAATGAATAATCGCCTCATTTGTCAAGTCAGAGGTTTGTGGCGGAAAGAAAACCATCAAAAAAACCGTTCATATCCGTTGACTGTTATCAACCTACACGCAGTTATGCTGGCATTTGACTGGTCGTCAGAAACAACAACGAGGTACACGCAGCGGGTGACAATCCTCGTCTGTCTTGAGCTGTAGTGAGGTTTTGTTTGCCAGTCCACTTCTAACATCTCCAAACCTCAGTGCCGACCCCTTACCCTTCCACTGCACACCCCTCCACCCCCCCCCAAGTGTGATCGTAGTAAGGCAGCGTGGGGGGGGGAGAGCGAGGGTGCCAATCCGGGTAGTAGGGCATACGGAGCTCGAACACGTTGACTGGCGCAAAGTCCATGACCACCACGAGTGGCAACCAGTGCAGATGGCGGAAAGTTGAGTGACAGAGTGACATAGTCGGCCTTTCTTGCCGGTACAGGTACAACACTTGACAACAGCCAATAACTCAAAGCTTGAGTAAAGAACCATCTTGGTCAAACGTCCTTTTCAGTTTTGCATGGAGTTGTTCGTGTGATATAAAAGTTTACACACACTTCAATCAATGATTTTTTTCATGAATTCTTTTGGAATGTGGAAAGTTTTTTCGGGCCTGGAGATATTTTAACAACCTTTTTGTGAATAGCGTGCAAGTTGAGTGTTCTTCGCGTGTAAACAATGTTAACTCTGTCTGCAGTTACATCTTTCTTGGGTTGAGAAGAATCAGTTGTGTCTTCTCTACCAAGCAACACGTGTTAGCATTTGTCTTGCTATTGCTTGACATCCCCTCCAACCACCATTTGTCAGGGGAATGTACTGTGTATGTGATGACTAGCAAACTAAGGCAGGAAGTCTTCTCGCCAAGTTTTTCATTTTCTTCTCGACCCTGAACATGCATTACTTTTGTGTCCTGTGGAAATGTAAGAAATATAAGGTCTCGCTCACAATTATTGGGCTGACTTTGTTTATGGTCGCACTTCATCGGTCTTCCCTCCTTTCGCCTGTCGTTCGCTACTGCGTACAAGACACCCAGGACGAGAGCGGACATACAGTGGAACAATCTGGAATGTCAATGGGAGAACTTGAAAACGCTTTCAAAATCGAATCGCAGAAGATTCGTGACTTTTTTCAGAGCCAGAACGAGGCCTCGCTCCCTACAGCCAAGCACGTGCAGTGTCACAGGGTGTGGGAGGGGGATATAAACGCAATTAACAAGTCCAGGAAAGATGCCAGGAGGCCATCAGGAAAGAAGATGAAAGACTACTTAGAAGAAACACTAGACTGTACCAACTATGTTCGTAAATATGGATTTCGTTTGGCGGCTATTTCCAAGGAAGAACTTGATTTTCCACTAGCATTCAGTCTTCTTGTCTACAGAGATGTCGATCAGGTACGTGCTTCTCCACTTTATTCTCCATCTTTGGGCATTGGGTGCAAGTTCTTCGTTGTTTCTTTTTTTATCGGCACAGGATTAGTCAGGGACTGTGAGTGAGGATGGTTGTTGTTTCTCATGGATGATTATAATACCTCCATGCTTTTTTCTAAACATAATCGCTTAACATATTCTGTAGACATGTTCTCCTTGACTGTGTTATCTTTAATTTTCATTAAGATTAATTCTGGGTTAGGGTTTCATCTGGAATACTTGATACGCTACAGTATATACTCCTCCAAACTACAGTATATACTCCTCCAAAGTGTTTAGAGGGGTTTGTTTCGCGTCTTTTCCTCGACTGCTTCATAAGGTGTGGAGTTTATTTCCTTGCTTCTCTCTTGTACGCGCACGCACGTGTGTTGTGTATTTGCATGCTTCCATTCTTTGTGAAACACCACCAGGTGGTGAGGTTGCTGCGCGCCATCTATCGGCCTCATAACCTGTACTGTGTGCACGTAGACCGGAAGTCCAATGAGGTGCTGCAGGCCAGTCTGCGCATGGTCATCGCCTGTCTTCCCAACGTGCTGCTGGCGTCACGAGCTACTAACGTCACGTGGGGCACCGTCACAACACTACAGCCGGTACGAAGCTTCGAGAATCATTCAGATGTCAGTCTTGACCCAGACTTTAATACAACAAACAGGAATACAACAAACGCAAATCCACTTCAGTCCAATCAACCTGCCAACTGCTGGTGGAAGTATGGAGATGATGTGCACAGCAGAAGCATTTAATAACCCAGGGGCGGAAAATTTTCGGGAAATACGTTTGTTTGGACAAACATGGCTGAGACTAAGAAACTTCTGTACCTCCCAGGTTTTCTGTCTTCGTCTCTTCAGGACCTGACTTCAATTAGCATTTATGTGTCAGCCAACAAATAAGCTAAAGCAAAAATATTTTGAATACATACATTCAAACCTACATCAGTAAATAATTGTAGTGAAGTTTCAACAATTTCAACCTGACTTGCATTAGAACGATATACTCATTGAAAGATGAAGAACATATTTCAACATTCACTTCTGATTACGTTTGATAGCTATGAAGTGAAATTATTTCAAACGAGACATTTTCAAGGAAGGCTTTAATTCTCGCCAGGAACTCGAATGCATGCGGTTGCTGTGGAAACAGCCAGTCAAGTGGCGCTATTTCATCAACCTGACAGGTCAAGAGTTCCCCCTGAAAACCAACAAAGAGTTGGTCCATATTCTCAAGACTTTCCGAGGCGCTAATGACATCCGGGGTACACACAACCCGTAAGACTCGTAGTTTTTCACTGTGTTACTGTGTGACAGTAGTTTACACTGTTACAATATTACAGTGTTACAGCAGAGTGAACTGTGTTACAGTACCTTAATGCTTGATGCTTGATTTATAAGAATGACTTAAAACATTTCCTCCGTCGGCCACCAGCTGTAATCATATTTTATAGACCGCGAACACATCAGCAGCCTGGCTTGGTCTTGCTTCACACCTCATGTTAACTAATGCTGCTTGATTTTGTTTTCCCTTACAGTGACTTCCATTACCGCTGGAAGAAATTTCTGCCCGCCCCCTACAACATTACTGTCAGCAAAGGGTCGGTGCACATTGTTGTGTCGAGGGGTTTTGTGGACTACGTCATTCATAGCCGCGTATCACGTCACTTACTCAAGTGGGTGACGCCTATCTACATTCCTGACGAGATCTTCTTCAGTACCCTCAACCACAATCCACACCTAGGGGTACCAGGATCTTATCTGGGTAAGTGAAATTTAAGTTTGTGATAGACTAATAAAGTGTGTCCAAAATCCTTGTTTTATAAAAATTGTTTCTAGAGTTGCCTCCCTGCTCCACCAGGCTAGCCTAGTGATTATAGTGCCATAGCCTAATATCAGCATCTGAGGCTGGAGGTGCACACTACGGGGCTAGCCCGGTGATTATAGTGGTATAGCCTTATATCGGCTCTGAGGCTGGAGGTGCACACTACGGGGCTAGCCCGGTGATTATAGTGGTATAGCCTTATATCGGCTCTGAGGCTGGAGGTGCACACTACGGGGCTAGCCCGGTGATTATAGTGGTATAGCCTTATATCGGCTCTGAGGCTGGAGGTGCACACTACGGGGCTAGCCCGGTGATTATAGTGGTATAGCCTTATATCGGCTCTGAGGCTGGAGGTGCACACTACGGGGCTAGCCCGGTGATTATAGTGGTATAGCCTTATATCGGCTCTGAGGCTGGAGGTGCACACTAGGCGGTTTGCTAGTCGAGTGGCGACGTCAGTTGTTCAACCTTTTACACGGGTACCCGACTCCTAAGGTGGGGTCAGGAAAGGTAGCTTGGGAGACAGGCACCGGCCTGATAAAACACTCGGCGTGGAGATTAGTGTCTATATCTCGGTGTGATTGCTTGTGAAGGGGAGTGAAAATACCGACCCAACGATAAAAACGCGGTACACGGCACACGGGAAATGGCCACCAGACGATGATTGTACTGGCTACCATTTCTTGTCACGAAATTCACGATTCTTCCAGTCGCACACAGCAAAGCCAGGTTCTGTTCAACTGGCTATAGTCTCCTTTCTCGTTGCTTCCTATGGACCGGGTGCAAACAAAACTCGTGGAAATCTTATTCTTTGCCGTGTTGAAGGTGTTTTGTGGTCTCCACTCATGCAAATGGTGGACAGCCAACCTGCCCCCCTCCCTGCCTCACTCCCCCTCCCTCTTGTGTGATGCGAACCCCTTGTCATTCCTGTCCTGGGTTCAGTTCTCGTCTCGGGCACGCTGTTCTTTCTCTGCACGTGGTCTCTGTTTACAGGCCACGTGTTACTATTGTTTCATGGTCTCGAATAGTTTCGCTTCAGTCAGGCACCCAGACTGACATTCGCATGTTCTTTCGCTCTTCACAAAGACAGATACATCCTCCTTCGCAGGTACTGTTTACATACAAACAAAAATTGCACTCAACCAATGTACTTCATGTACAGTACCCTTCAACCCTCTGACAAAACAGCGCGTGGCTGGAAACAAAGAAACTTTCTAGCAAGCAATTCGCTAACCGTAGGGTGACTCGCCCCTCGTGTCTCCAAGTTCCGATGTCACGGAAATCAGTTCAACATCGTCCAGCTCACAGCTGCTCTGTATGCGCCACCTTGTGGCTGACATCCTCATCTCAACACGAGACTTAGGCCGACCAGCGGGCCAGTCATCCTGGCTGTATGCTGGCTGAATGACGACGTCTGTTGCTCCGGATGACATTAGTCTCAGCCTCGATACAAACTAAGCTCCACCTTAATTAAGAACATGGTGATATGTAATTACTCACTGCCTTATCATTTTTTTTTATAGAAAAACCTGTTTCTGAGAAATAATTTACAGAACATGTATTAACATACAGGTCGTGTATAAGTATTTAAGAAAACAAAGAAAAGGTTGTATATTACCACACCTTTCTCTAAAGGTACAGTTTCCAGTTCTTGACACGACTTTGTACTTGAACTTTGTGATATCAATGAAGTGCAAAATTTGCCACGTGGCCAGAATATGCAGGGCCATAGGATAGAATATTCTAGAGTTTTTATAAATTTTGACGAAAGTAACCTAACGTTCGCTGTTTTACAGTCTTCCTCCGCACGTGCTGCCTGACTTGTGGGTGGGCCAGTCATGCTGACACAGGCCCGCACAGCTTTCACTCGAACTATGTACTGTGTCACCTTTCGTGATACACGGAGAGTGAAAGAACTTCCTGGTGTGGCTTTTGTGTGTCATGGACTGTGTCAAAATTTGAAATTTAATAGTTTTTTTTATTTGGCTTTATTTTTTATGGAGTGTTGACGAGTCTGTCTGGTGGAGTATATAATGTCTTAGAAATCATTGAAGAGTTTTTCCAAGGAAGCATTTTGTATTGTATGGAGTACTGAAGACTAATTCAATAATTTTGTGTTTCAGGGAATATTGAAGAGCCTTTCAAGGCCACATTCGTGCGTTACAAGTTGTGGAACACACCGCGGTTCCCGCACGTGCAGCCATGTGATGGTCGCTGGGTCCGCCACATCTGCCACTTCGCACCCGGCGACCTGCCGCGGATGATCGTGTCCCCCAAACTCTTTGCCAACAAGTTCTCCTACGACTACATGCCGGCCGCCTATGACTGTCTCGAGGAGTGGTACTGGCACAAAGTCCACCTCGAGAACTCGGGGCACCCGCCGCCATTAAACCTCTCCGTGTACGCAACGTCCACCATCGTCACCCAGCGCTACACAGGACCCGTCAAGGTGTGGAATTAGTGGGGTGGACACAAGTGTTTCCTACCTACACGTCCCCCTGCTCTACACAGGACCCGTCAAGGTGTGGAATTAGTGGGGTGGACACAAGTCTTGCCTACCTACACGTCCCCCTGCTCTACACAGGACACGTCAAGGTGTGGAATTAGTGGGGTGGACACAAGTCTTGCCTACCTACACGTCCCCCTGCTCTACACAGGATCCGTCAAGGTGTGGAATTAGTGGGGTGGACACAAGTCTTGCCTACCTACACGTCCCCCTGCTCTACACAGGACCCGTCAAGGTGTGGAATTAGTGGGGTGGACACAAGTCTTGCCTACCTACACGTCCCCCTGCTCTACACAGGATCCGTCAAGGTGTGGAATTAGTGGGGTGGACACAAGTCTTGCCTACCTACACGTCCCCCTGCTCTACACAGGACCCGTCAAGGTGTGGAATTAGTGGGGTGGACACAAGTGTTGCCTACCTACACGTCACCCAGTGCTCAACGGGCCATGTAAGGTGTGGAACTAGATGCACATGTTTTTAAAACTGAAAACTGTTCTAAAGAAGCAAATTTAAAAACGTTTTTTTAATCGTGACTATGCCATTTAGATGTGTTGCACAAGAGCTTTATCACACTGCACACGAGACACGTGCTGACAGGAACGAAAGTCTACAGTTTTAGGTTTGAAAATTATGTTGTGCACTGTGTTTCTATGAAACTTATTATCTTAATGGATGTAAAACCTAAAAATGTTTAAAATTTGAGATGTGTGTTTAACTTGGTCCCTGGAGCTCTAGGACTACAGCAGTAGTTGAGTGTTGGCGACTGCTCGTGAAAGAAGGAGAAACCCCCGCAAAAAGCAACACCTTCACCCCCCCCCCTCCGTATTGTCAAGTAATAATCACCCTGATGTTTGTAAGCAATAACATGATTGAAGTCAACCTTTGTAGTAGTCAGTTTATTGGTATTCTGAACGAGGTGGCGACGGCACAATTCAAACGTCGGGGTCAGGGGTCACGAATTCCCTTACCCGCCTTTCCACTTATTTTACTGAAAGACGTATTTTTGAAGAATAATTTGATTCACATATGTTTACAAGTATCAAAACAGCAACAGGCCGTACGTTTGCATCTAACCGGTTTTCGAGGAACAGCCTGAATTAATTCTCTCATCATCATCTAACACAAATGCTGGGCGACATAACAAGGATACATATTATCCATAACTTTAACAAAATCTTGAGGGGAAATCCGTTCCGTTAAAAAATGTAGTACCAGTAGCAAAAGGATGACTTTCAAGATAAAGAGTGGTGCAAAAAAAAAAAAATCAGTTGAGACTGGAAATGTTGGAGAGTGTAGCGACTTTTGAGAGTCTTGAGTATGGATTGCATCCTGGCACCTGGCCTGACACTCGTCCTCAGGGTTCGCTAGTGTTTCGGTCTTTTGTAAAGCATGTACCACTCTTGCTTTTGTCGTTAGAGTTTGTACTCTCTCTAATCTGACCTTTCGTAACAAGTTGGAGCAGGGGAGGTAATACACGATGCAATTAAGGATGTGGATGTGCAAGAGTTGGTGGTATCTCAGGTAAAATACTTGCTTGTCACCAGTACTGTTATAGTCGTAAGCTCATGGATTCAAATCCCATCTTGAGGTCGCACTCTTTTTCACGTCCAGGGTTTTCTTTGGGTACTCCTAGTCTCCTCCGGGGCGGCCCGGTGGCACAACGGTTAGCGCCTGTCGCTAATACACTGAAGGTTGACTGTCCTGAGTTCAGCTCTCGTCTCCGGGACGCTTGTTCTTTCTCTGCATGTGGAATCTGTTTACAGGGCTGGCTGCCTTGTCGTGATATAACCATAGTTGCTGGCTCGGCGTAAAACACCAATCCCCCCGTCTCCTCCCTACCTTTGTCACGGATGCTGTCATGCATTTGCCCATTCTTTCAATCTAAACAGAGACAAGCTACACCTGTCTCCTGCAGACCTTGTCTTTTTGAACTGCAGAATTGAATCACAACAATATAGCCACACTCGCAGCACTCATTACAGAATACGTTAACTAATGTACAATGTATAAAGTTACATGCAACAAAAAGTCAGTCAGTCCAGTCCCACTAAACTACTAAATACACCAGTGGAAATATTCTATCTGTCTAAAGAACTCGGGTGCCGCTGGAAGACACAAGAACAGTTCTGTGACACGTACTCGCGGGATGTCTCAGCTGTGGACTGACCGGCCACAAAGTTGTACTCGTGATTTTATTTGGACGACAGCTGCTGCGCACAAAAAAACAAAAACAAAAAAAACACTGAGTCGCCATCGGTGAGGACTTAACGTCCTTAGAACAGCTGACAGTTACATTTATTCCAAGGGAAATGTCGCCTGTAGCGGTGGATGTAGTCAATTGCTGGGGTAGACTATTCTTGACTTCTTTTATTTTGTTATCCCGCCGGAAAGAGGAGGAACCAAGCAGAAGTACCAGTCATCTGTGTGGTTGCTTGGCTCTCTCCACACCATGGGCACTGCAAACGGCATTGATGGTCTGTTGCCATTCAACCACTGTGAAAGTTGTGTTTGACATGTAACACAGCATATATACGGGACTCAAGGCTTGTCCTGGTCGCTAGTCTTGCATCCGAAGTAAAGATGATTTGCCTTATTCACATGAGAAGTGATGTTTTTCTTCTGGTTGGCAAATGTCACTTCCTCACAAATACAGCAAACACTGTCCACGGTATTAACGCACTTTAGAGGCATAAGTGCTCTGTATTGTAATGAAATGGATAAAATAACAACAGTTTTATGTAACAGTAGCTTAATCTGTATCGCACGAAGTCTGAAATATTTTAATTGCTCAACCTTTCTGACTGGGCTATATATAGTACACTGCTGACGTCAGCTCACTTCAGCAGCCGCCTGACAGTTGTACTTCATTACATCAGAAAATAATGGAATAAACTCAGGATGATGTTTGCATGTTGGTATTATGCAATGTGATGCCATCATTCTAGGCATATTTAGGATGTTGTTACAGTCCTACTTGATAAATGTACAGGGTCAAGCATAGAAAATGAACAATATCAAATACTTTTAGAACGAGAGCCAATAATAATAATAATAATAATATAAAAAATGTCAAGGTCATATTCGTGTTCAACACATCAAGATACCACATAGTAGGACTTTTTTGTCAGTAATGTACTCAGTGTTAACCAGTGTTATTAAAATATAGCAGACTAATTTTTAAAATGATGTATGTCTATGGCCCGCCAAGGATGCTATAAATATCTAAATGGCCCTTGGCAGAAAAATGGTTCCCCACCCCTGCTATATACCACAGGTTAGCTGTGCCTATGTAACAGGTTAGCTTGCGATTTACAAATGATTAACAAGTGTCTACATAAAAAGCGATAGATTTCCAACTATTTAATATAAAAAAAAAAATCATGAGTACAAAAAGACTAGCTGGTTACCGATTTTTGATCGGAAACGGTACCTGTCGTGTCTCGACGGCAAGTGAAGAGCTACTTCTTCTAGAACCTTCTAGATTACATTTGTGAAAAAGACAGAAGAGACATGCTTCCACAATTGCTCGTTTCAATGGTGTCAGGGGTGAGGGACGAAGCATATGAGTGACTAGAGAGAGAGAGAGCAGTGTGGCTGGTCGAGCCGCACGTGCTGACGCAGCCTCACCATTTTCACCCTACAGGTATGTTTTGTCGCTCATCCGTGACATCCTTAAAAAATAAAGTGAAATATCTAAACAACAGTGTTGAGGGAAATGTGACATTGATGTAAGGCAAAGAAAACATGGTAAATGTGATTGCATAGAGGTGTTTACAATTTTACATGTCATAAAGCTCCCGAAAAACAGACTTTCATGAGATGGCTACAGTTCTCATTGTCGACAATGGACCAGCAGACCAAAATCACGTGGCATTGACGGGACGCTGAACATCTGTGGTAAACTCCAAAGTAATCTACCGGAAGTCACAAGTAAGTTAAAATTCCTTTTATGTGAAACATAAAGCCTGCATGATTACCAACTTTCTTGGTTTACTTGCTTGATTTTTAAGTTTGTAAATTAAAAATCATCTTAAATTTCTTTTCGCAGAGTTTAGAATTTTATGTTGATATGATGATTTCTTCTTGTCTTCCATTTACACACTTGTTTACATGCACGCGTACTCGTGTTTTATTCGATGTCACAGCTGAGCTGTCGAGCCACTATTGTGGTGCAAAGCTGTGATAAATTCAATCCATTAATTCATCAATAATTGTTTCTCGTTTTTCGATCGTATATATGAGGCTTTCATAAAGGCCACGATACGAGCTTAGGTCAGTGAAGTGGTTAGTCCTCCAGAAACCGCGACTGTCTGCGAAATGGAGAAAACATTACTTCAAGGGAGATAACCTTTACCGTCATCCCTGACCTCCATTTTATGGCAGTTGTCTGACTTGTGTCAGGAAATGGCGAAGTACGATCGACAGTAATAAACAAGGCGCTTTACTTTCTGTCGCAGCTGGAGTATAAGTCTGTTTTATCATTAGTCAGCGACATTATCTCATCCACTTTCTCTGCCAGCCACAGTAGTCGCGGGCTGTCATCCTGATTCCTGACACGTGTTTGGCTATAGATAGATAGACATTTATATTTGTGGAATTTGCTTCCTTCCCGATTTTCAGTTCCTGCTTTCATTTACAATATTGTCAACTTTACGGTGTGACAATCGTGGGAATGTGTACATCCATGCAAACGACTTTTACAGAAATAATATATGGGTAAAATAGACACATACTCCAGCGCGTCTCGTATACACACACACACACACATACGTGTTCCAGTGACTACAGTTAGTGTCTGCTCTACACAAGCAACACGTACACACACGAGTACGGAGTACCAGTGACTCCACACAGTGCCAGCTGTACACAAACAACACACACACGTACACGAGTACCAGTAGCTACACACAGTGTCTGCTCTACACAAAGAACACACACACGCGAGTATCATGCAGTGACTACAGTACACAGTGTCGGCTGTACACAAACAAAACACACACGAGTACCAGTGACTACACACAGTGTCAGCTGTACACAAACAAAACACACACGAGTCCCAGTGACTACACACGGTGTCAGCTGTACACAAACAAAACACACATGAGTACCAGTGACTACACACAGTGTCGGCTGTACACAAACAAAACACACACGAGTACCAGTGACTACACACGGTATCAGCTGTACACAAACAAAACACACACGAGTACCAGTGACTACACAGTGTCTGCTCTTCACAAAGAACACACATGAGTACCATGCAGTGACTACACACAGTGTCTGCTCTACACAAAGAACACACACGAGTACCATGCAGTGACTACACACAGTGTCGGCTGTACACAAACAAAACACACACGAGTACCAGTGACTACACACGGTATCAGCTGTACACAAACAAAACACACACGAGTACCAGTGACTACACAGTGTCTGCTCTTCACAAAGAACACACACGAGTACCATGCAGTGACTACACACAGTGTCTGCTCTACACAAAGAACACACACGAGTACCATGCAGTGACTATACACAGTGTCTGCTGTACACAACCAACACACTCATGAGTACCAGTGACTACACACAGTGTCAGCTGTACACAAACAACACACTCACGAGTATCAGTGACTACACACAGTGTCTGCTGTACACAACCAACACACTCACGAGTACCAGTGACTACACACAGTGTCAGCTGTACACAAACAACACACACACAAGTACCAGTGACTACACACAGTGTCAGCTGTACACAAACAACACACACACGAGTACCAGTGACTACACACAGTGTCAGCTGTACACAAACAACACACACACGAGTACCAGTGACTACACACAGTGTCAGCTGTACAAAAACAACACACACACGAGTAACCGTGACTATACACACAGTGTCAGCTGTACACAAACAACACACACACAAGTACCAGTGACTACACACAGTGTCAGCTGTACACAAACAACACACACACGAGTACCAGTGACTACACACAGTGTCAGCTGTACACAAACAACACACACACGAGTACCAGTGACTACACACAGTGTCAGCTGTACAAAAACAACACACACACGAGTAACCGTGACTATACACACAGTGTCAGCTGTACACAAACAACACACACGCGAGTACCAGTGACTACACACAGTGTCACCTGTACACAAACAACACACACACACACTCACGAGTACCAGTGACTACACACAGTGTCAGCTGTACACAAACAACACACACGCGAGTACCATGCAGTGACTACACACAGTGTCACCTGTACACAAACAACACACACACACACTCACGAGTACCAGTGACTACACACAGTGTCAGCTGTACACACACACACTCACGAGTACCAGTGACTAAACACAGTGTCAGCTGTACACACACACACTCACGAGTACCAGTGACTACACACGGTGTCAGCTGTACACAAACAAAACACACACTCACGAGTACCAGTGACTACACACAGTGTCAGCTGTACACAAACAACACACACACGAGTACCATGCAGTGACTACACACAGTGTCAGCTGTACACAAACAACACACACACGAGTACCAGTGACTACACACAGTGTCAGCTGTACACAAACAACACACACACGAGTACCAGTGACTACACACAGTGTCGGCTGTACACAAACAAAACACACACGAGTACCAGCGACTACACACAGTGTCAGCTGTACACAAACAACACACACGAGTGTGACACACAACACAACACAACCACACTACACACAGTGTCACTGTGACACACAACACAGTGTGACTACACACAGTGTCAGCTGTACACAAACAACACACACGCGAGTACACAGAGTACCAGTGACTACACACAGTGTCAGCTGTACACAAACAACACACACGAGTACCAGTCACACACAGTGTCTGTACACAAACAACACACACACACACTCACGAGTACCAGTGACTACACACAGTGTCAGCTGTACACAAACAACACACACGCGAGTACCAGTGAGTACACACAGTGTCAGCTGTACACAAACAACACACACACACACTCACGAGTACCAGTGACTACACACAGTGTCAGCTGTACACAAACAACACACACGCGAGTACCATGCAGTGACTACACACAGTGTCAGCTGTACACAAACAACACACACACTCACGAGTACCAGTGACTACACACGGTGTCAGCTGTACACAAACAACACACACGCGAGTACCCGTGACTACACACAGTGTGTACACAGCCAGCAGACGTCACATGACACGTGACGTGCACGCGCCGTACTCAGCTCAAGGCCACAGTCGGCATCGCTCGTCGTCCAGCTCCCAGTCGTCTGCTCCGTTGAGTTCACATCAGAGATTTTTGAGGAAAGCATGGGACACCCAGAGCCAATTCGAAACCCCGAAATTAAATACACACAGGTTGGTATCAGATAAATGTGTTTCTTGTGAATGCCGTGCTGCAGATAAGTGTTAGCTACTTTTTTTAATAATTCACTCACAGTTTGCTTGCGACAGTCAGGCCATAGATTTCTTTCTTTGTGTTTGTAAATGTCTGCAGTGCCACACCAACTGTTGTACAATAATTAATCTTCGCTTCACGTCGTGAAGACTTGAAGCAATATCTTGAGGTGGCAAGAAAGTACCAAGCAGTTACCACAAACTTCAATCAGTCATGGCAAACGTCGACTCATTGAACTCAAACTTTTAAAAAAATCTTATGGTTTGTAGTGATAGTCATCTTTACTCCCAGTATCAGTGGACACTGTTGGTTTTGCTTGTTGTCTGACTTTTTTTTACATTCTTTTTTTAGTTTCTGTTATAGTTTCTATAATTAGAAAATAAAGTATTAAGTAATCTGTTACAGAAATCTATATCTAAAATGTGTGAGGATGTGCTTTGTATTTTTTATCACAGGCAACTAGCTATTTACCTGTGCTCAGTCTATGTGGATTTAAAATAACATATTTTACAAAGAAGGAATAATTTTACTATAGGATAGAAAGCCTTCAAATGTTGCAGAAATTATTCATTCTTCAATGAACTTGCACAGTAAGAATACTGAGCATACTTTTACCAAACTTCTACCAGGTGTTATGGAAAATGGGATATTCCCACCCACACCTAATCCTCAACTTTATTTCATCTATAGTTATAGCCCATTTTTTACTGCTGGAGGTATGTAATTCCTGCCAGGCTGCAAATCCCACCTTCTACAGTATAAGAAAGTTGTAAACAGAAAAGTTTTTGTTTATTAACATATTTAAAAAATAGAAATGCATCTGTTGGCCATAGTGTGTCAGCTGCACATACAAGTGTCCAGCTACATATACAAGCCTTTCACCTAACTTAAAACAGGATCAGAAGGCTACATTCTCAGAACAAAAAATGCTTGCTTGAGAACAGTGAATTGACAGCTAGCATGAAGAAAAATGTATATGAGTGATAGTGATGACAAAAAATCAAATTGATTATAATAGCTAGCAAAATATGACCATTATCACTTATTAGAAAAAAATTTGCTTTCCAAGTCATCCAAGCTTTGATACTTCAGGAATCAGCCACTTGATTTTAAAATATACATTTTTATATTTTTTTATGTGGCTGTTAGCCGGTAATCCAAAGATGGAACTAACCTTCACTATCTTACTGTCTTGTTGTAATTACAGATTGTACAGTCTACATGCTTCTTTTCTGCACAGTATTTAAAGTTCCTTGCTCTCAGTTAAGTCGTTGCCTGTATCATACCAAAATGCCAGTGACATTTCATAAAGAGTTTTTATAACTTTGCTGGCATGTTTTTGCTAGGATATGCTACATGTTCAAGACTGAAGCAGAGGTAGAATAATCAAAATTAGAAGTACCCTCTGTGAACTATGATCCGCCACCTAACCTGATTTTCACTACTGCTGACCTGGATCAGCACTCACTGCTTTCTGTTTATCTTTATTAAGTGGTACTTTTCCGAGGTCATTCAGGGGCATGACTTAGCATTTCAGTGAGTCTTATCGTGAACGACTTTTACTGGTTAAGTTCATAGAAAACTTAGCCACATAAATTGCTTTAGACTCATTCAGCTGCTGTTTAAATAACCACATGTGTTAGATCATACAGTTACTCCCAGGGTTTTTGGTAGCTGGAATAAATGAAGCAAAAGCATACAGGTTACTGGATCAGTTTTGCAGATGATAAATCAAGACCAATAATTGCTGTCAGTGTTATATTGAGACAAAACTTGGTGGACCATTGTGAAAATATGAAGCTTGAGATTACACTAATATACTAATAAAAAGCAGAACATTTTTTTATGATGGATACCTCTTTAAGCAAGCCATGAAAATGGTTGATTTATCAGAAGATGGATTTAGAAAAGGGATTTCAATTTTTTTACATTGAAACAAACACTCCTCCTGCTGATGTGTACAGCTACATGTATTCACTTGATTTCATTAAATTGTGCAATGTGTTATTAACGATTCTGAAAGTGTGTCAGGGCTGAAGGTGTGTCTGCTTGTTATCACGTCCCTCAAGGACGCTGCCTGTGCCCAACCTGTATGTGGCACAAAGATAACAGGGGAAAAACAAGCTTGAACTTAGCTCAGATAATTTTTACCACATATGCCAACAAGTTGTTACTCAAATGTCGTTGTAGTGCAGCCTTTAGCTGCAGCGCAGAAAGTACTTTACAGATACATAACAGTGAAAAAGCATTGTAAAATATACATCGTAAACTATTCATACTTTTTCAAATTCTTCAGCACAGATTATTTTGGAAGTTGTAACTACAGCAACACACTAAGTTACAGAAGAATGTGCTGAAAATTTCACATTTTCCTATAGATTTGTTACAATGTCAATAAAATGCTAACAGTGCACCAAAATATTTGTTGCCATCACTGTTGACAGCCAATTAAAAATCACTTTATGCAAGTGAATCATGAAAGCGAGTGAAATGGAGAGTGCATTACTCAAGTGTGTAGAGACAGGCAGTTCTACTTTTGGTGTGAAGCAATACTAGACTGTGTGTGTAGAGACAGGTAGTTCTACTGGTGGTGTGAAGCAATACTAGACTGTGTGTGTAGAGACAGGTAGTTCTACTGGTGGTGTGAAGCAATACTAGACTGTGTGTGTAGAGACAGGTAGTTCTACTGGTGGTGTGAAGCAATACTAGACTGTGTGTGTAGAGACAGGTAGTTCTACTGGTGGTGTGAAGCAATACTAGACTGTGTGTGTAGAGACAGGTAGTTCTACTGGTGGTGTGAAGCAATACTAGACTGTGTGTGTAGAGACAGGTAGTTCTACTGGTGGTGTGAAGCAATACTAGACTGTGTGTGTAGAGACAGGTAGTTCTACTGGTGGTGTGAAGCAATACTAGACTGTGTGTGTAGAGACAGGTAGTTCTACTGGTGGTGTGAAGCAATACTAGACTGTGTGTGTAGAGACAGGTAGTTCTACTGGTGGTGTGAAGCAATACTAGACTGTGTGTGTAGAGACAGGTAGTTCTACTGGTGGTGTGAAGCAATACTAGACTGTGTGTGTAGAGACAGGTAGTTCTACTGGTGGTGTGAAGCAATACTAGACTGTGTGGTTGGAATGTGTATATGTGTTGGTTAGTGTATTTCTTTTCAAATTAGTTTGAAATTTTGAAGTAGATTACTACTTTGTGTCATTGTCATTTCACTTGCTGTGTGATTAGGTGGGAGGGCTTTTTTCGACAGGCACTTGACAACTTACGTTTGGCTTGTCAATTAAAGTTTGGCCACAAAATATTTTATACAGAAGGTTCAAAATAAATGTGTATACATATAATAAATCTGTCTTGTACTATTTATGTAGTATCTATCACTGGACAACACTTTTATGAAGAAGGAAGGTTGTTACAATGTCGTTTATAAGTAACAATTTTACAGTCATTTTTGGTATTTAAGAAAAAATCTTAATGTTAGTTAAAATCATCACAAATACTAAGCTGAAAACACAGATTATTAGGGTTCATGATACTGATACATTTCTACAGAGAGTGTTGATATGTGTGTGTGATTAGTCTTCATGTTTACTTACTGTTCTGTTTCAGTTATTTATCAACAATGAGTTTGTCAACTCTGATAGTGGCAAGACATTTCCAGCCATAAATCCATCTACAGGGGAGAAAATTATTGACGTACAGGAAGCTGACAAGGTGAGGAAATTCGGATGGTCCTGCTTTGTCTGTATTGTTATGCCAGAGATAAGTTGTAGCAGGCAGCCATTTACAGCTGAGAGACAAATTGAAGAAAGTTTTAGCTGTTGAGCAGATACAGTCATGGATCAAATTGGCACAAGAGCTTCAATACCTCACTCATAGAAACACAAGCATGTGCATAGCAAACACACATTATTTCTATGCATGAATAATGAAAACCATGCAGTGTCAGTAACTGAAATGCAGTAATATTATTGTACACAATTCTAGAACTAGAATAGGCAGAAGTGCAAAACATGTTATAAGCAGTATGTGTGCAAGAAGATAAAGCATAGAGCTACAGTGACTGGCATGATAGATACATAACAGCAGTGTGTGCACAAGAAGATAAAGCATAATATAGAGCTATAGTGACTGGCATCTAAGAAAGCAAGAGATGGTGAGAGAAGTATTGATCGCAAGCTTGTGTCTAAGCCATGTGGGTGGGCAGGGTCAGGAAGGCAATCAAAATGCTAATGACTTCCATGCTGTAGACCAGCACTGGAATCAGTTGTTTTTTTTATTATTCTTTGGCTACATGTTGGCAGAAATGCTTAATTCCAATCAGATTGGGAGCAAATATCGAGTCTTGATCATGTCTGACTGTGCAGTGCACTGACGTAGGTAAAGTCCTTCGGGGCTTATGAACGAATAGAATATTCTGCACAAATGTTGCCACTGCATCCTATGCAATTCATTCCTTCTTTTTTTCTTGATGAAATAAAAAAAACTGTGAATCAAGATGACTCCTTGGCTTTGCTGTAATAGTTAGTATGACTAGTTTGTTAGGCATAATTTTGCTGGTTTCAATGGGAAATGTATTCACTGGTCTCAAGATTGAAGGTGATATCTCCTTGTGCAGGCTGATGTGGACAAGGCAGTTGCTGCAGCCAAAGAAGCTTTCAAGCTGGGATCACCATGGAGACGCATGGATGCCAGCGTTCGTGGGCGGCTTCTGTTTCAGCTTGCAGACCTGATAGAGAAAAACATTGCAATGATTGCTGTAAGATTTACCCTTTATGCATTTGTTATGATTTACAAACACATTCCTCCCTTTTATGTGCATGTGTGTGTGTGTGTGTGCGCGCCTTAAACATATTTGTGCTTTGTGTGTGTGTGTGTGAACTTTGAAGATTTAAATATATTTGTGCTTAGTATATGTGTGTGTAAACCTTGAACATATTTGTGCTTAGTGTGCAATACTCCTTATTTGGGGTCCATTAAAAAAATATTTTCTCATTCTGTAACTTCCTTTGGGCTGCAGCCAAAATAACTTAAATGAAATAGTTTGAGTTTCAGTGGAAGAACGCTGGCTAATTAATGATCTATGTGCTAGCATGCTCTCCTGATGAAATTTTTGTGATATATTTCTGTGACCTTGCTTGCTGCTCTGCTCACAAATGTTCTTTACAGATCTGTTGTTGGGTCCTTTCTCTGTGAGATTTATAGATATGCTGTTATTCCTCCAAATTACTCTTGCAACTTTTTTTTTTCATTTGATTCATTGTGTTAATAATTAAACCACAGTGCCTGTATTTAAGTGTATGTAATATTTGATAGAGCATTGACACTCTTGACAATGGCAAACCATACCTGTCTGCTCTTGGGGATGTGCACTTCTCCCTACAAGTCATGCGGTACTATGCTGGATGGGCTGACAAGATTCAAGGCAAGACCTTACCCATCAGTGAGTATTTGTCATAACTTATGATTAGATGACAGTATTTCTTGATGACATAATGATATTTGAATATCTCACCAAGATATTTATTTCACATTCAGAGATGATGCATGGTTGAGTTAAATTATTTTTTAGGTAATTTCTTGAGGAAAACCAGTGTCATGAGATAAGTTTATTCTGTGTATATGTTTCTCTCCCCCTCTTTCTTAGTCTCTCTCTCACTAAAACCCAAACTTGTTATCAACAGATGGCGACTTTTTCTGCTACACTCGCCATGAGCCGGTTGGAGTGTGTGGCCAGATCATTCCTGTGAGTTCAGCATTGTGTCTTAGCACCTTTTGAACATATGTGGTCAGCTTTGTATGCGATCAAATAATTCTCTTGCATGCAAAGGGTGGAAGGTGACCTATCTGATACAAATAAGCCTCTTTTGATTTTTGATAGTGCATATACAATCTACAAAATCATCTTAATTTTGTATGAACAGTGGGACTAGTGCAGTCAGTATGTACTAACTAATCTATAAAATTTAGCTCTAGCTTTTGTGCAGTTGTCAGAGTTCATTAGACATTTTTATAGTTGCATTGTATACAAATAGTAGGTTACACTGGTGCATAAATTACATGTTTATTTCAGTACATAAATTGTACGTCTACATCGGTATATAAATTGGATGTCTACATCAGTATGTAAACGCCAATGAGCAAGCACCATGTTTATCTGCAGTGGAACTACCCTACACCTATGTTTACGTGGAAGCTAGCACCTGCCCTGGCTGCTGGCAATGTGGTCATCATTAAACCCGCAGAACAAACGCCACTATCTGCCCTTTTCATTGCATCACTGGTCAAGGAGGTGAGACCTGTATATTTTTACAACCTTTTCTATGTCATTCCAGTCGAATCCGATTACTTATTTTATAATCATCACTTTCTTGGCGAATATTCCAGGTACCATGTAATACAGAAATGAATCTTTAGAGTGCATACAGTCCTTATAGGAGCTTATTAGTTTGTAGATTTGGGGATTTATGTGCATTAAAAGTGCTTATTTTAAGTAAATAGGACCTTATAACTTGTGGTCAGGTGAGGTGCTTATTAGTTCTTATTTTGTGCAAAGTGTATTCTTCTCCCGCTCCACTGTTGAAAAACTCATCAGAGTCCTGTCAGAATCTAGGCGACATAACTATTGCTGTTTTCATAGGTCTACCCCCATTAAATAATGGGTCCCACTCATGCAGGATGGGGGAGGGGTAGAGGATAAAATGAAATTCTGAATGACTGGGAGGGGACAGGCAGTGAAAAAGCATGAGGAATTGAGCTTGGTAAGAATAACGAAAACTACAGGAAGACTGTTTGAAAAATCCTAGTTATTTGTAGTGCAATTTTTAAACCGATTTACCTCTTGTTAACTGTCGCCATCCAGAATAGAAATGTCATGAAGTTGGGGTTATTAAAGGTTTTGAAGTTTCTCATCAAAAGCTTGCATGGACCACTTGAGGGCTCAGGGGTTGACATGTAAAAGGGAATAGGAAAGTGACAAAAAAAAAGAAAAAGCAGGGTTGTCATAAGAGACAGCTATACAGAAAACGATGGGGTGCATGATTTGCTATTGTTCGTTGCCATTTGACTCAGTATTAGCATCATGGTTTGCTGATTAGGGTAGGAGCTGTTTCTTACAAGACTTCTGTTACCAAGAATAATACTTAAAACTTCCTCTTCATATACGATTTTACACATCAGGACACTTTTTTAAAATCATTGTTGTTCTTAAAGAACTTGTAAATTATGTCATTTAAAAAATTGAAATAAGCAATGAAAAATTAATGAATGCTTCACAATGAAAGAAAAGCTTACATAAGATAAGCTGAAGCATAATCTTTTATTTTTAATAATCTGTTTTGAGAATGGCTTGTTCAAATCCCATGAAGAAAAAGGCAAGTTGTTTGCCTTTTTATCTTAAAAGAAACTTGCACCATTTCTAAGACTCTCTCTCACTTACTGTCACTCTCTCACACATAAAGAGAAGGAAGAGGGGAGGGGGGAGTGAAAAAAAGGACCCCTCCTGCTGGAGACAGAACCATTAAAAAGAGGAACTTGTGTCTCGGATTGAAACAGATCATGTGAGGAAAAGACAGAACTTATGAATGAAGTAATAATGTGAGCATACTAACAAATGTGCTGTAGTACAGTTGGATGATTTTATGACGAGGGTTATCACAGCTTTTTTGATAGGTGAACAAGAACCATATAATACTTTACAATCATAACAATTTCCTCAAAAATAAAGAAATTGCCCAAAGCAAAGATAGCTGCCTAAAAGTTAACCATCATTGTTCGCTTTTGCAGGAGACTTCTTATAGAGCTGAAGCTAAACTGAGTTTTTATCTAAAGTATCTGTCTACATATGCTTTAAATCTATTGTCAGACTATTCAGTTTTGTTCATTTTTGTCACTAACAATTCTTCAGATTTTATGCTTTAGACATCATAACAAAAGTGGTATGATGTCTGGATTTGACTTCTGACCCAAGAAACTTTTGAGCTCCCACCCATGCATAAGGAGTTAGTTTGATTTGCGTGTGTGGACAGTAGTGATAGGTAGCCATTTTCAAACTAAAATATTTAGGAAATTTTTTTATGCAAACGACAAGATGGCGAACAAAGTCATTATGCCTGGAAATTGGAATGTGCAGTTTCCAGCATAGATGGTTTAAAGAAAAAGATTACAAAAACTGAATATTTGTCACAGCCTCTGCGTTCACTTAACGCCTGGACATTTGCGCGTTCTTTCTGTCTCAAACAAAACAGCTCTGCCTTCTTTTCTCGCCTGTATACAGTTAATTAAATCAGTAAACATAGTAAAATAAATTCAATAAATTCTAAAGTACAAAATAATCTAATTATCAAATATTATAAAAGAAAGTTTGTTGTCTCAGTTTGATTGATAACAAAGAATAGTAGTAAAGTTATACTCCGGCACAAAGTCACTTTAC
This sequence comes from Marisa cornuarietis, assembly GCA_004794655.1. Classification (NCBI taxonomy): domain Eukaryota; kingdom Metazoa; phylum Mollusca; class Gastropoda; order Architaenioglossa; family Ampullariidae; genus Marisa; species Marisa cornuarietis. The sequence goes on along the minus strand of SMMW01000641.1, from coordinate 192,494 downwards.
GATGTTCACTCTGGATAATGTTCTTAAATTGCAGTCACTGGAAAAACTGACGATTCGATGAGTGTGTATGTATATATATATATAAAATAACTACATAAATTCTCCACTCACAAATATCCCAAACCACAAACGTTTTACTCAAAATGGTGCTGTCTCTTGGGACGAGCTACCCAACCTCACAACACAAACGCTGCCTCTCGGGGCCAGACGTTGAACATGAAATGGCGCTGTCTCTAGGGACAGGCGACCCAACCTTCTCTTTATTGACGCTGTCTCTGTGGAACAGGCGTTATACACATGGCACTGCCTCTTGGGGACAAGCGACAACAATACTCCTGGCCAAATTCTCCAGGATACAAATAATTGCAGCTAACTCCAACTAACTGCGCCTATAACAAAATTACAACAAAACAAAATTACTACTACATATCTATATCTTTCTTTAAAAAAAACATAAAGAAAAAAAAAAACTTATGTAAACAATCCAAGATACTAAAAAAATCACAACGCACCTTTCTCAGAAGATGCAGCCTTCACTCCCCCATAGGCAGTGTCTCGGCACTTGCCGTGTGTCTCTCTGGGAAGTGAAGCGCTGGCCGGCAACAGTTAATTAAATACTCTTTCCCCTTTCTTTTCTCACTGTCTAAAATAACCCTATGACAACAGGTGCGACTTGGCTACCCTCGCTGTACTGGCTATTAGCCTCCATGTCACCCCTCTGTGACAATATTGTAGGACAAAAAAGACTAAAAGTGCAGTGAGGAACTTGCAATGTATCTTTGAATATTTCTTCGATGACTGAGGCTAGTTTAAAATCACACGTGAAAACAGAAAAATATGGGAATAATAAGAAACACCATAGAGCTGAAATTTCTTATGCCCTGATAAGAAAATTGCTAATAAAATTGTGTCCCATGTTATATCCCCTTTCTTTAATTTATAAATCTCTAATAAATAAAATGAGTGACAGATGACTTGTAGTTAGTTTTGCCTGGACGCTGTGAAAACATTCTCCAATGGTTCTTAGAATAGGTCTCCAGGTCCTTAGGTCAGACATAGTGTTGAAGGCTTTTAAAAAGTTACTTCCCTTGGATTGCGTGCACACTTCATTTATGTGTATTCACGGCATGAATATTTTGAAGTTTTTTGTTACATTATTTTTTATTTGGAGTCCTCCAAAAGTTGAAATTGACTGAATTCTGTAATCTCGAGTCTGTCATACATCAAAATGTTGCAGTTGTATTTTTTTACAAACTGTTATTTTGCCTCCTATTGCTAGAGACGAGCTGCATTCTGAACTGACCAAGTGGTGTTTGAGAAATGTCATTGTTGCGTCATTACCTCATAAATGTACAGAATGCTAGACAAGTCTTTCTGCAAATTGTATGGAGTGAAAACCCAATAAAAATAATAATGTAATATAAATGTAATATAAAATTGCTTTTTTTCAGCTGATGCTTGATGTACATTGTGTTCTTCCCTAGTATTGTGATTTTAGGCTGGATTTCCACTCCATGTGGTAGCAGTGTTGATGTGCATTGTGTTCTTATATATTATGATTGTAGGCTGGATTTCCACCTGGTGTGGTAGCAGTGTTGCCTGGCTATGGTCCCACTGCTGGTGCTGCAATCACTAACCATCCAGACATTGACAAAGTGGCTTTCACTGGATCTACAGAGGTACTTGACCTGCACTTGTCTTACCTTAGCTGTAATGCATACAGTTTTTTACATTACTTTTGCAATGCTTTATATTGTTAAACATTGCCACATACCTGATGACTACAGACTGCTGGAACTGCAAAACTGTTCCATTGCTTTGCGCATCAAAATACAGTGTCATTTTTAACTTACACTTAAAGGTGTGCTAGACTGTACATACTGAATCTGTATAATACATGTGGTAACATTAGAATCTGACATAATTTACTGTGTTAACAGGTTATAGTGGTATTAGGAAAATGCCAGAATACATGTACAATATTATCTGATAAAAATCAGTTTGTATACTATTATAATGAAACAGAACGATTACACCCAGGAGAAAATGTGTCCCAAGAGAGTGTCCTATAGTTTGTTATATGTTGTAATCATTGCCAGGAGACAATGCTGTAGTTTGTAAATAAGTCATTGACAATAAGTAGGCTCATTTGTAAGTTGCAGTCTAAATTGACACCACTTGCTGCAATTGAAAATATACTATTTTCATGAGATGCTTTGATTCATTGTCTATAATATAACTCATTACTGCACAGGTTGGCCAGATTATACTGAGGGCAGCAGGGTCAACAAACCTCAAGAGGACAACCCTTGAACTGGGAGGCAAAAGTCCAGCCATCTTCATGCAAGATGTTGATGGTGTGTAGTGAAGACATAGTTTGTCATTTGATAAAAATGCTGTCTGTATATGTCAGTCATCCTGTCCTTGCTAATCTGTGGCTTTTCTTTCCAGCCACCTTATTATTTCTGATCTCTTTAAATTACTGTCTGTCATAAGGCAGTCCTAGCAAAATACTGCAAATGAGAAGCTGCACAAGACAAAGGGTTCTTACCTATTGTAATCGTTTCTTACAAATCTGCAGTACATGGTTTTGGTAGACACTGCTGTCATTCTTACAACTCTGCACTACACTGACTGTTTCAGTGGACACTGCTGCTGTCTGGGCTCAAAATGCCTGCATGACCAACATGGGCCAGTGCTGTGTCGCAGCCACCCGCACCTTTGTCCATGAAAGTATTTACGATCAGTTTGTAAAGAAAACAGTGGAACTTGCCAATCAGCGCACTGTTGGGGATCCCTTTGATGAAAAGACAATCAATGGTCCTCAGGTACATGTGATTGTGATGCATTTTCTTTCTCAAATGTATTTTTTCCTGGAAGCATTCCTTAAAGCCCATACCGATTGCTGAGCAAAAATCGCTGGAAACAGAGCACAAAGTATCACAAAAACATATTCCTGTGGTATTTTATGACAAAGAGGCATGAAAGATTTTATATTAATATTTTTCTCTTAAGCACACCTGGATTTGTGAATAAAACAAAGTGACGAAACGGTAGTATTTCTAAAAATAGCGCTGTCTGCACTAGCTGAAGTCAAAGAGAAAGTACTTACTATATAAAAGCACGAGATGTTAAAACCAACTACGACTGCTGGTAGATCAACACCAGATATGCAACATCGACAGTTTCTACACCGTCTGGTCTACAAGTAACATCGTGTGACAGTCACAAACACATCATCATTCATATCTTTATCCACCACAATGCTAACAACAACTGACTGTGTGAGGGTTCCATTGATGTACATGCTCAAAGCAGCTAAAAATAGGGGGGAAAAAAGAATTGAGGGTGATAAACATATTATAACAGCTTAAATGAGAACAGGTGCGAGTATCAGTATGTAAATAGAAAATGTTGCATGCAGCTCAACGAGGAAGAAATAAGTTTTTACATCGATAAACATGTTTCAATTTATCATTATATTTGTAATTGTAAAAAAATCCTTATCAGCAGTCAGTTGTAACCATCAAATAAAAGAATTACAAGAGTTTCTCTTAGACAAACACTTTTGAAGCGTGTTTACATTTTATTGACACTAATACACATGGGAAAATTAACTCAAATGCACCCACTTAGTAACAGACAGTCAGTAATAATACAACGTAGACTGCAATGTCTGTGATCGTTGTCCATTAAATGTTGGTCTGATTGACTTTCAGTCTGTTGAATGAATTCAGTTTGGACTATTTAATTATTTTTTTTTAACTTCATTTGAAGCTTCTAAATAAAGTTCCAATCTGTAGGGCTGTATTCCAAATTCAGCTGTTTCATTTTTTCGGGAAAAAAAAAACGCTTTTTGAACACGACAACCTGAGCGAGACATACGCACTCACTGTTACAAATACTCAGGGCGCTTAAGAGAACTTCAGTATAGGAGATTAATTTTTTCCCGCTTTCCTAGTGGCAGGTGAGAATGCCGATGTTTGAAGGCTTATATCTTTAAAATTAAGCATAATTACATACTCATATTATCCACCACCATATCCGCCATCTTCCTACAATTGAATCCTTCAAATCTGCACTATAAACACACCTCTTCCTTGAGCTTTACTCCTAACACAGTCCACACAATGCTCGTCCTTTTTACTCTCCCCCCTCCCGCTCTTGCTACTTGTCTACCCATCTTTCTCTGCAGAATCACTATATTCTCTGTTCCTGTTACTTGCTGTCTTTTTGGGTTTTCCATCTGTTTTCTGTTTGTCGTCAGTACTGTTGTTTATTCTTCCGTCCCTCATGTTCTGTCCATTTAGTCCATGTCTCTTCCTTGTTTTAACCATGCTCTCTATGAGTGTGAATATGCGCTATAAAATTCTTCATTATTATTATTATTATATTCTGGGAAATATTATTTGAAAACAAACTTATCCTGATCATAAAGAAAAAAATGTTGAGCTCGGTTTGTACTTTAAGTATAACACCAGGAGTTTGTGATCAGAGGAAGACCTTTTAAACTTCTTTGTCTCCAGATCGATGCTGATCAATTTGAGAAGATCTTGGGTCTGATCAACAAAGGCAAGGAGGAGGGTGCCACACTGGAGGCTGGGGGAGATCGTCTGGGTAACAACGGCTACTTCATTCAGCCAACTGTCTTCTCCAATGTTACGGACCAGATGACCATTGCCACAGAAGAAGTAACTAGATTTTTGAATGACTAATGACTGAGGGTTTTTCATTTTATTTCTTGATTTTCGTGTTTAATTAACTCCTCTTAGTATGTTCTGCAAAATGCTTATGCATGGTATCAGTGATGATTTTGGAAATTTTGTTGAGCGTGTTTCATATTGTTCGAATCATTTGTACCTAAAAATTTTGCTTACTGCACTCTTTACATACCTTTATTCTTTTCCACATGGACAGATATTTGGACCTGTTCAGCAACTTCTGAAGTTTAAGGACCTAGATGAAGCTATCGAGCGAGCCAACAGCACCAAATATGGACTGGGTGCTGCCATCTTCACAAAGGATCTTGACACAGCTCTGACCTTCGCCAGCAGTGTGCGTGCTGGCACTGTCTGGTATGTGTGTTGCATGAAGTTTCCTGTTAAATTTCTTACATCAGGCAGCTGTTTATCAGCTAGACTGTATATTTCACCAACACTAGACCTGTTTACTGTTCTGGTTTATCCAGTTTCTACTTACGCACATTGAGTATTTGTGGCGGTTATCTGCATGTTGGAAAGAGAGCATAGTCATAATCATCATCATCTGCTTTGTGTGTTGGGCAGTCTCTGGTGTCATTTGTTCATCTAATGAAGGATCATTGTTACAGCAGAGACATTGCAGTCACCTCATCTCCAGCTTTCTCCCCCCCACCACCCACTCAGCCTTGCATAAATATGTACTCACTCTCTTTCCTCACACTCTTTCTCCCAGAGCATATTAGAGTGTTTAGACATCAAGTGCTAATCTCACTGTTTCACTGCAGGGTGAACTGCTATGAAGCTGTGACACCACAGGCACCGTTTGGTGGATTTAAGATGTCTGGCATTGGGCGTGAACTGTGAGTAGCTTGGCTATGATGTTTGCCTTTCAAAAGTGTCTATTAATGTATATTTTTAGTAATCAAATGTAGTAATTCACTTTTTATAGTGGTTGTTGTTGTAGATGATGATGATAATCACAGCAATTTTTTTTAACTGTACAAAACATCAGAAGATAACTAATATTTATAGTTTTCATTCTTGTGAGTTATAAACTACTTTGTCTTAAGAGTTTCACCTCACTAAATGATTGTTTGAGGTGCCTCTCTTATTAAGCAGTTATGCTCAATGGCTTAACTTATAAAAGATTAGCAGATTTTGTAGTAACACCAAAATCAAACTGAGGATTTAGTAATCTGGCATTTTTCTCTAATTTCAGGGGCGAGTATGGGCTTCAGCAGTATGTTGAAGTAAAGAATGTAAGTTGTCTGCGCTTACTATTTCCTTAATATGGTGCTGCTTTGCTGGCAATTAGCTGTTTATTTGTTTCCTGACGGTTTAGGCAGACTTTTAAGTAGAGCATGCTTGAAGTATTTTTACCATGCATTTACGCATGTACTGTATGATCTTTATTGTGCATATAATTAGTTTTTTGTGGGGGGGACATTCTAGTGCTTATCACCAAGTGAATCTGATGGGTGGTAAGTTCAGATCTTATCTCAGGATTTAATTCCTATCTGGCTCCAAAAATTGTTTTTAAGGCATAATAGTACTGTGTGGGATACCTTAGTTATTACTCAGCTTAAAAAATACAGTAAGCAGCTGTTGAGGTTCATCAGATGCATCTTTACTAACGTGCATATGCATACCTGCATGCACATTCACATGTATGTGGACAGTCGTGTAGGTGCTAACTGCTGTACTTAACATACCCAACAGTCAATTAACACGTTTTTGAGAGAAGAAACCATCTCAGTATTGTGTTAGGAAAACACAAATTCTCAGTGAGGAGATAAAATATGTAATTTAGTCCAGAATGTGAGGAAAATAGTCAGATGTAGATAAAACCTGTTTGTCAGCTACTAAAATTTTACAAGCACTGCTTCGTGTTTCTTTTTTGTTGCATATGTATATAAACCTACACATGCATTTTTGTTTGATGATGCTTAAGAGTATTGCATATTATTTTAACATTTAATTCCAGGTTGTGATCAAAATTCCACAAAAAAATTCGTAAGCAGTTACCTGAAGATGGAGGCCATGTGACCAGCATTCTCCATGTCCGAGACACACACGCTGGGGTCAGGGACTGGGTGAGTGCTGTGCTTATTCCAGAACTGACTGCTTTCACTTCAACTACACAAGGTTTTCTTCCAGGATTTACAGTGTTGTTTAGAACTTTGTTCTCTTCAGTATTGAGTCTTATTTAGGAGTTCATGTGATACTTTAGTGCACTTTAAATTAAAAGTGTTCACAGATTTAAGAAACTGCCTATCTAAAAAATGTAAGCAGTCCTTTGAAAATATACTGTTTAAGTTTGGCTGACTTTGTTGTGATAATATTTTTAGGTTTGATTGTTTTAGTCTACTTTTGATGTCAGCTACGTGTTATTGGACCTCTTATTTCCCATGGATGACTGTCATATATTGCGATACTGCATGCTTGAATGCCAGTTTCAGTTTTTTGTGAGCTATACCTGAAAGTATTAAAGCAAAACCTTATGTATTGCTACAGATAGTTTCCCATGGGTCACACTTTTATATGTTGGTTCAAATCTGGGTGCTAGTTTCCTGAAACATTTTGTGACCAAGTTTTTGTTTCTCATTAAGTTTTAAGGATTCTTCCTGTTAATATTTGTTATTGATTTGTTTGGAACTGCAAGTGTTAAAATATTCTGTTGAGTTGTGTTAGGAGTTGCGTTAGTCTGGTTTTTTATGTATTAAAACAAATAGTAATGTGAGGAATTTGCCTGCCATACTGTGGTTGTGTATTTTGTAGCATCCTGATACAATGTCTTGTATCTAGATATGTGATGCTTTATTTCTTAATGCTGGCAGATTCTGTCCTGCAAAAGTTTTAAATTGTATTGCCAAGAATCATCTGAACGCAATAAATCAAACAGTTTCTTTGTTAGGAATAAATGTTGCTATTCTGTGAAATACTGATGCCCACAGCATTCCAACATAAAATATTTCTGAGCAAGATTGAAGTTTGTCAGTTGAGCAGGGGAATTTGTACGTGTGTGTGTGTGTGTGTGTGTGCGGGGGCTATGGTGTAGCACTTGACAGGAAACTGTCGTCGGATGTGAAGGCAGTTCCAGGCCAGTGCTGATGGGCATGAGTGGGTGAGTTGCGGTCAGCGGAAGGCCCCGCTTGAGAGGAGCATGACAGCTATTCTTGTCTGTAGGACACGAGGATACTGTCCTGAAACAGTCGGCATGCATGCACTGGTGGCGCCTAACAATGGTCGCCGTTGTGAAGTCAGCAACTACCATTACGGTCAATGGGTCAGATTTTGTAACAATAGTCCCACTTTGAGGGGAAGGGGGCTGATCTGCGCTCATCACTCCATGGGTACCCACACAATCCACAAACATTGTGCTTGCTGGGTAAGGGAGAGGGAGGAGTGATGCGTGTTCAGCGCGCAATAACCTGCTCTACACACTTCATCACGCTCGCCTGTATCTATGGGTGAAGGGCTGCGAACTGCGCTCCCCCAGCCCCCACACCCTCGCGATCGAGGTCTTTACTGCGAACAAATGGCGCGCAGGCAGTCACAATGAAGCCTTGTCTTCGGTGCATGCGTGCAGATAAATGGCGTGCGTGCAGTGGCAAGGGCGTGTGGGTGCAGCAGCGAGGGGCGCGTGCTTGACCTTGAGCGGAAGAGTTGCGTGTTACACCTCGGAACATGGGCACACGCGCCTACGGACATCCTTCCCTGACAGCTGCATTGGTACAGAAATCTACGGCTGTGTCTTAGGGAAATTTAAATGGTGGCTAGTAATAATGATGAATATTTATATACAGCTTTTCAGATGTGATAAGACGCCTAACAACAGCGCTTTACAAAAGTGTACAGTCCATCTTCTTCATCTTCTGTGGTAAGTTAGTCGTCAGTTGAGCACACATTTATATGGGAGATGCTCCACAGGTTATGCCAGGGAGGGACTGCACGGTAATTTCACGCTCTGATGCTTGCCAGTGCCTGACGAGAGCTCACGTGACAAATTAGTGAAGAAGGAATAATAGCAGACCACAACAGGATGGTGAAAATCTACAAGATGTATAACAACCCATGTGTTACCTTTCGATGTAGTCCACCATTGACGGGACATTTTGTGAGCGTTTTCTGTCGTGCGGTTGTCACGTGTGACCAAGTGACGGACATTGTAGCTGAAAGTAAGAGTTATCCGAGACTCATTGCTGATCTCAGCAACTTCTCCCCGTTTGTATGTCACACGTCACTGACCCCAGGTCCATTAAAGAATGGAACACTAACTGGCATTGATCGCTGGTCAACCGTCAAAGGGATTCAATACGTCCTTTGTGCTCTAACACTGAAAGATAACTGTGATCTGCAGGTAGTTTTATTTCAAGTGGTCACAAACTTAAATACAATAAACAAACTAAAAATACAGAAAATGTGCATATGTTAATATTAAATTTCATCGACTTTCATTTTGATTGATTACGGGTTACATTTGCGATGGTTTTTAAAATTATTTTTCAGGTTTCAATTCTCTGTGAATGTTCTGGGTCCAGTTGCACAACGGATTTCTAATTTTAAATACCTTTAGGCCTAAAGTCTATTTGGATAGTATTTATTTATCAGATAATCAGTGCATAATTTTAGAGCTAAAATTGTTTTAAAGAAGACAAAACTGTTGAAGACAGACTTGCCGTCTCGCCAGCACATTTGTTGTACGCGCTTGTGCAACCTGTCTAAATAGCCTAGCAGCAAGGTTTGGAAAAGTTTCTCAATTTCTTATCGACTCTAAACCATTTATCAATGTGTATGTAATGCAAGTTCAGTCTTGAAAAGTGCAAATAGTTAAACTAGTGCATTAACTAGGATGATGCTATATGTCAAAGACGTTTCTCTAAGCTACTGCGTGAACTAGAGAGGTTTGATTGGTTCAATAATAATGCGTGAACTAGAAAGGTGTTACATATAACAGGTGTTTATCTAAGATAAACGCAATGGCTACGTGTTGTCTTCCAGCTGTTACCGACTATAAAAAGGTTATATAACCCAACGCCATACTCCGAAACCGCTTTCTCGGCAATGACCAACAAATTACTTTCAGTCTGTCTCGGGTAAATTACATGGAAATGTCCGCGCACAGGTAATCATGTAATCCAATCGTAAAGTAATCTGGTAATCCCGTGGTAACGTTGCTCGGTGTAACGATGGCTTGAGACCTGCTGGGTACCATGGAGCGTGCACACCTCACATCAAGCTTCTAGCACATTCCACGGCTGCTACCCTTGATGAGAGGGTGAAGGGTGAGCACAAGGAGTGCTATAAATGTGAGTGTGCATCACCGCACCGTGCTCCCACACAGTGATTAATCTTCTAGCAAGGCCATCTACTTGTATATCAACTGAGTACAATCTTGGAGTTTGTTTTTACAAACCGGGCCCAGTCCTGGGTAGAAAACTTCTTAATCGTCCTGGAGACGGGGAAGGGGAAGTCACTGTTCTCTGACCGTCACCAGGATGCACGCAACGACACAATGTTTGCTTACACTCCACGAGCTATCTGCTCCTCTTAGTCCTGTGGTGTCCGGCCGCTGACTGTTCTAAAGTGACTGATGTACTGACCACTCCAAGGAAAAACGGAATCTACTGTTTTCCAAAGATTCGGTTCTCAGTTCAAACAACAAACTGGCGGAAGAAGATGCTCGGCTTTGGATGGTGGTTGGGGGGTATCTTTGTTGAGGGGGCGGCTGCCCCCTTGCCGCCTCCCCACTCCCAGTTTTTACGCCACTGTAAAGGATGGGGTGAAGGGTGGAAGAAATCAGTTTATAAAGGTAACGTTCAGTAACAGAAACAGTCAACGGTTGGTTTTGATTCTGTCAGTGCGAATCGTTCTTCAACGACTGATGTCACTATACAAACGTGAATTTGACAGGATGCTATTTAAAGGACTTTGAATGCGCGTGAACTAGTTTGGCAATTACACTTATTATATGTGTTCAGTTCCATTATGTAAAATTATTTGATAGTCGAACATTTAGACAAGACAGAGCATCGAAATGGGGGCAACCATCATAGTCAACACAGTCCTCCCACCTGTCCCTGTTGAGAGCTGTTCACAGCACGCTGACGCCAACAGGGCAGAAAATGTTATTACATGTAGCATGTTTTTCTCTCAAATCAAAACAAAGCAAAAAAGGAATATATGGCAGCTGGTATGACATGTTACCAGTGAGGAAAACACTAGGGGTTTGCTGTCAAGTTTGCACAACATAATTGTGTTACGTCTGTCGTCGCCCGTATCACGTCCATGCTGTGCTGTGCGCAGGCTGAAGGAATCTCCGGACGCCAAGCACAGGGTTCACTGTTTCAACCCTCTGATAAACGCTTATATATTCCAACTCTTTGATAAACACATATATTCCAACTCTTTGATTAACGCTTACATATTTCAACTCTTTGATAAACACTTATATATTCCAACTCTTTGATAAACGCTTATATATTCCAACTCTTTGATAAACACATATATATTCCAACTCTTTGATAAACACATATATATTCCAACTCTTTGATAAACGCTTATATATTCCAACTCTTTGATAAACGCTTATATATTCCAACTCTTTGATAAACGCTTATATATTCCAACTCTTTGATAAACGCTTTATATATACGCTTATATATTCCAACTCTTTGATAAACGCTTATATATTCCAACTCTTTGATAAACGCTTATGTAGTCAGTGGTCTTGCTGGATTAAGAAAAGTCAACGTTTTGTCCATACGTCAAACACCGAGAACCGTGAAAAATTATTGATGCTGAAAATAATACGAAAATTAATTATCTGAATCTCGCTATAAGTAAAGGTCACGTGATAAGTCCAGATGTCCTTATTATGGTGTAACTGAGACCAGTAACACTTGTTACTCTAGGACTGGCTACGGTGATGCGGTTGTAGTCAGTATTCATGTTCTCCCGTAGTCTCGGTGTGCATGACGTGTTAACGGAGAGTGATGACGTAGTATCGGGGTGCGTGACGTACTAACGGAGAGTGACCACGTAGTCTCGGTGTGCAGGACGTATTAACGGAGAGTGATGACGTAGTATCGGGATGCGTGACGTACTAACGGAGAGTGACCACGTAGTCTCGGTGTGCATGACGTATTAACGGAGAGTGATGACGTAGTCTCGGGGTGCGTGACGTAGTGCAGGTGAGGTCGTCAGAATGGGGGAATGATCTATGATATGGCCATCGGTATCGGTGTGCACGACCGTCGCTGGCGGTGCACACGATGTGGACAGACCGACATCACAGACGTCTGCGTTTAGCGCCGTGGCAGTTAGAGGCTGTGTTTTGGAGTTGTCTGCTCCTGACAGGCTGCTGATGCTCACCGTGCGAGCATGTGGGACTCATTAACGATGGAGGGCAGGTCTGTGATGACGGTTCACGGAAATACTACCCCGGGGGGATTTACCGAGGGGCTTGGGAAGAGCTTGTTGTTTCCTCCTTTACTGGTGGGACGGAGCCGCCAACGCAAAATACCAAGACTTGCTCCTGAGTCCTACAGACTGCACGCCTGCAACTCATATTCCTAACGGAGAGAAGGTGTGTGTGTGTGTGCGTGTGCGTGAAAACTGTTGACCTGCAAATGTGTTGTTGCAGCCGCAGTCTTGGTTACGCAAGTTGTGCAGGGAGTCCAGAAGTGTAACGGGTGTGAAATACTATTTTCAGTCTCTGACCCTGGCCCTGCTACAAAAGGAATTATTCTTCCTCGGACACTGGTTTCCATTATGTAAAAGTTAATTAATATTGAAGCATACAAAAGCTTTATACTGTTATATCCACTGCAATATTGTCTCCATGATGTGTATTCCTGTTGTACTGTAAACAGAGTAAAGCACGTGTAGCGCGAAAGCCATTCAAACTGTTTCTGCTCTGTCGTCCATTTGTCTGTCAATCCCAATTTGTAATTTGCTCGGTTGCCATCAGTGTCACTAATGGCCTATTGTTCCCTCAATAGTCCCCTGGAGGAGGACAGTGTGGGTTCAGTAAAAGTACGGTAAGCATGTTGTCAACTTGCTCGTCTCCGTGGGTTGGGGTCCTTCCTAAGAACTGACCACTAGAGTGACCGCCATCACTTGGTGTCTGAGGACGTTTGGAAATTCTTAGGACCCGTTACTTCACTAGCTCTCACGCCTAGCCATCTCGCTCTTTGTTTATTTATTTTTTATGTCCTATGGAAGGTGCGAGAAGGTTTTTAGGAGTGCTGTTCCCCTGATGTTCATGTGGAAAATTCCATGTGACCTCACTTCATCCCCTGGGCGCCATTGTGCACAACTTGCAACCCACAAGACTGCCTGACATTCCAGACATGGGGTCTGAGTCAAACTTCATTCACTTCTGAGTGGGTTACTGCACTCTCTTTCTCCTTCACATGCTCACTTTCTCTCTCTCTCTCTCTACTTCTTGTCCTTTTTTTCTTTCTGTCTCTCGAAAGCTTTTTCTCTCCTCTCTCTCGCCATTTCTCTAAAGTATTTGTGAAAATAACTGCAGTCAAACTTTGAAGTTTACATCAACGGTTGAAAATGATTAAGCGGAAAATAAAGATTCATAATGAATCATCGGGTTTACAGTTTCCTCCATTGTCGGAACCACTTCGTATACAAGCGCGTAGACACAAGGAGATACGTATACACGTACAGTCGTACACAAACATGCGTATTCAATCACCACCACAAAGAAAACATTCGCGTGCGCCCGCACACACACACACACAGGTGTTTAAATGTGTGTTTATGCGCACGCCTGTGATTGGGTGCGTGTCTATGTGTGCATGTGCTCGCGTGTCTGTGTGTTTGCGTGTGTATGTGTGTGCGCGCGCACGTATAAAATAACGTATTTACAAATGCTGCATATTCATACAGATACACGCAAGCACACGTATATAGACACACACAGATCCACAGACCATACAAATAGCTCACGCAACCAAGCGCTCTTACACACACACACACACACACACACACACACACACACACACACACATTTTTTTAAGGCAAAAGAATGATACACTGCACACACACACACACACCAGGTGTCGCTGTGTACGGATGTACGAATATACTTTGAGGCCAGTGTTGTCGACTGTACAATGAGTCACCGGAAATGCCACGAATCATTATTTCCTCATCTTACCTCTCATCTTGTATGCATCATCCTCCTGAATTGAAAAAATAAACTGTACGCCTGCATTGTTTCATCATTAACTCATTGCTATCGCAAGTACCCAGGAATGCAAACAAAAGTTTAAAGGACATGAAAATGTAAAATCGTGATGGAGAAAATAACATCTTTCTCGTCTTTAATATCAACAAATCATAATCTCACACCTGTAACGAGCTCTTGTACTTGTAATAAACCGTTTCGTGGGTGGTTAAAGCGCACAATGCTGTATATAACCACTCATTTGTTAAGACGGGTAGAACGATGCGTGTTGCACAGGCAGTGCAAACACCTGGAAAGTGTAAGAGGAGGAAGGGGGAGCACTCATTTTAGTAAATTGTATAAATTGTGTGAGGTCATTCGTGTGCAGATGGCAGACAAGAACAGGAAAATGTACCTCCTTCACCTATTCACCAGTCTCGAGACTCCATCTTTACTGGAAGGAGGAGAGAATGTGGGGAGAGACTTGCAATAATTAGTGCCTAAAGTAGTTAACTTTATAACTTGTTTATAACTGGCTGAAGTAATTTACTAAATAACTTGTTTATAACTAGTTGGTGTAATTCATTATGAAACTTTTTGTAAGTGGTGCCATCTAATTTACTACATAACTTGTTTATATATTGCTGGTGTAATTTAGTACATAACTTGTTTATAAATTGCTGGTGTAATTTACTAAATAACTTGTTTATGCTTCTCCTCTTTATTCTCGGCATGTGACACTTGTTTACAGGGCCTGGCTGCCTTGTTGTGATGTCACCTTAGCTGCTGGCTCGGCGTAAAACACCTGTTAGACGCCACGTGTCACCCTGTGCACCTTGTAAAGTCAAGACAATGATTTACAATCAGCAAAATGCTGCAGCAGGTTTTACGAGCGACATGGACACTCCAGCCACCTCTGCCTGTGTCTTGCCTTTTGTGGACACGAAACTCCTGGTCGCTGTTAGTGAAGCGCAGGTCCAGTCCTTCTGTTAACACAATGCAGAGGCTCCAGGAGAAAACTTTAGGTTCTGCCAGAACCCTGTAGGGGTTTATTATGAATACACACATCAACACGCAGTGGTTTATTGCAACTAAACACATACACACGCAGGGGATACAGTCAAAGTCAATCAACCAACAATGGGACCTTAGCCTGTGTGAACCACGTGCGTAACTTTGCAATCACCTGCACTAGAAAGTTTCGTACGAATGCGGAAAATATCGAGAGAAGAACTTACGAATGGTATGTACGATCTTTTAAAGACTCTAGCAAATTCCTGAGATTTGTCACGTGCTTTATTAAATTTATTTGTGGAGAGCTGCGCCCTTCGCCCGTGACTTGTTGAAAGTCAGAACCACCACCGATAACACTGCAAGGTGTGGACATGCTTGGCATACTACGCGCCACTACCCAGTATAAAAACAAATCTCGCTTAAATATTTTCGGTCAATGGCATGTAACAGCTGGAAAACGAGAAAAGGCTTGGCAACACTACCACAGCAATTCAACATGTTTCCTTTGACCTTTAAGCGAGGGTACATTCAGCGGAACCTTCGTGACAAGCATATCGCCAGGCAATTACGTACAGTACACCCCTTCCTATAGTCATGGAGAAGACAGGAATTCCTCCCGACCGACTGCCGTGTGTGTGTGTGTGTGTGTGTGTGTGTGTGTGTGTGTGTGTGTGTGTGTGTGTGTGTGTGTGTGTGTGTGTGTGTGTGTGATATTAAATCTCACATTCCTGAGTGTCTCACTATGGGAGGAATCTGCTCACTGCACGGGAGTGTGTTTCCAGTCTAACGTTGGCCTTGAGAATGAGGCGGTGTTGCTATTCATGTTACTATCTCTCAAATATCCTTGTTACTATACTTAACTATACCTACTATTTCTATATCTAAGGGTAAATGGACCCTGTGAGCACTTTTTACTACACTTTACCATATGTAATATTTGTCAAATGTCAAAAGGTCAATAGGCCCTTGATAACCGAATAGAAAGAAGAAAGTCAGTGAAGGACATTGTTTACCCGCTCTTTGTACCACCAGGCTGACAGGAAAGACATTTTTTTCGTTTTTCTTCGATGATTTTTTTTTGGGGGGGAGGGAGAGCGTTCAATTTTTTTTTAAGTTGCTAAACTTTCAACTAAATCCTTCACAAATTTCTAATTTCTTTCTTTCAATATACACATTTTATTACCGAAAATATTGAATAGTTTTAATTCATATTGTATTTAACAAAATTGAAACGACGGAGAAGGAAAACGACGTCGAAACATACAAAAAGCGGACACGAGTTCTTGTGTCTGCATATACATGCACATCATCATCATCAACAGCAGCAGCAGCAGCAGCAGCAGTCCTCCCTGTGTCGTCTGGCATGTGAGGCGACTGCAAGGGACCTCCATCTGATTCTGTCTGCTGCTGTTCTGGGGGCTGTCTCGAGTGATATACACGCACAGGTACACACATACATGTATACACATACCCATGTAAATAATAATAATATTCATAGTAAACAAATCTGTTATCACAGTGGGCACTCCCTCACGTACCTACATTTACACATAGACACATACCCATGTAAATAATAACAATCATAATAAACTTTTAGGTTATATTGTTTTCACAGCTGGCACTGCCTCATGTATCTACATTCACACTCGCGTGGCCATGCAGACCACCTACAGATCATGACTGTCTCCACCGCTAGTCATACGATGTTGGCGCCAGGTATGATCCACTTCCGGTTTCATGTGCACATACCCGGTGGTTGATGTGCCCTGTTGGTTACCCAAAGGCATTCGTGAATCGCGAGATCTAATGAATCGTCACTGGTGGCATCACAGCTTATTGTGCCAAAGGCTGCTAGTCACCTCTATGACGGGCTTTAACGGAATTTTCTCGAAGCATTTCGCTTTGGAAACTTGGCGCTGGAGTGCCTCCCCCCCCCCACACCTCCCCCGTCACCCGTTTCACCCTCCGCCAGTGGGAAGAAGGCCGGCGAGTTGATGCTAAGTTTAGCCGCGGCCGTATCACGCTTGTAGGTTATTTACGTCTCTCTCAACGGCGCAGTTCCCACGCTACTACAGCAGCGACCATCCCACTGCTGCAGCGATTGGCTAACTCAACATCACTCAAAGCACAGCGCGATATCAGTAGGAAACCTTTCTTCCATATTTGGACATTCCTTACAACGGCGGGCGAGTTGAAGCTGTAAGTAAATGGCATTCCAGACAAGCTTGCCAACACCAGCGCACTCCCCCCGTGTGGCCGACAACGCCTCACGCCGAGTGAGTGAGTGAGGGATGTATAAAAGGCTTTCACTTGTCAGTGCAGCGTGGATTCCACGAGAAAGAGATTCTACCTGCACTGCAAGTTGTGAAACCAGTTGAGTTCCAACTCAAGTACGGGAAGTGTGCTTTACCGATAAGTTTTCCAGGTGAAAAGAGGAGAATCAATCTTAGCAAACATTCTGTGACATCTTTGACGCCTCACTTTTGACACTCGAGCATCGTTTGACAGCGAGTCTACACGTGAAACGCACCTAGAAACACTTGCATCGCCGGTTCGACTCCACAGCTAGCAATGGAAAAAAGCACCAGCATCTCCTGTCTGCTGACAGTCAGCCTCATCGTCATTGTCCAGGTAAATATTTAACGATTCACACTTTTTTCTGTTTTTCTTTTTTTTTAGATTCGGCTTTCTGTCAAAAGTATTTAAACAGCTATCATGAAAATATCCAGTATATTGAGTATCATTATGTTAGTTAGCCATCGATTCCTTCTTACTTCCAGAGTAGTCTAATCAGTTACATAGTCTGTAACATCTCTTGTGTCAAGTACCCATGTCTTGAAATGTCCAACTCATGTACAGTGGTCCTTGTCTACTGTATTGTAAGCAAGTTCACACAAATACCACTTCAAGCAGCGATCTTCCTTCCTCTAATGTTTGCTCTCTTTCTCATTTTCAGCTCCACGCTAGCTGGGCGTTTACACTGAGTAAGTGAGTTTAATCTTGTCAACGCACGCTGTGAACGGAGTGATGTGTAAACGACTGTAAACATATTTACTGAGTAGATGACATACCGTGCATGACTGTCAACATCTTCATGTGTATGGAAAGTGAACACAGTGATGTGTGCAAGATCGTGAACATGCCACTGATTTGTTACCCCCACTACTGTAGGTGTTAGTGTTGAGTAGCTCATGTAGCAGCCTGGCAGTGGGTCTGTTTTGTTCACGTGCGTGTATTTAGCTGCTTAAGTCCAACAAGTCATCTACTGATTGCTCAGTGGTGTAACTTTGTCACCATCCAGAATTATCTCCTCGTTCTACAATGTTCATTTTCAATATTGAGGTTTTGTCAGAATATCATCGAGGGTTGTCACCATTTCCCAGCTTGAACGTTCTCGTTCTTTCTCGTGCCAGGCCGAGAAGACGAAGCTGAGATGCAGTCGGACGCGTGGGCTGATGACATCATGGTGGACACATGGAATGGCGTGCCCAGAGGTGAGTACAACACTAGCCTGATTGTCAGGACCACTAATGTGTCGGCCATCATCTGCTGGTGTTAAGTCTCTCAGGGTTACTGACATGATAAATTCTTCTCCTCCTCCTCCTCCTCCTCCTCCAGGATGTCTAAAATGATTATGATGACAGTGACTGGTAGAAAAAAATCAGAACGACCTTTTAACTTCTCTCACTTGTTGCTGATTATTATTATTAAAAAAGACATTCACGAGCAAGCAAAGAGTCTTGATATATGTATATATTCATCTCAAAACACTCGCACATGCACACACACACAAACACTCTCTCTTTCTCTCTCTCACACACACAGAGCGAGTAAGCTAAGGGCTAGAGAGACAGGGGATGTCAGTGACCCTCAGCCCACTCTGTCATGTCACAGGATGTCGCGCCAAGCCTGCTGACGTGTACTTCGTGCTGGACACAGCGAGCGGTACGTCAGACGCGGCGGTACAGCAGCAGCAGCAGTTCCTGGCCTCCCTGGCGGCTCTCTTGCCGCTGTCCAAGACTGGCGTGCGTGTGGGGGTCATTTCTTTTGGCCACAAGCCAGAGGTCACCGCTCGTCTGGGCCGCGAGGACAATGTGGCCGACCTGCAACAGGCTGTGCACAGCACACCACGTGTGGGAGGACTCCGTGATACTGCCCAGGTAAATCCCCAGCACCTGGCCGTCACACGTGTTGTTACCCGAATGAATGGTACAATGCTTACGTCTTCCCGCATTTATTTATGTCTGTGAGAAAGCGCACGCCTCCGTGTGAGTGTGTGAGAGACCGGAGGTAGGCGTGATGCACTGGGTGGAAGGACACGAGACAGATATAGTGTCAGCTATGCATGCTGAATGTACCAGATGTGACATATTAACCCTATTTCATTTGTGTAGGCGCTAAGGTATCTCCGGCAGAAAGCCTTTGCACCAGACACGGCCAGGAAGGAAGTGGCCCACGCGGTCATCTTGATGACAGACGGAAACTCTCTCAACGCCAAAGAGACTGCGGCGGAAGCACAGCTGCTGCGGGGTCAGGGGGTGTACCTGTACGCCGTGTCGACCTCAGCCGATCAGCAGGTTGACAAGACAGAACTCATGCGCCTCGCATGGCAGCCGGCAGACAAATTTGTTTACAACACCAGCGACTACAGCATCGTCGACTCCTTGATAGACCTGCTGCACGTGGAGCTGTGTAACTGTAAGTCATAAACATCATCTTCTTGACAACTAACGCCATTCATTTAAGGAACATTAAATAGAAAACTTGTTTTACTTCTAGTTAATAACGTGTCCTATTTTGAGAAGTTCTGTTAATAAGTTACTGTTTTGTTTTCGATAAATGGTGAAAGAGATTGCAAACACTCAACCTCAAGATGAAATGAAGTTGGTGAAATCCCCCGTTAGCTGCTCATTATTTCACTCTTCTCTCTCGATGTCTTCACAGACCAAGTCCTGCCCCCGATCAAAAGCAAGGATGCCATGTGCGCAAGCCGCCGTCCGACTGATGTCGCCTTTGTAGTGGAGCACCTGGGTCTGGGCAGCCCCAAAACGCAGCGCCTTCTAGACTTCATCCAGGCCATGCTGTCGGAAATGGATCCTGACTCGGACATCAAGGCTGCCATCTTGACCAGCAAGGACCCCATCCCTCGCAAGGCCCTCAGCAGCAAAGTGGACACAATCCAGCACCTGGAACAGCGCCTGGGCAAAGTTGTCTTCCCCGATCTGGGAACCTTGCTAAAGAGGGCGCGCAAGACGCTGGGACAGCGTGTGCGCGGGGAGGAGGAAGTGGAGGACGAGGAGGTACAGAAGGTGGTGGTGGTCTTCGTCGACGACTCGGTGGAGATGACGTCACACGCACTGGAGGAAGCGCGCGCCAACAAGCGTCACAAGCTCGACACCTATGTCGTGGTGGTCGGCAGCCTCACTAAGCCCCTCGCCCCTCTCTTGCACGTGGCCAGTGGACTCGACCACGTGATCCACGTGGACAGCTATGACGACCTTGAGTCCCAGTCTGTGCTGAGCCAGGCCGTGACGACTCTTTGCAGAGGTTGGTCCTTTGGATTAACTCGTAATTAACAAATGTTGCTGGGCATCAAATACCTTTAATCGATCGGCCATTTTCTGACTACGAGAGAAACTATTTTGTGAACTCAAATTTTCGGTTAAAGAATGAAAATTGAAACAGGCAACAAGGGCAAACTGATGAAATTTTGAAATGAGATTAGAAATGTTTTTTTATCAGTTTTTTATGTTTTTAGTCATTGTTATTATTAACACTTATGGTGGTCTAATCCTGAAGGTTTAAGGGAATTAATGAGTATTATCGCGATGCAAAATTTTTTCTACCAATTTCATTGCTTGATTATGCGATGCTAATATATTTTGCTTATGATAATTATGGATCAAAGGTGCCATTGGGTCATATGTAATGCACTCTTTTTATTTTTATTTTTATTTTTTACAACCACAGGTTTGTAACATGGAAACAAGAATGTCCACGTGAAACGTTGTGATGTACAGCCAGACTGTGATGAAAAGCAGCAGGGAGTGACATGTGATGTAAATGCCAAAATGAGATTTTAGACTGTTTCCGTCCATCGTACAACGCTCTGCAGGACCAGGGTGGAACGATTCCTTGTCGACAACGTCACGTGCCGGTCACGTGAGATTACATGACGTGGAAAGTGACGCCCCCATCACCTGACAGTACAAGATCAATTTGGGGGCGATAACTCAGCACACAAGGGCAGCCTAGACTGTGAACCCGTTACTGCATTTATTCTAAGCCGGCCATGTGTGACAGCGCTGTGTGTGTGTGAGAGAGAGAGAGAGAGAGAGAGAGAGAGAGAGAGAAACGTGTTTTACATGTGTATGAGCAGAGTTTTTAATATTTATTACTTTTATAATGTGACATTGTCACACATGGTGCTTAAACGATGTGTTAATCGTATTATCTGATGAATTTCCAGCTTTGACTCTTTTTGGTCATGAAGCTGGTTGCCACGCTTGCCATAACACTGTCAGTTGTCATAACACTGTCAGTTGCCATATCTGTCAGTTGCCATAACACTGTCAGTTGCTGTTGACTCATTTCAAGTGGAAACTATTGTCCTGTAGCTGACCATTCTTGCTTGATATCTCTATACTCTGTAGCATCTCTTCTACAAGTTTTTATTTTTCCTCTTGAAGCACTAGTAGCTTTACTCTTTTAACATGTTCTCACATTTATATCTGCGATATGTGCAGTTTTGCACTCGGACACTAAGTTGTCAGTCTGGTCTGGGAGAGAGGGACTTGGGGAGCGAGGGGGGGGGGAGCGGAAAGCCCAGTGGTGACAAGACTGGCCAACTGAACGGCGCGCCGGCTCGATACCCGTGTAGCGCAACGAAATTCCCCCCTCCCCAAACCTTCCCCGTCCACCTTGCTATCTGGGATGAGGATCTGATTCCATGGAAGTTTGGGGAAACGTAAAAAAGCGAGAGGGAAAGAACATGGGTATTCTCCCCTTTCACATAAATGTGGTCCCGAGAAAAGAGGGTAGAGTCTCTAGCACATCCTCCCCAACGACCGAAAAATGTTAAGGGACGACCTTTACCTTGATAGAGAGAGACTGAGACTGCCGTAAGTGTTCTGCTTGTGTTAAGACTTTACTCCCTTGAAACTGAAAGATATTATAATGTTCATACATCTGCCTTTATGCTGCAATGTTATTTTAACAATTGTAGTAACATTACTTAGTAGACCAGCGGAGTTATGTTCTATTCAGTTTAAAGAAATGTGTTTGTAATGTATTTATAAAGACCAACTAAACCCTGCAGTACTGAATGTTACTGCACGAGCAGTGGTCCAGTGAGTGTAACACTGAGACAAGCGGCACATTCCATTGACAGTTTTTTGTATTTCCCTACACCGAGACTGCAGCACGACTGGACTGCAGCACCTGAACATGAATGATTTGCCATAATAACATGGTATTCATGTTTGAAATGAACCAGTGATATTGTCTTGCAATAAATGTGTCTGTGTCTGAGGGTACGGTGTTGTGCATTGATCTTAATGGAGATGAAGAGGAAGAGAGAGAAAGAAGCGTACATTTATACACAGAAAGACAGTAAAATACAAATTATTGCCTTGAGGAGCACGTTCTCTCTCTTTCATTCTATGTCTCATTATCTCTCTCTTTCTTTGTCTTAAACACACTTTTACAGACATCACGAACATCAGCAGACTCGTAAAGGATACGTGGGGTGAAAGTTTTTTTAAATGATGTTCTAAGGCTGAGGGCAAAATACTATTTCCCCAAATCTGGGTGACTGCTTCCTTTCTCTGGATACCCGCCTCCAAAGATCACGGTGAGCCCAGAGAGGTCAACACCACTGAGGTCAACACCACTGAGGTCAACACCACTGAGGTAGGATTGTCCATAGATGAGCTCACATTGTGTAGTAAGCCTCAGTAAGGGGAGAGCAGCGAACATGTTAACCAAGCTCTTCGTGAACTCACGACCTTCACCTCATGTTGTGCATGGTGAGGTCTGTAGGCGTGTGTCTGTAGGTGTGTGTCTGTGGGTACTGTAGGTGTGTGTGTGTCTGTAGGTGAGGTCTGTAGGTGTGTGTCTGTAGGTGTGGGTGTGTATCGGTAGGTGTGTGTCTGTAGCTGTAGGTGAGGTCTGTAGGTGTGTGTCTGTGTCTGTAGGTGTGTGTCTGGAGACTGAAAGCGAGACGTTCACTCAGACCTGTGGGTCTTGCACTAAGTTTTACTTAATGATTAGAAACAAGTTGCACTCTGCTAGTCCTTCATCATCATCATCATCATCATCAACAATAACAACAACTCAACCTATCCATTACACTGTACTGTACTTTCTCCATGTAATAAGCGAGTCAGTGTTGTCTGCCCTTGTCATAAGAGCCAGATGCCATGCGCGCCAAAGAGAAAGAGAAACAACAGGTGTTGTGGTGGGTAATACACCGGCCTCAGCACAACAACTGCGCCATGCTCAAAGCCTGAAGTACTGCGCCATGCATTCCAGTCATGACGACACCCACACACATATATATGTATGTATGTATGTTGTAAACGGTGTGGCTCTGTGGTGAGACATTGAGGAGGGAAAGGAAACTGAGACACACAAGAGACTTGTAAGAAGTTCTCACTGCTCGGTGTTGACTCCTTTCTCACAAGGTGACCGTTGAAAGAAACTGGTTTTGTTCCAGTCTCTCGATTTTGCGTTTCTTTTGGATTATTATTATTATTATTATTATTTGCTTCGTCAATTCATTCACGCTATTACTGAAAATAAATGTGTTTTATATAGAAAAAGAGATGCTAGAGAAATAATCGACAGTGTGTATAAAATACAACATACACCCCAGTACGTATTATCCTGTCTACACGTCACACGTTACGTAAGTCTTCCTGTCTACACGTCACACATTAGGTAAGTCTTATCCTGTCTACACGTCACACGTTACGTCAGTCTTATCCTGTCTACACGTCACACATTAGGTAAGTCTTATCCTGTCTACACGTCACACATTAGGTAAGTCTTATCCTGTCTACACGTCACACATTACGTAAGTCTTATCTTGTCTACACGTCACACATTACGTAAGTCTTATCCTGTCTACACGTCACACATTACGTAAGTCTTATCCTGTCTACACGTCACACATTACGTAAGTCTTATCCTGTCTACACGTCACACAAACAGTATCGACATCTGTTGGCACTGTCACATCAAGAACATGCTAACAGTCAGTGTCCTTGACATTTTCTTTCCATCCCCGTGGTCTCAGTTATCACCCCTCCTCCACCACCACGGCTCCTCCAAGAAATTTTCTTTTTTATCGTCGTTGTGAAGCCAGACCGTTGGCAAACAAACTTGTTTTCATGCTTCGTTTCTACGCCTCCGTAGCACGGCTCACGTGACTAGAATGCCATTTGTGTGCATCCAAAGCTGACTGTGCAGTAGATGCCTGTGTGGGTGCATGCACCCGTATGTTGTGTGTGCCTTTATATATGCGCGGATGCTTGCATGTGTGTGTGTGTGTGTGTGTGTGTGTGTGTGTGTGTGTGTGTGTGTGTTATATCAATCAAAGATAACGACAATTGTGTTCACACGAGAACAAGTTGGGTACAATTAGGAAGCCACTTACTGTAAGGTAGCAACAGTAAAGGACAGAAGTGTAATGGTGCCCCACACTTTTAGTGAACTTTACAATATCAGAGGGCGAGGCACGTCTGCTTATGACTGTGACTGTTTTATTGCTCATCTTATGCAATATGCATGCAACATAGTGGATGACCAGTAGATGTTATGGCAAGAGCCCTGCCTGGTAACTTGCTACGACTTCATAAGTTACACCTGAAGTACTGCAAAAGTCAAATATAGCATAAAAGTAATAACGAGGTCATATGACTGAAATTATTAAAGGTTTAGCAGGAAGCATTGTTTCCCAATGATTACCTCAGTAGTAGATACTACGTCCATAAAAATAAGGTGAATATATAACCATCCCTTCTCCAGATAACCGCCTACTCTCACAAATCTGCTAATTTCTTTTAAATTGGTCGGATGAAAGGAAACGGAAAAGGTGGGCGGATGGCATGTGGTTTGTGTGGGTGTGGGCATCTTATGGCGGCTGCTTTTTCTTTAATGTTCCAGCGTCTGTGAGGGTCTCTACTTGTATAATTTGACATCAGGGTTGAGAGAATAAAGAAGAGTGATTTTTGCTGCTGCTTGTGTTATTGACCAGGACGAGGAAAACTGAGAGCTTGTTGTCGTTGGTGTAAGTAGTCCTCACCAGACCTGAAAACCTGTTGTGAATTTGTGTCAGTTTGGTTTTTTATTCTGTCACTGTTGTTTTCAGGACACGTGTCAAATTCCCTCTGGTGAAACCATTATGGCCAAAGCAAAGATAACGAGTTATGTAGCGGAACTGATGGCACCACATACCACTTCGCTTATTATTTCACCTTTTTGTCGGCGCGGTGGTAGGTCAGTACCGCTGTATAAAGGCCAAGAAGCTCTCTCGGCGTTGACTTTACCTTGCTGCAGGGAGGAACGGGTAAGAACAAACAGCACCGTAGAAGTATTATGAGTTGTAATGATTTGCAAGACATTCTGAATTCGTTTATTTGTTATTATTTGTTTCAGTGGCTGCTCCAAACCTAGCTGTTACATTCACAAGTTGAATACGATCTCGTAAGTAATTTCAACTTCTAGTTAAATGCATAGAAGAAGTAATGGAAGTATTGAGTCCGTGTGTTTGAACATTACAATATCCCAAAATATTCCTGAAGTAATTTTGTGCAGACGACATCAGTTATCCCACAAGAGTCACGTGATAGCACGTCTGCAGGAAGTTGCATGACTGTTGGCAGTTTCTGTTGCGCCCGTCACACCCGCTTTTCTGTGACGTTTATGGGATCTTTTATGTACTGAAGTCAGTATCAATAAATAAAATATTAAAAAGAAAAAGAACCAATGTCAGCCACCAAAACATTTAAAACGTTTTTGCAGTAAAGATTGCATCAAAAACAAGAGACAGCGAAGTCATCTCTAGAAGCAAAAACAAGAGTTTAAACGCCAAATAATTAGTGCGCCTGATTACAGAATTATTTTGTAGAATGTAACACATTAATACAATCATTACTTAAGTGTGAAGTAGAGCGTGTTGTATTGGCTCATTTATATTTCTGATGATTGATGCAAAACCATCTTTAAATTCTAAATTTTTCTTTGTGAAAGATCCAAAATGTAATCTTGACTTATCAACAGACCTTTGCCCAACCAACCATGACGGTGACAGGAGGTGTGACTGTGTGTCTGCTGGTGATGGTGACACTGTCACTGTCACTTGATGCGGCTGCTGGTCCTGTCAGTTCACAGGAGTCTGAGACTCAGCACATCAGACGACTTCAGCGTCTGGAGGCGGAGATGGAAGTTCTTCGCAAGTTCATGACAGATCTCAAGCAGGACTGCAGAAGTGGACTTCAGGGGTAACAACTCCAAACTCATTGTTTTAAAGTCCCGTTAGTCTTATCCATTGTCATATCATTTGTTAAAGTTTTATTGTAAATTGTTGTAGCTACACAGAGAATGGCCGAGTCCATGTGTGACACTTAAAGTCTTCATAGTATAACAAATATAGGGCCCCACAGTATATAGGAAACAATACAACTTTATTTATCCCTAAGGCCAAATACAGACGAGATTTACTGGTGCTCACGCGCTAGCAGTGTACAGTGGAATGTATGCGGGTGAGCAGAGCTCAGTCTACTGATCACATGGGCACAGCGGGCAATCGAAGGGAAAATGGGGAGGACGTGGCGGCTGGCGACAGGATCATGTGTCACATAGTAACCATGGTAGCCATGATAGGGATGTTCAATTTCATGTTTGAGTATTTTGTTTTCACAACAATCCTCTGTGCGTTATCTCAATTTTTTATTTAATTAACAGCATTTATTTAGTCATTTATTAAATACTATTTGATCTAATATAAAATACTGGTGCCCACCAACGGCCGCGTTTTCAGTCGGCGCCAGCATCCTTTGTCGGCCATTGTGTCAGTAGCTGTATAAGCATGGACTTAATACACGTTGGTGGTTCAGAATATGGAGAAGGGAGCCAACTCGCGTCATCTGGTCGCATTTTGCCCTTGTCGCTGAGGGCTTTCCGTATATTTGTTGCAGAGGCTATAAGTTCGTTAACAAATGACTAGTGCCCCCGTCCATTCAACGGCAAGCTACTCTGATTTGTCAGGAACAATATAGGGTCTAGAAGGAGACTAGGCTCCACTTTCTACATTCCATGCTAGACTCCATCAACCCACTAACCTCTCTACACCGCATGCCAGACTCCATCAACCCCCTAAGCTCTCCACATACCATGCCAGATTCCATCAACCCACTAACCTCTCCAAATTCCATGCCAGACTCCATCAACCCACTAACCTCTTCACATTCTATGTAGACACGGTCAAATCACTAACCTTTGCCAGTCAGGCTATGAGGCGTACACAGAATTATAATGAAAAGCACTATGTAAAGATATTGGCAGTTTTTGTGTATCAGGACTGCTGTAATATAAGCTACGCTCATAATTAGGAAACAAAACAATTTTTTTCAACAGTAATTCCAAAAAGTCTCAACGTAGACGCAATAACGTCACACAGATCAAGGGGAAATCACACCGACAAACGTTCACCAGCATAACAAATACATCTAGCTGCTTCAAAACTGAGGAGTTTTTCTGATCGAATTAATTAACGTGGCCTTGTAAGATAGTCTTAATGAACATTTTGACAGTTGTGCAGAAATAACATGTATTGTTTTTTTACACAACAGTCCGCAGACGTCCATGTTGTGGAGACTCACACAGGAAGTGTCGGAGCTGCGCGCGCAGATTCAGGAAGCTGAGATGAGAAAAGAGTTATCAGACCTCCGTGAAAGACTCTCCACACTCCAGGTTACTTTCTCTCCTCGTTCAGTTCCCATTGCAGTTCTTACGTCATTACATTTTTACCTCCAGGTAGCTCATCAGTAGCAAAGGAGTAAACTAATTCAGCTCCATATTTAGATAAATATTTTAACAACGCATTTGATGGGACGAATTCATTTGATTTACAGACTGGCCTGCAGACAGATATGTCTGCCGTGAAAGGAATAAAGGCAAATCAGACAACAGGATCCGCTTTACCTCAACGTACGTATTGTCTTGTGTCCAGATCTCTCCCAAATAATTCAAAAGTAAGAGATTTATTGTATGACTTAAAATGGGCTATTTACTGGGTAAATTGTTATTAACATTAATGTACATAGTGACTACACTCGGTACACCGGCTCAATGTATTTAAATTTAAAGGTAACACAGAAGACTGGCAATTTTCATGAAATATAATACTGAGAATAAACTTTACTTACATAAACAATAGGAGAGGACTTTGCAAAAATGAAATATGCTTGGAATGGAGACCAATACATGACCTAATTCCTTGTTGTAGTAATGACACAAAAGTAAAACGAGGCAGGCAATAGATTTTTCTGTTTGTTATCTATGTTTAGAGAGAGTTTTTACCATAAAAATGTAAATGGTTTAAGATACAATTTGTTGATATTATTAATAACGAAATTCTACAATGATAAAAAATATACGCGTTAAAATTAAAAGTTACTTTTGTGTCTGTTGTATTTTTTCTCTATATTGGATAATTCGCAACTTTGATGGTAAAACTGCACAACTGGTAAATGCACTCAGCTACCCAAAGCTAACTCTACCCCACGGACCTTCATTCACTGGATAAGTGTCTCTCATTCGTTGCCTCTTTGCTCTATCAAAGGAGTGACCAATCGTCACAAACCCCATAAACGAAGGGGTTTTGCTTCCGTTTTCTGTCAAAATGGTGGATCTTCCTAAGGTAGAAGAAATTTTAGAAGATAGTAATTCAGCTTTTCTGTCATCAAAACCTTGTTAAAGAAGATTGATTGCAAAATAAACAGTCTTTTCTGTAAAATGTATTCTGTTTGTTTATAGAAAACGCATTTAGATTTTTCAAATTAGATTATCCAGTAATGAAGGTCCGTGCTATATCCCTTTCTTGCTCTCCAATAATAATATAAAAAACACTCCCCAAATCAGATGAAATAAGTTGCTTCCCTTTACTAACTTTCCTGCCCTACTGCAGTGAAACGAATGGTCGATACTATCCGCCAACGGCTCACACGATGAAGACTAGACACGAGCGAGAATTTGAGTTATGCCTTCAGAAACAATACGTTACCTCCCTTTTACCAACTCTGTCCATCTTTACATTCCTGTTCTTAATCGCTTCAAGGGCAATAATCCAGGAAGGTTTAATAGTTCCCAGCTTGATCATTGGTATTTATTTATTTATTTATGTGTGCGTTTTGACTGCGCAAGACGTCTCATCTTGTGTAATAATATATAGACATCGAATCCCCGACACTTAATCCCCTAGACTTTTAATCCCTAAGCACTTAATCCCCAGACACTTAATCCTAAAAATGAAATTTCAACAATAAAAATTATGAAGTCTGTGAAAAATTTAATTCAAATTCAAATAATTATTTTTATATTCACATCACAATAAGTTTGACAACTAAAATAATACTTAACTTCAACGTCATTTCAACATCTATAATATTAGTTAAAGTTCATTTTCCTCCTTGGACCTTTCTGTGTGCCGGCGCATGACTGTAGAACAGATGGCTTGTGTAGCTGACACAAAAACACAAAAGACACCAAGTAACAGAACATAGAAAATATAGGGATTCTGCAGAGAAAGATGGGTAGACAAGTAGCAAGAGCAGAAGGGGGGAGGGTAAGAAGGACGAGCACTGTGTGGACTGTGTTAGGAGTGATGCTCAAGGAAGAGGTGAGTTTTCAGTGCAGATTTTACTCCGCAACCAATCAGAAAATGTGTTTGATTAAAAGGTCATTTCTCTTTAGTTTGGAGCCATTTTGAGTGTTGTGTCGCGATTTGGGGGCATTTTTGAGGATTAAGTGTCTGGGAATTAAGTGCCTAGGGATTAAAAGTCTAGGGGATTAAGTGTCGGGGATAAATGTCTGGCGATTAAGTGACCGGACACCATAGACATCTGATCGTATTTAATATTACATAGGACAGTCGGGAGGTCACATTGAGAGGAATCGTGAGACGGAGGAAATGGGAAACGGAGGTACATGTGTAAGGAGTAGATAGCACGCTTTATGTTTAATTACTGCTGCAAAATTTTGTGCGTACATTTTTCTTCCTCCTTCAATAATCCAAACTTTAACCGTTCTGTTAGATGGCAGACTAGAAAGTTGTTGAACGTGTATGTATACTAATGTTACATAAGAATTGTTGACATTGTCGTCAATTTCAGGACCAAAGGTAGCCTTTCTGGGCAAGTTTCCATACCAAGGTGATGGCAGGATAAGAATTCCAGCATCAGCTCCCCTCAACTTCACTGAAGTCTTTGATATTGGAAATGGATTTGAGGAAGGAACTGGTGTGTACACTGTTCCATACTCTGGTGTTTACATCATCAACTTCCAGGTGTTCCCAGGTGAACAGAAGGACAATCTGGTTGACCTGAAGATGAATGGCAATATTTTGGTGAGAAGCCGACCGGGAAGTGGATTACCAAATCCAAGTCAAAGACGGGATGAAGTAGCGGCTTCATCGGGCATTGTAGTGGTGGCGTCTGCTGGTGACCAGATCTGGCTGCAAACTCATCACGAAAGCCTTTTCTGGATTGGTTATCATACATTTCTGTCCCTCGTCCTCGTCATCCCTGACGATTGACGAACGAAAGAGGAAGTCGGGGTGGTGCAGCTCTAGATCAGTGTACCCCGTAAATCGTAAACTGCTTTTACCCAGACGCACGTTTTCAAAATTTCACTGAAAAACACTTTAATAAAATAAAGTACTTTGTAAAATATCGTAGGGTATGGTTTTTTATGGAAGGAGGTGAAAAGTCATTGAGGGCATCAGTCAGATACCTGGAGCTCACGATAACGACACGCTAATGACACATCAAGAACACGGCGTGACATACTGGTCT
This sequence comes from Marisa cornuarietis, assembly GCA_004794655.1. Lineage (NCBI taxonomy): Eukaryota > Metazoa > Mollusca > Gastropoda > Architaenioglossa > Ampullariidae > Marisa > Marisa cornuarietis. The sequence continues at coordinate 161,517 of SMMW01000641.1, read as the reverse complement.
TGACCTTTTGACAAGGAGAGAATGAGCCATCAGTTCGAGAGATCATGTGTGTGTATATATATATATATATTAACTTATTAACTCAGCAATATATATATATATAAAGTTCGCCTCTGGCAGACAGTCGGACTTTGATTGCTTTCAACTCCTTTATTTTTTCTGGGCTGAGCCTGAAACGATATCAATGGATGAAGAAAGGTTTGAGAAGATAACATGTTAATACTGGTCTGCTGTGTGTTGTTGTTTACATGTTTTGTGTGTTTTCATGCGTGAATTACGTCATTTCTGACGATTAAAACAATGGCCGATGGAGGTGACGTCATGTGTGACGTAAATTCTACTCACACCACGAAGTGCGGAACATTCTGGGTGCACTGACACTGTTCACCTAGCAAAGCTCTACATTGTGTACACAAACAGTGTTTGTCAACATCTTCCTGCACTAAACTAATGCCATCTGAATTATACTGACGGGCGTCATGACACTTTGTCCCCAGTTTGCGGAAATTTTGATCACCAAGATAATCGCTTTTGTCTAGCAGACGACGGAATGAATGTGTAACAAATGGCTGTCCTCACGCTAATTTTATTAACTATATGCCAAGAATCTCAGAAACATCAACAGATTTACAGCAATATCGACCTTTGTCTGGAAACTGAAAGACATTGCCCAAAGGTAACACCCGTCATCGTTCACTTTTTTGTAATAAAACTCTTTTCTGTAAATTCCGTGTCAACATTTTACACGCGCGTAACCTGGACAACGTGATGTCACATGACTTCGTGCAGTCCTTCACACGAACAAGACGGTGTGGTAATTTTTGACACTTTGTCCTCAGTGTGATGGTGGTGACAGTCGTCATAGCAACGTGGCCGCCAGGATAAATGCATTAAATTCCCTCATTTTCGACTGACAGACAGCTTGTTCACTGTGGCTGCGTGAACCTGTGTGAGTGGTTGGATGTTTCTACTTCGAGAACTGGTTCGAAAAAGTTACTGCTTTGACGGACATAACAATAGTAAGTTTACCCCCCGCCCCACATGGCCCATTTTAGGGGACGAACTTTTGTCACAGTGTCATATATAAAGTCCTCTGTAATGTTTGTATAGAAACCCAGCAATATATATATATATATATACGAGGTGTGATAGAAAAGTAATGAGACTGATTTTTTTATTTACCAAAGGTTTTATTTTTTTCAAACATCAATGTTATCCCCTTCAAAATAGTTCCCTTGGGCAGCGACACACCGATGGAGACGTTGTTCCCACTTTTGGTAGCAGCGCTGGAAGTCTTCAACCGGTATGGTCTTCAGCATGTCCCTTACACTCTTTTGGATGTTTTCTAAAGTCCCGAAATGACATCCTTTGAGGACATTTTTCAGTTTAGGAAAAAGGAAAAAGTCACAGGGGCTGAGGTCAGGTGAGTAGGAGGATTGGGGAACCACAGGAATGCCTTTTGAGGTCCAAAAATTCCGTGAGGGAGAGGGCAGTGTGACATGGGGGGTTGTCATGAAGGAGCATCCATTTGTCTGCAATGTCTGGTCTCACGCCAACGACCCTTTTCTGAGCCTTTCAATGACGTCTTTATAAAATACTTGGTTGACAGTTTGTCCTGGAGGAACAAATTCTTTGTGGACGATTCCCCTTCTGTCAAAAAAACAAAACAAAACAAATCAGCATTGATTTGATCTTTGATTTGCTCATTCGAGCTTTCTTTGGTCGAGGAGAGCTCGCAGTGTGCCACTTGTTACTTTGCCTCTTGGTCTCAGGATCGTATTAAAAAATCCATGATTCATCACCTGTGATCACACGACTAAAGAAATCTTGCTCATTGGCGATTCTGTCAAGAAGATCAAAACACTTGTTTTTGCGATCGTCCTTCTGCTCAACTGTTAGTTTTTTTCGGCACCAGTTTAGCACAGAACTTTTGCATGTGCAAATGTTCAGTCAAAATTTGATGAACGGAAAATCTGTTGAAATTTAATTGTTCACTCAACATGTTAAACGATGGTCTGATCTCACAAGAGTGTTCACACTTTCGACGTTTTCGTCAGTTTTCGAAGTTGAAGGCCTCCCTCAACGGTGTTCATCTTCAACGTGTTCTCTGCATTTCAAAAATGATTTGTGCCAGCGAAAAACTTGAGCTCGGGATAAAGAATGTTCCCCATAGGCCTGTTTCAACTTTTCAAACGTCCCACTTCCCGATTCTCCAAGCTTCACACAAAATGTAATGGCACAACATTACTCCAAGTGGCGCTGGTCCAGTTTACGTGACGCACAACCACAACACAACGTCACTAACAGCAGTCACACCAATCACGTAGTTAACGGAAGGAGTGTAAGCTCACACTGAGCTATGGGAGGGGACTGATACACGTGCAAGCGATCTACCAACAGCGCAGCCTTATAACATCGCTTGCAGTGTTGCTAGTCTCATTACTTTTCTACCACACCTCGTATATATATATATATATTATTTCATACACATGTAGTCCTTTCTAACGCTGGGCAATAAATTCTATTTTAGTTTCATTGTTCGTAGTGTTTTCCTCTTTCCTTCACATTCAGTACTAGACAGTTTCTCGATGATGACCGTATGCTATATACATAACACATTTTAAAAAAGAAAACAGTTCAGGTATAACTACCTGAAATTCGCGCCCAAAGTGACTCTTTCCCTAATGACTTTTACAGGTAAGCAGGGTGTCGCATACAGTTTGTAGCACAATGGTCGAGTGCAGAGTAAGTGCTCAAGCATCTAAATAGAATTCTCTCGAAAATAAACTCGTCGATCGCGCATGTCAGTACTGTACATCAAAACGTGGATACCTGGGCCGGCTGTTTGTTTAGAAACTCACCTGTCCACTATAGGGTTGATGGCGGTGACCATGCCTCTCCCTCCGAGTATTGACAACATTTCTCATACTAAACCCTACAGCAAAAGGGAGGCAATCTCATACACACCAGCGTAGTTCTTGGTTTCAAGAATTGTTTCATCATGTTACATGATCATCAGCTCAGCAGCTATAATCACTTCCGACTAGACATTAGCTTTAAATGGCAGACAAGTAGCTGAGCTGAGTAAACAGACGCTGAAGGGAAACCAGAGATATTGTTAGATTAAAACAAAAAAATTGTTAATGAACTGACTCATCGGGATAGATATGCCGGCTCATTCCTGTGAATTGATATCTGATTCTCGAAAGTAGTAGTAACAGGTTGTTCCTTTGATTCTCTGGAGAAAGTGACCAAGATATCTCATTAATATTTTCCGACTGTAGACTTTTGGACTTTAGAAGCATTCATACGTCGGTACATATAGTGATTGGTGTAAAAAAAAATATCGTGTTTGTGAATAAATCTCTATAATGACAGTGTAGCTGTGTAACCCAATGTCGTCTGTATGTGAAATGGATTATTTGCGAACCACAGAGAAATACTTTTTATAAGTCTCAGTTTTTTGCATCAGAAAGAAGCTTGAAGTGTGCTTGCAGTTGTAACAGCCTCAAGCTAAACATTACTGAGAGCGAAAAAGAAGCCACGTGACCGCGTGCGTCACAAGACGGGTATAAAGGAACATAGATCACCACCTTAAATTAGAGCTCAGTTTATAGAGAAATACAGAGCAGAGTAGGAGACAGCATGTGGCCCTTTGCAAGCATACCTGCGACCCACACTGTACACGTGTGCGGCCCTCATGACAAAATAAATGTGACCCATGCGGCCCTCGAGTAACCCTCAGTATGACATGCCCGAATTAGTCCCTCCAAAGTATAACAGACGACAGATGTCATCCTTTAAAATTCGACAAGTTTGTCTCAGACACAGTAAAAGCACACACACAGATTCTCTCTCATTCTGCGAACATATGCAATCCCACAGCTGGCAGCCAGTCATCAAACCTCAATCATAAGGTGACGTACGACAGTTGACAGCTACACATCAAACCTCAGTCATAAGGTGACGTACGACAGTTGACAGCCACACACCATACCTCAGTCATAAGGTGACGTACGACAGTTGACAGCTACACATCAAACCTCAGTCATAAGGTGACGCACGACAGCTGGCAGCCACACACCATATACCTCAGTCATCAAATGACGTACAACAGTCGGAAGCCAGACATCCAGCCTCAGTCATAAGGTAACCTACGACAGCTGGCAGCCACACACCATACCTCAGTCATCAAATGACGTACGAGCGTCAGAAGCCAGACATCAAACCTCAGTCATAAGGTGACGTATGACAGCTGGAAGCCAGACATCAAACCTCAGTCATCAGACCACGCGTTTATAAGACGTTTGTGATAAGACTGAGGGCCAGTAACTTCATCCGTTCACTAAAGTTGACGACCCCCACCCCAACCCCAAGACCGTCCCTAAAAGCATAAATACAAGCCTGTAACAGTATAACTTCATATGTTTACAAACTTGTAATGCCCGGATGTATGCCTTATTATAATTTCAAAATGCTCTTGGACTTCAAATGCGTTCACATGTAACGGTGATAACTATATTGCCACTAAATGGGAATATGATATAAAACCTGTTGTAAAAAATGCATTGATGGTCATTGGGAGTGCTTTGTTGTTGTTTTTTTTCCTAGACGACGGTGGCGGTTGCAGCACGTGCGGATGTAATAAAATATTGTGAACATGTCGTCAATGAGGTGGTTGACTGTGACTGTCAAGAACGCACGGGAAGTGTGGACAGGTCGCATACAACACACACTGACCTCACAGCGTTCTTCACGTGTCCTTTCACACAACAAAATACAAAGACCTGCACGTGGGTTCCTATATCTCTATAATTAAAAACAAAATCCAAATATTCTCCCACACTCAACGAATTTCAAATAAAAGTTACATCAACATATATCGCAGCTAAATTAATGATTACATAAACCCTACTAATATTCTAAGTATCCTTTCAACAACGTAAATGTCTTCTTTCAACCTTCCACTCAAACGTCGCTCACCGTCTCCTCTCTATATCAGCTTCATTTTCTTCCAATGTTCAACAGTTTCTCAAAACGTACCTGACCACTTCACACTGTCAACGTCTGATCACCACTCACGCACCCACAGATACACACTTGCCTGTAATAATCCTTGAAATTATATAAAAATACACACCACTACGAATCTTCAAAAGCACAGGAATTACTCCAATATAGAATCTACTGGCAGAGACACAACAACTGACGAATCTTTTCACACACACACACAGCAATACTCCAATTTTCTGAATAAACCAGTAGAAACACAACAACTGGTGAAACACTAAGCCTATATACTCCCAGCAATACTCCAAATGCCGACCTTGTTTACTTTTCTCGAAAAATCACACACTCACACCGGTACATTCCACTCAAAACATCCTTTTTCCTTTCTCTCCAGAAACTTCTGCGCTCTTGCAGACGACACCCCACGACATACTCATCTTTTACGTCACGCCTTTCAACCATAGCAAAAACGTACCCCCCCAAGGGCCACTAACCCTGCTGTACAAAACAAACAGGGAGCTAACTCCATTTCTACCATTCATTACTGTCACGGGTCGATCCGTGACAGTGACTGTGTTATGTCACACACACAGACATTAATGGTCTGCAAGAGGGACACGTTGTGCCTAGGGCGTCACCCACTACAATGCCAGGTGTCGGATATGAGGGGAAGGGAGTATATGCGACCCTGTCGTGTTCTTTTATGCAAGAATAATAGGAAGTTATTGTCGGGATCTTTATCTCAGTTGCTATCAAGTCATTTATCTGGCATCTTGGCATCGCAGATCATTTTGCATTAAATCATCTACGCATCAAAAATTCCATCAGTAAAATAACACTAGGCGGTGGCAGCCTAAGAATGTGCATGAGGGGAGATATTCAGCCATTGTTTGGCTCAGTCCATGTTATTTTGAAAGCCCACATGTTCCACAAATGTTTCCCTTAGAAATACACGCATTGTGTGACAGTACCGGTTGTATATAAAGTGGGCACAGTTCTAGCTGTGAGTATACTATTAGCCTTGCTGCTAGAAGGTAAAGTAGAAGTCATTATCTTTGTCAACATCCTCTTTACTTCTTTTCTTTTTTTCTTTGTAGGGGGTGGGATAATATTTTAAGGATCTACTACAATTGCACTGTCATCTGTTGAAACTTTTACTCATTTTCAGGCCTTATTTCTTGAAATGCGTTGCCATGATCTCTACCCGCGATCGGTGAAGCCGAGTCGCTTATAAATGATCAAGATTTTTGTTTAATCGACAGACCCTCGTCCACACAACCATGACGGTGATAGGCGTGACTGTGTGTCTGCTGGTGATGGTGACACTGTCACTGTCACTGTCACTTAATGAGACTACAAGTCTTGTCAGACTACGGGAGTCAGAGATTCAGCACAGCAGACGACTTCAGCGTCTAGAGGCGGAGATGGAAGTTCTTCGCAAGTCTGTAACAGATGTCAAACAGGACTGCAGAAGTGGGCTTCAGGGGTAACAACTCATTACTCAAACTTTCATTTAAACTTCAAGCTTTGTCACGCCTTTTGTTAAAATATGAGTACATCTGTATGGGAACAGTAGTTGAAGCATAGATAATGGGTAACATCTCCAACATCACTGTTCAAGTCTCGTTACTGTTAGTCATTGTCATGTCGTTTGGTAACGTTCTGCTAAGCTGTTGTTGCTGATCAGCGCTTTATCTTTTCCCACAGTAGAATCATGAAAATTTTTACGAAATACATAACTCTATACATTATTCACAATACGGTAAGGATTGGTTAGAAAATAACTCACAGAAACCAACAAGTGTGACTGTCATGTTGTCAACAGACTGCGCGAACAGCCCAACGCGATCACTTTATGCTCTATTCTTTTGTCTGTCAGTCATTGTCTAAAATAAAATACTTCATCCAGACCTTTACTCTAACCAAACTTCTAGCTTAATCATAGCTGTCGAACTAACACGTTAAGCGCGCGTACATTCACACACACACACACACACACACACACACACACACACACACGCATGGCAGTCAGGGCGCCACAGATAAAAGATACATTACTTGCCTCCTCTAACCAGATGAACAATAAAAGGGGGGCAAGAGAGGGCGAGGTCATGACAACAACGCCATTTGCAAGCGAGTTGCTCTTACAATCCATATTACAAAATGTGGACATCAAGTGCCGTAGTAAGAAGTATATGCCTTTTGTTGGCTTACGGATATATTAAGATAGACATAGACTACTCGTCTAATACGATATTTATACAACTGGCCTTTTAAAACACTCCTTTGGGTTAACTACTGAAGTACCTGAGAACTACAACAGTTCAGTTATAAACTGTTCATTAATAAAAAAAAATATAGTTATTCTGATTCATGACCGGTTTAACCCATATTTAAAATTAAATATTGTTATTAAATCAAGGTATAAATTATTATATGAACTTCGTCAAATTAATAATAATGATGATAATAAATGAAGATTTGTATAGCGCATATTCACTCTCATAGATATAGTAGTATGGGGTATGGCAGGCACAGACACAGGTACACACACGCATTGCACACACACACACACACACAGGGATAGAAAGGTAGGTGACATACCTTGTGACCGAAAGAGAGTGGGAGGGGGTTGGGGAAAACCACTGGCCGAATGGCGACCCGGCCGAAGGAGAGCGGAAGGGGGTCGCCTAGTAACAAGGACAGGGCTTCTAGAAAAGTCGGGTATGAGGGGGATAAGAGCGTGAGAGAGGGAGAAGAGAAGGGAGTCGAACGGAGAGAAGAGAGGTGGTCGCATCGCCCCACCAAGTTGTTAGAGCTTTCGCCTAGTCAGACCTATCCTCTGACACAATAGTAAACCGGACTCAACCCACGACGGTGTTGTCTTAATCATTGTGGTGAGACTGAGCAAGTGAACCTCGTCCCACCCTGTTACATTTTTGGCGCCCAATGTGGGGCACTGGGCGAAACTTTGAGTGAAGCTTAGTGCCGAAAATGGAATTGACAGAAGAGGAAATGCAAGTACTGGAGGCCTACAGGAACCTGGCGGTGAAGCCCACAGCAGACATCGCCGCTAACTTACAACAGTGGATGGCAGACGATGCCGAGACAACGGGAGCTACAGTGTCGAAGGCGAGCGGGCCGCAGATACCACGACTGCCACCCTTCTCTGGCGGGAGAAGCAGCGACACGGCGCTCGACCTCTGGAGGTATGAACTGATGTGCTTGCGGGGACGATATACTGATGACATTGTGTTGGAGGCTGTTCGCCGTTCATTGAAAGGAGAGGCGGCAAGAGTGGCCATGCGTCTGGGTCCGCAAGCTACACTAGACGAACTGTTAAAAAAGTTTGACAGCATATTTGGTCTGGTGCTATATGACCAGGACATACTCGGCGCCTTTTACAACGCGCGCCAGGAGGCCGGGGAGGATGTTACTCAGTGGCGGTGTCGCATTGAAGACACCCTGACACAAGCCCTGAATGCGCGCCTCATTGAGAAGCGCGTGTATGATGAGACGCTGCGCTGCAGACTATGGGGTGGCTTGCGTCAGCCCCTGAAGGACAGGACTGCCTACAAGTTCGAGATGGAGGCAGACGTGGATAGTCTATTCCGCTTCATACGGCAGGTGGAGAGAGACGCCGAGGAACCAGCCCACAAACCAGGTGCTGGTAGACAAGCAGCAGCTAAAGTGGCACAACCGACCCCCATCGAGGACTGGAGGGCGGAGGTGAAGAAACTGTCGGCGGAGGTGCAGTCGTTGCAGCGGCAACTGCAACAGAGGCCAGGCGACGGGCCCGCTGCCAGCAAAGAGCCAAAGCAGCGGCCGCCACGCCCCTCCTATGAGGACGAGGGGCCGACATGTTTTAGATGTGGTGGCAAAGGCCACATTCAAGTTGGGTGTCGAGTGCGCGCTGACCATCTGCGCACACCGTTAAACTACAAGCTGGTCTGCAGAAGGGAGCAACCGGTAGGCCAACACACGCCAGCACGCGGCCCCGGTTGGGAGGAAACATTGATAGGACCCAGCACGTGTGTAGATGTCTGTATCGAAGGTGTAGCCACAGCAGCGCTACTAGACACGGGTGCCACTGTGTCGACTGTGACGGACACATTCTATCGTCAGAAACTGGCACACCTGGCCATCCGTCCGCTTCAAGAAGTGTTACATATTGAGTGTGCAGATGGCCGACTGCTCCCGTACATAGGGTACATCAAAGCGGACATACGAGTGGAAGGGGCAGGGGGCGGGGCTGACAGCCGCCCTTGCCTACTGTTGGTGGTGTCATCGACCAGGTACAGCGACAGTGTTCCAGTGCAGCTAGGTACAAATGTCCTGGAGCAACTTATGCACCAGGCACAAGAGAAGCATGGACCCCAGTTCCTGCAGGACGCACAGCTGCAACCGTCACTGCATCGTTCTTTTAGTTGCCTAGCGATGCGGGACAGAGCTCTGCGAATGAATCGCAATAGACTGGCGTACGCGCGCTGCTTACACACCATCAATCCAGTCAACAAGGTTCCGTGCGAACGCGCCACAGGTATGACCAAGGCGGCACCAAACTGTGTGGACTCAATGACTATCTCGCCATATCGGACAGTGAAACAGCAGTCGCGTATCAAAGACAGGATTAGCAGCCGCACCGAGAATTTTGCAACCAAGAAAATGGATGGTGGCCAGGTCACACGTGTGAAGTGCAAAGTAGAGCTAGCAAACGGCTCAAAGAAAAATCGGACTCGTAACCGCAACATGTTGCTACCAGTGGGCGGCATATTAGAGGACGAACCTCAACAGGAAGGTGCGAGAGATCACTTGCCTCATCGCAGGCCACGAACACTACGCCGCCCGCTCAGAAATGACAACAGAGCAGATTCATCCGCCCGTGAAAGTAAGAGCGACAGCGACACATATAGCACGGTGCTAGTACCTAGACGGCCGCCAGCCACCAGGTCAAGAGGGCAACCGATGGCGAGTGCAGTTAGTAGCGAGGAAGAGCAGGGTAGGGACGAAGACGAGATGGAGTTACCCCGTCCGGTCCTTGACCCAGATTTGGAAGCCACTGCGCAGCCTCCATTGCCTAACGTCAACGACAGGGAAGTCCCATCCACTCAGGAAGGGGGGAGAGAGGAGGAGGAGGAGGGCGCCAGGCAGCATACGGTGGTCACACCACCACCGTCACCACACCACGCCCCTCGAGTGTCAGCAAGGCCACGTCAGCAACCAGCGTGGATGAGAGCAGACGAATTTGTACTTCGCCAGCAGCCGAGCCCAGACGACTGCCTGAGATGCCAGAAAATTAACTTGTTGCTAAACAAACTGTCAGCAGAAAAACTTCATGAGACTGTTAAAAGCATGATAATTGAGGCTGTCTGGCCACTGTTGTAAACACACACAGACTCGCACGCTATTCGGACTTTATAAGGAAAGGACTTTGACGATATTGTGATTGGATATATGTAGATTCATTTACTCTGTATTTATATATGTTTGTAGTATGTTTATATTAGAAAACCGGGTTGCAGGTTTAAATGTCGAGGACGACATTTCTCCTCGAGGGGGTGTGTATAGTAGTATGGGGTATGGCAGGCACAGACACAGGTACACACACGCATTGCACACACACACACACACACACACAGGGATAGAAAGGTAGGTGACATACCTTGTGACCGAAAGAGAGTGGGAGGGGGTTGGGGAAAACCACTGGCCGAATGGCGACCCGGCCGAAGGAGAGCGGAAGGGGGTCGCCTAGTAACAAGGACAGGGCTTCTAGAAAAGTCGGGTATGAGGGGGATAAGAGCGTGAGAGAGGGAGAAGAGAAGGGAGTCGAACGGAGAGAAGAGAGGTGGTCGCATCGCCCCACCAAGTTGTTAGAGCTTTCGCCTAGTCAGACCTATCCTCTGACACAATAGTAAACCGGACTCAACCCACGACGGTGTTGTCTTAATCATTGTGGTGAGACTGAGCAAGTGAACCTCGTCCCACCCTGTTACATAGAGAGCATGCTCTTAGCGCTTAAAACAAGGAAGAGACATGGACTGCATGGATAGAACACGAGGGACGGAAGAAACAAAGATAGAAAACACAAAAAGGCAGCAAGTAACAGGAACATAGAAAATATAGAGAAAGATGGGGAGACAAGTAGCAAGAGCAGAAGGGGGGAGGGTAAGAAGGACGAGCATTGTGTGGACTGTGTTAGGAGTAAAGCTCAAGGAAGAGGTGCGTTTTCAGTGCAGATTTGAAGGATTTAGTTGTAGGAAGGTGGCGGATATGGAAAGGAAGAGAGTTCCATTGTTTTGCTGCACGGTAACCAAAAGTCCTGTGACCATATGTTGTTGTTCTGGTGACAGGAACAGTTAGGATACGGTCGTCAGACGAAGAGCGGAGTCGTCTGGCCGGGATGTAAGGGAAGAGAAGTTCAGAGAAATAGTCAGGACAGGAGGCTGCAAAGAAATTAACACAGCACAGACAGTTTGTACTGGATGCGAGAACGGATGGGTAGCCAGTGTTTTCCTTCGTTTTGAAGGAGAGGAGTGACATGGTCCCGTTTCGTGGCTCTAAGCACCAGACGTGCAGCGGAGTTCTGTACTTTCTGAAGTCTCTCAATGAGGGATGAGGGGCAGCCTGCGAATTCAAAATATAATTGAGTCCATCGCTGCAGACAGACCTACATGCTGCCTACTGATCAATAACTGATTAAAACCCTCTTAACACGATGGGCCACGATCGGGGCTTTGCCGGGTACCACGGAGAAAGCGATTTTCATTACTTTTATTGTAAAGTTTTCTCCATTCCAAAAATTTATAGGTTTCTTGGTCTAATGTTTATCTCAGAGCAGCAATAATAAACAAACTTCACCCACTGTCGTTTTCACAGTCTTCAGTTATGCCAGTTATTGTAATAATTTTTGTGTTAAGAGGATGGTGTGTGATATTTACTAATACCTGCAGAAATTGATCAATGCTAGTAAGACGGTATCAAAAGATAATTTTTAAGCAGAAAAACTTTTTTTTGCACACAGAAATCCGCAAACATCCATGTTGTCGAGGTTAGCAGGGGAAATATCGGAGCTGCGCACGCAACTTCAGGAAGCTGAGATGAGAAAAGAGTTATCAGCCCTTCGTCAAAGACTCTCCCTGCTTCAGGTTGTTTCACTTTCTCCTAATTTAATTCACACTCAAGTCTATGCATGGATGCATTATGATTTAAGTAAACAAAACGTGTCCTATACTTTAAAACTGTCGTAACGGTCAAATACTTGGATGTGAAGAAGTAATGTTGTGTACAGGCGGACCTGCAAGCAAATCGGTCTGGTGTGGAAGGAACGAGGACTAACCAAGCAACGGAGTGCAGTTCTCCTCCACGTAAGTAAGATGCCAAGTTCAGATTTGTATGCTGACATCCATTCCAGCAAATCAAGAGAAGAAAACATGTCTTTCGAACAAGTCGTAAGATGAGGTTATCAAAGTTTACTGGAAAATATACTTTGTTTGTTGTAAACGTATCCCAATGTCGTTTTGGCCATGTTGGCACACAGAGACAGACTAGTTACGATATACTGACAATTATAAGACAAATATCTACACAAATGAGGATTATCTCAAGGGAAAGTTAGGCCATAATGCAAGTTGCGCAAAAATTATAAGTAGCGTCAGTTTTAAATTTTCCTTTCAAAAAAAATGAGCTGCAGAATAGTCGTTTACTTAAACATCAAGTTTTAAACATCGCAGGTTCATGGAGGCCATAATATTTTGGTAGTTGTTTGCAAATGAGTACAAAGAAAGACTCTGGCATGTGATCAGATATTAAGTTTGATAAAAGAGAAAGTAATATGCCAATAATAGCGGTCTGGAGGTGAGAGGCTGCAGCTGACTACTGAAAAAAGAGCGCAAATATTTGAGCACAAGTATTTTCTTTGATTTGAGAATCAGGTCAGGTCCTTATTGAAGGTGTTAAGATTATCTGAATAACAGAACGGCAATACTATGTTGACCCCAACACCTGCAGGCACACTTTTCCACCCCATTTCTTTATACAGAGTAGGCTAGAGCCCGTGCTGTAAGGGAGATAAACAGCATACAAAGGCAAAACATTTATCTACCGTTCATTTTAGATGTAACAACACAGTGGTGTCATGATCAGCAAACTGTTACACTTTGCAAGCTAGCAAAGAGAAAGCACTAACTAAAGTAGAAACTTGTTAACAAAACGTCTGACAATAAGGGAGATAATCGTAAGGTTATGAAATTGATGCTTTAAACCATCTAGCCTGTACTTAAATATATCACAGTTTGGTACTCGTTGCACACAGGTGCCCATAATGAGCAGTCAGTTAAACAAAGACTGTCTTGTGGTTATCTGGATAGGATTGTCTGACAGAAAAAGGAGAATCTGATCAACATCAGGCAACACAAGACAAAGGGATCTGTCTACGTCCCGCATCACAGTCTGTCATCCTTCGCGAAATAGTAAATAAATAAATCAATCAATCAATCAATAGATCATTTGAATATCGCCTTTTTCCAGCATCAGCCAGACTCAAGGCGCTTAAAATATAAACACAGACATGAGAAGAATAATGGTCTCAAAACAAAGAGTTCCTTGTGTTTCAAAGTGAATGCCGTCTGCACAGATGCAGTGACAACAGCTGAGTTAACCACCAGCTGCAGCTGAGATTTGTAGTCGTAGTATCAGTGGAATAATTAGTGGTGGAGGTGGCGGCACATATAACATAAACATAAAGTTGTTCATTGTTAACGCACATACGACTGCACGGAGGTCACATCAACACGTACAGCGGAATTGAAGAAAATAGATGAAGCAGGAGGCAACGATGTAGACAAGAGATGAGAGAATCAAGTCCATGCTTGTTGACTCACGGACATCCACAATCTAAAGCAGCGGGAAGAATGTTGCGAGGAAAATGTACCGAAGTAGAGCAGAAAGTGTTGAGCAATCTGCAGGGTGGAGATGATTTACATCAACAAGCAAAACTCCAGGAGTGGAGATGATGTAGATATGGCGTTCACGACCGTCAGACGATAAAGACGACAAAAATGGGGCATAGGCTCAGAAAATAGTCCACAACAGTGACAGGTGAAACACAGCGAAAAGCACAGATTAACAGTTATCAGCAAACACCAAATACGATAAAAACTCGAAGGCACCACACGAAATAAAAGAAAGAGAGAGAGAGAGCTCGCCCCCTCCAGCCGGTAAGGAAACATGGAGGCCTACAGACACCGGCCTGAAACTTAGACATAATTGTAACAGATTCTTTTACAATCCATAATTTTTGTCAGATGTAATTCAAAACATCAGTCTCTTTCAGTTACGCCCAACCTGAGGATATGCTTATTTTATTATTCTGACTTCTGACGATAAAGTTTGAACCATTTGTGTATGATAGAGGGGGTTCCTGTGCCCAAACCTTGTCTCCTTCTTTCTTAACAACCTTATCAACCTCCAGATGTTCCCAGAATTTAAGTATAGTATAACTTTATTAACTTTTACACAATCTGTTTTTTTAATTAATCTTTAGATTGTCTTTATTGTTCCTTAGAAACATTTAGTATCTTTGTACAATGAGGTACTATGTGTTTACCTTTTATTTGATCTAAACGCCCGTCTCCAATAGGATATGATTAAATCCCTGCCTTTCTTTATATACTCAGGATACGAAGTTCAGCATTTGACGTGTCCGGTCAAACCTCACAAGTGATGTCAACTAAAGACTCGCTGTCATGTCAATACTCTAATTATAATATTCACTTATTTAAGAGTCTACATCTACTAAGTACGCAACACATGCTCCTCCCACAGAATGGAATACGATGTTAGATACTTTGTCTCTCTACCACACCTGTTGTCATAGTTACACTGTTTCTTACAGAACCAAAGGCAGCGTTTCTAGGGAAGCTCCCTGAAACTAAAGACTACACGACCAACGTCCCCAACCAAGCCCCCATCCGCTTCACCGAGGTCTTTGATGTTGGAGACGGCTATGACCCTGTGACTGGGGTGTACACCACGCGGTACCCTGGAGTATACATCATCAACTTCCAGATGTTCCCAACCTTCGTTCAGGATATTTTGTTTGACCTCAAGATGAATGCCAACATACTAGTGAGAGCCAGGGCGGCACAGGTGGGCTACACAGCTTCTTGTTCCTCTGGTATCTCCGTGCGAGCCGCGGCTGGAGACAGATTTTGGCTGGAGACAAATAAAGAGGGGTCGTATTATAGCCTTGTTCATTCTTTCTTATCTTTTACCCTTGTCATTGCTGAAGCATGAGGATATTAATGTCTACGCAGATAGACTGCTTCTTCGTGAGACGGGCTTTAATAGTATTTACTTAAATATATCCTAGTTTATTCCATAAGTGTCCTCAACATTCAGTTGTAAACTGTTTATGCAGTTTCCTGTTATTTCTACTTCTCTACAATGGATATATGCAGAGTTTCAAATTTATTCATGAGATTAATATTTTATGTTTTAATAATTTGCTATTAGAGCAACATACAGGTGGCATAATAGATTTGTTTCATCTATTATTTCAGTTCATGTTTTAATATTTACGCTGTCAAAGCTATTGAATAAAGTGCTGAAAATGCTCTTCTTTCCCTTTTCATTTTAAAGAGTGAGGACCGAGTGGTTCATTGTATGCTCATCACAGTCCCTATATGTCACAGAGAAATCTACTTAACTACTTACACTCTCGTTTGTCTATCATAATGTTTGCAGGTAACTGTGGTTAAGCAGGCGGAATCTCAGAACTTAATTCTAGTCCTGTTGTTTTGCATCTTGTTCCATTTATTTACAATATTTGAAATATAACGTTGATTTCACAAATATATACAGCAGACGAATATCCTGACCCCATTGAACAGTAATTTACATAAAAAAAATTCATATTGATAGCTGTTAAGTCAAACATATCGGAAATATACTGGATTAAGCAAATAACTATTACTAGTCTCATTTTTACTTTAAATTCGGTTATTCAAATGATCAAATTGCGTTTGTCAAGAAAAATAGTATATATTTTTTGTAATGATCAGAAAATCTAGTCTTTGTTTTATCTAGTCCCGAGAAATTAACTAATGCTCTGGTTAGAAAATCCAAATCATCTAGTATGCTAAACGTTAGAACAGAAGCTGTCTCCAGCCTCAGGATATCAGTTGTTGATGTGTCATTAGTGTTGAGGTTCTTGTAGGGCAAAGTTAAAAGGTCCGGTGTTCACTCTCAATCCCGTTGTACTCTGATGGGGCGCCCCATCTTCCTACGCCCAGGAAACACTTATTGCATGAACAGAACACAAACGGTACTGTCCTGCGTACAATGTCCGACTGCATGGTGAAGGGACGAACACATTCGAACTAAAGACAGCGAGTGTTGTGGAGGAAAGAGGTTAGCTAGGATATGACGCATGTCGTGTCTAGTGGTTTCTGCATTTTAAAAGTTCTCTCGGTTGAATATAAAAAGCGGCACCATTCTACCAACTTGCGTCTCCCTTTGCAGCTGCTGAAGAAAAAGGTAAAGCTTCTTAGTCTCCCTCGTGTAACTTTTTCTGTGTCCCTTTCGGTCATCTTGGACTGTCTTTACTTTTATAAAGTTTATATATTTTACAAGGATTTACGTAATTTAGAGCTTGTCCATGCAGGTTATCATGGCAGCCATTATGTCAGTTGACCTATTCCAACATTTCTCTTTTCTCTTGTATATTTCTTTCAACTCTCCTTTCCCCGGGTTCTGGTTCCTCCAAAAAACAAGCGCTTTAGCTGTATTTTTGAAAATTTTCAGGTGACAGCTAATTATTTTGTTATTGATTATTTATTACGGTGGCTGCCCGAGTCCATTTAGAGATAAGGCAGTAGAGGCTGCTTTGATGTTAAGCTTTGATGCACGGAGTTATATTACTAGTGGAGCAGCATCTTGGCCGTCTGCGCCGGAAAGCGCGAAAAACTGTTGTGTTCGCGCATTGGGTTATAGCAACTTCCGGCGCTACCTTCGAGAATGGGGGAATCGAGGACTTCAATCATTCACTTGGAAATAAATGTTCTAGCTGTTCAGATTGTTGTGTATCAGTGTGCAGTACCACCAGTGCCAGTAGCCGGGGCTTAAGTTGTATGCGTTTGCCTAAGCCTGGCGTGAGTGTGGAGTAAGATGAGTGGAGAAGGCGCCTACAGCACGCGATAAGCAGATATGGACTGCATGCAGACGATTTTTTTCAGTTAACGGTTAGAACGAGGCTTTCGTGTAAAAAAAAAAAAAAGCTTCCGGTTTAGTCACATTCATTGTTGAAGCTCGCCGAGACTAAGAGGGGAGAACTTCGTAAGAGACTAAGCGCTGATCTCGGCAGAAAGTCGTCTGTCCACCTGTACACGTCCGTTCTTTGATGTATTTCAAATGAACCAAAGCCTTTAGCAGCATGTTGCCGCACTCTGTCTAAACCAAGAAGCCTTTTAACATATGACGAAGTCAAGTGCAGTGAACATCAGGACACCGCAGAATAGCGACACATCTCGTATGAAACAAGTTGCTTGAAATTCCTGAAACACTTCCATTCGATGCATAAATTGTCCAGTCTAAGGTCCATGTCATGTCACCCGCCACTACTCTCACGCGTGCGCTACTTGCTCTTTCACAAAATACAAGACAACTCTGCCATTACGGGAGTGGGGATGGGGGAGGAATTGATATTTTAAGCCGAGCCAGCAACTAATTATATGTCAAGGCAAGGTAGCCCTGTAAATAGATCCTACATGCAGAGAAAGAACAGCGTGCCCGGGACGAGAGCTGAACCCAGGACAGCAAACCTTCATTGTAATAGTGACAGGTACTAACCATTCCACCACCGGCTAGCCTCTGCCTTTACGGAACCTGTCAACATTTAATAGCATAAAATAAAAAGAAACTTCCCACGAGCACTCACATACCAATTAAACGAATCACTACACATTCGCTTCCTCCCTGTCTCACCAGAAACTGTGTCTGTCTTGTTCTCCCATACCCTTACATGAAGATATACACTGGAATGTCCCACAGACCGGTGGGGAGACAAAGTCACATGTCTGGTGTTCCAAATAGGTCCTCTTGTGTACAGATAGGATACTATGAATAGGAATCATTTATTCTATGAATAGAGCACACAAGGTACTACTGTCCTGCGTTCAGTCCCTGTCGGAAAACGCCTCAGTCTGCGTCCGTTACAAAGGCTTGGTCTTGTGCCAACAGTACCTTCAGCAGGCGAGCGTGGACTTAAAGCTCTCAGCCCAAAAACTGTGCCTAAATTATAAATTCATGTTATAACAGATGTAAACCAGAGTGCATCAGTGATGCAAAACAAAAAGTTTTGAGAAACTAAGGTTCGAAAAACGGATCAAATTTTTACGAAGAGAGAAACTGTTTATACTGAGCTTTGTAGGCACATCCTCCACTTCCCACGAGCAGCGTGTCTCTGCATCCAGCGTGTTTCCTCGGGAAGTGAACGAGTGGCCACCCGTTTGCAGAAAATGTAGTACACATTCATCTTTTCAGAAACTTCCAATCGCTCACGCAACCACGCACTCATTCCCATTTTCACGTGCGCCATGCTTTGTTTGCCATCACAGACTGAGCAGGGAAATATTAACCCGGTCATAGCCTTGACACTTACCTTGTCACATTTACGGACAATTTTATGTTCGCAACTTATGATATTAACTCAATTCTGGTGCCAAACAGGGACTTCATAACCTGTACTTTAGAACAATAATGACTAATTCAGACAATAACTAGAAACCTCATGACCTGTACTTTAGAACAATAATAACTAATTCAAACTACAAAATGTATGCCAGCAGAATATTTAAACCTATCATTCCGTTTTAAAATGTGATTCAGCACAGAATATGGACACATTGCATTGTTGCAGAGATGAAAGTGGGAGAAAGAATTTTTCTCTTTGAGAGAAAAATATGCCTCGGAAAAAATATTTACGGTTTTACTTTACACAAGTCTCAATGATCAACAGATTGCTGTTCAAACAACCATGACGGTGACAGGAGGTGTGACTGTGTGTCTACTGGTGATGGTGACACTGTCACTGTCACTTGATGCGAATACAAGTCCTGTCAGTTCACAGGAGTCAGAGACTCAGCACAGCAGACGACTTCATCGTCTGGAGGCGGAGATGGAAGTTCTTCGCAAGTTTATAACAGATCTTAAACAGGACTGCAGAAGTGGGCTTCATAGGTAACACATGATGTATTTTATTTCATTTTTAACCTCTCGCATACCCTCTCATGAAGGTCCAGTTTGTAGCACAATGGTCGAGTGCAGAATAAGTGCTCAAGCACCAAAACAGAATTCTCTCGAAAATAAACTCGTCGAGAATCGTCGAAATGTTCAATCGTGGAACAGTTTGAATGCGGAGGAACAGCTGTGCTCTTCTGTCGCAAAAAAAAAATTGAGTATGAGTATAGCAGCCGATAGAGTGATAGAGGCTGAGTAAATGTTTGTGTGTGTTTGTTTTAGGATTATTCGAGATATTCGTCAGTGGGTGTAAAAGACTTTCGACTGAGTGATCAGCTGTCAGAGCGTGTATGGAAATACAGACTGTGTAATCCCGGTCTCATATTGCTCAGTGTGAAATACTATCGGTGATCAAGAGCTAGTATGGCCGCTACTAACAAAGACAGCACGAAATTAAGCACGAAATTAAGCTTCCACTGAAGCGAAAACATCTTAACTGCTTCGAAAATTCAGTTTTGACCTGACAGACATGAGATGTCACAGACAGACATATTTACTCCAGTCAGTTGAGCTAAGATGTGCCTTTATACTTCATGTAACTCAGTGTAGATACCTATAAGTGTGGTTTACGACAACATCAGCTTACACCAAAATGTATGGTTATATGTTAAAAACAATTATAAGACAGACTTTATTCAAAACAGCTCACAGACGTCTGTCACATGGCAAGTGGCACAGGAAGTAGCAGAGCTGCGCGCGCAGCTTCAAGCAGTTGAGTTGAGGAGGGAGCTGTGGGCTCTGCAGCAACAGTTTACAGCTTTGCAGCCTAATGCACAGGTAAACAATAAATGTGGAGACGAATAAACTGATAATCTCATTTACATACGGTTTATTCCATTATATCATAAAACTTAAGTTCTGCTTATAGCAACATATCAGGTAGTGATTCTGTTTACAGGTTGACTTACAAAAACGCAGCTCTCCTGGGGCTGGAGAACAAGTTAAAGAAACTGAATCAAAGGTCACCTGCGGCAGTCAGAGAGAAGACATCAGATCGTCTCCAGGTAACAACTGTTGTAATCGTCCGAGGTTGTCACGTGTTTTGTCATCTCTTACACTGACGCGTGTGATCCTCATTCGGTTGGTTTTATTTGAAAGGAATTTATTTATACAAAGTATCATTCGGCTAGTTTTATTTAAAAGGAAACTATTTACACAAAGTATCTCCTACAAGGCGATGAATCATGTATAAAGGAGGACACTCCAGTGACTGGGGAAACATCATCCACGGCCTGTCCTGCCAACACCAACATGGCTCTTGCTGTGGCCAATGTAATAATTAATAAATGCGTAATTTGTATAGCACATACTCACCCTCACATGGAGTGTGCTTTTAGCGCCTGAGACAAGAACAGAAGGAACGGGAGAAACAACAGTACGGATGACTAATAAAAGACAAATATAGGAAACGCAAAGAGGAGTCGGGTAACGGTAACTAAGCGTTGTGATTCGTCAGGGGAAGACGAGCAGGGAAGCACCAATAAACGGAAAAGGGATGGGGGAGGGGTTGTAAAAGGACCAGCATATTATGGACTGTTGTTTGAAGTAATATTCAAGGAAGAGGCGGGTTTTCAGTCCTCAGTTAAGAGATTCAATGTTGGATAGGTACAACACATATATACCGCTACTCATCTCTGTATAACATATATATACCACTATCTCTGTATAACACATATATACCACTACTCATCTCTGTATAACACATACATACCACTAGTCATCTCTGTATAACACATACATACCCCTACTCATCTCTGTATAACACATACATACCACTAGTCATCTCTATATAACACATATATACCACTACTCATCTCTGTATAACACATACATACCACTACTCATCTCTGTATAACACATACATACCACTAGTCATCTCTGTATAACACATATATACCACTACTCATCTCTGTATAACACATACATACCACTAGTCATCTCTGTATAACACATATATACCACTACTCATCTCTGTATAACACATATATACCACTACTCATCTCTGTATAACACATACATACCACTAGTCATCTCTGTATAACACATACATACCACTACTCATCTCTGTATAACAAATATATATCACTACTCATCTCTGTATAACACATATATATCATTACTCATCTCTGTATAACACATATATACCACTACTCATCTCTAAATAACACATATATACCACTACTCATCTCTGTATAACACATATATACCACTACGCATCTCTATATAACACATATATACCACTACTCATCTCTGTATAACACATATATACCACTACTCACTTCTGTATAACACATATATACCACTACTCATCTCCGTATAACACATATATACCACTACTCATCTCTATATAACACATATATACCACTACTCATCTCTGTATAACACATATATACCACTACTCATCTCTGTATAACACATATATACCACTACTCATCTCTATATAACACATATATACCACTACTCATCTCTGTATAACACATATATACCACTACTCATCTCTATATAACACATATATACCACTACTCATCTCTGTATAACACATATATACCACTACTCATCTCTATATAACACATATATACCACTACTCATCTCTATATAACACATATATACCACTACTCATCTCTGTATAACACATACATACCACTAGTCATCTCTGTATAACACATATATACCACTACTCATCTCTGTATAACACATACATACCACTAGTCATCTCTGTATAACACATATATACCACTACTCATCTCTATATAACACATATATACCACTACTCATCTCTATATAACACATATATACCACTACTCATCTCTATATAACACATATATACCACTACTCATCTCTGTATAACACATATATACCACTACTCATCTCTGTATAACACATATATACCACTACTCATCTCTGTATAACACATATATATCACTACTCATCTCTGTATAACACATATATATCACTACTCATCTCTGTATAACACATATATACCACTACTCATCTCTGTATAACATATATATACCACTACTCATCTCTATATAACACATATATACCACTACTCATCTCTATATAACACATATATACCACTACTCATCTCTATATAACACATATATACCACTACTCATCTCTGTATAACACATATATACCACTACTCATCTCTGTATAACACATATATACCACTACTCATCTCTGTATAACACATATATACCACTACTCATCTCTGTATAACACATATATACCACTACTCATCTCTTTATAACACATATATACCACTACTCATCTCTATATAACACATATATACCACTACTCATCTCTATATAACACATATATACCACTACTCATCTCTGTATAACACATATATACCACTACTCATCTCTATATAACACATATATACCACTACTCATCTCTATATAACACATATATACCACTACTCATCTCTGTATAACACATATATACCACTACTCATCTCTGTATAACACATATATACCACTACTCATCTCTGTATAACACATATATACCACTACTCATCTCTGTATAACACATATATACCACTACTCATCTCTGTATAACACATACATACCACTACTCATCTCTATATAACACATATATACCACTACTCATCTCTGTATAACACATATATACCACTACTCATCTCTGTATAACACATATATACCACTACTCATCTCTATATAACACATATATACCACTACTCATCTCTGTATAACACATATATACCACTACTCATCTCTGTATAACACATATATACCACTACTCATCTCTGTATAACACATATATACCACTACTCATCTCTATATAACACATATATACCACTACTCATCTCTGTATAACACATATATACCACTACTCATCTCTGTATAACACATACATACCACTACTCATCTCTATATAACACATATATACCACTACTCATCTCTGTATAACACATATATACCACTACTCATCTCTGTATAACACATATATACCACTACTCATCTCTATATAACACATATATACCACTACTCATCTCTGTATAACACATATATACCACTACTCATCTCTATATAACACATATATACCACTACTCAGTCCTGTAAAACAGCGCTGATCAACAGAATTCTTAGGTCACCAGCGACCTGTTCACATGATTTTATTGTCATTTATTGCAGAATCAAAGGCAGCTTTTCTAGGTCAGCTACCCTCAACCAGTAACGGGAGGACTGACGTACCCAGAAGTGTTCCCATAAACTTTTCCGAGGTTTTTGACATTGGAGATGGCCATGACCCTTTGACTGGAGTGTATACAGTCGTGTTCTCTGGTGTCTACCTTATCAGCCTCCAGATGTTCCCAGATTTTATCGCGGCACTTTTTGTTGACCTCAAGATGAATGGCAATGTTTTAGTGAGAGCACGAGCCACTCAAACCAGCCCCTACACAGCCTCCTGCTCATCAGGCGTGACGGTGCGTGCCAGCCCTGGAGACAGAATTTGGCTGGAGACAAGTAGCGAGGGCTTATACTGGGGTGGCGCTCATTCTTTTTTATCCATCGCTCTTATCACTTCTGAGGCGTGAAGACTGGAGGTCCACACGAATGTTAATACATTAAAACATGGATATTTGGGCTGTTTGTTTAGAAACCGACCTGTCATGAACCAGCCTGGTTCGAGGCCAAAACAACATGGCCGTAGTCAGGTATGAAAATAATAGGTGGACAGCGGTCACCCACGCGGTCAGTAAAGGGAAGCCTTTCTGTCCATTTTTACGACTTGATAGGTCGCACTGATTGCTGTAGTCCATCGAGACATATGGACCTAAATTTGTGTGTGTGTGTGTGTGTGTGTGTGTGTGGAGAGAGAGAAAGAGATAAGACACTGCATGTCAACTTTTAATGTTCGTCATTTTATTAGTATATGTGTGTACCTAATTTTATGCTAACCATTTTTCCTTGTATAATAATAATTTTATGTTGTTTGAACAAATGTGTTGTCAGTTGTTCTTGCGCACGGAAGTGGGAGGCATTATTTATGCAAGGCCTGACAAGAGGGGCCCGACAGGGGGTCTGGTGTACCAGGGCCCGCGCCTGTGAAGGGGGCGCGTGCCTTGGACAGGGGATTTGTTCCCTCCTTCGTTTCCTTTTCGTTTTGTTTTAAAGTAAGGTCTGAGGAAAGAACACCCACGCATTACACTTGCAGATGTTGAGTTTCAAGTCTATAGTATACAATTTCCAGGCCTAAAGTAGGCGGGCCGTCGGGTAGCTGGCCTAGGGTCAGAAGGTTGCTGGACATCGAGGATTTATCGAGTATGAACCTGCGATCGAACAGGTGTCACATGCAGAGAGTGTCCCGAGACGAGATCTGAACCCTGAGCTGCTCACTGCAGTGGTGACAAGCGAGTGTTTCATCCACTACACTGCAAACAACGAGACTAGCGACTGGCTTTCTGTGATATTCGGGTTTGGAGACACAGCAGGCCATTCAAGTAACTTCGCTGGATAAAGCCGGCCTATTTGTGAGATACTTATGACAGCACTTGCTGTTATCTTCCCCGTTTTACCGCAGTTCTAAGCTACCTTCTCACGATGATACACTAAAAAAATAGTGATAAACATCCCGTTTTCGAAACGGTACTTACGCGTATCTTCTCGCAGCGTGAGCAAGGGAAACAACCCCAGTCCCTCAGCAGCTTTCAAACAAAAGGGACTTGCTGATGGACACTTGAGCGGCTTTTGCTGCAAACAGACTTTCGTTGTTTTACCATCAGTCCAATCCCACCCACACTCCAAGCCACCTTCCTCCCAAGGGCTTGGGACCTTCTGTCAAAGACAGGCAGCATACGGGAAACTGGCTTTGAGAGTGTATAATCGGGATTCATCCAGTCCTCCCTCTGCTTTTGCAAGGGCTTGGAACCTTCTGTTAATGACAGGCAGCACTAGGAATGGGTTGGGGAAAAAAGTGTTTCCTTTGATAAGAGAGAGATTTTCAGAGTTGACAGATACTAAAAGAGTGTGTGCTGAAAAGGGGGTCTATGTGTGGGTATGTAGGTCAGTGGATTTGGAAAATTAGCTTTGTGAGTATATGAGCCATAGCCTGTGCAAGGGCTTGGGACTTTGTCAGTGACAGGTAGCAGTGGGGAATGGGTTAGAGGAAAGACATATTTTCTGAGACATTTGAAGGTGCAAGATAGGTATCATTATGGAGTTGGTAGCAAATGGTAAGTAAACTACGTTTGCGAAGAATAGCATTTCTTTTATATGGATTCTAAAGTGTTGTGATGCAGGGTGATGGTAGATGAGATTAATGGGAGAAGATGGGTAGATGTTTAGCGATGGCATGTAGAATGTTCACTAGGGCCAGGACGAGTAGGTTACTTTAGATAGCTTGATTTTCTGTGTAACAGTGAGGTGATGGTGTGAGAACTATGAGGAATTTGAGGGGCAATAGCAAGGAGGAGGGGGTTGGGTGAGTTGATGTGTTTGGTGGTGGCAGGACTAGACAGATGTTTAGAAGCACTTTTACTTGGGGATGGGATTGTTCAAGTCATTGGGTTTCTGCAACAGGTGTATGTGAGATTGTCACGTGCACTCTACAGTCACTTTCACATGAAATAATAGCACAACAACAGTTAAATTTGAAGATAAATATAATTTGAAAAAAGAAATAACAATTAAAAAAAATTAAATTCCAGTGCAAACACCCTAACAGAGTTCTCTTTTCAATCAAGAATGCAATGTTCAAGTTCCATCTCCAGTCCTCTGTGAAGCCAGTCTCTCCGGAAGAAAACAAAACACAAACCACACAACAGTCTCCGCTCCTGGCGCTGTCCTTTCCGAAGCTAAGTACGTTCCAAAACCCGACAGCCGATGAACACACATGTAGATAGCCAGAAGAACACAAAGACAAAAAAAAACCTGGACAGAAAATAACTACCTTTAACAATCGGTATATCACTTTCTAAAGCAGTCCCCCTCCCCTAAACAATAAGCCACAATAAGGCCATATCAGGACAAGGCAGCCAGCCCTGTAGATGCCACATGCAGAGAAAGAACAGCATGCCCGAGATGGCTAGGTGCTTGTATTATGAGGAGATGGATTTTTCTTTGGGGGCGGTTCAAATGGGGGATTTAGAAAGAAGAGGACAGTGGTGGAGGATACTAAAAAAGGGGTAATTGGTGGAGATGGAACTATCAGTGCTGTTGGAGTCGGTGCTGGGGCAGGTGGTGGTGTGTGGTGAACTGCTGCTGCTGCTGCTGCTGATGGAGGTGGTGGTGGATGAGACTGACTTTGTCGTTTCTTGGTAGTTCTCATAGCTCGCTGGTCAGACATCCACTCTTTGGCAGTCTGTGTAGATTTCGCTGGGCACCACCACTGATCACACTACTCTGTGTTTGTGTTCCAGGAAGTCTTTACTGGCCACACTGGCCACAGGTGATGCCAAGCTTTCTCTTCTTCCCCTGCACCTCCATTCCAGTCTCCTGCATGCGTCTTTTTCTGTACCAGAAGGTGGAATAGAGCACAGAGGAAGAATCCTGCACAGGTTTGGCTTCAATAGGACCATTTTGAAGAATGGGCCTGACCGTACGTGCTCGAGACATCAAGGCATCAGGCACTTGCTTCAGTCGAGACCTTACTGTAGCAGTGCCTACCGTGTTCCTTTTCAGCTCAAAGTCATGTTGTGGACCATCTCCCACTGGCAGGACTTGTGGTCTCAAAACAGCTGGTGGCAAAGGCTCTGCAGATGTCAGAGAAGGCATTGGAACCCTGACACCTTGCTCCAGAACTTGCTGTTCACTTCTCTTTGACCGGGCATTATACCTGGAAGATGCAAGGTGGAAAAAAGCATTTGTAAAAATTGTGTAACAAAAGTCACATCACAAGTGCTACACATAACACCAGACACGCAGCATTTTTGTTGTTAGTTTTGTGGTTGGTCACTGCTATATAACTGTTATGCATGTACTGAAATATTAAAACATCTCAAAAGGTGGCTTACCACTGGGTCAATGTAGTCTGATTTATTTCAGCTGGTGTCGCGCATAGCCATTGGATTCTCCAGAACGAGATCTTGTATGCGCATGAATAAGAGTCCACCTCAGCACTCATTTTCCTCCTCCACAGTATTTGCTGGGTGTAAGCGACATGGTCTCTTCTCGTCTTCTGCTATCCACCGCACATCTGCTCTCTTCTCTCTGTCATCTCCTTGACTTGTCTCAGCTCTTTACTTCAACACTGTGCCGATGTACTGTACTTCAACACTGTGCCGATGTACTATACTTCAACACTGTGCCGATGCACTGTACTTCAACACTGTGCCGATGTACTGTACTTCAACACTGTGCCGATGTACTGTACTTCAACACTGTGCCGAATCTTACCAACTTGTAGCAGTGGTCTACCGACCCCTACACATAATTCAAAGCAGAGTTACAATCAAGAAAGCAAAAGGCATTGCTGTTAAAACTGACATATTAGAAGCAGGGAAGAGTGTTAGCAACCAAGGTATCCAATATAGTGACACTGTGAAGCACACTCAGAGAGGAGGGGGGGGGAAGCTACCAAGCATAATCCAGTGCAGAATTACAATCAATTAAGCAAAAGTCTGTTGTTTATACACAGGAGGAAGAAACCTCACTAGAAGCCATTTGCACAAGAGCATCGCTATGTGCATACAGGAAGCAGTAGGTACAACAGACACTTACCAGAAGTCATTAATGTTTTGCTACATTGAAAATAATAAAAATCTTATCATTTACTTTTTTCACTTTCCTTCACTTAAACAAAAGAAAAAAATGAAAAGACATCGTATCTTGAGCATAATAACAAAATGTACTTTGTACACATCCTTAACAAACAGTAGTCTTCAATCAAACTGGTAAAATATTAAGCATGCACTGCCTACCTGCTGAGATTTCACCGAGATTTGCTTCCACCTACTAAACAGCAGCAACACGTTTTGCATCATCACCAAGTTCTTCTGCACAGCATACATACATACATACATACATACATACATACATACATACATACATACATACATACATACATACATACATACATGTGACTTACAAGACGTGGATGCTAACTGTATTTTTGCTGGATGACGTAACGTGATCACACACTCCGAAAGTCCACAGCACATTTAACATTCCTTTAACTTGTAACTTAAGTCACACTTACCAGCAGTCACTTCAGATAAAAAAAATATAAAAAACCTGGGTGCTCCAACCGCACACGTGGGACATGCAGGCTAGGTGCTGCTGGTCTAGATGTAGAAGAAAAGATCTTGGACACCTTTCTCTTCAATACATCTAGATGGATATTTTTCTGAACGAGGAGCGAAACAGCAGAAGCTACTGAAGGTGCCTGTGGGGCTGCCTGTACCAAGCGAGATGGCAATGATGATGAGGAGAAGAAGGAAGGGGAAGATGATGGCACAGGCACAGGCCTGTTGACACCACTCTGTCTCTGCATCTTCTTCCCTTCCACAGCTTCTCTGCCTTCTGTAAAGGAAAGCAGATAAATTTCTAAAGGCAAACTTGTTCTCGCTGAGAGGAGCACCAATGTTTCGTTCACCATCCTCGTCCATCTTGTCTACAACATAACCTGCATATCCCAGGGCATTGGACAATACCCACTGAAATGTCCTGCCTCTGTACACACCAAACTGCAGCTCGTACTGCCCCAGCACCTGTAACATTAACAAAACCATTCAACATTTATTCCATTGTTTCCTCGATCTCTACAGCTCTCCCCCACTCACTAGTGGCTCTAGCACTACCATATCCCCCACCCCAACTATTTTCCCTTAAATGTAAACAATTGTAGCTGTTGAACGTCGTTGGTGTTTCCTCCTTACAGTATCCTCCAAATCACCCAGAGCCAATGTTCCAGGTCCATTCTTGCTCATCAGTCGACGAAACTGAGTCAACAGCTGCTGCACTGACATCGTGAGTAGAGACACAAGTCAAGGTACATACAAGGCGAATTTTGTGAAAATATACAGTAAATGTACTCACGGACTGCACAAAAGAAGAAAGCACCAAACTTAACAACAGAGTCAACGAAAACACAAGAAGAAAGTGATAAACAACGAGTCTGCAAGACGCCACAAAACTGCACAGAAACAGCAACTGCACAAATCGAAACCTATCCTACAAACACTATCTGTATACTAAACGATTCAACTCAGCAGACGAGTATACGACACGTACGTAGACAACGCTTTGAAAAATACTAAATAGCTGAAAATAAGGCACAAAAGTCATGAAAGCAAACAAAAAGACAGCCTATGCTACAAAGGTACAGAAAACAAAATAATATACCTTACAAATATGAAGGAAAACAAACCCTACTCTATAAACACACACTGTGGCGGTGAGCAGACGACGCTATGACAGTACAGGACGCTTCGCCAAATACTAGTATAAAGAAAGATTACAACAATTAAAAAAAAACCGTTAGAACACAAAAGAGATTCTTTAGGCAGAACTTTGATATGGGGGGAGACGTGACGTCATTGGCCGGTCTATGTTATTTTGTCAGAGGTTTGGGGTTAGGGTTTGGGGTAGGGCTAGGGGTAGGGTTATGGTTAGGTTTAGGTTTAGTTTATTAGGTACAATTGGGCAATTGAGTGGAGTGAGAAGACGACAAATGCCGCGAGCCATTTCTGTTAAGGCCGTCGTGTCTCCCCCCATATCAAAGCTGTACCATCCTTTACTTAGAACACTAGAATACAATTAAAATCAGCTACAAATATGAAGAAAAACAAACACTACTCCACACACACACACACACACACACACACACACACACACACACACACACACTGTGCCAAGATGGGGCGATCAGCAGACGACGCTAACACTACAGAACGCTTTGTCATATACTAGTATAACGAACGATTACAAAAATTTAAAAAATCAACATTAGAAAACAAAAGAGACCCTTTACTTAGAACACTAGAATACAATTAATATAAATTACATAAATGGAGAAAAACCCCTACTCTACAAACAGACTACACGGTGCTAAGATGAAAAGCAGACGACGATTAACAACACAAAAAGGACGCTTTCCTGAAAAACTAGTCTAATTATGAAAAACTTAAACAAAAAGTTAAAAAAACCAATGCTAGAACATAAAGAGACCCTTAACTCTAATTAACAGAATGTAAATGAATATGAATGCTAAATTTGTCTCAAACACTGCTGCTGTACTCTTCTACACACACCGCGAAGCAAGCTCTAAAAGCATCAACAGACGCTGAACTTAAGATGGCGGGCTACCAAAGTCTGATTGGATCGCGTAGTTGCACCAGCTTTGAAAGCCATTGGCTGCCAAATGTTTCCGACCTGGAAAACCTTCGAATCTAATTGGCTGTCTGTCACAGAGAAGATCCGACGATTTGGAGGCTACGTCCTGTTCTTCTCTGTGAAGTTTATCCAATTCCGATCAAAGGGACGCAACTGCGACCGAAGAGAAGAGGTGGAAGGGGGCTCTGTGTGCGGAGCTTATTTCTATGAATGAAATCGTGAATAGTGCGGTTTTGCTGTTTGTGTTCATTGTGTTTTTTGTTTTGTTTGTTGCAGAAATGGATCATGGCAACTCAAGCAAGATAATAAAATAACAGAAGTAAAGATCAAGGCATTGTCAATTATGGAAAAAATACTAGTCTGTGAAATTTATTTTAATAAATGATTTAAAAGTGCTGTTTGACTGGTGCATGTGTGAAGCTGCTTTTCTTTCTAACACGCACACACACATACACAAAAACATTCATTCTTAAACAATTTGACAAAAATTGAAGATTACAAAATTTATTAGACAAAGGCATTTTCCTCCCTCTGCTTTTGCAAGGGCTTGGGACCTTCTGTCAAAGACAGGCAGCATTAGGGAAATGCTTTGAGAGAGTATGTTAAGGATTAACCCATTCCTCCCTCTGCTTTTGCAAGGGCTTGGGACCTTCTGTCAAAGACAGGCAGCATTGGGGAATGGGTTGGGGAAAATACAGTGTTTGACAGGAGAAGATGTTAGTTAAAGGAGGGATTTTTCAAAGATGATATTGGATATTGAAGGAAGTGTGTATGTGTCTATGGATTTGGGAAACAAGCTTTTTTAGTTTGGGACTCACCCATTCCTCCCTCTGCTTTTACAAGGGCTTGGGACCTTCTGTCAAAGACAGGCAGCATTGGGGAAAGGGTTGGGGAAAATACACTGTTGCTGTTGACAGGAGAGGGTTTTTCAGAGCTAAGATGAGATGCTGAAAGAGGGGTGTATATGTGGGTATGTCTTTGTGAATTTGGGAAATTAGCTTTGTGAGTATTGGATTCACAACCTGTGCAAGGGCTTGGAACTTTGTCAGTGACAGGTAGCAGTGGGGAATGGGTTAGGTCAAAGACATGATTTCTGTGACTTGTGCGGGTGCAAGATAGTTATCTGTATGGAGGTGGCAAATAGACTACAATGTTTGAGCATCTATTTAATATGGATTTTAAAGTGTTTTAAGGCAGGGTGATGTTAGCTGAGATAGATGGGAGAAGATGGGTAGATGTTTAGCAATGGCATGTAGGATGTCCATGAGGGCCAGGATGGGTAGGAGTTTAGATAGTTTGATTTTCTGTGTAAACGAGAGGTGAGATGGTGTGAGAACTAAAAGGAATTTGAGGGGCAAGAGCAAGTATGAGGGAGGGGTGGGTGGATTGATGTGTTTGGTGGTGGCAGACTAGGCAGATGTTTAGAAGCACTTTTACCTGGGGATGGGATTGGCTTTCTGCAACAGGTGTGTTTGTGTCAGATCTGAGAGGGTTTTGAAAGATGGTTGTTAGGGTGGGAATTTGGGGGTGGTAGTGGTAATGTGGGTGGGGGTGCGTATGGGAATTGATGCAACAGGTAAGGCCATATCAGGGCAAGACTGCCAGCCCTGTAGATGCCACATGCAGAGAAAGAACAGCATGCCCGAGATGGCTAGGTGCTTGTATTATGGGAGGGGATAGATTATCATTTTTTAGGGTCAACTGGGGGGATTTAGAAAAAAAAGGACAGGGGTGGAGGATGCCAAAAAAGGGGTAGTGGGCATTGGAATGGGTGCAGGTGGAATCATCCGTGCAGTCGGTGCTGTGTGGTGAACTGCTGCTGCTGCTGCTGCTGGTGGTGGTGGTGGTGGTAGACGAGACTGACTTTGACGTTTCTTGGGATGTCTCATAGCTCGCTGGTCAGACATCCATTCTTCAGCAGTCTGTGTACATTTTGCTTGGCACCACCACTGACCGTAAAACTGTGTGTGTGTTCCAGGAAGTCTTTCCTGGCCACACTGGCCACAGATGGTGCCAAGCTTTCTCTTCTTCCCCTGCACCTCCATTCCAGTCTCCTGCATGCGTCTTTTTCTGTACCAGAAGGTGGAATAGAGCACAGAGGAAGAATCCTGCACAGGTTTGGCTTCAATAGGACCATTTTGAAGAATGGGCCTGACCGTACGTGCTCGAGACATCAAGGCATCAGGCACTTGCTTCAGTCGAGACCTTACTGTAGCAGTGCCTGCCGTGTTCCTTTTCAGCTCAAAGTCATGTTGTGGACCATCTCCCACTGGCAGGACTTGTGGTCTCAAAACAGCTAGTGGCAAAGGCTCTGCAGATGTCAGAGAAGGCATTGGAACCCTGACACCTTGCTCCAGAACTTGCTGTTCACTTCTCTTTGACCGGGCATTATACCTGGAAGATGCAAGGGGGAAGAAAGCATTTGTAAAAATTGTGTAACAAAAATCACAAGTGCTACACATAACAAAAGTTACATCGCAAGTACTACACAGACACGCAGCATTTTTGTTGTTAGTTTTGTGGTTGGTCACTGCTATATAACTATTATGCATGTACTGACATATTAAAACATCACAAAAGGTGGCTTACCACTGGGTCAATGTAGTCTGATTTATTTCAGCTGGTGTCGCGCATAGCCATTGGATTCTCCAGAACGAGATCTTGTATGCGCCTGTATGCCTGCTGAATAGTCCACCTCAGCACTCATTTTCCTCCTCCACAGTATTTGCTGGGTGTAAGCGACATGGTCTCTTCTCGTCTTCTGCTATCCACCGCACATCTGCTCTCTTCTCTCTGTCATCTCCTTGACTTGTCTCAGCTCTGCCCTTATATACCCCTCGCAGGACTAACTTAATCGCAATGCTCAGCGTTTTTGTGCCGATGTACTTTAACACTGTGCCGATGCACTGTAATTCTACACTGTGCCGATGCACTGTAATTCTACACTGTGCCGATGCACTGTAATTCTACACTGTGCCGATGTACTGCACCGGTGTATTTGAACACTGTGCCGATGCACTGTACTTCAACACTGTGCCGATGTACTGTACTTCAACACTGTGCCGATGTACTGTACTTCAACACTGTGCCGATGTACTATACTTCAACACTGTGCCGATGTACTATACTTCAACACTGTGCCGATGTACTCTAACACTGTGCCGATGCACTGTACTTCAACACTGTGCCGATGTACTGTACCCCAACACTACTAAATAGCTGAAATAAGGCACAAATGTCAAGAATGCAAACAAAAAGACAGCCTATGCTACAAAGGTACAGAAAACAAAATAATATACCTTACAAATATGAAGGAAAACAAACCCTACTCTATAAACACACACTGTGGCGGTGAGCAGACGACGCTATGACAGTACAAGACGTTTTGTCAAATACTAGTATAAAGAAAGATTACAACAATGTAAAAAAAAAGTTAGAACACAAAAGAGATTCTTTAGGCAGAACTTTGAAATGGGGGGAGACGTGACGTCATTGGCCGGTCTATGTTATTTTGTCAGAGGTTTGGGGTTAGGGTATGGGGTAGGGTTAGGGGTAGGTTTAGGTTTAGTTTAGTGGAGCGAGCAGACGACAAATGCCGCGAGCCATTTCTGTTAAGGCCGTCGTGTCTCCCCCCATATCGGTGACCGGACACTTAATCCCCGGACACTTAATCCCCGACACTTAATCCCCGACACTTTATCCCCGACACTTCATCCCCTAGACACTTAATCCCCAGACACTTAATCCCCAAATCGCAACACAACACTCAAAACTGCTATTTTGTGAAATTGAAATATTATAACCGTAAGAGAAATGTGTCGCGTGGTAACTGGTAAGACTGGGAAGCGCTGGGTTTACAATTAGCGATCTACCCTCTAGGCGATACTAGGTGGACTCCCTAACATAACCAGCCACTTCCAAGGCCATACTGACCAGGAGCAGACCGCCCCATCGTCTCATGCGCGGCACATGGAAACGTCCAAAGAAGTAGGCTGAATTGGCCATGAGAATTAGCAACATTGTACAGCGATATGAGGCAATGGATCGTCTTCTGTACTTTCGATCATTAGCTTACCTGTCATATTGATTAACAACACAAAAAGGACGCTTTCCTGAAAAACTAGTCTAATTATGAAAAACTTCAACAAAAAAGTTTTAAAAAAACCAATGCTAGAACATAAAGGGACCCTTAACTCTAATTAACAGAATGCAAATGAATATGAGTGCAAAAATTGTCGCAAACACTGCTGCTGTACTCTTCTACACACACAGTGAAGCAAGCACTAAAAGCATCAACAGACACTGAACTTAAGATGGCGGGCTACCAAAATCTGATTGGATCGCGTAGTTGCACCAGCTTTGAAAGCCATTGGCTGCCAACTGTTTCCGACCTGGAAAACCTTCGAATCTAATTGGCTGTCTGTCACAGAGAAGATCCGATGATTTTGGGGCAGGGGCCACCGCGTGTTCTTCTCTGTAGCGTTTCTCCCACGGAATTATATAGATGGAAGAGCAGCTTGGTCGTCTGCACCGAAAAGTGCGAAAACCGGCGATGTTCGCGCATGTGGTTCTAGCAACTTCCGGCTCTACCTTCGAGGATGGGAGAATCGAGCACCTTGAGTTATTCACTTGCTAAAATAAAAAGTTCTTGCTGACGTTGCGGTGCAAATTGTTGTGTACCATTGTGCACTACCAACAATGCCAGATGTCGGGGTTTAAGTTTCATGCGTCTGCCTCGGCTTGGCGTGAGTGTGGAACAAGATGAGTGGAGAAGGCGCCCTGAACACGCCATAAGCAGATGTGATACTTCGTTTAATCCTGACAAAGCGACTATTTGCAGTCGCCACTTCGAGGAAGACTGCATCAAGCACGGTAGGTTAATGCATTTTATAAATACTTTTTCCCATTTACATCTCAGAATATTTAGTTGCAATGCATGTGTGTGTGTTTGTGAGTGAGAGAGAAAGACCAGCAACGCTGTATTTCGCTGATCACTTACGCTTGAAACTGAGGGACCATGCAAAAACGATTAGTTTTTTAAAATGAATACAAGGGAAGGCAGATAATGTGAACATTCAACACAGCAGTACTTTCATCTTTATCACACAGTATCTGTCTGCAAACACTGTATCATGTTAGTTAAGCTTGCTCTTGAATTTACTTATTACTATGCATGCAATGGAGTCTGTGATATCCTTTAATCTGGCATCTAATATTGCTAGCTTCCTTGAGCCTTCAGTCAATGTGGCCAATGGATAATAAATAGTAATTACTCAAAAATCATTATGGACAAGTGTGCACTAATAGATGCATGGTGGTTTACGTTAATACTTGCTATTATTTATTATTTTCTGTTGTTGTCAGCTGGTGGAAAACGTTCATTGGTACCAGGCAGCCTGCCAAACTTACTAATGCCACCAAGAAGTGTAGAAACTCTAAAGTCTCAACCTAGGAAACCTCCAGTCAGTAGAAACCAAGATTTAGCATGAGAAGTTTTAGGTGTGGGGATGGAGGAGGGGGCAAGAAATAATGTGTTTCAGGAGTCTCTGTTTACAGCCAATTCTAATTTATATTTTTTTTCTGGGGTAATCATAAAGCGGCTGGAAAACCATTCAGTATGCTCCAGCTTGAATATGTTAAAAATAATAATTATAATTACTGTATTGTGTGTAACATTTTACTATTCAGTTGTGACTACCATCTATACATGTAGATAATAATAAGGAATTGTTCATATGAAAGATAGGCAATCATAGCATTCAAGTGTGCAGGTCAAAAGACTGCTTAAGGGCTTTCTTTCTTATTTATTCTGCAATTATTTGTAAATTTTGAAATTCTTCACTTTTCTTTCAGATGGAGAGACCACTTCCACAGGTGCCAAAGACTGTGGCATATTACACCTTCAGTGAAGTGCGAAAAGCAGCTGAACAACTACCTCTCCCATGGATCCAAATCAGCAACATGGAGCAAGAGATTGTGGTGTCCACTGTAGAGGATAGCATGCTGAAGTTCAAAGTGAGCATTATCAACTTAACAAGACATACACATGTATCTGAACAATTAACTCTTGCACACAAGCAAATGCATGCACACATTTTCCTCCGCAGTATAGGTCAGAATCCATATGTTTATACATTAAATTACAAAGCTATGATTAAGTTCATTTATCATTTGTTAAGGCATGTGAAATGTTTGTCCAACATTTTCTGCAATATGCATATTTTTATCTTTCTACCAAAGAATCAAGTATAGTAAATATAGTAAACATTTTAACTATATTACATCAACATACACTGCACTAAAGAGCCATAATGAGATCGTCACCAACTGTAGCATAACACAAACTGTTAAGTGAGCAATCCTCAAGTATATCGATTGTGCAGTGACTCTGCATCAGTTTGTCAAATTATCAACAAAGCTGACAGGCTGGGAAAAAAGAGGATAAAACACTTCCTCCTATCTCCACTAAAGCCCTATAATTATATGCTAACATGTATGCAATCGGTTTGAGGAAGGTGTTACATCATGTAAGGACTGCTTTAAGATTTTGTAAAGTCGTGCAATTAAAAACAGATCCCTCTAATTCATCGAGTCATTTTATGAGTCGTCAGTACACACGTGCATTCAACAAAGCTTCCTGTGATCAGTGCCTGTTTGTTATCATTGCTAAAAGCAGACTACTTTTATACAAACATTTATAGCTCTGGGCACCAGATCTAAATAACAAAAGTAAAAATCTTCATTTTAATTGCTTGTACCCACAAGAGTTGTGTCGATGTCAAGTGTCGACTGCTAAACCGGAAGAAGGCGTAACGAATTACTGATCACGTGACCAAAAAGCCTACTGCTCACATAGCGCGAAGAAGGCGCGGGCCGCGAGCTGCTACTCCATCTAATGTAACTCCGTGGTTTCTCCTAAATCGATCAAAGGGACGCAACTCACGACTAAAGCGGAGGGAAGGGAACTTATGTGGTGTGAAGCTTGGTGCTTTTATTAATGAAAGTGTAAATGAGTTGTTTGTCTTATTTACCTTACTATTTCTTGTCTATTTTAAGCAATAAAGGTAGATCAGATATTTGACAATATTCAATTAATTTAAAGACATGACCCGTATCGAGGGAGCTTTTACTGAGGGAAAAGCAAACCACAAAAATTTAAATAAAATCGAATACACTACGTGTTGTGTGTGTGTGTGTGTGTGTGTGTGTGTGTGTGTGTGTGTGTGTGTGTGTGTGTGTGCGTGTTTTAGAGAGAGAGACTTCTTTTTGCCCTCTATGTTTGACAGAAGAGTTCGACTAGCCTGTGCATTGTGTAGCATGTTGTTCTTGTCATATGATAACTAGGTGATAGGGCTATAGTGTTGGTGTCGCACTTCTGCTTTTATGCGCGAGTCGTGTGAACGCGCTGTCAGACAGGCTAGTATAAGGTAGAATAGATAGTTGGGGAACGAGTTAGCTTGTAAGGCAGTGTTACGGCAACAGCGGCCTTGATGGCACCAGGCCAGGGTGGTGGACAAAGGACCAGGTATCCCTCACCGTCGGGTATCTCTTTGGGATCAGCGAGTTCGGGGGATGGATGGCCGCTTACGTCAGCGCTAAGTGCGGGACAGTAGCGTGGGAACGGCAGTTACCGCCGCAGGGGTTCTTCCAAGAGGGGAGTGACCACAGGCCACAGTGCGGCCGTTAATTGGAAGGCTTCGTGTACCTAGTTCGGGACGACGGCGCTTCTTGTTTTGTCACTGACTGGACACCAGTAGTGAATAGAGAGTCAGACGGGATGACGACGTAGTCGCAGATCGCGTCACTAGTAGGGGGAGATAAGAAGGAAGCAGAGTGGACAGAGATCAGTCAAGACTGACCACTGGTTTGTTAGGTGTTAGGTAGCGATTGGTTGTAGTACGCAGAACTCTTACTTGGGAAGTCAGTGACCACCTGTCCATCACGTACTAGCTAGGTAGTGATTGGTCATAGGCAGGTAACGGAATGGCAGTGAGTGTGAGTATGGTATGATTAGCCAATCGTGAGAGATAACGAACGCCAGAGACAAGGGTTTAACATCGTGTCAGCGAGAATCGGTGTCTTTCGCACTGGTTGCTCGAGGGGAAGTTTGTAACAGAGATCTGTTCAAGGCTGTTCAGATTCTCCGCTGTGAGTCTTGTCTTGGAATCGTGACAGCTCCGGCACAGCCGACTCAGAGTGCGTAAGGACCCACTCTTGTCATAGAGTGCGCAGCGTTCATCTCCAGTGGCTGTTTGGTCACAGACAGAAGAGGCAGAAGCTGGTTGATAAACGTTGATTCCTCATTAGGCGCTGTTAAGCTCTGATCGCAGTCCGGCCTTGAGCAAGAGTCACGTGGTGGCACGCGGTGATGCCAGAGTCTCAGTCTCGTGGGAGAGGCAGCAACGAAAGACGACGTCACAGCAACGGATTCCTAGACATCAAACATCGGAGCGCCCTCCACGTGG
Organism: Marisa cornuarietis; assembly: GCA_004794655.1. Taxonomy (NCBI): domain Eukaryota; kingdom Metazoa; phylum Mollusca; class Gastropoda; order Architaenioglossa; family Ampullariidae; genus Marisa; species Marisa cornuarietis. Next base: position 122,450 of record SMMW01000641.1, on the reverse strand, counting down.
AAAGAGACAGTCGTGTAGAGAGATAAGTGGCGAGTGTGTGTGTCAGTCGAGTGAAGTGTGTTGTGTGTAGAAGTTGAGCTAATTAGTCAGTGACTCACGTTATCTGGATTAGGAGTAGAGATTATACCGGGAAGCCTAGAGAGCGAGCTAACGTTAAAATTTGCAGCATTTGTATCTTTTATGTTCAATTGGTCAAAACTCTCGATTATTAATAATTGTTTTAATATACTAAATTGCCTTGTGTTGTTCTTGTGGACGTACGCTGGGGGCTCGAGTCAGTGAATCTTTATTAGCAATTTAGTATAAGTGTGTGCGTACACGTACATGTCGGCGTGAGTTGGTGGAGGTGTCGAGAGTGTGATTAGCCCGAGGCGACGGCAATCGCAACCTCTGACTATCTTCGCGTGCTCTTTCCCCGGAGTTCACGATAGTCCTTCATCTGCTATTTTTTTCTTCCTTGAACAAGCCGTTCTTCTGTTGGTCCTTTCGTGGAGTTTGTGCATGTGCTGTTATGTAGGTACGCGCGTACAACTTCTGACTCGCTGTGTCTTTTGTTCGCAGGTTACGTTTTAGTTTATAAATCTTTCTATGGCCATACCATGTTGAACACACCTTTTGTCCGATCACCAAAGTTAAGCAACGTCGGGCCCGGTTAGTACTTGGATGGGTGAATAAAGTGAACCCTTACACGTTATGCCTGTTAAGAGAAAACAGAGCTAGGCAGCAAGGTGACAGCAGTCGAATCGACCGGGAACCGTTATTCAGTATCTTATTAGGACCATGCCGTTCAGTAACTTATGCAGTTCAGTATCTCACTTGGACCAACAGCGATAATTTCTTAAATTTCTTAATTATTTCTTAAATCTCAATTTAAAGATATGTGTTTGCTTTTATACACATTATTTTAACTAGTATAGTGTCCCTTTACTCTTGATCCACATTTAAATAAAAATCATTTAACATTTGCATCCGCCATGTTATTTCTGTTTGTGTTTTTTTTTTTGGAATAAGTTTTGCCTTATTTTATTATTATTTTGTTATATTTTTCTAAGTATGTTTAAACCTATAATATTTATTCTTCTAGTTAGTACTTGGATGGGTGACCGCCTGGGAACACCAGGTGCTGTAGGCAAAACCTTTTCTTTTCTTTCTTGGATTATTAAATTGTTCTCTGTTTAGTAAACGTGAACTTTAAATTTCTTCCCATCTTCACTTCTAAGCATGTTCTACTTTAGGCATTGGGGACATCTAAAATGTTCTCTTCTGTGCATTCTGTTATATTCATCTGCTGGTTTCAAGCCGTGCTTGTCTTCGTATTTACAGCATCAATGTCATGTTATCTCTCTCTCTCCTCAATAAAAATTTTCGAGAAAATTGTATTTCGCTGCTCGATCACCTTGCTCTCCGTGCGACCATCATGCTTCAACCTGTATCACGCCGTGCCATGCCACGCCACGCCACGCCACAGACTGAGGCTAATTAAGCTAAGAAAGTAAAGAACGTATAGCAGTGAAAGAGTAATGGGATGCTAAGGGTTAATTTAGCATGCATGCGCTTTGCTAGAAACAGACGGTTGAGTGACAGCCCCCATCGGGACACGTGTAATAAATAAAATAAAATCAGGTGTTTACTAATAAAGTGAACCCTTACACGTTATGCCTGTTAAGAGAAAAGAGACGGATCGTGCGACACCGAGCATAACAGCAATGAACTAACTGACTAGCTAACTAAACAGGGAAGCCGCCTACGTCTTTCTAAGTGGAACTATCTTTGACGTTGAATTTGATTGCTCCCCGAGAAGGGAGTGGGCCAATCCTGGAGGTACTGCAATACCAGGCCAACCCGTGACAGAGGTGGAGCAAGCCCCTAACACTCCGTCATAGCACAAAAATCAGTTTAATATCGAAGTCTCCCGATAGGAGACGTATCAGATATTAAGCTGATAAGAACAGATACTACACTTTGATCTTAGCCAAAAGGCCGAGAAGCGATACCCGACACAAGAGCAGTTGCCGACAAGTAGCGTCTGACTTTCCGTGACATTCGGGTTTGGCAGCACAGCATGCCATTCAAGTCATTTCAATGGAGAAGATCGGCCTACTTGTAAGGGCGTCTTTTATATTCTGACGGCAGTTGTTGTTATCTTCCACGTTTTACCGTATTTCTACAGCTACTTTCTCACGATGATACACTAAGAAAATAGTGATAAACATCTCGTTTTCGAAACGGCACTTATCTTCTCCCAGCGTGAGCAAGGGAAACAACCCCAGTCTCTCGGCAACTTTCAAACACACAAACGGGACCTGCTGATGGACGGACACTTGATCGGCTTTTGCTGCAAACAGGCTTTTGTTGTTTCACCCTACATCCCATCGTTATCTTTCCACACACGAGACCTAAGCGATTGCTGCAGAGTATAAGGCTCTGCAAATTTCGCCTGCGCACATACCACGTCTAACACACCGGTCATCGGGGGATCACCCAGGTTAAAAAAGGGCAACAACAGAAGAATAAATATTATAGGTTTAAACTACTAAGATCCTTGAATTCCAAGCAGCTCCCAGATAGCATTTAAACATTTTATAAATGTTTATGAAAGGTTCTCGCAAAATGTTAGAATCACGTTTGCAGCAAACGTTTTTGTAATGTTTATCTTGCCCATCAAAGTAATGTTTTATTAATGTTTGCATCAAACTTGTTTCCAACCATTTTAAAATGTTTTATATACAATTTCCTGTAAAACATTTGTAAAAGATTAAATAGTTGTTCTGAGCCAACAACTAACGCTGCATCATGGCAAGACCTGTAAGCATATGCCACGTGCAGAGAAAGGACAGTGTGCTCGTGACAAGAACACATCACACCCAAATGACACTGTATTGGTGACACGCGCTATAAACGTTGCACCACACGGACCGATCCTAGATGGACTGCCAGACCAGACCAGGCCAACCCGTGACAGAGGTGAGGGAGGCCCTATAACACTCCGTCACATGCCATACAGGGGAAGACGTATAGAAAGAGTTTCTCGAGATACGATCTGAACTCTAACCCGCTCACTGGAGTAGGGACAAGCGAGTGTTTTAACCACTACACTATAGTAGTACATCTAGCATTCGGGTTCGACAACATAGCATGGCGTTTAAGTGACTTTTAATTTAGAATGGTGCCATCTGTTTAAGGACTCACTTGAAGCAGTGTTCCGCAATACAATAGCATACAATAGCATTCAAGAGAAATTCATACCCATTAAGTTCCCTACATGGCCACCTAGTTGTTAGCACTACAACTGTTAAAATGCTGTTTAACTTATCGCTATTTGTTTTTAAGGCATTGCAAATTCGTATGGAGCTTTTTTTAAATGAGAGTATTGTATTATTGAATTGTAAGACAGAGCCATCAATTTAATTGTAAAAAGTTTGTAGCTATGTATGAGTTTGTAGCTATGCATAATGTCTGAAAATACTTTTAAACCATTCACCCCTTGAAATGGGCCAAATGGCCTGATCAATAAAGTCTGTTCTGTTCTGGGTCCCTTAGCCCCGTTTGAGAGAAATGCTACAGAGAAGAATACGCAGCAGCCGCGTGGAGACTTACGGCTGCTTCTTCGATTTCATGCACGCTAGGACCTTTTCCGATGCGGACAGGAGCATCTCCTTCATATGACCACAGAGAGGTTTTAAGTCACTATTAATATGTTTGGGGGAGGGTTGGGGGCATGGTTGCCCGAACCTTGCGCCTAACTCAACTTTTGTTTTTTTTAGGTTTGAATGATATTGGTGAGGGTTAACCTGCAGTTAGAGCAAATTTTAGAAGCCTCAGGCCCCTGTCGTTTGTTTCACCATGGTCAAAGCGGCCTACAGTGCCAACCAAGTGGTGAAAGTGTGAGCCTTTCTCGCATTAAAATCCCTGATCAAGGCAAGGATGTCTTTACTCCTCCTTTAGTGCCCTGGCCGGTACTTTCATTGTGAAAAGATTTCGCTCACACGACGTGACCTCGATTATACTATCGGTTTTACTCAACTTTTACTTTTCCAAAATACTGGAAAGGTTTTGTTTGTGAGTGGGGGTTTTTCAGCTTAATTCACAGCACTCCTTAAACACAAATTGAAGACTACCTGCAATTATTTGTTTCTCCTAAACTAAGACACTAATTAATGGTGGGGAAAAAAATGAAAAATATGGAACGCTTCACGAATTTGCGTGTCATCCTTGCGCAGGGGCCATGCTAATCTTCTCTGTATCGTTCCAATTTTAGTATATGTACTGCGTGAACAGTACACACTCTCCTCCCCTACAACTGCAATTAACTACTTCACAATGTGTCACTGTCACAGTTAGGTGTCATAGGATACATTATCTTCTGACATGTTAAGTAATTCAACATTTAAAATTGTAGCCATCTTTTTTTCCTGAAGTTCCCCACACTTCTTTAAGATAAAATAGAGGAGCATACACTGATCAGCAATGTCAGAAGGGTTGTTGCAATAATAGATCGAAATTACTTTTTGGGTAGTTAATTCCCTTGAAAAGCTAGAAAGACGCCAGAGTGACCATTTCTTGACAGATGATGACTGACTGAGTTATGTCCCTTAGACCACAAGTGACACAGAAAGAAAGTTTCCGACATTGGTGTCAACATTTTCCACTCACAGAGAAAGATATCATTTTATCCCAGATTAGATAACCAGTCATGCTGGGAATAATGTCAAAAACATGGCAGTTAAGGAATAGGCTTCTTCGAAATGGCAGTTCGTTGAGATAAGACACAAGGCGCTTCAGAACCGTAAAAGTGTGGTGCGACAGGGGAGTGTGGAAACTACCCCTTGTCGTAATGCCACTGAAGATCGTAGAACTTTTGTGTTTTGTACTTCAGACTTTATGTACTTTTCTTTAGATGTGACAGCTGTTCACATTTGTGGGTGTGGGAGACCTACCCATCATTCAATCATGGATAGCGAATACTAGAAGCTCTTTCCTATCACATAAACCAACAAAGGCCTACGCACTGAGGCGTCACACTTCCTTAGTAAACTATGTTATTCAGGGTAACCGGTCAATTCGACTAGGGTCAGCTCGACTAAGGTCAGTTCGGCTAAGTCGTTTCGTCTAACGGTCGGTTCGACTAGGGTCGTTTCGACTAGGGCCACTCTCTGAGTGAGCTTTTTTCAGTCGCAGGCTGCAGGTCTGAGAAAGGGAAGCCCGTTCCGTTACAACGTATGTCACTACCTGCTGGCACTTGCGGTCTGTGTTGTATAGAGAAAAGTGGTGTGTGATCAAATGAAGAACTGGTGGGGATGTGCACCTCGGCAGAGGCGATCCAACTGCGGCACTGGCGATGGTTAGGTCACGTGTGCCGCATGCCTCCAGACTCAATCCCCAGAACAGCCCTGCGATGGACACCACAAGGAAAAAGGAACAGAGACGTGGAGGCGATCCATGGAAAAGGACCTCAAGAACAGAGGCCTATCACTCGAGACAGCCCCCAGAACAGCAGCAGACAGAACCAGATGGAGGTCCCTTGCTGTTGCCTCACGTGCAAGACGGCACAAAGAGGACTGATTGATAGATGGCTCGACCGTTAAACAAAATGACTTAGTCGAGCTTACCGTTAGACGAAACGACTTAGTCGAACTGACCCTAGGTGAATCGACCTTAGTCGAACTGACCCTAGTCGAATCGACCGGGAACCGTCATTCGGTATCTTATTGGGACCATACCGCTCAGTAACTTATGCAGTTCAGTATCTCACTTGGACCAACAGCGATAATTTCTTATAATTTCTCAATAATTTCTTAAATCTCAATTTTAAGATATGTGTTTGCTTTTATACACATTATTTTAACTAGTATAGTGTCACTTTACTCTTGATCCACATTTAAATAAAAATCATTTAACATTTGCATCCGCCATGTTATTTCTGTTTGTGTTTTTTTTAAAAAATAAGTTTTGCCTTATTTTATTATTATTTTGTTATATTTTTCTAAGTAGGTTTAAACCTATAATATTTATTCTTCTAGTTAGTACTTGGATGGGTGACCGCCTTGGAACACCAGGTGCTGTATAGGCAAAACCTTTTCTTTTCTTTCTTGGATTATTACATTGTTCTCTGTTTAGTGACATGAACTTTAAATTTCTTCCCATCTTCATTTCTAAGCATGTTCTACTTTAGGCATTGGGGACATGTAAAATGTTCTCTTCTGTGCATTCTGTTATATTCATCTGCTGGTTTCAAGCCGTGCTTGTCTTCGTATTTAGAGCATCAATGTCATGTTATCTCTCTCTCTCTCTCCTCAATAAAAATTTTCGAGAAAATTGTATTTCGCTGCTCGATCACCTTGCTCTCCGTGCGACCATCATGCTTCAACCTGTATCACGCCGTGCCATGCCACGCCACGCCACGCCACGCCACGCCACAGACTGAGGCTAATTAAGCTAAGAAAGTAAAGAACGTATAGCAGTGAAAGAGTAATGGGATGCTAAGGGTTAATTTAGCATGCATGCGCTTTGCTAGAAACAGACGGTTGAGTGACAGCCCCCATCGGGACACGTGTAATAAATAAAATAAATCAGGTGTTTACTAATAAAGTGAACCCTTACACGTTATGCCTGTTAAGAGAAAAGAGACGGATCGTGCGACACCGAGCATAACAGCAATGAACTAACTGACTAGCTAACTAAACAGGGAAGCCGCCTACGTCTTTCTAAGTGGAACTATCTTTGACGTTGAATTTGATTGCTCCCCGAGAAGGGAGTGGGCCAATCCTGGAGGTACTGCAATACCAGGCCAACCCGTGACAGAGGTGGAGCAAGCCCCTAACACTCCGTCATAGCACAAAAATCAGTTTAATATCGAAGTCTCCCGATAGGAGACGTATCAGATATTAAGCTGATAAGAACAGATACTACACTTTGATCTTAGCCAAAAGGCCGAGAAGCGATACCCGACACAAGTGCAGTTGCCGACAAGTAGCGTCTGACTTTCCGTGACATTCGGGTTTGGCAGCACAGCATGCCATTCAAGTCATTTCAATGGAGAAGATCGGCCTACTTGTAAGGGCGTCTTTTATATTCTGACGGCAGTTGTTGTTATCTTCCACGTTTTACCGTATTTCTACAGCTACTTTCTCACGATGATACACTAAGAAAATAGTGATAAACATCTCGTTTTCGAAACGGCACTTATCTTCTCCCAGCGTGAGCAAGGGAAACAACCCCAGTCTCTCGGCAACTTTCAAACACACAAACGGGACCTGCTGATGGACGGACACTTGATCGGCTTTTGCTGCAAACAGGCTTTTGTTGTTTCACCCTACATCCCATCCCACCCACACTCCAACCTACATTGCACTTCAGATTCTAGACCAAGTTCACCGTATGACGTCAATACCAAGTGGTGTGTAACAGTGTTACGAGATTCAAGAAAATACACTACGTGGTATACATTTTTTTTTCGTTCTCTCTCTCTCTCTCTCTTTCTCTCTGTGGCTTATTTTGCATTTTGGGTTGGACAGAACAGACTGGGTTGTGAATTGTATAGCAAGATGTTCTTCCTCTGCTGTTTTCTTCTCTCTCTAACATCGAACGTGCGCCTCGTCGGCTACAAACAGGAGGAAAAGGAGCCACGAAGATAAAGGGATATGATTAGATGGAGGTATTGGAGAACTGTGGACGGCCATTGGCTCGCTAAATTTAGGAGATTTAGGAGGGTATTAGGAGATTCTGCCAATCTGGTTGGCTATCTGACGCAGAGAAGATCACACGGCTGGACTCTCCACACGGCCACCGCGTATTCTTCTCTGTAGCATTTCTCCTAAATCGATCAAAGGGACGCAACCGCACGACTGAAGCGGAGGGAAGGGGACTTGGGTGGTGTGAAGCTTGGTGATTTTATTAATGAAAGTGTAAATGAGTTGGGTTTTTTTTTATTTACCTTACTATTTCTTGGTCTATTTTAAGCAATAAAGGTAGATCAAATATTTGACAATATTCAATTATTTTAAAGACTTGACCCGTATCGAGGGAGGGTCCGTGAGCTTTCACTGAGCGAAAAGCGAACCACAAAAATTTAAATAAAATCGAATACACTACGTGGTGTGTGTGTGTGTGTGTGTGTGTGTGTGTGTGTGTGTGTGTGTGTGCCTTTTTCTTCTTCCTTGAACAAGCCGTTGTTGTGTTGGTCCTTTCGTGGAATTTGTGCATGTGCTGTTATGTAGGTACGCGCGTACAACTTGTGACTCGCTGTGTCTTTTGTTCGCAGGTTACATTTTAGTTTATAAAGCTTTCTAAAGGAGCGGTTCTCGCCTACGGCCATACCACGTTGAACACACCGGTTCTCGTCCGATCACCGAAGTTAAGCAACGTCGGGCCCGGTTAGTACTTGGATGGGTGACCGCCTGGGAACACCGGGTGCTGTAGGCAAAACCTTTTCTGTTTTTGTTTTGTTGTTGTGTTGTTGTTGGATTTTTTGAATAGTTCTCTGTTTAGTGGCATGAACTTTAATTTTCATTCTAAGCATGTTCTACCTTAAGCATTGGGGACATGTAAAGTGTTCTCTTTTGTGCATTCTCTTATATTCATCTGCTGCTTTCAAGAAAGTAAAGAACGTATAGCAGTGAAAAAGTAATGGGATGCTAAGGGTTAATTTAGCATACGTGCGCTTGGCTAGAAACGGACGGTTGAGTGACAGCCCCCATCAGGTCACGTTTGCAAATCAATCACGTGTTTACGGATAAAGTAAACCCTTACAAGTTATGCCTGTTAAGAGAAAAAAAGAGACGGATCGTGCGACACCAAACATAGCAGCAACGTAAGATAATGAACTAACTGACTAACTAAATAGCTAACTAAAAACAGGGAGGCCGCCTACGTCTTTCTAAGTGAAACCTTCTTTGGCGTTGAATTTGATTGCTACCCGAGAAGGGAGTGGGCCGATCCAGGAGGTACTGCAGTACCAGGCCAACCCGTGACAGAGGTGGAGCATGCCTGAGTTGTGAATTATATAGCAAGATATGTTCTTCCTCTGCTTTTTTCTTCTCTCTAACATCGAACGTGCGCCTCGTCGGCAACAAACAGGAGGAAAAGGAGCCACGAAGATACAGTCGGACCTCCCTAAGTCGAACTCAAAGGGACCCGAAAAAAAAATTCGACTTAGGGAGTTTTCGAGTTAGGGAAAATGGCGTAATAGGGGCAGGTTAATCAAGGACAATGTTTTCCCGGCTTAATTACTGTACTATAACCGTTTATTATACAGTATACTCGTTTTATACGGCTGTATGTACTGCCATTTCCGCGGCACGTACCGCACGGGAAAAACCACACCGACACGAACTCTAGTCAGTGCTCGTCCAGATAAGAGACTGACAAGTGTAGAAAACGTATTTTTCACAGTAAGTTTGCGTGTGAACCCCCAATTAACGGTCCACCGCCACCGCCCGAAAGGATGGTCAAGGCTAATTGTGGCCATAAATCTTGACCAGTGATGCGCGGCCGCCGACTTGAAGTGGCCGTGGGAAAAAGTCTAGTGTCGGCCAGTTCCCCTGAATCGGTCAACTTCAAAGCAGGAACTGGTGTGAGAGTCAGTTAGTCGCAACGAACCTTTTACACAAAGATGAAAGGAAAATGGGATAAAAGTGTCTTTCTTGAGACAGTTTGGAACATAGTTTGGAACAGTTCGAGACATAGTTGCGTCTGGTTGGTGATGACTCAAAATTCGACTAAGGGAGGTTGGAAGCCAAAAAATCTTCGAGTTAAGGAGATCTAAAATGTACATTGTTCTTATGGAATTTGGCCGGGACCTAACAATTACTTCGAGATAGGGAGGTTTTCGACTTAGGGAAGTTCGACTTAGCGAGGTCCGACTGTAAACGGATATGATTAGATGGAGGTATTGAAGAACTGTGGACGGCCACTGGCTCGCTAAGTTTAGGAGAGTTAGGAGGGTATTAGGAGATTCTGCCAATCTGGTTGGCTATCTGACGCAGAGAAGATCATACGGCTGGGCTCTACACACGGCCACCGCGTATTCTTCTCTGTAGCATTTCTCCTAAATGGGGCTAAGGGACGCAACTGCGACTGAAGCCGAGGGATGAAAGGGGGCTTGGTGGGCGGAACTTCGTGGTTTTGTGACCGCAGCAAGGTGTTACGGCTTGTGGGCTACTATCCCACGTCGACCCGTACCTAAAGAACACGTAACGGACGGTCAGTACTCGTAGCAGCGGTCCTGACCTCACGTCCCTTGCCGATCCCCTCTCTCGGCGTTGTGTTAGGCCGTCCGTTTACATTTCTTGCTTGCTTGAGTCGCGTAAAAAACATTAAGTTAGACTACAGTGCTGCAGCTATCTCCGTTTAGGTATCTTTTGACACCCATGGGATCCAGTCCCACACTAGACGAAGTTTATTGTGTGCCGTCAGTACCAAGTGGTGTAGCCATGTAACGAGATTGTCCCATGTCACGCTAAACACACCCGATCAATGAAGTTAAACAACGGCGGGCCTAGTTAGTACTTGGATGGGTGACCGCCTGGGAACACTGGGTGCTGTAGGCGAAACCTTTTTTTCTCGTTTGTTTGATTTATTTAATAGTGTAGTGAACTTTTACATTTTGCCTCACCTTCGTTTGTAAGCATTTTCTACCTTAGGTATTGCGGACAAGTCAAGTTTTCTCTCTAGTGCATTCTGTTTTTGTTTTGTATCTGCCAAGTTGTCTTCGTCTCTAAAATCCACTTTTGTCAATGTCACGTTATCTTTCCACACACGAGACCTAAGCGATTGCTGCAGAGTATAAGGCTCTGCAAATTTCGCCTGCGCACATACCACGTCTAACACACCGGTCATCGGGGGATCACCCAGGTTAAAAAAGGGCAACAACAGAAGAATAAATATTATAGGTTTAAACTACTAAGATCCTTGAATTCCAAGCAGCTCCCAGATAGCATTTAAACATTTTATAAATGTTTATGAAAGGTTCTCGCAAAATGTTAGAATCACGTTTGCAGCAAACGTTTTTGTAATGTTTATCTTGCCCATCAAAGTAATGTTTTATTAATGTTTGCATCAAACTTGTTTCCAACCATTTTAAAATGTTTTATATACAATTTCCTGTAAAACATTTGTAAAAGATTAAATAGTTGTTCTGAGCCAACAACTAACGCTGCATCATGGCAAGACCTGTAAGCATATGCCACGTGCAGAGAAAGGACAGTGTGCTCGTGACAAGAACACATCACACCCAAATGACACTGTATTGGTGACACGCGCTATAAACGTTGCACCACACGGACCGATCCTAGATGGACTGCCAGACCAGACCAGGCCAACCCGTGACAGAGGTGAGGGAGGCCCTATAACACTCCGTCACATGCCATACAGGGGAAGACGTATAGAAAGAGTTTCTCGAGATACGATCTGAACTCTAACCCGCTCACTGGAGTAGGGACAAGCGAGTGTTTTAACCACTACACTATAGTAGTACATCTAGCATTCGGGTTCGACAACATAGCATGGCGTTTAAGTGACTTTTAATTTAGAATGGTGCCATCTGTTTAAGGACTCACTTGAAGCAGTGTTCCGCAATACAATAGCATACAATAGCATTCAAGAGAAATTCATACCCATTAAGTTCCCTACATGGCCACCTAGTTGTTAGCACTACAACTGTTAAAATGCTGTTTAACTTATCGCTATTTGTTTTTAAGGCATTGCAAATTCGTATGGAGCTTTTTTTAAATGAGAGTATTGTATTATTGAATTGTAAGACAGAGCCATCAATTTAATTGTAAAAAGTTTGTAGCTATGTATGAGTTTGTAGCTATGCATAATGTCTGAAAATACTTTTAAACCATTCACCCCTTGAAATGGGCCAAATGGCCTGATCAATAAAGTCTGTTCTGTTCTGGGTCCCTTAGCCCCGTTTGAGAGAAATGCTACAGAGAAGAATACGCAGCAGCCGCGTGGAGACTTACGGCTGCTTCTTCGATTTCATGCACGCTAGGACCTTTTCCGATGCGGACAGGAGCATCTCCTTCATATGACCACAGAGAGGTTTTAAGTCACTATTAATATGTTTGGGGGAGGGTTGGGGGCATGGTTGCCCGAACCTTGCGCCTAACTCAACTTTTGTTTTTTTTAGGTTTGAATGATATTGGTGAGGGTTAACCTGCAGTTAGAGCAAATTTTAGAAGCCTCAGGCCCCTGTCGTTTGTTTCACCATGGTCAAAGCGGCCTACAGTGCCAACCAAGTGGTGAAAGTGTGAGCCTTTCTCGCATTAAAATCCCTGATCAAGGCAAGGATGTCTTTACTCCTCCTTTAGTGCCCTGGCCGGTACTTTCATTGTGAAAAGATTTCGCTCACACGACGTGACCTCGATTATACTATCGGTTTTACTCAACTTTTACTTTTCCAAAATACTGGAAAGGTTTTGTTTGTGAGTGGGGGTTTTTCAGCTTAATTCACAGCACTCCTTAAACACAAATTGAAGACTACCTGCAATTATTTGTTTCTCCTAAACTAAGACACTAATTAATGGTGGGGAAAAAAATGAAAAATATGGAACGCTTCACGAATTTGCGTGTCATCCTTGCGCAGGGGCCATGCTAATCTTCTCTGTATCGTTCCAATTTTAGTATATGTACTGCGTGAACAGTACACACTCTCCTCCCCTACAACTGCAATTAACTACTTCACAATGTGTCACTGTCACAGTTAGGTGTCATAGGATACATTATCTTCTGACATGTTAAGTAATTCAACATTTAAAATTGTAGCCATCTTTTTTTCCTGAAGTTCCCCACACTTCTTTAAGATAAAATAGAGGAGCATACACTGATCAGCAATGTCAGAAGGGTTGTTGCAATAATAGATCGAAATTACTTTTTGGGTAGTTAATTCCCTTGAAAAGCTAGAAAGACGCCAGAGTGACCATTTCTTGACAGATGATGACTGACTGAGTTATGTCCCTTAGACCACAAGTGACACAGAAAGAAAGTTTCCGACATTGGTGTCAACATTTTCCACTCACAGAGAAAGATATCATTTTATCCCAGATTAGATAACCAGTCATGCTGGGAATAATGTCAAAAACATGGCAGTTAAGGAATAGGCTTCTTCGAAATGGCAGTTCGTTGAGATAAGACACAAGGCGCTTCAGAACCGTAAAAGTGTGGTGCGACAGGGGAGTGTGGAAACTACCCCTTGTCGTAATGCCACTGAAGATCGTAGAACTTTTGTGTTTTGTACTTCAGACTTTATGTACTTTTCTTTAGATGTGACAGCTGTTCACATTTGTGGGTGTGGGAGACCTACCCATCATTCAATCATGGATAGCGAATACTAGAAGCTCTTTCCTATCACATAAACCAACAAAGGCCTACGCACTGAGGCGTCACACTTCCTTAGTAAACTATGTTATTCAGGGTAACCGGTCAATTCGACTAGGGTCAGCTCGACTAAGGTCAGTTCGGCTAAGTCGTTTCGTCTAACGGTCGGTTCGACTAGGGTCGTTTCGACTAGGGCCACTCTCTGAGTGAGCTTTTTTCAGTCGCAGGCTGCAGGTCTGAGAAAGGGAAGCCCGTTCCGTTACAACGTATGTCACTACCTGCTGGCACTTGCGGTCTGTGTTGTATAGAGAAAAGTGGTGTGTGATCAAATGAAGAACTGGTGGGGATGTGCACCTCGGCAGAGGCGATCCAACTGCGGCACTGGCGATGGTTAGGTCACGTGTGCCGCATGCCTCCAGACTCAATCCCCAGAACAGCCCTGCGATGGACACCACAAGGAAAAAGGAACAGAGACGTGGAGGCGATCCATGGAAAAGGACCTCAAGAACAGAGGCCTATCACTCGAGACAGCCCCCAGAACAGCAGCAGACAGAACCAGATGGAGGTCCCTTGCTGTTGCCTCACGTGCAAGACGGCACAAAGAGGACTGATTGATAGATGGCTCGACCGTTAAACAAAATGACTTAGTCGAGCTTACCGTTAGACGAAACGACTTAGTCGAACTGACCCTAGGTGAATCGACCTTAGTCGAACTGACCCTAGTCGAATCGACCGGGAACCGTCATTCGGTATCTTATTGGGACCATACCGCTCAGTAACTTATGCAGTTCAGTATCTCACTTGGACCAACAGCGATAATTTCTTATAATTTCTCAATAATTTCTTAAATCTCAATTTTAAGATATGTGTTTGCTTTTATACACATTATTTTAACTAGTATAGTGTCACTTTACTCTTGATCCACATTTAAATAAAAATCATTTAACATTTGCATCCGCCATGTTATTTCTGTTTGTGTTTTTTTTAAAAAATAAGTTTTGCCTTATTTTATTATTATTTTGTTATATTTTTCTAAGTAGGTTTAAACCTATAATATTTATTCTTCTAGTTAGTACTTGGATGGGTGACCGCCTTGGAACACCAGGTGCTGTATAGGCAAAACCTTTTCTTTTCTTTCTTGGATTATTACATTGTTCTCTGTTTAGTGACATGAACTTTAAATTTCTTCCCATCTTCATTTCTAAGCATGTTCTACTTTAGGCATTGGGGACATGTAAAATGTTCTCTTCTGTGCATTCTGTTATATTCATCTGCTGGTTTCAAGCCGTGCTTGTCTTCGTATTTAGAGCATCAATGTCATGTTATCTCTCTCTCTCTCTCCTCAATAAAAATTTTCGAGAAAATTGTATTTCGCTGCTCGATCACCTTGCTCTCCGTGCGACCATCATGCTTCAACCTGTATCACGCCGTGCCATGCCACGCCACGCCACGCCACGCCACGCCACAGACTGAGGCTAATTAAGCTAAGAAAGTAAAGAACGTATAGCAGTGAAAGAGTAATGGGATGCTAAGGGTTAATTTAGCATGCATGCGCTTTGCTAGAAACAGACGGTTGAGTGACAGCCCCCATCGGGACACGTGTAATAAATAAAATAAATCAGGTGTTTACTAATAAAGTGAACCCTTACACGTTATGCCTGTTAAGAGAAAAGAGACGGATCGTGCGACACCGAGCATAACAGCAATGAACTAACTGACTAGCTAACTAAACAGGGAAGCCGCCTACGTCTTTCTAAGTGGAACTATCTTTGACGTTGAATTTGATTGCTCCCCGAGAAGGGAGTGGGCCAATCCTGGAGGTACTGCAATACCAGGCCAACCCGTGACAGAGGTGGAGCAAGCCCCTAACACTCCGTCATAGCACAAAAATCAGTTTAATATCGAAGTCTCCCGATAGGAGACGTATCAGATATTAAGCTGATAAGAACAGATACTACACTTTGATCTTAGCCAAAAGGCCGAGAAGCGATACCCGACACAAGTGCAGTTGCCGACAAGTAGCGTCTGACTTTCCGTGACATTCGGGTTTGGCAGCACAGCATGCCATTCAAGTCATTTCAATGGAGAAGATCGGCCTACTTGTAAGGGCGTCTTTTATATTCTGACGGCAGTTGTTGTTATCTTCCACGTTTTACCGTATTTCTACAGCTACTTTCTCACGATGATACACTAAGAAAATAGTGATAAACATCTCGTTTTCGAAACGGCACTTATCTTCTCCCAGCGTGAGCAAGGGAAACAACCCCAGTCTCTCGGCAACTTTCAAACACACAAACGGGACCTGCTGATGGACGGACACTTGATCGGCTTTTGCTGCAAACAGGCTTTTGTTGTTTCACCCTACATCCCATCCCACCCACACTCCAACCTACATTGCACTTCAGATTCTAGACCAAGTTCACCGTATGACGTCAATACCAAGTGGTGTGTAACAGTGTTACGAGATTCAAGAAAATACACTACGTGGTATACATTTTTTTTCGTTCTCTCTCTCTCTCTCTCTCTTTCTCTCTGTGGCTTATTTTGCATTTTGGGTTGGACAGAACAGACTGGGTTGTGAATTGTATAGCAAGATGTTCTTCCTCTGCTGTTTTCTTCTCTCTCTAACATCGAACGTGCGCCTCGTCGGCTACAAACAGGAGGAAAAGGAGCCACGAAGATAAAGGGATATGATTAGATGGAGGTATTGGAGAACTGTGGACGGCCATTGGCTCGCTAAATTTAGGAGATTTAGGAGGGTATTAGGAGATTCTGCCAATCTGGTTGGCTATCTGACGCAGAGAAGATCACACGGCTGGACTCTCCACACGGCCACCGCGTATTCTTCTCTGTAGCATTTCTCCTAAATCGATCAAAGGGACGCAACCGCACGACTGAAGCGGAGGGAAGGGGACTTGGGTGGTGTGAAGCTTGGTGATTTTATTAATGAAAGTGTAAATGAGTTGGGTTTTTTTTTATTTACCTTACTATTTCTTGGTCTATTTTAAGCAATAAAGGTAGATCAAATATTTGACAATATTCAATTATTTTAAAGACTTGACCCGTATCGAGGGAGGGTCCGTGAGCTTTCACTGAGCGAAAAGCGAACCACAAAAATTTAAATAAAATCGAATACACTACGTGGTGTGTGTGTGTGTGTGTGTGTGTGTGTGTGTGTGTGTGTGTGTGTGCCTTTTTCTTCTTCCTTGAACAAGCCGTTGTTGTGTTGGTCCTTTCGTGGAATTTGTGCATGTGCTGTTATGTAGGTACGCGCGTACAACTTGTGACTCGCTGTGTCTTTTGTTCGCAGGTTACATTTTAGTTTATAAAGCTTTCTAAAGGAGCGGTTCTCGCCTACGGCCATACCACGTTGAACACACCGGTTCTCGTCCGATCACCGAAGTTAAGCAACGTCGGGCCCGGTTAGTACTTGGATGGGTGACCGCCTGGGAACACCGGGTGCTGTAGGCAAAACCTTTTCTGTTTTTGTTTTGTTGTTGTGTTGTTGTTGGATTTTTTGAATAGTTCTCTGTTTAGTGGCATGAACTTTAATTTTCATTCTAAGCATGTTCTACCTTAAGCATTGGGGACATGTAAAGTGTTCTCTTTTGTGCATTCTCTTATATTCATCTGCTGCTTTCAAGAAAGTAAAGAACGTATAGCAGTGAAAAAGTAATGGGATGCTAAGGGTTAATTTAGCATACGTGCGCTTGGCTAGAAACGGACGGTTGAGTGACAGCCCCCATCAGGTCACGTTTGCAAATCAATCACGTGTTTACGGATAAAGTAAACCCTTACAAGTTATGCCTGTTAAGAGAAAAAAAGAGACGGATCGTGCGACACCAAACATAGCAGCAACGTAAGATAATGAACTAACTGACTAACTAAATAGCTAACTAAAAACAGGGAGGCCGCCTACGTCTTTCTAAGTGAAACCTTCTTTGGCGTTGAATTTGATTGCTACCCGAGAAGGGAGTGGGCCGATCCAGGAGGTACTGCAGTACCAGGCCAACCCGTGACAGAGGTGGAGCATGCCTGAGTTGTGAATTATATAGCAAGATATGTTCTTCCTCTGCTTTTTTCTTCTCTCTAACATCGAACGTGCGCCTCGTCGGCAACAAACAGGAGGAAAAGGAGCCACGAAGATACAGTCGGACCTCCCTAAGTCGAACTCAAAGGGACCCGAAAAAAAAATTCGACTTAGGGAGTTTTCGAGTTAGGGAAAATGGCGTAATAGGGGCAGGTTAATCAAGGACAATGTTTTCCCGGCTTAATTACTGTACTATAACCGTTTATTATACAGTATACTCGTTTTATACGGCTGTATGTACTGCCATTTCCGCGGCACGTACCGCACGGGAAAAACCACACCGACACGAACTCTAGTCAGTGCTCGTCCAGATAAGAGACTGACAAGTGTAGAAAACGTATTTTTCACAGTAAGTTTGCGTGTGAACCCCCAATTAACGGTCCACCGCCACCGCCCGAAAGGATGGTCAAGGCTAATTGTGGCCATAAATCTTGACCAGTGATGCGCGGCCGCCGACTTGAAGTGGCCGTGGGAAAAAGTCTAGTGTCGGCCAGTTCCCCTGAATCGGTCAACTTCAAAGCAGGAACTGGTGTGAGAGTCAGTTAGTCGCAACGAACCTTTTACACAAAGATGAAAGGAAAATGGGATAAAAGTGTCTTTCTTGAGACAGTTTGGAACATAGTTTGGAACAGTTCGAGACATAGTTGCGTCTGGTTGGTGATGACTCAAAATTCGACTAAGGGAGGTTGGAAGCCAAAAAATCTTCGAGTTAAGGAGATCTAAAATGTACATTGTTCTTATGGAATTTGGCCGGGACCTAACAATTACTTCGAGATAGGGAGGTTTTCGACTTAGGGAAGTTCGACTTAGCGAGGTCCGACTGTAAACGGATATGATTAGATGGAGGTATTGAAGAACTGTGGACGGCCACTGGCTCGCTAAGTTTAGGAGAGTTAGGAGGGTATTAGGAGATTCTGCCAATCTGGTTGGCTATCTGACGCAGAGAAGATCATACGGCTGGGCTCTACACACGGCCACCGCGTATTCTTCTCTGTAGCATTTCTCCTAAATGGGGCTAAGGGACGCAACTGCGACTGAAGCCGAGGGATGAAAGGGGGCTTGGTGGGCGGAACTTCGTGGTTTTGTGACCGCAGCAAGGTGTTACGGCTTGTGGGCTACTATCCCACGTCGACCCGTACCTAAAGAACACGTAACGGACGGTCAGTACTCGTAGCAGCGGTCCTGACCTCACGTCCCTTGCCGATCCCCTCTCTCGGCGTTGTGTTAGGCCGTCCGTTTACATTTCTTGCTTGCTTGAGTCGCGTAAAAAACATTAAGTTAGACTACAGTGCTGCAGCTATCTCCGTTTAGGTATCTTTTGACACCCATGGGATCCAGTCCCACACTAGACGAAGTTTATTGTGTGCCGTCAGTACCAAGTGGTGTAGCCATGTAACGAGATTGTCCCATGTCACGCTAAACACACCCGATCAATGAAGTTAAACAACGGCGGGCCTAGTTAGTACTTGGATGGGTGACCGCCTGGGAACACTGGGTGCTGTAGGCGAAACCTTTTTTTCTCGTTTGTTTGATTTATTTAATAGTGTAGTGAACTTTTACATTTTGCCTCACCTTCGTTTGTAAGCATTTTCTACCTTAGGTATTGCGGACAAGTCAAGTTTTCTCTCTAGTGCATTCTGTTTTTGTTTTGTATCTGCCAAGTTGTCTTCGTCTCTAAAATCCACTTTTGTCAATGTCACGTTATCTTTCCACACACGAGACCTAAGCGATTGCTGCAGAGTATAAGGCTCTGCAAATTTCGCCTGCGCACATACCACGTCTAACACACCGGTCATCGGGGGATCACCCAGGTTAAAAAAGGGCAACAACAGAAGAATAAATATTATAGGTTTAAACTACTAAGATCCTTGAATTCCAAGCAGCTCCCAGATAGCATTTAAACATTTTATAAATGTTTATGAAAGGTTCTCGCAAAATGTTAGAATCACGTTTGCAGCAAACGTTTTTGTAATGTTTATCTTGCCCATCAAAGTAATGTTTTATTAATGTTTGCATCAAACTTGTTTCCAACCATTTTAAAATGTTTTATATACAATTTCCTGTAAAACATTTGTAAAAGATTAAATAGTTGTTCTGAGCCAACAACTAACGCTGCATCATGGCAAGACCTGTAAGCATATGCCACGTGCAGAGAAAGGACAGTGTGCTCGTGACAAGAACACATCACACCCAAATGACACTGTATTGGTGACACGCGCTATAAACGTTGCACCACACGGACCGATCCTAGATGGACTGCCAGACCAGACCAGGCCAACCCGTGACAGAGGTGAGGGAGGCCCTATAACACTCCGTCACATGCCATACAGGGGAAGACGTATAGAAAGAGTTTCTCGAGATACGATCTGAACTCTAACCCGCTCACTGGAGTAGGGACAAGCGAGTGTTTTAACCACTACACTATAGTAGTACATCTAGCATTCGGGTTCGACAACATAGCATGGCGTTTAAGTGACTTTTAATTTAGAATGGTGCCATCTGTTTAAGGACTCACTTGAAGCAGTGTTCCGCAATACAATAGCATACAATAGCATTCAAGAGAAATTCATACCCATTAAGTTCCCTACATGGCCACCTAGTTGTTAGCACTACAACTGTTAAAATGCTGTTTAACTTATCGCTATTTGTTTTTAAGGCATTGCAAATTCGTATGGAGCTTTTTTTAAATGAGAGTATTGTATTATTGAATTGTAAGACAGAGCCATCAATTTAATTGTAAAAAGTTTGTAGCTATGTATGAGTTTGTAGCTATGCATAATGTCTGAAAATACTTTTAAACCATTCACCCCTTGAAATGGGCCAAATGGCCTGATCAATAAAGTCTGTTCTGTTCTGGGTCCCTTAGCCCCGTTTGAGAGAAATGCTACAGAGAAGAATACGCAGCAGCCGCGTGGAGACTTACGGCTGCTTCTTCGATTTCATGCACGCTAGGACCTTTTCCGATGCGGACAGGAGCATCTCCTTCATATGACCACAGAGAGGTTTTAAGTCACTATTAATATGTTTGGGGGAGGGTTGGGGGCATGGTTGCCCGAACCTTGCGCCTAACTCAACTTTTGTTTTTTTTAGGTTTGAATGATATTGGTGAGGGTTAACCTGCAGTTAGAGCAAATTTTAGAAGCCTCAGGCCCCTGTCGTTTGTTTCACCATGGTCAAAGCGGCCTACAGTGCCAACCAAGTGGTGAAAGTGTGAGCCTTTCTCGCATTAAAATCCCTGATCAAGGCAAGGATGTCTTTACTCCTCCTTTAGTGCCCTGGCCGGTACTTTCATTGTGAAAAGATTTCGCTCACACGACGTGACCTCGATTATACTATCGGTTTTACTCAACTTTTACTTTTCCAAAATACTGGAAAGGTTTTGTTTGTGAGTGGGGGTTTTTCAGCTTAATTCACAGCACTCCTTAAACACAAATTGAAGACTACCTGCAATTATTTGTTTCTCCTAAACTAAGACACTAATTAATGGTGGGGAAAAAAATGAAAAATATGGAACGCTTCACGAATTTGCGTGTCATCCTTGCGCAGGGGCCATGCTAATCTTCTCTGTATCGTTCCAATTTTAGTATATGTACTGCGTGAACAGTACACACTCTCCTCCCCTACAACTGCAATTAACTACTTCACAATGTGTCACTGTCACAGTTAGGTGTCATAGGATACATTATCTTCTGACATGTTAAGTAATTCAACATTTAAAATTGTAGCCATCTTTTTTTCCTGAAGTTCCCCACACTTCTTTAAGATAAAATAGAGGAGCATACACTGATCAGCAATGTCAGAAGGGTTGTTGCAATAATAGATCGAAATTACTTTTTGGGTAGTTAATTCCCTTGAAAAGCTAGAAAGACGCCAGAGTGACCATTTCTTGACAGATGATGACTGACTGAGTTATGTCCCTTAGACCACAAGTGACACAGAAAGAAAGTTTCCGACATTGGTGTCAACATTTTCCACTCACAGAGAAAGATATCATTTTATCCCAGATTAGATAACCAGTCATGCTGGGAATAATGTCAAAAACATGGCAGTTAAGGAATAGGCTTCTTCGAAATGGCAGTTCGTTGAGATAAGACACAAGGCGCTTCAGAACCGTAAAAGTGTGGTGCGACAGGGGAGTGTGGAAACTACCCCTTGTCGTAATGCCACTGAAGATCGTAGAACTTTTGTGTTTTGTACTTCAGACTTTATGTACTTTTCTTTAGATGTGACAGCTGTTCACATTTGTGGGTGTGGGAGACCTACCCATCATTCAATCATGGATAGCGAATACTAGAAGCTCTTTCCTATCACATAAACCAACAAAGGCCTACGCACTGAGGCGTCACACTTCCTTAGTAAACTATGTTATTCAGGGTAACCGGTCAATTCGACTAGGGTCAGCTCGACTAAGGTCAGTTCGGCTAAGTCGTTTCGTCTAACGGTCGGTTCGACTAGGGTCGTTTCGACTAGGGCCACTCTCTGAGTGAGCTTTTTTCAGTCGCAGGCTGCAGGTCTGAGAAAGGGAAGCCCGTTCCGTTACAACGTATGTCACTACCTGCTGGCACTTGCGGTCTGTGTTGTATAGAGAAAAGTGGTGTGTGATCAAATGAAGAACTGGTGGGGATGTGCACCTCGGCAGAGGCGATCCAACTGCGGCACTGGCGATGGTTAGGTCACGTGTGCCGCATGCCTCCAGACTCAATCCCCAGAACAGCCCTGCGATGGACACCACAAGGAAAAAGGAACAGAGACGTGGAGGCGATCCATGGAAAAGGACCTCAAGAACAGAGGCCTATCACTCGAGACAGCCCCCAGAACAGCAGCAGACAGAACCAGATGGAGGTCCCTTGCTGTTGCCTCACGTGCAAGACGGCACAAAGAGGACTGATTGATAGATGGCTCGACCGTTAAACAAAATGACTTAGTCGAGCTTACCGTTAGACGAAACGACTTAGTCGAACTGACCCTAGGTGAATCGACCTTAGTCGAACTGACCCTAGTCGAATCGACCGGGAACCGTCATTCGGTATCTTATTGGGACCATACCGCTCAGTAACTTATGCAGTTCAGTATCTCACTTGGACCAACAGCGATAATTTCTTATAATTTCTCAATAATTTCTTAAATCTCAATTTTAAGATATGTGTTTGCTTTTATACACATTATTTTAACTAGTATAGTGTCACTTTACTCTTGATCCACATTTAAATAAAAATCATTTAACATTTGCATCCGCCATGTTATTTCTGTTTGTGTTTTTTTTAAAAAATAAGTTTTGCCTTATTTTATTATTATTTTGTTATATTTTTCTAAGTAGGTTTAAACCTATAATATTTATTCTTCTAGTTAGTACTTGGATGGGTGACCGCCTTGGAACACCAGGTGCTGTATAGGCAAAACCTTTTCTTTTCTTTCTTGGATTATTACATTGTTCTCTGTTTAGTGACATGAACTTTAAATTTCTTCCCATCTTCATTTCTAAGCATGTTCTACTTTAGGCATTGGGGACATGTAAAATGTTCTCTTCTGTGCATTCTGTTATATTCATCTGCTGGTTTCAAGCCGTGCTTGTCTTCGTATTTAGAGCATCAATGTCATGTTATCTCTCTCTCTCTCTCCTCAATAAAAATTTTCGAGAAAATTGTATTTCGCTGCTCGATCACCTTGCTCTCCGTGCGACCATCATGCTTCAACCTGTATCACGCCGTGCCATGCCACGCCACGCCACGCCACGCCACGCCACAGACTGAGGCTAATTAAGCTAAGAAAGTAAAGAACGTATAGCAGTGAAAGAGTAATGGGATGCTAAGGGTTAATTTAGCATGCATGCGCTTTGCTAGAAACAGACGGTTGAGTGACAGCCCCCATCGGGACACGTGTAATAAATAAAATAAATCAGGTGTTTACTAATAAAGTGAACCCTTACACGTTATGCCTGTTAAGAGAAAAGAGACGGATCGTGCGACACCGAGCATAACAGCAATGAACTAACTGACTAGCTAACTAAACAGGGAAGCCGCCTACGTCTTTCTAAGTGGAACTATCTTTGACGTTGAATTTGATTGCTCCCCGAGAAGGGAGTGGGCCAATCCTGGAGGTACTGCAATACCAGGCCAACCCGTGACAGAGGTGGAGCAAGCCCCTAACACTCCGTCATAGCACAAAAATCAGTTTAATATCGAAGTCTCCCGATAGGAGACGTATCAGATATTAAGCTGATAAGAACAGATACTACACTTTGATCTTAGCCAAAAGGCCGAGAAGCGATACCCGACACAAGTGCAGTTGCCGACAAGTAGCGTCTGACTTTCCGTGACATTCGGGTTTGGCAGCACAGCATGCCATTCAAGTCATTTCAATGGAGAAGATCGGCCTACTTGTAAGGGCGTCTTTTATATTCTGACGGCAGTTGTTGTTATCTTCCACGTTTTACCGTATTTCTACAGCTACTTTCTCACGATGATACACTAAGAAAATAGTGATAAACATCTCGTTTTCGAAACGGCACTTATCTTCTCCCAGCGTGAGCAAGGGAAACAACCCCAGTCTCTCGGCAACTTTCAAACACACAAACGGGACCTGCTGATGGACGGACACTTGATCGGCTTTTGCTGCAAACAGGCTTTTGTTGTTTCACCCTACATCCCATCCCACCCACACTCCAACCTACATTGCACTTCAGATTCTAGACCAAGTTCACCGTATGACGTCAATACCAAGTGGTGTGTAACAGTGTTACGAGATTCAAGAAAATACACTACGTGGTATACATTTTTTTTTCGTTCTCTCTCTCTCTCTCTCTCTTTCTCTCTGTGGCTTATTTTGCATTTTGGGTTGGACAGAACAGACTGGGTTGTGAATTGTATAGCAAGATGTTCTTCCTCTGCTGTTTTCTTCTCTCTCTAACATCGAACGTGCGCCTCGTCGGCTACAAACAGGAGGAAAAGGAGCCACGAAGATAAAGGGATATGATTAGATGGAGGTATTGGAGAACTGTGGACGGCCATTGGCTCGCTAAATTTAGGAGATTTAGGAGGGTATTAGGAGATTCTGCCAATCTGGTTGGCTATCTGACGCAGAGAAGATCACACGGCTGGACTCTCCACACGGCCACCGCGTATTCTTCTCTGTAGCATTTCTCCTAAATCGATCAAAGGGACGCAACCGCACGACTGAAGCGGAGGGAAGGGGACTTGGGTGGTGTGAAGCTTGGTGATTTTATTAATGAAAGTGTAAATGAGTTGGGTTTTTTTTTATTTACCTTACTATTTCTTGGTCTATTTTAAGCAATAAAGGTAGATCAAATATTTGACAATATTCAATTATTTTAAAGACTTGACCCGTATCGAGGGAGGGTCCGTGAGCTTTCACTGAGCGAAAAGCGAACCACAAAAATTTAAATAAAATCGAATACACTACGTGGTGTGTGTGTGTGTGTGTGTGTGTGTGTGTGTGTGTGTGTGTGTGTGCCTTTTTCTTCTTCCTTGAACAAGCCGTTGTTGTGTTGGTCCTTTCGTGGAATTTGTGCATGTGCTGTTATGTAGGTACGCGCGTACAACTTGTGACTCGCTGTGTCTTTTGTTCGCAGGTTACATTTTAGTTTATAAAGCTTTCTAAAGGAGCGGTTCTCGCCTACGGCCATACCACGTTGAACACACCGGTTCTCGTCCGATCACCGAAGTTAAGCAACGTCGGGCCCGGTTAGTACTTGGATGGGTGACCGCCTGGGAACACCGGGTGCTGTAGGCAAAACCTTTTCTGTTTTTGTTTTGTTGTTGTGTTGTTGTTGGATTTTTTGAATAGTTCTCTGTTTAGTGGCATGAACTTTAATTTTCATTCTAAGCATGTTCTACCTTAAGCATTGGGGACATGTAAAGTGTTCTCTTTTGTGCATTCTCTTATATTCATCTGCTGCTTTCAAGAAAGTAAAGAACGTATAGCAGTGAAAAAGTAATGGGATGCTAAGGGTTAATTTAGCATACGTGCGCTTGGCTAGAAACGGACGGTTGAGTGACAGCCCCCATCAGGTCACGTTTGCAAATCAATCACGTGTTTACGGATAAAGTAAACCCTTACAAGTTATGCCTGTTAAGAGAAAAAAAGAGACGGATCGTGCGACACCAAACATAGCAGCAACGTAAGATAATGAACTAACTGACTAACTAAATAGCTAACTAAAAACAGGGAGGCCGCCTACGTCTTTCTAAGTGAAACCTTCTTTGGCGTTGAATTTGATTGCTACCCGAGAAGGGAGTGGGCCGATCCAGGAGGTACTGCAGTACCAGGCCAACCCGTGACAGAGGTGGAGCATGCCTGAGTTGTGAATTATATAGCAAGATATGTTCTTCCTCTGCTTTTTTCTTCTCTCTAACATCGAACGTGCGCCTCGTCGGCAACAAACAGGAGGAAAAGGAGCCACGAAGATACAGTCGGACCTCCCTAAGTCGAACTCAAAGGGACCCGAAAAAAAAATTCGACTTAGGGAGTTTTCGAGTTAGGGAAAATGGCGTAATAGGGGCAGGTTAATCAAGGACAATGTTTTCCCGGCTTAATTACTGTACTATAACCGTTTATTATACAGTATACTCGTTTTATACGGCTGTATGTACTGCCATTTCCGCGGCACGTACCGCACGGGAAAAACCACACCGACACGAACTCTAGTCAGTGCTCGTCCAGATAAGAGACTGACAAGTGTAGAAAACGTATTTTTCACAGTAAGTTTGCGTGTGAACCCCCAATTAACGGTCCACCGCCACCGCCCGAAAGGATGGTCAAGGCTAATTGTGGCCATAAATCTTGACCAGTGATGCGCGGCCGCCGACTTGAAGTGGCCGTGGGAAAAAGTCTAGTGTCGGCCAGTTCCCCTGAATCGGTCAACTTCAAAGCAGGAACTGGTGTGAGAGTCAGTTAGTCGCAACGAACCTTTTACACAAAGATGAAAGGAAAATGGGATAAAAGTGTCTTTCTTGAGACAGTTTGGAACATAGTTTGGAACAGTTCGAGACATAGTTGCGTCTGGTTGGTGATGACTCAAAATTCGACTAAGGGAGGTTGGAAGCCAAAAAATCTTCGAGTTAAGGAGATCTAAAATGTACATTGTTCTTATGGAATTTGGCCGGGACCTAACAATTACTTCGAGATAGGGAGGTTTTCGACTTAGGGAAGTTCGACTTAGCGAGGTCCGACTGTAAACGGATATGATTAGATGGAGGTATTGAAGAACTGTGGACGGCCACTGGCTCGCTAAGTTTAGGAGAGTTAGGAGGGTATTAGGAGATTCTGCCAATCTGGTTGGCTATCTGACGCAGAGAAGATCATACGGCTGGGCTCTACACACGGCCACCGCGTATTCTTCTCTGTAGCATTTCTCCTAAATGGGGCTAAGGGACGCAACTGCGACTGAAGCCGAGGGATGAAAGGGGGCTTGGTGGGCGGAACTTCGTGGTTTTGTGACCGCAGCAAGGTGTTACGGCTTGTGGGCTACTATCCCACGTCGACCCGTACCTAAAGAACACGTAACGGACGGTCAGTACTCGTAGCAGCGGTCCTGACCTCACGTCCCTTGCCGATCCCCTCTCTCGGCGTTGTGTTAGGCCGTCCGTTTACATTTCTTGCTTGCTTGAGTCGCGTAAAAAACATTAAGTTAGACTACAGTGCTGCAGCTATCTCCGTTTAGGTATCTTTTGACACCCATGGGATCCAGTCCCACACTAGACGAAGTTTATTGTGTGCCGTCAGTACCAAGTGGTGTAGCCATGTAACGAGATTGTCCCATGTCACGCTAAACACACCCGATCAATGAAGTTAAACAACGGCGGGCCTAGTTAGTACTTGGATGGGTGACCGCCTGGGAACACTGGGTGCTGTAGGCGAAACCTTTTTTTCTCGTTTGTTTGATTTATTTAATAGTGTAGTGAACTTTTACATTTTGCCTCACCTTCGTTTGTAAGCATTTTCTACCTTAGGTATTGCGGACAAGTCAAGTTTTCTCTCTAGTGCATTCTGTTTTTGTTTTGTATCTGCCAAGTTGTCTTCGTCTCTAAAATCCACTTTTGTCAATGTCACGTTATCTTTCCACACACGAGACCTAAGCGATTGCTGCAGAGTATAAGGCTCTGCAAATTTCGCCTGCGCACATACCACGTCTAACACACCGGTCATCGGGGGATCACCCAGGTTAAAAAAGGGCAACAACAGAAGAATAAATATTATAGGTTTAAACTACTAAGATCCTTGAATTCCAAGCAGCTCCCAGATAGCATTTAAACATTTTATAAATGTTTATGAAAGGTTCTCGCAAAATGTTAGAATCACGTTTGCAGCAAACGTTTTTGTAATGTTTATCTTGCCCATCAAAGTAATGTTTTATTAATGTTTGCATCAAACTTGTTTCCAACCATTTTAAAATGTTTTATATACAATTTCCTGTAAAACATTTGTAAAAGATTAAATAGTTGTTCTGAGCCAACAACTAACGCTGCATCATGGCAAGACCTGTAAGCATATGCCACGTGCAGAGAAAGGACAGTGTGCTCGTGACAAGAACACATCACACCCAAATGACACTGTATTGGTGACACGCGCTATAAACGTTGCACCACACGGACCGATCCTAGATGGACTGCCAGACCAGACCAGGCCAACCCGTGACAGAGGTGAGGGAGGCCCTATAACACTCCGTCACATGCCATACAGGGGAAGACGTATAGAAAGAGTTTCTCGAGATACGATCTGAACTCTAACCCGCTCACTGGAGTAGGGACAAGCGAGTGTTTTAACCACTACACTATAGTAGTACATCTAGCATTCGGGTTCGACAACATAGCATGGCGTTTAAGTGACTTTTAATTTAGAATGGTGCCATCTGTTTAAGGACTCACTTGAAGCAGTGTTCCGCAATACAATAGCATACAATAGCATTCAAGAGAAATTCATACCCATTAAGTTCCCTACATGGCCACCTAGTTGTTAGCACTACAACTGTTAAAATGCTGTTTAACTTATCGCTATTTGTTTTTAAGGCATTGCAAATTCGTATGGAGCTTTTTTTAAATGAGAGTATTGTATTATTGAATTGTAAGACAGAGCCATCAATTTAATTGTAAAAAGTTTGTAGCTATGTATGAGTTTGTAGCTATGCATAATGTCTGAAAATACTTTTAAACCATTCACCCCTTGAAATGGGCCAAATGGCCTGATCAATAAAGTCTGTTCTGTTCTGGGTCCCTTAGCCCCGTTTGAGAGAAATGCTACAGAGAAGAATACGCAGCAGCCGCGTGGAGACTTACGGCTGCTTCTTCGATTTCATGCACGCTAGGACCTTTTCCGATGCGGACAGGAGCATCTCCTTCATATGACCACAGAGAGGTTTTAAGTCACTATTAATATGTTTGGGGGAGGGTTGGGGGCATGGTTGCCCGAACCTTGCGCCTAACTCAACTTTTGTTTTTTTTAGGTTTGAATGATATTGGTGAGGGTTAACCTGCAGTTAGAGCAAATTTTAGAAGCCTCAGGCCCCTGTCGTTTGTTTCACCATGGTCAAAGCGGCCTACAGTGCCAACCAAGTGGTGAAAGTGTGAGCCTTTCTCGCATTAAAATCCCTGATCAAGGCAAGGATGTCTTTACTCCTCCTTTAGTGCCCTGGCCGGTACTTTCATTGTGAAAAGATTTCGCTCACACGACGTGACCTCGATTATACTATCGGTTTTACTCAACTTTTACTTTTCCAAAATACTGGAAAGGTTTTGTTTGTGAGTGGGGGTTTTTCAGCTTAATTCACAGCACTCCTTAAACACAAATTGAAGACTACCTGCAATTATTTGTTTCTCCTAAACTAAGACACTAATTAATGGTGGGGAAAAAAATGAAAAATATGGAACGCTTCACGAATTTGCGTGTCATCCTTGCGCAGGGGCCATGCTAATCTTCTCTGTATCGTTCCAATTTTAGTATATGTACTGCGTGAACAGTACACACTCTCCTCCCCTACAACTGCAATTAACTACTTCACAATGTGTCACTGTCACAGTTAGGTGTCATAGGATACATTATCTTCTGACATGTTAAGTAATTCAACATTTAAAATTGTAGCCATCTTTTTTTCCTGAAGTTCCCCACACTTCTTTAAGATAAAATAGAGGAGCATACACTGATCAGCAATGTCAGAAGGGTTGTTGCAATAATAGATCGAAATTACTTTTTGGGTAGTTAATTCCCTTGAAAAGCTAGAAAGACGCCAGAGTGACCATTTCTTGACAGATGATGACTGACTGAGTTATGTCCCTTAGACCACAAGTGACACAGAAAGAAAGTTTCCGACATTGGTGTCAACATTTTCCACTCACAGAGAAAGATATCATTTTATCCCAGATTAGATAACCAGTCATGCTGGGAATAATGTCAAAAACATGGCAGTTAAGGAATAGGCTTCTTCGAAATGGCAGTTCGTTGAGATAAGACACAAGGCGCTTCAGAACCGTAAAAGTGTGGTGCGACAGGGGAGTGTGGAAACTACCCCTTGTCGTAATGCCACTGAAGATCGTAGAACTTTTGTGTTTTGTACTTCAGACTTTATGTACTTTTCTTTAGATGTGACAGCTGTTCACATTTGTGGGTGTGGGAGACCTACCCATCATTCAATCATGGATAGCGAATACTAGAAGCTCTTTCCTATCACATAAACCAACAAAGGCCTACGCACTGAGGCGTCACACTTCCTTAGTAAACTATGTTATTCAGGGTAACCGGTCAATTCGACTAGGGTCAGCTCGACTAAGGTCAGTTCGGCTAAGTCGTTTCGTCTAACGGTCGGTTCGACTAGGGTCGTTTCGACTAGGGCCACTCTCTGAGTGAGCTTTTTTCAGTCGCAGGCTGCAGGTCTGAGAAAGGGAAGCCCGTTCCGTTACAACGTATGTCACTACCTGCTGGCACTTGCGGTCTGTGTTGTATAGAGAAAAGTGGTGTGTGATCAAATGAAGAACTGGTGGGGATGTGCACCTCGGCAGAGGCGATCCAACTGCGGCACTGGCGATGGTTAGGTCACGTGTGCCGCATGCCTCCAGACTCAATCCCCAGAACAGCCCTGCGATGGACACCACAAGGAAAAAGGAACAGAGACGTGGAGGCGATCCATGGAAAAGGACCTCAAGAACAGAGGCCTATCACTCGAGACAGCCCCCAGAACAGCAGCAGACAGAACCAGATGGAGGTCCCTTGCTGTTGCCTCACGTGCAAGACGGCACAAAGAGGACTGATTGATAGATGGCTCGACCGTTAAACAAAATGACTTAGTCGAGCTTACCGTTAGACGAAACGACTTAGTCGAACTGACCCTAGGTGAATCGACCTTAGTCGAACTGACCCTAGTCGAATCGACCGGGAACCGTCATTCGGTATCTTATTGGGACCATACCGCTCAGTAACTTATGCAGTTCAGTATCTCACTTGGACCAACAGCGATAATTTCTTATAATTTCTCAATAATTTCTTAAATCTCAATTTTAAGATATGTGTTTGCTTTTATACACATTATTTTAACTAGTATAGTGTCACTTTACTCTTGATCCACATTTAAATAAAAATCATTTAACATTTGCATCCGCCATGTTATTTCTGTTTGTGTTTTTTTTAAAAAATAAGTTTTGCCTTATTTTATTATTATTTTGTTATATTTTTCTAAGTAGGTTTAAACCTATAATATTTATTCTTCTAGTTAGTACTTGGATGGGTGACCGCCTTGGAACACCAGGTGCTGTATAGGCAAAACCTTTTCTTTTCTTTCTTGGATTATTACATTGTTCTCTGTTTAGTGACATGAACTTTAAATTTCTTCCCATCTTCATTTCTAAGCATGTTCTACTTTAGGCATTGGGGACATGTAAAATGTTCTCTTCTGTGCATTCTGTTATATTCATCTGCTGGTTTCAAGCCGTGCTTGTCTTCGTATTTAGAGCATCAATGTCATGTTATCTCTCTCTCTCTCTCCTCAATAAAAATTTTCGAGAAAATTGTATTTCGCTGCTCGATCACCTTGCTCTCCGTGCGACCATCATGCTTCAACCTGTATCACGCCGTGCCATGCCACGCC
Organism: Marisa cornuarietis; assembly: GCA_004794655.1. Lineage (NCBI taxonomy): Eukaryota > Metazoa > Mollusca > Gastropoda > Architaenioglossa > Ampullariidae > Marisa > Marisa cornuarietis. The sequence continues at coordinate 90,954 of SMMW01000641.1, read as the reverse complement.
ACGCCACGCCACGCCACGCCACAGACTGAGGCTAATTAAGCTAAGAAAGTAAAGAACGTATAGCAGTGAAAGAGTAATGGGATGCTAAGGGTTAATTTAGCATGCATGCGCTTTGCTAGAAACAGACGGTTGAGTGACAGCCCCCATCGGGACACGTGTAATAAATAAAATAAATCAGGTGTTTACTAATAAAGTGAACCCTTACACGTTATGCCTGTTAAGAGAAAAGAGACGGATCGTGCGACACCGAGCATAACAGCAATGAACTAACTGACTAGCTAACTAAACAGGGAAGCCGCCTACGTCTTTCTAAGTGGAACTATCTTTGACGTTGAATTTGATTGCTCCCCGAGAAGGGAGTGGGCCAATCCTGGAGGTACTGCAATACCAGGCCAACCCGTGACAGAGGTGGAGCAAGCCCCTAACACTCCGTCATAGCACAAAAATCAGTTTAATATCGAAGTCTCCCGATAGGAGACGTATCAGATATTAAGCTGATAAGAACAGATACTACACTTTGATCTTAGCCAAAAGGCCGAGAAGCGATACCCGACACAAGTGCAGTTGCCGACAAGTAGCGTCTGACTTTCCGTGACATTCGGGTTTGGCAGCACAGCATGCCATTCAAGTCATTTCAATGGAGAAGATCGGCCTACTTGTAAGGGCGTCTTTTATATTCTGACGGCAGTTGTTGTTATCTTCCACGTTTTACCGTATTTCTACAGCTACTTTCTCACGATGATACACTAAGAAAATAGTGATAAACATCTCGTTTTCGAAACGGCACTTATCTTCTCCCAGCGTGAGCAAGGGAAACAACCCCAGTCTCTCGGCAACTTTCAAACACACAAACGGGACCTGCTGATGGACGGACACTTGATCGGCTTTTGCTGCAAACAGGCTTTTGTTGTTTCACCCTACATCCCATCCCACCCACACTCCAACCTACATTGCACTTCAGATTCTAGACCAAGTTCACCGTATGACGTCAATACCAAGTGGTGTGTAACAGTGTTACGAGATTCAAGAAAATACACTACGTGGTATACATTTTTTTTTCGTTCTCTCTCTCTCTCTTTCTCTCTGTGGCTTATTTTGCATTTTGGGTTGGACAGAACAGACTGGGTTGTGAATTGTATAGCAAGATGTTCTTCCTCTGCTGTTTTCTTCTCTCTCTAACATCGAACGTGCGCCTCGTCGGCTACAAACAGGAGGAAAAGGAGCCACGAAGATAAAGGGATATGATTAGATGGAGGTATTGGAGAACTGTGGACGGCCATTGGCTCGCTAAATTTAGGAGATTTAGGAGGGTATTAGGAGATTCTGCCAATCTGGTTGGCTATCTGACGCAGAGAAGATCACACGGCTGGACTCTCCACACGGCCACCGCGTATTCTTCTCTGTAGCATTTCTCCTAAATCGATCAAAGGGACGCAACCGCACGACTGAAGCGGAGGGAAGGGGACTTGGGTGGTGTGAAGCTTGGTGATTTTATTAATGAAAGTGTAAATGAGTTGGGTTTTTTTTTATTTACCTTACTATTTCTTGGTCTATTTTAAGCAATAAAGGTAGATCAAATATTTGACAATATTCAATTATTTTAAAGACTTGACCCGTATCGAGGGAGGGTCCGTGAGCTTTCACTGAGCGAAAAGCGAACCACAAAAATTTAAATAAAATCGAATACACTACGTGGTGTGTGTGTGTGTGTGTGTGTGTGTGTGTGTGTGTGTGTGTGTGTGCCTTTTTCTTCTTCCTTGAACAAGCCGTTGTTGTGTTGGTCCTTTCGTGGAATTTGTGCATGTGCTGTTATGTAGGTACGCGCGTACAACTTGTGACTCGCTGTGTCTTTTGTTCGCAGGTTACATTTTAGTTTATAAAGCTTTCTAAAGGAGCGGTTCTCGCCTACGGCCATACCACGTTGAACACACCGGTTCTCGTCCGATCACCGAAGTTAAGCAACGTCGGGCCCGGTTAGTACTTGGATGGGTGACCGCCTGGGAACACCGGGTGCTGTAGGCAAAACCTTTTCTGTTTTTGTTTTGTTGTTGTGTTGTTGTTGGATTTTTTGAATAGTTCTCTGTTTAGTGGCATGAACTTTAATTTTCATTCTAAGCATGTTCTACCTTAAGCATTGGGGACATGTAAAGTGTTCTCTTTTGTGCATTCTCTTATATTCATCTGCTGCTTTCAAGAAAGTAAAGAACGTATAGCAGTGAAAAAGTAATGGGATGCTAAGGGTTAATTTAGCATACGTGCGCTTGGCTAGAAACGGACGGTTGAGTGACAGCCCCCATCAGGTCACGTTTGCAAATCAATCACGTGTTTACGGATAAAGTAAACCCTTACAAGTTATGCCTGTTAAGAGAAAAAAAGAGACGGATCGTGCGACACCAAACATAGCAGCAACGTAAGATAATGAACTAACTGACTAACTAAATAGCTAACTAAAAACAGGGAGGCCGCCTACGTCTTTCTAAGTGAAACCTTCTTTGGCGTTGAATTTGATTGCTACCCGAGAAGGGAGTGGGCCGATCCAGGAGGTACTGCAGTACCAGGCCAACCCGTGACAGAGGTGGAGCATGCCTGAGTTGTGAATTATATAGCAAGATATGTTCTTCCTCTGCTTTTTTCTTCTCTCTAACATCGAACGTGCGCCTCGTCGGCAACAAACAGGAGGAAAAGGAGCCACGAAGATACAGTCGGACCTCCCTAAGTCGAACTCAAAGGGACCCGAAAAAAAAATTCGACTTAGGGAGTTTTCGAGTTAGGGAAAATGGCGTAATAGGGGCAGGTTAATCAAGGACAATGTTTTCCCGGCTTAATTACTGTACTATAACCGTTTATTATACAGTATACTCGTTTTATACGGCTGTATGTACTGCCATTTCCGCGGCACGTACCGCACGGGAAAAACCACACCGACACGAACTCTAGTCAGTGCTCGTCCAGATAAGAGACTGACAAGTGTAGAAAACGTATTTTTCACAGTAAGTTTGCGTGTGAACCCCCAATTAACGGTCCACCGCCACCGCCCGAAAGGATGGTCAAGGCTAATTGTGGCCATAAATCTTGACCAGTGATGCGCGGCCGCCGACTTGAAGTGGCCGTGGGAAAAAGTCTAGTGTCGGCCAGTTCCCCTGAATCGGTCAACTTCAAAGCAGGAACTGGTGTGAGAGTCAGTTAGTCGCAACGAACCTTTTACACAAAGATGAAAGGAAAATGGGATAAAAGTGTCTTTCTTGAGACAGTTTGGAACATAGTTTGGAACAGTTCGAGACATAGTTGCGTCTGGTTGGTGATGACTCAAAATTCGACTAAGGGAGGTTGGAAGCCAAAAAATCTTCGAGTTAAGGAGATCTAAAATGTACATTGTTCTTATGGAATTTGGCCGGGACCTAACAATTACTTCGAGATAGGGAGGTTTTCGACTTAGGGAAGTTCGACTTAGCGAGGTCCGACTGTAAACGGATATGATTAGATGGAGGTATTGAAGAACTGTGGACGGCCACTGGCTCGCTAAGTTTAGGAGAGTTAGGAGGGTATTAGGAGATTCTGCCAATCTGGTTGGCTATCTGACGCAGAGAAGATCATACGGCTGGGCTCTACACACGGCCACCGCGTATTCTTCTCTGTAGCATTTCTCCTAAATGGGGCTAAGGGACGCAACTGCGACTGAAGCCGAGGGATGAAAGGGGGCTTGGTGGGCGGAACTTCGTGGTTTTGTGACCGCAGCAAGGTGTTACGGCTTGTGGGCTACTATCCCACGTCGACCCGTACCTAAAGAACACGTAACGGACGGTCAGTACTCGTAGCAGCGGTCCTGACCTCACGTCCCTTGCCGATCCCCTCTCTCGGCGTTGTGTTAGGCCGTCCGTTTACATTTCTTGCTTGCTTGAGTCGCGTAAAAAACATTAAGTTAGACTACAGTGCTGCAGCTATCTCCGTTTAGGTATCTTTTGACGCCCATGGGATCCAGTCCCACACTAGACGAAGTTTATTGTGTGCCGTCAGTACCAAGTGGTGTAGCCATGTAACGAGATGACATGTTTTTTCTTCTTTTGCTTATTAAATTCTGTGTAATTAAAAACGGCAGTGAAGGGGAAAAAATGAAATAAGGAACGCTTCACGATTTTTCGTGTACTGCATGAATATTTTCATGTCGATATTTTTTACCACTGCAACTGAAATTTACTTACTTCACAATGTGTCACTGTCACAGTTAGGTGTCATAGCATACAGTATCTTCTGACGTGTTAAGTAATTCAACATTTGAAAATTGTAGCCATCGTGTGTTCCTGAAGTTCTTCACACTTCTTTATGAGAAAATAGAGGACCATGCACTGATCAGCAATGTAAGAAGGCTTGTTGCAATAAGAGATCTTTTTGTGTGTAGTTAATTCCCTTGAAAAACTACAAGGTCGCAAGAGTTACCATCTCTTGAACGGTGAGACTGGCTGAGTTTTTTCCCTTAGACCACCTAAGAGAAAGAAAGTGTCCAACATTGATGTCAACATTTTCCATTCACAGAGAAAGATATCATTTTATCCCAGATTAGATAACCAGTCATGATGGGAATTTTGCGGTCTGTGTTGTATAGAGAAAAGTGGTGTGTGACCAAGAGGTTGGTTCTCTCTGACGACGAAAAAGATACAACTGTGTGCCGGCAGCAAGAACCGTGAGGCAGCGACTGGAAGAGTTCCTTAGTAAACTATGTAATTCAGTATCTTTTTAGGACCCTACCGCTCAGTAACTTAGGCAGTTCGGTATCCTAGTTGGACCAACACCGATAGTTTGTTATAATTTCTGAATAATTTCTTAAATCTTAATTTATGTGTTTACTTTGATACACATTATTTTAACTAGTATAGTGTCACTATACTCTTGAATCATATTTAAATAAAATTCATTTGTATTTCATTTTACTTTTTGGTATTATGGTACGTGTATTTAAATATTTAAAAAAAAAACTTTTATTAACAAATTTATTTCAAAAATCAAGTTAAAATGTCGCACATAAATAGACGCCCTTGCAAGTCCTATAAATAGCACTTCGGGTTGGTTAACCAGCGCGATCACACCAAATGTAGGTTACTCAAATGCATAATTTATTCGTAAGGGGACTGCGTTCACGGTATCCCAAACAAAAAGTAAAAAGAAAAAAAAAACAAAAACAAAAGAAACAGACTGACTTCTATCTGTAAAGTAATCCAGTATCTCATTATGACCACTACCAATAATAATTTGCTCATTCTCTTAATTTTTATAAATACTGAATAATTTCTTAAGCATTATTCGAGGGTGTTGTGGTTAAATGTTGAACGATACAGCTTGCAGAATAACTGGAAGAACTTAGCCAGTCAAAAAATAACATGCTAATAGACTGTTTTCCTACTCACCTCCCAGAGCCTAACTACATGTACGACTGTTCCTTCAGCTAAGACTCCCATCTTTCCTGCGAATCTTAACACTTAACAAGAATAGAGTAGAATAATAATATTATTAATATTGTATTGTTCTTATACACTTGACAGGATATTATATATAAATTGATAAAGCTACAGCTTTGACCTAGCCCAGGATATTGCTGTCACTCCAATTATTGACTCACTGATGGCCTACTCAGTGCAAGTAATGCACACATTGAACAATTAATCATAATATTGAAGTGATAAACAAAACTTGTCCATTTTTAAATTAGCTTATTTACTTTCTTTCTTTTGAAATAATTATCTCTAATTTCTTAAACCTATATTATACAGCAGAACATTTATAATTATTCAAACAGTGTCGGTTATAAAGAGTTATTAAAAGAATAAATTGGCAGGCACCGTACAAACAAAGATGTACTTTTGAAAATCCCATGTAGAACAATCCATTTCACAGCTGATTCATGATGTTATTATTGACAGAAAAAAAATAAATTTCCATTTTACCTTTTTTTGACAAATGTTCAAAAAAGGAACTGTCTCTGTCAAAATACTTTAACAAATAATGATCTTTATCTGTTAAAAAAATCAACTATAACTAGTTAAAGAAACAAACTATCCACTGCCTATGATGTAAGTGGCATATCATAGATGCAAATGTCTTCTATGGTGTCAGGCTAAACTACAGCCAGATGTGGAGAGTATTTACAAATCCTGCTTTGGCAATTACATGTGTGTGTGAGAGAGAGAGAGGAATATAGCTTGTAACAAGACGATTTTAAATTACGGTTATAGCAGTTAAATGTGTAAATGTATAAGGAACATGGTTTTTTAACGAGAGTCTTGCTACCAAAGGTCTCACTTCCACAAATTTTGTAGCAGATTTACTCCCCATGCTTACGCTTGGGGGGGGGGGTAAAACAGTGGCCGCCGCCCAGGGTTAAGTAGAGGGGAGCGAGTTTAACTATGCAGTGACTGTCAGGTGTTAAAGCCATCAATTATCACCGAGAGGCCATGTTTCGAGGGCACTGACTGGTTGATCTTTGACCTTCTTCCATGAGCAAATGAGCCAGCCTCGTTCCCTACAGAAATCATTCTATAGTTAGGCCTATAGAACTGAATTGTATAGCTAAAATGCATTCTGCAGCTACAGAAATGAATTGTATATAAAAAAAGAATTGGCTAGCAACTTTCAAGTATAATATAAATGAAATACTTCAATTTTACCGAGTTTTTCTCTCTCTAGCTAGAGAATGCATTCTGTAGGTACAGAACTCATTCTGCAGATACAGAGTTCATTTTATACTTATAGAATGCATTCTGTAACTACAGAATTGAATTGTTTAAAGTATAGAATGCATTCTACAGAATGAGTTCTGTGTATTCTCTGCGTTACACCACTCCAGTAAACAACTCTTTAAATCAGAGGGATAACTCCCAACCGATACGTTAAAAGAAAACAAGAAATATATTTAGCTATAAACAGAAACAAAACACATCAGCATGTTAGTCACTATTCCACTCATCAGAAGCGGTATTAGGAATACGCGAGGCCTGGTGCCGACCAAGAGCGCGCGGGGCCGGAGTATCAGTATCTTGATGGGTATGATGCCGCAAACACTGACTTTGGTTGGATTTCGTGAAATAGCGCAAGAATTTAGTGTTTTAATTGTTCGTAACCTTTTCCTCCGTTTGTGGACAATGGCGGGTTTTTTCTTAAAGCAAAATAATATGACGCTGATGTCTTTGGCCTAATAAACTGATTATTAGTGTCGTCTTTAATGTGAAGACTCAGATTCAGAACAATAATCTGCTTAACTGGAAGTGTTATCTGATTTTTTTTGTCACAACTTGTTAATTAGCTAAACACACAGTGAGCAATAAGTCAATACCAGACATGCAATAATGAAAAAATGATTAGGATGTACATGGACATACTTCTGCACATAAATGTCAGTTTCTGAGTTTTCAAAACAGATGTGTTACATTAGTGTTTATTTATGAAATCCTTACCAGTGTGTTCACAGGCGAAAATCCACTTTTCCTGTCTTCCGTGTGGAAAATTCATTGATGAGGTCTTATCAGTGGTAGGAATATCTTGTTCTATTGATAGAATCGCCAGACCGCAAAGCCTATCTTGAGACATGGTTGACGTTAAACAGATTCTGATCAACTTCAACTTGGAGAAACTTCTTTCAGCACTTGCCACTGTGATGGGAACGGTTAGCACAGCGCGCTATACCCAACCTCAGTGTCCGCACACCGTGGGAAAATAGCCCTGGCCCCATCCACCCGAAACAGAAACAAGGGAACCAGAGAGGAAGGGACGCAGGGCTACCATACCATTAGAGGCCATAAACGGGCCCGACCACCAGGACCCGGCGGCGAAACTAGGGTGGGAACGCCCGCCGGGCCACCCCCTTCCTCCCCCCTCCTGTGCTGGCCAGCGATGCGACACGCGACACTCAACCAGCAAAACTCGTAGTTCATTAGTTACGTGTTCCAATTACCGCATCGTAGATGTCTTTTGCGATCTCTGTGTCACCGTTTGAGTAGCAGGAGTCGATGTTAAAATAGTCTTCAGCGTGTGTTGTTGTGAATTGTGTTGCCGGCGTGTGTTGCCGATTTTCCAGCGTGAAAACTGCTGTACAAAATCTGTAAATAAAGCGTTTAGTTGAAATATCTTGACTGCAAAGACTCAGATTCTTGGAAAGACTGGCACCGCAGATTTAGAATCCATAAACGAGCCATTGACGGCGACATATGGACATGAAACTTAATTAATACGGTCACCATCAACATCCATAACTCTATCCGTAACACTTCTTATTCTTCACCTAGGTTTCTGCTTTCATGAGTGCTTTTAAACTAGCTTCAGCCATGGAAACAGTATCAATGATGTGTTGCAAAATTCTCCACTGCTCTTGTGCCTTCTTTGTCCTACAATCACTTTTTCTTTTCACTATGTTGGAAACAGCAGATTCTAACTTTCCAGGCATGATGTCTTCATTTGCTGCCTTGCCATTTGCATAAAATTTCCACAAGGTTTTTAGTATGAAAATGGCTGCCTATCAGTGCTGTCCATGCATGCAAATCGAAGTCATTCTTTATGCGAACTTTCGATGAGGAACTTCAAAGCCTTTTATAGCCACCCCCTCCCCCAACTTCATGACATTTCTGTTCAGGTGACAACTAACAGTCGCAAATCGGTTTAAAAGTTGCACTACAAATAACAAGAAGTGCACTGGAACCAGGGCCTTCAAAAACGCTGCACCTAAGGTGTGGAATGCTCTGCCATCATCACTGTCAACCATCACCGGAGCAACCACGTTTCGGAAAAGACTGAAGACTTGAACAACCATGCACCACTTCTGTCATTATTTTTTACTTTCCAGTTGTTTTATTTTTTCTTCTCTTCTGATTTTGCTGCGCAATTAGCATTTTTCTGAAAGAATACCTTTGCATTATAAATGGACATCATCATCATCATCATCAACTAGGATTGTTTGAACTGTCTTCCTGTAGTTCTTCCTCATTCTTACCAAGCTTCACAAGTCTTATTTTCGGCCCCAGGTTGATGCTTTTTTTCATGGCAGGAAAGAAGATTTGACCTGGGGAAGAAGGGGCGAGGAGCACAGGAGGTGCCTGTTACAGCAGTAATAGTGCTAGGATAATCGCTTTAAACCGTCGTGTAGCATCATCTCTCTCTCTCTCCCCAACCCCATTTCGAGTCGGACCCGTTGTTTTATACGAGACGGTAGAAGTTTGGCCTTTGAAAACAGCAATGGTTACGTCGCCGAGATTCTGACAGGACTGTGATGAGTTTTTCAACGATGAAGGAAGAATAACATGAACACACTTTACACAAAATAAGGACTAATAAGCAAGCACCTCTCTTTTTTATAAGGACCTGACTGCAAGTGATAAGGACTTATTCGCTAAAAAACAAAACAGCATTAATTAATTAATGCCTTATTTTGCCGACCCACAAATCTACAAACTTATCTAAGCACCGGTAAGGACCGTACGACCCTAGCGTGACTCCCTGGGCAATGTTTTGTGTTGTACTGAAAACGTTTCTGGGGGGTCAGTAACTGAGACTTGAAGGGTTGTGGCAGTGCTGCCAACTTGAACTTTGCAATAAAAAGTAATGAAAATCGCCTTGCCCGTGCTACCCGGCAAAGCCACGATGTGTAACCAAGAGGGATAACCCTGTACATGTAGCAAATATTGTAACTACTGTGTCTGGTGCCACTATCGCTGCAGCAGCCCTGTCTGTACCTGTAGCCCGCGGTACGCTGTTGTTATCTACACGCGCGCTGCTGAATCAGACTCAGCATCAATGCAGTTAGTCGTCGCTGATGTCAGCGCGTGCTGTGTAGTACGGTGTAGACTGAAGACGGCGATGAGACCCGCTGTTCTTCCTCCCCTCCCCCCCCCCACTACTCCTGACACATGAGGCTCGTGTAGCTCCACGTCATCACAACACGTCACGATGACGCGGTTTCTAACAGTTGTAGAGTGGGCTGTGCCGGTGCAGACGACAGTCTTCAAGCAGCCGATGACAGCCCAGCAAATGCACGTTTGTTAAAGCAAGAACGCAACTGAACAAGCTCCACTACAAATAAAAGTAGAGCAGACATGATCTTATTATCATCTTGTGTGTATATTATGTTTGTGCATATGTATGTTGTTTAAATCTTGAATTATTCTATGTGTGACTGAATGTGTTGTACATGTATGAAGTGTGGAATACAAAATGTAAAAATAAATGGAGCAGATATGAGAGTATCTGGTAGTCGTTATTAATGCTGTTGTCATGTACAACACATTCAATCATACATAGAATAATTCAAGACTGTCGTCTGCACCGGCACAGCCCACTCTACAACTGTACAACGCGCTGACAAGTTAAACTAAGACCCGACCCTTGCCATCCGACGAAGACGAAAGCTACAGTAAGAGTTGGGATGTGAGTTGATTATTAGCTACGTACATCTTCTACCCGCCACACAAAACAAAGAAAATCAAGTCTTCACAGAGAGAGAGAGAGAGAGACAGAGTCAAAGTGACATCACGACATTAAATAATTCTTACTGTACATACCCATGGAGTCCTGACTGCGAATTATCCAACATCACATACAAGATCCACAAGTCCGCTGTCACAAGTCAGACGGAGACACTGGAGCAGCATCCGAGGTCCTTGAGACGCCATCGACAAGAGAACGTAACTCGCCTACCGGCCTCTCTCCCCTTACTTTCACCCCCCACCCCTGCCCCCGCCCACCGCCACCTCTAAGCTCACCACGACTGTCACATGCCTGCGACACCTGCCTTCGTACCAATGGTAAGTCTGTGTGTGTATGTGTGTGTTAGTGTGTTAGTGTGTGCGCCCATGATAGCCGACGTCGTCTTTGGTACATTGTCTCAACTCGCTGGTCTCAAACTTTCAACATAGGGTGCGCGTGTGTGTGTGTGTGTGTGTGCGCGCGTGTGTATGCGTGTGTGTGTGTGTGTGTGTGTGCACGCGCGCCCACCAGAGCCAGTGCAGTCTTTGGTACATTGTCTCAACTTGCTGTGCTGGTCTTAAACTTTCAACGTGGTGTGTGTGTGTGTGTCGCAGCGAGTGAGTCAGATGGGGAGAGGAGTGATATGAGCGGGAAGGAGGATGAAAGGAGTTGGGGTATATTTATATTTAATGCACGGTTTCACAGTCCTCACGAGCTAGTGGTGGCCGGTGTATGTAAAAGTAAATAAATAAAATTATTCTGATGGGTTAGTACTCGTGCTAGTTGCAGGACAGGACAGGACAGACGCATGGCCAGCCACTTTCATCATTATTATTTTTAAAGAAAATTTATATAGCACAATTTTCAACCGCAAAGTTGACTCAGTGCGCTTAAAAACAACTTCAACACAGATCGACACAAAAACCACGTTCAAACAAAGACCAAACCCATTAGCAAACAATTACGCGGAGACATTGCATACGGCGACGAAGACTCGCAGACACATGGGCGGCACAACAGTTGACAAGACATCAGAAGGTCTCAGTCCACGCTGCTGATACACGTTGATCCACAATCCAAAATGTAGCGAAGCGGTTGGGAGATGAGAAGTTGTCAACTTTGCAAGTGATGGAAGTGGAGAAGATATATGGCTGTAGAGATCGCTAGTCGACAAAATCATGCGACGACTGGCGCGAGGAAACCGTTACGAGGAGGCTGGCTATCAGCGGGACAAGAGAAGGCCGTAGTTGGAACCCAAAACGCCGCAGACAAATCAACAGAGAGATAAAGAAGCAATTAGTGTCAAATAATAGGCACAAAACTGACAACAGGTCATCAAACAACAAATACGGAGAGCGAGTCCCCTCCAGCCGGTGAGGCGAAGAAGGAGCAGCACTGTCCATAATATTTGATGTTGGTATTGTAAATGTCACATGACTGGTAGTCGGCTGTAAATTATTGTTTATATTACGTGATTACTACAAGGCTGTAAATGTGATGTGTACGAGTGATCATCTTGTCTTTGCAATCAGCGCCAAAGCAGCACAAGGCGACAACAATAAAAGGCCTTTCTTAACTGGGAAAATGTCGAAGGTTTGACCAAAGTTTGGCAAAGTTGTGTGTGAAGGTCACTGACGACCATGCAGTGGTTTTCGTCGAATGTTCGCCACATTGGTCATCAACAGACTTGCCAATCTGTTATCCAGTACAACACTTTGCTAATTCGGCGCCCTCCCTATATTCCCCCCCCCCACCCACATCAACCCCGTGTTGTCACGACAGTCACGTGCTGGAATGTGGCGAAGGAACCTGTGGCCCTGACACTGACGAGTGACGACTTAATTAGAGTTGGGTCCATTCGCATTACAAGCTTGAGGGCTGCAGTTATCTGCATTGTATGAATTGCAGCTTCTCTAACTACACAGACGACGAAAGTGTCTTGATGATGTAGGCCTGAGTAGTGAGTAGTGCTCACCACACACGAAACATTGACCTTACGACCTTTAGATTTGAACATCTCTAAAGATGTTCTCCACCAGAGCAACGATGACTTTCACTCTCTGAGTTTTCAACTTTCCCGTCGTAGTTCTACCTAACGGCCCCCCCCCCCCCCAAGTAGTCACTACTAAGCGCTATTGACTGACCTTTTCTGCACTGGCCATAGAAGAAACAATGCGTTTACGACTCTCACTTCATCTTTCCTTATAAGGTGCATTGGGGAGGGGGGTTGTCTTATGTTGTACCCGCTTTAAGTGTGGTTGCACCCCTGTACTGGGCTGCGCGGGTTTCCATTAATTTGTTTATTCGGCAGGGACGTTTATTTGTATGTGTTATCTTGACATTATTTTTGGCAGTGTTCGTTCTTTCTTCTTCTCTCTCTTAAAATTTTCTTCCATCTTTAATAAACGCGTGTTTTTTACTGTTCACACGGGTGCGCGTCAAGTTTTCACCTTAGGGACGGTTAGATGCGTCGCCGGTATCGGGCGTTGGAGCGCTTGTGGAGTCTGTGTGACAATTAGCACTATGTACAGGATACCCGTCTGACTCTCTATTCACTACTGGCGTCCAGTCGGTGACAATAACAAGAAGCGCTGTTGTCCCGCACTAAGTACACCGTAGCCTTATAATTAACGGCCGCACTCTGCCAGTCTCTCCCGTCCTGGAAGAACCCTTGCGGCGGTAACGGCCGTTCCCCGCTACTGTCCTGCACTAGTGCTGACGTAAGCGGCCATCAATCTCCCGACACTAGCAGATCCCAAAGAGATACACGGCGGCGAAGCATCCTTCTGTCCACCACACCGCCAGGTACTATCAAAGGCGCCTGTTGCCGTAACACCGCCTTACACGCTAACTCGTTCCCCAAACTATTTATTCTACCTTATGATAGCCTGTCTGACAGCGCGCTCGCACGACTCGTGCATAAAGCAGAAGTGCGACACCAACACTATAGCCCTATCACCTAGTAATCATATGACAACAAGAGCAGCTGATGTAAGTGAAGATAATTATATTTGGAGTCATGTATCTATACTCTATAGGTTTGTCATAGAGATGTCAGGCTGTGATTTAATAATCATGTTAAAAATAGTTTTAAGCTCCTCAACTGGACTTTGGGTTCAGAGTATATATCATCTGGACTTAATATAAAACTGCTGCAAAGGTGTTATCTTTAGGGGACAAGTACAAAGAAAAAGATTAGTGGGATTCAGCAGTCGTTCAGAGACTTTCTACATCTGCAAGCAAACTAGCAGCTGGTTATGTTGGGATGAAGGTCTCTTCAATGTTGTGTGGTTTACATACACATTTATTTATAGATTAACTCACTGACACTAAGTATCAGGATTTATTCTTAAAAATCATCTTACTGTTGGTCAGGCTTAACTGTACCAAGTGAAGGGCAATAGCTATACTGAAATTTATGGAAGCTGTCTTTTGCCAGAACATTGTAAAATATGTGCAGACTTGACTGATCTTATTGTTGACTGACATTGTTGGCGACAGAACTTTGCTATGTAAAATAGCATGTGTGAGATCATTGCACATAGTTTCATTCTTTTGTAAATTAAGACTGCATTTTTTTCTGAAATTAATATAGAATTTTTACAGGAGTGGCGAAAGCAAATTAAAAAAAAAACCTAATAAATTTTGCATGTAGGGGATCTTCGTAAAAAGAACAGTGATGAGTCAGTTGGTCAATGAGTCAATCACTCCCTTTATCATAATTAATGTCAGTTTGTCATTCAACATGAAAAATACAAAATAAGAGCTGAACTAAAATTATTACATAATAATCCGAAAATAGTTACAGATTTGTTTAACTACTGATGTATCTTCTTTTTGACACTTGATTAAATCATACTTACAGTCACTAGTGAACGTAGCTCTCCTGACTTCAGTTTGCTCTCTCTTTGTGTTCTCTGTGTGTGTGTGTGTGTGTGTGTGTGTGTGTGTGTGTGTGTGTGTGTGTGTGTGTGTGTGTGGACATTATAATCCTAATCTCTGAAGTCCTTAATACATTCATTATTATTATGTATCTGTCACAGACGCTCTCACTCACGTAGTCACCTGGACATTTGCACGTTTTTTTCTTTAGTCGTAAACAGAACAACTAAGTCAGCTTCATAACAGGTCCTGTATACAGTTAATTGTATTAAAAATATGGTAAAGTACTTAATAAAATTATACGATAATTGTTGAAGAAAAACTCATTCTTAATACATATTCCGAAAGTTACTAATTATTCAACAACTCTAAATATGAAATATTCTAATACAAAGTTTTGTTCTCCGTTTGTTAACAAAAGGCTAGAGTGTATAGTTTGGCACAGGGTCACATTTTTTTACCGTTCACATTTTCATAATACTCTTTTACAACACTGTTAATTATAGTCACAGGAGCCTGATGTTGCACTGATCCAAGAAAATATGTAGATATATATTCCACAAATTATCCCCCCCCCCAAAAAAAAAATACTGACGCCTGACCTAGGGGACAGACGTTAAAACAACTCGGCACTGCCTCGTGGGGAGGAGTGACCACCACACCCTCTTCTGTCACAGACGCCGCCTCCAGGGAGCAGGCATTAGTAAGATTAGTTAGTTACACACACACGCCACTCGGCGCTGAGGTCTTGGGGACGAACGACCTCAACTTTTGTGGGCCAAATCCTCCAGGAAAAAAATAACTCCGCCTTCAGTTACAAAGAAAACGTTATTACTTAGACATATTCTTATATCAACAAATCTGTCTTTTTTATGTGTGTCTCTATGTTGTATGTGAGTGCGTATGGTGCGTGTGTACGTGTGTCTTTTATCCTTCATCTCTTAGTCTGTCTTTCTGGATAAACAAATGTGAAAATTCTTAAGTAAAAATTGAAGAAAAACATGTAAGAAGAGCAAATTGATAACAGAAATTGTAAAGAGTGTGCCAGAAGTCATTTCATGAGGTCAGCTGAGAGAAGTATCAAACAATAAATGTGCATGCATACCCGAATAACATCATCTGCATGATACATATTGAACTCTCAAGGACCTCAACCATCTTGGTTTGCCAGGCTGACTACTCCAGGGAGGAAATCGACCGAACAGCCGGTGGAGGGTCTTTGATTTCCGATCTCCGATCTCCCATGCCGTCCTCCAAGCCAACCTCGCGCCAGAGGGAGATGAAGATATATGGCGACACCTGTGGAAGGGGCGCGTCGTCGGGGGTGTGCACCAGGTACTCCGATTTCTTTCCTTCCCCCTCTCTCACTCTCTCCCCTCGTGGTGTGAAATCACCTGGAGGCACGTTCCCGCCGAACCAGCCATCCGTGAGATGAAGGCCACTCAGCTCCGAGTCTGTTATTGTGAGTCGCTCAGGCAGCGGGTTGACTACTGTAACAGCACCTCACCACTTTATTGTTTAACAGCAACAAGTTAGAGACAGCAGTCACGTACCCCAAGGTAACGCCAAGCTACTCTCACCCCACCCCCACCCCCCGTGTTATAAGTTCTAGCTCCTCATCGATCGCTACCTCCATCTCCTCCCTCTCTCTCTTCCACATGCACACCACACCTGCAAGTAAAGCGCTTACTTTGATCAAAGATCGTACATACTACACGTACTATCTTTGCTTTGATGTAGACAACGCGCGGACACTCAGGTACGCAAAACCTACCTGTTGGCTGGGAGGGGAGTAATGTCCTCTGGTGTGCTCGCTCGTTAATTAACAACACGTGTACAGCGGGATGTAACCGCGCGATGACTGAGTAAATGCCTGTGCAAGAGACATGAGAACAAGCCCTTCACTTGAATTCACTTGGGTAATAAATTCTACAGGGGATAATTAGTGGGTCTATTTTTGCACCACCTCACTCTCAGACACGTAAAATTATATATTTCTTTTTAATCATAGTCACTTTGCAAACACCCACGTTTGATACCGAATGATCTTTGATGTGAAACTGTTCACTACTCGGCAAATATTCCATATTTTGCTTGCCTGCCTGTCTGCGTGTCTGTCTGTCTGTCTGTCAACAAGGGCATAACTACAGACCATGCATGGGTGACGTGTTTCAGTAGTTGTCCCTCTCACACGCTTTGTTAGTGTTGATGATCCGAAGGAAGAGTGTGTGGACATGTGAGACAAGGACATCATTGTGCTATCATGAACGTTGATCTACTGGACTGCTGAGGAAATGCCGAGACCAACGCTTAGCCTCTTGCGAAGTTCTTGGACGTAGATTCCATCGTCGTGCTGCGTCTCCGGAAACGGAAATCGGACCGAATCCGCTGGCCTATAGCATGAATGAGAGCCGCTCGCCACTCTTCTTGCTCTTTTGATATACCTGGCCACGGAAGGCGAAAAAAACTTACACCAAAACATTTGTAACTTGCACAGTGGCATCCTTCCATGCTGCAGGAGTTACCACTTCCTGGCTGTTTATATTCCTTGACTGCTGCCATTGTTGTCATCGTTCGCTACCGGAAGCTGCTTTTTTTCCCGAGCCTCGTTCTCGCGGCTCTCTGACTTAATTGAAAACAATCGTCTGCTAGCAGTCCAGTAGATCAACGTTCATGGTGCTATAAAGCCACTCAGTCTGGCAGGAGAGTGATACACACAGTATAACAGACAATGGTAGACATTTAGAACCAGCAAAGTTCACACGCTTCTATTTTTCTTTTGATGACCGAAGATTATGTTTAAAAAAGTGTTAAAAACAGAAGACAATAACCAAATATGTTCGAAGACACGAGCTAATAATAAAATTCCCTACAGCAAAAGCACACACACACACACACACACACACACACACACACACACACACACACACTCTCTCTCTCTCTAAAAAAAATCCAGATTGATTTTCTTTGAATTTACCATAGCCACTTCACAAATATCCGCACGTATGACAGAATTTGTTGTTTGTTTAAACATTTTCCAAATAAACTCGCTTAATTTGTACTGGGAGTTGAATATTTGCAATGCACCTGAGTGAGGTCTGTTCGAGTGAGTGCTTTCTCTTTGTCTCCAAGAATTATATTTACCGCCGTCTCTTTCAGTCCTCTCAAATAAATTGAATCCCCGTGTTTCAGATTATAATTAGAGTCCATTGATGAATGCTCACCTTTATAAACCAAAAGATTTGCTATTTCGAAACTTCCTATAATACTTGATGGAGTGTACAGGAGTGTAGTGAGACTTGTGCAAGTGAACATCATAGTGAACATCTCCTGACTCCAGTCTGTACTTACACACCTCGCATAGTCCTGCTGGAAGGTACTGTGACCATCAGGCCATAGCACGTGAAACGACTGGAAAGACCTCAGATAGAGATACTGAATGTTTGCGGGGTTTTCTTTTAAAGATATTAATAGATTCTGCAATATATATATATATATATAATATATGAGTGTGTCTATATCTTACGCGCAGCCGTTTAGGAGTAATCCGTTTATGAATTACCTCTTTTGCATCGGTAATCAAACGGGTAGAGCGGTGCCACGTCAGTCTAGTGTTATGCCACCCGGGGTGGTTGTTGTTAGCTAAGCACGTGATAAGATTCCATCGGACACTTTTCCTTTTCTGTTCTCCACAATAAGGTAACAGTTTTACTTACAATAGACAAAGTTTTTTTTATAGCCTTGATATCATGAAATGTTAAACTAAATGAATGAAATATTTGTGAAATAGTATTTGAGTAACCTCATCACCTCAACGAGTAAACGACGCACAGGGACTATGACTCACCAAGTGCAGTGATTTCACTTTCGTCAGTTGTTATATGAAGTTATATCAGATTATATATCAAGTTATATCAGATTATATATCAAGTTATATATCAAGTTATATCACATTATATATCTAGTCAAGTTATATATCAAGTTATATCACATTATATATCAAGTCAAGTTATGTATCAAGTTATATCAGATTATATATCAAATTATGAAGTGACGTCCATATGACGTCGATGTCCGTCAGGGATATCAACAGGCGGGCGCGCGCACACACACACACACACACAGATTGAGAAAACACAATGAAGGGTACCACTGAGTTACAATAGCGCTTTCTCGAGTTGCTAAAAATAGATTGTGACGTCACGCAGCAGAGCATCATGGGATTGCTTTGCGGACAAACACTGCACGTTGTTCTGTTTACGCCACGGCGACTGACAAAAAGCGACATTTTTGCTATTAATCTCTGAAACAATGCTGAAAACAGGAGGAACCAAGCACTGCTGTTGGGGTTTATGTAAATGGGACTCCAGATGTCCAGAGCGATTACCGGAGGGCACGTTTTTTTATTCCATTTCCAAAGCCAGTGACAAAATGACCCAGTGGGAAAGAGAACAGGCCAAGTTACAGACTGAGAAAGCAAAGCGCTGGCGATCTGATTTCCAAAATGTGGAGAAAATAACCAGGAACACATATATCTGCTCTCTGCATTTTCTTGGTGGAAAAGGCCCAACATCTGAGGACGACGAACCAATATTAGCGACGCTTACAGACGAGGAAACACAAAAGCGACACCTAGGGACGTACAAGGAAGGCTCCAGCGCAACGTGGCGACCAACCTGCACTTTATCAAAGAAAACTCATCATTTCCAGAATCGACAGAACAAAGTGACAACATAACATTTGCAGACGCAGGCGAAGTCGTGGCTGAGAGTGCGTCTGCTGAATGTCAGTCGGCTAGCCCAAACCACAAAGCTACACAAACTTCTTATGCTCAGTACATGCTTGGAGCTAAAATCGAAACTATGATCATGAGAAACGCTGCAGCAGTAAAAAATAAGCAAAGTGAACCTGAAGCTACCAACAGGATGGACCCAAGCTTTGTTTTTAAAGACAGGAAGAATACAAAGTTTTTAGTTGGACTATTTCCCGAGCAGTTTGACGTTTTGTACACATTTCTTGGTCCAGCAAAATACAACCTTCAATACTGGGACTCCAAGGGAAAAACCAGAGAAACCAACGGGACAAATGAGAAGAAAACTGGTCCATCTAGGCGTTTTACCCCAAAAGAGGAACTTTTCATTACACTTCTGAGGCTGCGAAGAGGACTTTCACTGAAAATGATTGCCTACATGTTTGACACATCTGAATCGTTAGTATGCAAAATTTTTATCACATGGATTCAGCTTATGTTCCTACACTTCAAGTCTATGAATGTCCCTATGTTCCCAACAAAAGATATAGTGAACATCTTTGCCAAGAGTGTTTAGACAATTTAAAAATGTCAGATGCTTTGTAGACTGCACAGAATTCTTTTGTCAGACATCCAGTGATTATGGGCAGCAAGGCAATTTGTATACCTCTTACAAGCACCACACCACAATGAAAGGACTGATTGCAGTCACCCCTAAAGGTGCTGCATGTTTTGTCTCAGGTCTGTATCGTTTCAGTTCTGTTAGCCGGTATATATTCAGAGGGATCGCCGACGAGGAAGGCTCCAGGTACGTCTTTCACCGCCTCCATTTGCATTTCTACAATCTGGAACTGTATTTTTTACACGTTCACGTTTTGTCTTTTTGAACAATAAACAGCACAGCAACGCATTCGCTGCAAACGCTGGTGTAGTACATGCGGGGACTATGTTTGTCCGCCTTGCATTCCCAGAAGCCCTTGCGCGGCTAAATCGTGACGTCATCTGTATAGAGCGCTATGGGGTACTAACTTCCCCAGCAGCCCGCAGGGTGAGACAGATGAGGTCAGCAGCCTGTGTTGAAAGGTCCAGCGACCAGTGGATGGAGGGAGGGAAGGAGATATATGTCAACGAGCAGAGAGAAAACCTTCGGATCCCTGTCTAACAATAATTATGTGGCAACCATGCACTTAGGAAGGAAAGTCTCGGGTTAAATTCACAAACCTACGCAGTGTTCTACCTCGTCTTTCTTACTTTACCCAACACTCCGTTGCAGAATCCCGATCACACGTGACTAAGTGTTGGGCAGGAAGGAACCATACCTACTGTCATGTACAAAACAGACGCACTAGTTGGGAGGTGTCTGCCTCTGGCTGGTCAGGTCGTCAGTCCTACTCTAGCTGTCTACCACTCTACCACTCTACCACTCTACCACACCATGTCACCAAGCTGACCTCAGTCTCAATACTTACGGCGGTTTTCAACAGACAAGCCGCAGCGTTCTTTTCACATTTCTCGGAAAGCTCTTTTTATTTTGTGATTTTGAGTTTGAGGACTTAATTAGTTAATTTGTTCTAGGAATGCAGTCTAGAGCGCTGCATACTTTTTTACTCGGTTTTGTCTATAATCAGGCACTCGATCATTGCCGACTATATGATAATGGCACAAATAAAACACGAAGGCCAAACATATTCGACAGCGCGAATTCCATTTAAAAAAGCAAACAAGGTAGCCATGCACATTTCCTGCTGACAGGTGTGTGTGTGTGTGTGTGTCCTTGCTGAACGGAACAAAACAGTGCAATTTATTTCAGTCAGAAGCCCGTCTAGTTATTTTTTACTTTTTTCGGAAATAATGAATTTAACTCACTTAGGACAAAATCCCAGTTTACACGTAAAATAAAGTAGATGACAATGTGCATTCAGGCTGCATAGTTAAAAGTAAATTAACTGTGAGCAGGTACCATCCCAAATGGTGTCAAAAGCACATCAATCACTAATGAGCAGCTGTAACCAGTCGCCATGGTAACTGCAGTTGATGACACAATGGGTGACCTACACTTACCCACGGAAGACTACTCTGGGGAGAAGACAACGGCTTTCTCACCGTGGGACAACCCTGACGACATCATTACAGCCGAGGTGCTCTGCTAGTCTTGTTCTAAGTCACGGCTTCCAGCCAGTAGAAATAGGTTTGATGAATTATTCTTGTCTGCACTTCATGTCAGCCCCTACTTACCTCCTCTCCCTGCTGGTCATAAAGCTATCGGTGTAGTACATAGATTTCTGGACCATATTGGTCTCCAAGGCATCTAGACCTCTGAGTGAGTGAGTGTGTGGGGTGGGGGTGGGGGGCTTGCTTGGGCCTGCACCACCCTCGCCCCCCCCCATATGCTTTACAGGAATGGGTCCCTGCTTTTTATGGAAGATGAAAGCGGCGAAAAGAGAGGGAATTAAGGGCTCTCTCACAAGCCACGCTATTGGATACAGTGGACCACTTTCACTGCCCATACGGCCCGTAGTAGGCTATGGGACTTTTTACCTTTACCTTGTATAGAAAGACACGTCTGTCTACTTCAGTCACTGTTTCTGCTTTCAGTTGTCTTCTGACCTGTGACTGTGTTCAGATGTGCTAAGTGTGATTGTGTTCAGATGTGCTAAGTGCTGTATGTAAGTGTTGACAACAAGTTCATGAGTGTTAAAGTGATGCCTGATGTGTTCAGATGTTGAATGGAAGATTTAAGTGTTGACTGATTTGTTTAGATGTTGCAGTCTGTCATGATGCTGGTGTACTTCATGCGAATTATTTTCCCACTCTTCCTTGGTATCCCTGGCAACGTCCTCAACGCTCTCGTCTTCTACAGACAAGGCCTGCGAGAGAGAATCAACTTCTGTCTTTTCTCCCTGGCCATCGTCGATCTCGTGTTTAACCTCGTGTATTTTCTGAGGTCATGCGAGGCGCAGGTCAGACAATACTTCCTCCCCAACGCTTGGCTCATCTCTACAAATCTTGCAGGTGAGTTCTTTTGAAGTGTGTGCGCTGCCCGCTCCTTCCCCTGGAGGCTATGGTACTATGGTACTAGGTACAGAAGGTTTGTAAAGTGTCTGCGTGCAAGATGATAGCTGCTCAAAGTTCTCGCTTTCTCGCTCGGAAATGACATGACAAAATGTGTTTAGCCTTCGGCACCCTTGTGACTAAATGAGATTGCGCTCTGATTGACAAACTGGGGCCATTCATTTCCAATACAAGACTTGTTTTGTACGACCTAACAAAACATCGACAGTTTGCCTAAAGTGAAAGAGCTCGGGAACAAATAAATTCAAGAAACTGCTGAAATTCTAGAACTTCCATACGCCCCCATCCCTCCCAGCGCACCTACCGGTTGGTTGGTTGGCTGGCTGGCTGGCTGGTTGATTTAGTAGGAAAGTGCTTACACGTTGAGGTGACTTCGCACTATGGGAGAGAGGGAGGGGGAGGAAACTGAAGTACCCGGAAAAGATGACGCCCAGCCATGTAAACATGTGTCACATACAGTGTCCTGAGATAAGATACAAGTGTCTGTATATCTGTCTGCACGAGCATGCGTGCGTGACGTGAGATATAGAAATATGAGAGTAGAACACGTCTCGTTCCTTCTCCTCGAATAGTGTAGCCGTGATCTGGATTCGTTCTCTACGACAGTAAACTGAGAGGAAAGTGTGGTGCCATGTTGTCAGGTCTGATTGGCTTACTACCCACATCTCAGATGCTGTCGGCAATGATCGCGAGTGAGCGGTGTTTCTGTTGTGTCAGTCCTCTGCGCGCCAGGAAGCTGCGAGGGACGTCCGTCATGGCCGCCATCATTGTGGTCTGCGGTGTGCTGCTGACAGGCGGCTTCATTGTCGTCGTAGGCACGCGATACACAGTTTGCAGCGAATACGAACCCGATGTGAACACAACGAAGACGTACCTTTACGTCACACAGTAAGACCCACCATTACACCACAAAGTATTATACATGCATGAAGTAGGATACATATACATCCACAAAGTAATATACATGCACGAAGTAGTATACATCCACAAAGTAGTATACATGCATGAAGTAGGATACATATACATCCACAAAGTAATATACATGCACGAAGTAGTATACATCCACAAAGTAGTATACATGCATGAAGTAGTATACATCCACAAAGTAGTATACATGCACGAAGTAGTATACGTCCACAAAGTAGTATACATGCATGAAGTAGTATACATCCACAAAGTAGTATACATGCATGAAGTAGTATACATGCACGAAGTAGTATACATCCACAAAGTAGTATACATGCATGAAGTAGTATACATCCACAAAGTAGTATACATCCACGAAGCAGTATACATGCATGAAGTTTATACATCCACAAAGTAGTATACATGCATGAAGTAGTATACATCCACAAAGTAGTATACATGCATGAAGTAGTATACATCCACAAAGTAGTATACATGCACGAAGTAGTATACATCCACAATGTAGTATACATGCATGAAGCTTATACATTCACAAAGTAGTATACATGCATGAAGTAGTATACATCCACAAAGTAGTATACATGCATGCAGTAGTATACATCCACACGAAGTAGTATACATGCATGAAGTAGTATACATCCACAAAGTAGTATACATGCATGAAGTAGTATACATCCACAAAGTAGTATACATGCATGAAGTAGTATACATCCACAAAGTAGTATACATGCACGAAGTAGTATACATGTTACAGCTGTCTGTCAGTCTGCCTACTATGAGCTCCGTAAGATCAGTGCCATCCGTCACTTTCTCTCTACACGTGCCACCAACACTCTTGTCTGTGCGTTTGTTCTTTCACGACTTGACTACTGCAACTCCTTGCTGGCAGGCTGCCCCTCATTCCTCATTCAGAAACTCCAGAGAGTACAGAACTCCGCTGCACGTCTGGTACTTAGAGCAAGGAAACGGGACCATGTCACACCTCTCCTTCGTTTTCTACACTGGCTACCCGTCCGTTCTCGCATCCAGTACAACTGTCTGTGCTGTGTTTTAATTTCTTTGCTGGCTCCTGTCCTGACTATTTCTCTGAACTTCTCATCCCTTACTCTCCGGCCAGACAACTCCGCTCTTCCTCTGACAACCGTACTCTGTTCCTGTCACCAGAACAACAACATATGGTCACAGAACTTTTGGCTACTGTGCTGCAAAACAATGGAACTCTCTTCCTTTCCATATCCGCCACCTTCCTACAATTGAATCCTTCAAATCTGCACTGAAAACGCACCTCTTCCTTGAGCACTACTCCTAGTCCACAATGCTAGTCCTTACCCCCCCCTTCCCTCTTGCTACTTTACCCATCACTATTTTTCTCTGTTCCTGTTACTTGATGCCTTTTGTTATCTGTTTTTGTCAGTACTGTCGTTTTCTTTCGTCCCCTGTGTTCTGTATCTACTTAGTCCACGTCTCTTCCCCGTTTTAAGCGCTAAGAGCATACTCTCTATGAGTGTGAATATGCGCTATAAAAATCTTCACTATTATTATTATTATACATACACAAAGTAGTATACATGCATGAAGTAGTATACATCCACAAAGTAGTATACATGCACAAAGTAGTATACATCCACAAAGTAGTATACATGCATGAAGTAGTATACATCCACAAAGTAGTATACATGCATGAAGTAGTATACATCCACGAAGTAGTATACATCCACAAAGTAGTATACATGCATGAAGTTTATACATCCACAAAGTAGTATACATGCATGAAGTTTATACATCCACAAAGTAAGTGTCGGTCACATCGTAGGACGACAGTGCACATGTACGTCGCGAAGTAAGAAACATCATCATGCCACAAAGTAAGACAATGTCGCAAAGTTAGATGTCAGCGTATCTTAATGATTTGCTTCTTATTTGGTTTACGATATGCGCTGGTGTTGAGACCAACGCTACATTAACCTCCTTCATTTAATTATATCCAGACAAAATCTGTCCCCACTGAAAAAAAGATCCAATTCATTCACTGAAACCTTAAGAAATTACTTTTTTATTTTCATCAGGTTTTACCTCGACAACCGACTAATTTTCGACATATTTGACGTCTTCATATACGCCACTGCTTTGCCGGCCTTCTTTCTCATTGTCATTATTATCACAACCGCCATCGTCTCCTGCAAGCTTCACGCCGCCATGTTGTGGAGGACCTCACTGACGTCAGCCATCAGCGACAAGCACAGCTGTAAGCGGCAAGGAAACCTCATCAGTAAAGAGGCGGCAGTTACCCGGATGTTGATCGGGACTTCCGTTCTCTTCATCGTCTGTCTCGTTCCCACCTTGACCTTTCAGACGGCCTCCTTCCTCGTGGCCGACCTGAGCTACACGGGGAGGTACTACAGGTTGTATTCTCTCCTGTGGGCGCTCATCGGCCTCTTCCGTACGGCCAACTCCTCCTTCAACTTTATCGTCTATTACGTCATGGGCTCCAAGTTCAGAGACACCTTGCATGCAACAGGGTTTTGTTTGTGCAAGCAACATTATAGAAGACCAGCAGCCATTATTACAAAGCATGTTACTAGGGCAACCAACCCTGTCACTATACACAATGATGATCACCCTAACATCACCCTAACATCACCCTAACATCACCCTAACATACAACAGATGTCAATGAACTTCTCACCGTAAAGCTTTTGACTGTCGAGCTTTTACTCAGTCGATGGTTTCTCCCAAAGTTGATTTATTTTGTAAGGAAAAGGAATAAGAATATTCTGAGGTTACCCCTGTGATCTTTATTCGTAGTTTCTGATATTCATAAACACTGCCGTCGCGCACGTGTGCAGGCAGTGGCACACGGTCGGAGCTTCTGTCGCAAGGGGGACTTGCAAATGTCTGACGGGTCCCTTAGCAAAATAGGTAACCGTGTCAGCTCTTTCTTGTTTGCGACGCGAACTTTAACAGAAACAACAAAGTGTCGATGTATTCAGTGTAAATCAGGTATTCAACACAGGCAATTGGTTGTTCAATTAGCTACCTGTCAACGACTTTGTATAGACAATTATGACAGCGGAATAGCGGTATGTTTACTGTTTGTCACACTACAACAACAAAATAAGCTTCGAGACACAAACGAGTGAAGACGATGCTAATGGACTTGGCGAGAGTATTTCCCCTTTGTCGAGCGGGAAGGAAGGTGAGAATAATGGGATGTGAGTAATGTGGCTTTCGTATGATTTCCACGTGAAGTGTTTATGTACTTATAATGTATGCACTTGAAGTATTGATATAATTATAATATCTGGAGCTCAACAGGCAGCCAGAGTATTAGCAATATTTACCCCGTAAAATTAGTCTCTTGTAAAGCAATGTAAGCAACAATTAATACGTGTCATTCAGTCTCATGTGCAGTGCGGGTATCTGTGATAAATCAGTCGGGAGGAGGACAGGCCGGTTCCCCTTGGGTTTGCGCCCCCAGGAAATGAAGGGATGGAGGTCATGGCACTTAGCGGCCATCTTCACCGTTCGTAGTGAAGCGTGAAAATAGTCTAATCAACGCTGCTATAACCGACACCTCAGGACCGAACTTTATTGAGATTGTTTTCTCTGATTATTTGAATGTATTGTGAATCTACAGTGTAGTGCCTTGACTTGTGTCGGGACCCACGCACTTATCGTCAGGACGAATAGTAGTTGAAGGCTTTTGAGGTGAGAGCAAACATACTTGCATGTTGTCAGGACCTAGGTACTTGAGGAAATAATGCACATATGTACGTAGTTGGGGTACACTCGTATCTATGTGCTACCCGGATGTGTGCATTGGGCAATTAAGGGACCGACAACACAACTCGTTTGTCTGCGGTTCGAGACATGCATTGGTACCTTGTTTTGTCTATTACAGATTTTCTTGTCTACTGTACATAATTGTTTTCTTTCAAATTGTCTTGTCTAATGTAGACTGTTTCCTCTGTTACAGATTGTCTACTGTAGACTGTTTCTTCTGTTACAGATTGTCTACTGTAGATTGTTTCTTCTGTTACAGATTGTCTACTGTAGATTGTTTCTTCTGTTACAGATTGTCTACTGTAGACTGTTTCTTCTGTTACAGATTGTCTACTGTAGATTGTTTCTTCTGTTACAGATTGTCTACTGTAGATTGTTTCTTCTGTTACAGATTGTCTACTGTAGACTGTTTCTTCTGTTACAGATTGTCTACTGTAGATTGTTTCTTCTGTTACAGATTGTCTACTGTAGATTGTTTCTTCTGTTACAGATTGTCTACTGTAGACTGTTTCTTCTGTTACAGATTGTCTACTGTAGACTGTAGACTGTTTCTTCTGTTACAGATTGTCTACTGTAGATTGTTTCTTCTGTTACAGATTGTCTACTGTAGACTGTTTCTTGTTACAGATTGTCTACTGTAGGTTGTTTCTTCTGTTACAGACTGCCTTGTCTATGTTGTTCCTTTGAACTTGTGTGCATTTAGTGAACCGCAAGTTCCGCGGTGTTAACAAAGGTGAACCTAAAACAGTCTGCGGAATCTACGGGAATAACACTGAACACAACATGTGAGAATACCCTTGGGACACCCCCTCCCCCCCCCCCCACACACACAACATGCAAGCGGCAATAACTCTGTGAACACAGTATTAAGGAACAGCTGTGAACACAACATTCGGTAATAGCTATATGAGCACCGTATGCAGGAATAATAATAATAAAGTTCTCTTGTATAGCACCTTATTCCTGCCCTAAGAGCAAAGCTCAAGACCCTTCACAAAATAAATAAATGTTTACAGCACGGTCTACAGAAAACTCCTTGATGTCCATGCAGATTTTCATTTTCTAAGAGCAGCTGCCACTGTCTTATCACAGTCAAGGCCAAACGAACCCCTACTTACTGCAAGCTTCATTACAGAAAAGTAACTGTTATCCTGCAGCACACCCTGTCTCACACCTGTCGTCATTGATGTTCCACAGACTGTGCTCTGTGCAGGTGCCGCATGTGTTGTTGTAACTCATGTCGTGGCACCAGCTCTGCAGGAATTACAATACCTTCCCTGATATCCAGGCATGCAGTCATTCTCCTGGACATTCTCCTGTTACCATGTTGCATGCTTCTCCATCAGAGCAGTTGCCGCACGTGCTGCTACAGTTGTGACCATACTTTACACTAGGGTA
This sequence comes from Marisa cornuarietis, assembly GCA_004794655.1. Classification (NCBI taxonomy): domain Eukaryota; kingdom Metazoa; phylum Mollusca; class Gastropoda; order Architaenioglossa; family Ampullariidae; genus Marisa; species Marisa cornuarietis. Next base: position 62,702 of record SMMW01000641.1, on the reverse strand, counting down.
GCTTGTATCCTGCAGCACGTCCTTAGTGACAGCTGCCGGTACAGAGATTACACGGATTATTTATTATTTGTTATTACTATTCATTATTACACGGAATAACAGTGAATACAGCGTGCGGGAATAACTCTGTGGGCACATACAGCATGGGGGAATAACTCTGTGGGCACATACAGCATGAGCAATAACTCTGTGGGCACATACAGCATGGGGGAATAACTCTGTGGGCACATACAGCATGAGCAATAACTCTGTGGGCATCGCATGCTAGGTCTATATTAAATTGTAGTCCCTCACCTGACCTATTCATTGTGGACGTGGAGGACATCTCCGTGTTAATTCAGTCAACATAAATTAGTCAGTGATAATCCTAATTATTTATGCCGAGAATGATCATCACATTAAACAGGAGCCTTTCAAGTTTCAAGCTTTTGTCCAAGTTTCACTACTGGAGTGAAGAGACTGCTTACATCTGTACATGACCTGCTGTTGGCACTGTCAGTGTAGTGAAGGCCGTCAGTGACATGACGAGACTTGTACTGATACTGAAGGTGACACACCTGTGACATGCACTAGCCGGCAGGTAGACATCATACCTCAGTGATACAACTGTGATGATCCGTGGATAAGGGTCAGTAACTTAGCACCCTCCGTCCTCTGGTGTTCATGGTCCTCACCCCCCCCCCCGCCAACACCCTGGTAGTCCTTAACAACATGTAACCAAGCGCGTCACAAATCATTTTAATACTTCAGGCATTTCACTACACTCTTTTACGACGCGCTCAGCTTTTAAATGTATTCTGGAATTTATACTTGTCAGCCGGGTGACAGTTTTAAAAAACGAAAAAACCAGGAAAGTGAACATTTGTTGCAATGCTCCAATGTAAATACAAATCACAATCATACAAAAGTCCATGAAAGTCGAAATGTGAGTTTAATCTGTAAACAGTAGCAGATAAGAGATGTTACCAAAGAAAGATGAGGCGCCACATAAATAAGTTGCTTTTAAAACAGATTTTTGAAAATGTCTGCTACTACACAATCTTGTCCTTCACTGGTAGACTGTTGTACAAAGAGAAGGCCAGCACACTGTGTATATGGCATCTATAAAGAACTGAACAAATATCTGGGAGACAGAGACACTTCAGCTTCCGGTGAAGGAAGACGTGCTGTTGAGCTTTTTCAGGGTTGACATTCAAAAACTTTGTCAAATTTGGTCAAACGTTTGTATATATATATATGGCCAGTTAAGAACAGCCTGAAATAAACAAACTTTCTATCAAAGACTGTCAGCTGTTGACCTCCATATTGGCCTTTCTTTCAGCTGTCTTGAAAGATGGTCTAAGTACACTATGGCAGGCGACCAGTCAGGCGTGCAACGGAACTGAATGTCATGTACACAGTCGATACTTAAGTTCAAGGTAGGAATGTCGATATAGTTTATACCGAAAGTATGTATTATTCTTCGTGCGTGTGGACTCGTGTCAGCAACTGGTGTAAAGTAAGTCATTGGTGCAGCTCGTGTCTTCGCAGCCACGTCGATGATGAGGCTACTGTACAGTCTAGTCATTGCGGCAGTCTTTATTGCAGTCGTGATGCGGATTTGTGCAGCGAAGCTTCTTTTGTTGAAGATGACTGTTTTAGAGCTGTTGAACATTCCTCAGCCTGTCTACCAGTGTGACAGACGCTCATATTGTGTGATTCTCGAGAAGCAATGCGCTGCTCCAGCAGCCATATAACAGCGGCGAGCGGGGGGGGGGGGGGGGAGGTTGAGGTGCGAAATGATGTCCGAGGAAGAGGACTTGTGTCGTCGATGATGTCTGACGGCGGGACAGAGAGAAAACACGCGAGCTCACGTTAGTTTGTCTAGTTTGTGTGATTAATAAATCCTTATTTCTATAATTCAAAAGCTTTTCTTCTTGTACTTTGATTCACACGTCGTCGTCTTGTGATTGGGGAAGAGCAGGGTCAGGGGTCAGTTCTCGTGAGCCATATTGTAGGTGGTTGACGTAAGCATTGTACGTATCATCCCCATGCAGTACTATGTTAAACATGGGTGGTCAGAGTTGCACCTACCTGTCACCCTTGTAATCAATTTGCAGGTGCCAATGTCTCCAGCTTACGACAACGCCTGTAAATTGTAGCAAAGGTTGTAGTTGGTTGTTGGCGTTTAACCAAATCACCAACGGAGGTGATAAAGCACACACACACACACACACACACACACACACACACACACACGGACACACATACATGCACGCACTCACATATACAAGCAAACATGCTGCTTTTTAAAACATTACTTTATTAAGTGTTGTCACAATTAAACGATAAATATCCAACCAGCCCACGGTAGGTAATGAACTGGTTGATTTCCAGGTATACGTGTCTGTCATGCTTCTCACACCAAAGATATTTTCTATCTAGTTGCGGATTAAGGGGGATGGGACACAGGTTTGGAGGTAAAGGGAGGATGGCATGGATGTACCCGATCCAAACTAAATGGAAGGTGGGTGTAGGGACACTTCCATGAGACTCGGTTAGGGTCTAGTCATGACATCAGGTATCTGACCCCATTTGACCTACCGGTCAGCCACGCGACTATTACTAAACTTGTTGAGATCATTGTTGAGATCAAGTGCGTGAGTACGTGTGACTGACACAAGCCATGATAACCTGGAATGTTCGGTGCGACAGAGCGCATGCGTGACGAGTAGATGCTGGATGTTTCCAGATTTGGTTCTACTTTGTATCTAGGTGGTGAGAGTGAGCGTCGAGTCCAAGTCGAGCAAAAGTAGCAGACATACGGAGCTGTGTCAGTTTGAAATATCTTGACCGCCAAAGACTCAGTTTCTTGGAGAGACTGGCATCCCAGACCGAGGTCCCGTAAACGAGCCATTGACGACGATAGGCGCATGCGACTTATTCTTCGTCCTTGAATTAAGTACAACCACCCACGATACCCAGGTCCAAAATATCCGGAGACCGCGCGACCTGTCGACCGCAGAAAACGTACCTCCACTACAGAATAGAAGGAAAGAAAAAAGACAGAAGGAAAGATTGTAAGCGGGCATCTCGTTACCCGGCATAATGTTACAGAGACTGAGGCGGCGTGTGACTTGTTCACTGACAGACCAAAAGTGTGACCTGCATTTACAGCGCCACCTGCTGCTAAATTAGCAAATTGACAACGGAAAAAACACTTCAGGAGTGCGACTGTTTTCTTTCACTGCCATCATTAATTGAACAAAGAACATTGGAGCATCACAAGAGCTGAGTGCTGTGTGTGACTAGGGAGGCGCTGGGTAACTGCAGCGAACACCCGGATGTCAAAACCAATGCCATCAGAGAAATTTCGGAATCATAATGAGCAAGAAAACCAAAACAAATATTTTATGCATTGAAAATCACACAGGTTGAGTATTTGTCTAAGAAAATGATGTGTTTCCCTCGTGTTAGGGTTCGCGGTGTTTGTTTGGTAATCAGCTCACCAGCAATCGATGTCAGCTTCACTTGAGTCTCAGGTGTCTGCTCAATGCCGGGAGTTAATGTGCGACTCCGACACTTCGCCATCTCTCATCACTGTCAGTTTTGCTCAAAGTTTGGGGATTTTAATTTAATTTTTCTCTTTTCTTTCCTTTGTTGTTTTCTCCTTTCTCTCAGTTTACAGTCCCACCCACTCTTGTAGAGTCATTTTAAATTCTTGAAAGTGGCTTCATGTAGGATGTACCAAACAACATTAACTAAATATTCAAATAACATTTCGGGTATAAACTATATTTAAATAACATAGCCTGTATTAACCATATACAAGTAACATTTCCGGTGTTGTAAACTGTCTTTAGAGTTTTAGCAGCTAACGTGCAAAGTTAGTTTTTAATTTTTCTAAAGACAGTTATAGGCTCTTACTAAAGCTTACCTAACACACAGACTGTTGTTGTGATCTCCGTTATTAGGGGAAACACATGCACGCACGTGGGCACACACACACACACACACACACACACACACACACACACACACACACACACAGAGACTCAGTGAAAGTTCAGACAGTTCTCGATGTCCGATGGGCAAGAAGTAAGTTTACGCCAGAACATCACGTGAACCAAATGAATCTGACCATGGACGTGTATAGGACGCGATCTGACTAAAGTCTTCACCCCACCACAGTGGTTACTTGTTTTGGGGTAGGTAAAGTACTGTAGCCTGTGTAAGTGTTGCCTTCATATCACATGTAAAGTACTTTGGGATGACAAGAGAGAAGATCTGAACAATGGCATTGGGTGTCAGACAGATGACAAACAGAAGGAGGTCCCAATCACCATGCAGGTTAGTGCCATCTCTTTACTAGACATACCAAGTCCCGGCATGCCCAGTCCCAGCATACCCAACCCCAGCATGCTCAGTCCCGGCATGCCCAACCCCAGCATACCCAACCCCAGCATGCTCAGTCCCGGCATGCCCAACCCCAGCATGCCCAGTCCCAGCATGCCCAACCCCAGCATACCCAACCCCAGCATGCTCAGTCCCGGCATGCCCAACCCCAGCATACCCAACCCCAGCATGCTCAGTCCCGGCATGCCCAACCCCAGCATGCCCAGTCCCAGCATGCCCAACCCCAGCATGCCCAGCGTCACGCTATGTAGTCAGACACCGCACCTTCCCTACTCTCAGACACGCTCTCAGGCACGCAGACACCCGATGCAAGCGACGTGACCAATCGTTCCTCAGTGAACAAATACACGAACGCACGTGAAGACAACACAGAATACAGGTTTATTTACTAAAACTACTTGAAGAAAAGGAAAAGAAAGAAGCACCCCGGAAAAACAAAACAAACATGAACATCCCCGCCCACTGACCAATAAAGAACAACAGCCCCCGCTCCCGCAAAAGGCTCAGCGTTGCAACACTCTCTCGAGCGGGCCCGAAACAAAATACCCCCGGACGACGCAGCGTCCACCGCACCCCCTCCCTGACCACTGCCCTAGGCACACACGCCTCGGCAGGACCACCTATCTAGGTCAGCTAGAGGGGCCTGGTAAGGGCTAAGCACCCAGCAGTAACTATAACGGGAGACGTACACAAAAAGGGGGGCACTCGTTGATTGGGCCTCGGCGCTGTCCGTGACTCGCAGTGGCCGCGGCTCCTGGCCACCCCGACGACTCCACGGTCCCTCTGCAGGACCAGAAAAGATACCGATGACAACGGCGGCGACGACCAACGACGAAGACAGGCGAGGATGACGACGGTTCACAACGACCTCCCCCCGAAGACGTACGTGGTCTGGCGACAATCTGACGATGAGCTGACGATTGCAGTTGAGGTTGAAATCTGAAGTTGAAACTCGACGTTGATACTTTAAGTAGAAATGTTGCGCTGAGGTACGAGGCTGAAACTCTCAGGGTTGAGATTTGAGCCTGCGTCAAATACACAGCAGTACAAATTTAGTACCCCCCCCTCCTGGCCACGAGCAACACCCCCACCCGTCTCCCGCGTTATCTACTGGTCAGCCCTTCCAGTATCTCTCTTACAAGATACCCTAATAAACATTATACACAAAGAAAAGCCAGACCTCGTGATAACAGGGATCAGCATTACGACTCTGCACATACACACACGTGCGCACACACACATACACACGTGCGCGCACGCACAAATCGGTCACATACTGCACACATCTGCATACTGGCCAGGGTAAACATTGGCTGGAAAAACAATGGCAGGAATTATTTTAGCACACCCACCCAGCGGCTCGTGACGTGTTGTATCCCTCACAGAAAAACGTGGGGAAGAACACTGGTTGCTGGAACCCTCCCAGACACCAAACCAATTCCAACACAGCAGTGTCCAAAGCGCGTGACAAACCCTCGGCTACTCCCAGTGACGGCACATATGGCCCCGTCTCTCCACCAGCTCTTCTTCCGCCCTACTGTTGTTGTTGGTGGTGGTAGTGGTGCTGTTGTTGTTGTTGATTTTGAAAGGGAAAGTGCTTCCACCTCTCGGTGATTTCGTACTGTTCGCCCTACTGTCTTTCCAGGCCGATAATATACCTGTATGGAAAGTTTCTAGATTCTTCCAGAAACCTCCAGAAACTTTCGCGATCTACGGGACTCGGCGACGTCGGCGTCCACCCGATGGTACACATCGCAAAGAAGCGCAGCGCGCTGTACATAGAAGGTGGTGTCCGCATACCGTGGGAAATAGCCCTGTTCACCCAAAGATAGACATACAAATCCGAGAGAAAGGGACGCAGGGCTACTGTGTAATTAAAAGTTGTAAAACTGACCTGTCCATCTTGGCCATGGGACAACACTGGGGTGAGAAATGGCCGCAGGGCCACGCACTTCCCCGTTCCTTTCCCAGCCGGCGATACGCGACACCCAGTCCCAGCATGCCCAACGCCAGCATGCCCAGTCCCAGCATGCCCAGCTCCAGCATGCCCAGTCCCAGCATGCCCAACGCCAGCATGCCCAACGCCAGCATGCCCAGTCCCAGCATGCCCAGCTCCAGCATGCCCAACGCCAGCATGCCCAGTCCCAGCATGCCCAGCTCCAGCATGCCCCGCCCCAGCATACCCAGTCCTGTCTGTCCTACTGGCCACGCCTGTCATCGACTTTCTCTATCCGCATGCAGTTTCAGGGCAGTGATGGAGGTGGCGATGACTATGAGGTGATTGGCAGTGCCGTGGTGTAGAGAATGATGTCGAAGACGTCGATGATTTTCTTGTTATCTAGATAATACCTGGTAGTCTGTGTTAGTGTTTTCTTGTCACTTCCTTGACTATCAACTCTTACACTCAATTCTACCCGTGTGACAACATAACACGCTAAACTACAAAAGTTCCCAGTTATGAGAATGGACGGATGTAGCTGCTTAGTAGAACCAGTTCTTCTAGTCGTTGGGAAAGGGGGGATAACTTTTGTAGGTGGCACATACCTGTTAGGATGAGTAGACATTCGGGCAGACTACTCGCCTCTTTCTTGCTGCGTTGTGTTTAGTGGAATTATTGCAACATTCACTACAACATGAGATCAAAATACCGACGTTGATTCATGCATAGCCAGCCAAAAATACCGAAAACAAAGGAAACCCCAGAAATAAATGAGTAAAATAATAAAATCTATTATGTAATCTTATTATAGATTGTATACTTTTTACTGCATTTTGATCACTCTGTAATGTCTTAAATAATTACTATGTTTCAAAATTATTACTCATGAAGACTTTTAGCCACAAACATTTGTACCGAATACAAAAAGGAAGAGTTTTTTTTTCTTCATTTTTTTTTTGTTTGTTTCATTTGGTTGGTAGCATTCTTCCAGTAGAGCTAGGAATCAGTGCTAATACTTCAGACTGTCACAAACCTAAGGATTATTAGGTACTTGTGATGGATGTACACTCGTAGTTAAAGCCTTTACTACACACTCGACTACTCCGCCATCCACGCCGACAGAACCTGTGCGCGATACACTTTCACAAAATTGCCAATTAGCAACTTCCTAACGACCCGAGCCCTCAGCGTACACACCTAATAAACAAACACAAGGCAATTTCAGTGAAAACAAGTTAATTATTGAACATAAAAGGAATGTCGAGAGTTCCATAAATCATTACTATAAACAATGCCAAAACACCCGGATGTAGGTAGGCATGTCAATCCCCTATCCTGGCTGTCTAGAGTGGTTCGTCAATCTATCTTCCTACTGCTAATCCAGATAACTAGTGAGTCATAAGCCTTATTGTTAACCACACACTCGTTTGTGCATACGTTGACTCAATCCATACGTTACCCATTCATACAGGATTCACTACTCACTTCCACCCGACCGTCTCTGCCGCGTGGAATATGTCTCTGGTGGTATGGCACAACTGACCTTTCCACTCGAGGGTCCTCCTTTTTGGACGCCAGAGAAATGGTGGCATTTCCCTACACCAGGTCTCTTGTCCGGTGGTGGCTGACTGGCGGCAGGTGACTCAACACTTGCTAACGAAGTGATCAAAAGTTTTTTCCTCTCGTCCCGAAGTGTCTGCCTCAAGAGTTCGGTGGCGATGCCCTGATTCTGGGTCCAACATCAGGTTAAGACCGTTAAGTTGTCACACTCACAGCCATGCTCATTCAATAGGTACAACCATACATCACCGCTAGTGCGAGACAATAACAACCCCCCTCCCATCCGATCCTCTGGGATTTTCTATGAATTGACCCACAAGTGACCCGCGTCCGGTTTTCTCTGAATTTCTCTTCCCTTACATCCCAGCCAGACAACTCCGCTCTTCCTCTGATGGCCGTATCCTAACTGTTCCTGTCACCAGAACAACAACATATGGTCACAGGATGTTTGGCTACTGTGCATCAAAACAATGGAACTCTCTTCCTTCCCATATCCGCCACCTTCCTACAATTGAATCTTTCAAATCTGCACTGAAAACACACCTCTTCCTTGAGCTTTACTCCTAACACAGTCCACACAATGCTCGTCCTTCTTACCCTCCCCCCTTCTGCTCTTGCTACTTGTCTCCCCATCTTTCTCATCACTATATCACTATATTCTCTGTTCCTGTTACTTGCTGTCTTTTTGTGTTTTCTATCTTTGTTTTCTGTTTGTCGTCAGTACTGTTGTTTATTCTTCCGTCCCTAGTGTTCTATCCATGTAGTCCACGTCTCTTCCTTGTTTTAAGCGCTAAGAGCATGCTCTCTATGAGTGTCAATATGCTCTATACAAATCTTCATTTACTATTATTATTATTATTATTATTCCTACCTGACCTGACTGGCCACCTGAGTGGGATTTCCGAAACCAGCGCAAGCGCTATACGCCCCCTCTACCCGTCCCCCTTTAACTGGCCTAACACGTTCCTTCGTGACACAGACCACACTTCAAACAGCTCATTGTGTTTATATTCTAGACAATATCCTTGCAGACTGTACAACCTAAACAGCTAAACTGTGAAATGGAGCTTCTTGGTGTTGGCTTCTCTCTGTGTCAACCAACGATAACTTACAACGATAACTGTTATTTAGTGCGAGTGAGTGCTCAACACAGCTGTCACGTCTCCACACAGCTGTCAAATCTTGACACAGCTGTCATGACTGCATCCAGCTGTCACATCTTGACACAGATGTCATGACTCCATCCAGCTGTCACATCTTGACACAGCTGTCACGTCTCCACACAGCTGTCGGATCTTGACACAGCTGTCATGGCTTCATCCAGCTGTTACATCTTGACACAGCTGTCACGTCTCCACACAGCTGTCGGATCTTGACACAGCTGTCATGGCTTCATCCAGCTGTTACATCTTGACACAACTGCCATGACTCCACCTAGCTGTCACGTCTCCACCCAGCTGTCACATCTTGACACAGCTGTCACGTCTAGCAACAACTGAGCCTCACGCGACAAGCACGCGCTATGTCAGTCACTGCAGGGCACGTTCGATACCCATGTGGCGCAGCCACCCAGATGTGGAGAATGGGTACCAGGCCCCACAGAGGATGAAGGGAAAGTAGAGCAGTGAACGGAAATGAGCATCACGCTCACAAAAAGTTGGCACCCGAGAAAAGTGGGGTGTCAAACACCTCACACCCCAACCACCGAGGAAAAGGTTAGGGCGACCTTTACCTTTACTACATCGTACTTCGGATTTTTGTAACATTAGAATTTTCTGTATTATCTTGATATAGACATGTCTCAGTAAGGCTGTTTTCTTTGAAACTGTTATAGATGAGTTATTTTTATCCTGGAGTATTTGGAAAGTTGTGGTCGCTGGTCCCCAATAGGCAACGCCGATGTGTTTTAACATCCGTCCCCTAGTGGAGGCGTCAGTGATAGCTTTTAGATAATATGTGAATATATATATATATATATCTTGAATCAGTTCAACATCAGGCTCCAGTGACTATAATTAATAGTGTTGTAAAAGAATGTTATGAACGGTAAAAAAGTGACCTGGTACCAAAAGATGTTAATAATCTTCTAGCCTTGTGTTAACAATCAAACTGAGCAAAAGAGAAACTTTCTATTGGAATATTTCAAAATTACAGTTGTTGACTAATTAGTCACTTTCTGGTTGTGTATTAAGAATGAATTTTTCTTCAACAATTATTGTATAATTGTATTAAGTACTGAACCATATTTTTAATACAATCAAATGCAGACAGAGCCTGCAAAGAGGCAGATTTAGTTGTTCTGCCGACGACTAAAGAAAAGAAGATGCAAATGTCCAGGCGACTGCGTGAGTGTGTGTGACAGTCTACAACAACACACATGTCGACTTTTGACCAAATGTTGCTACAGACAGAGAAATCAGTAAATGGTAGAACAACTCCCTCAGCTCTACTGTCGTCTGCGTTTTCTCTTCTAGTGAAATCCGTCATTATCGTCTGTGGGAGTGGGGGCAGCTCTTCTCCCACTTGCCCCCCCCCTCCCTCACCTTCCCCGTCCTACTCTCTCGGGTCATGATGTGTCACACGGTTATAACGAAATGAGGAACATTATCGATGGTTTTCTCAGATTCCCCTTTACACACGTGGATCACTGAGCGTTGCAATTAGTTTGACCACATTGCCATTAAACTATGGTTGTAGTTGCTGTTGTAGTTATGTAAAGCAGACTATTTGTAGTATACTACTGGCATTTCATCATCATCATCATCATCATCATCATCATCATCATCATCATCATCATCATCATCATCATCATCATCATCAGTTACAGCGCCTCTCGTAAGACTAGTAGGAAAAGTCAAGGTAGTGGTCAGATGTAGCCTGCACTTGTTGTGTTTACCAACACTAGGAAATACCTTTACTCATTACTTGTAACCTCCTGACGAGTAATTTTGTTCCGAATCGTGTTTGTGTCAAAGATCCTGTTTTGTTTACCCACACAACACACGTTGCCATCGATGTTGTTCTTTAGCTAGTGTCATGGCCTCATAAACGCTCGCCTGTAAAATGTACTCGAATGATACGAATATGAAAACAACACTTGCGGCGATAACAAGATTTTAGGACTAAGACTTCAGACAAAGTCACATATAGATGGACGTATTCTGTAAAATCGGATGTACATGCAATCTTTTAAAATTGATATATGAGTACATGTATTTTAAAATTGATATATGAGTACATGTATTTTAAAATTGATATATGAGTACATGTTTTCTGTTACACGTTACCTGAAGTTTCTGTTGACACTAACCGTTGCAGATTGGGGTTTACAATGGATTTGTTTGTCTGGTGACACTAGTGGTATCATTAATTAACGATTTTTCATATGATATTGCACCGATGCAGCCACAGAAATTGTGTATACACTCTTTGAACTTTGAACCCATGACATAATACACGCAGAAGTTTATGGAGGATCGGATGGCTCGACAGGCGCCAATGAAATACCACAGCGTCATGTTGAGAGTGAAATACCTGCTGGTGGAGTTGAGGTCTGGGATGATGAAAGAGACGATCTGAACAATGACATTGGGTGTCAGACAGATGACAAACAGGATGGAGGTGCCAATCAGCATGCGGGTTACTGCCACCTCTTTACTAGACATGCCAGTCCCAGCATGCCCAGTCCCAGTCCCAGCATGCCCAGTCGCAGCATGCCCAGTCCCAGTCCCAGCATGCCCAGTCCTGTCTGTCCTACTGGCCACGCCTGTCATCAACTTTCTCTGTCTGACAGCTGCATGCAGTTTCAGGCCGATGATGGAGGTGGCGATGACTATGAGGACGAAGAAGGTGATTGGCAGTGCCGTGGAGTAGATAATGATGTCGAAGACGTCGATGATTTTCTTATTATCTAAATAATACCTGGCAGATAAAAGTGGAAAATATTTCATCTTGTAGCCATTTATGATATGTTAATACATAAGTATTTATTTAAATAACAAAGTTGGTTATTAAGTAAAGATATAAACGAAGACGATGAGTGCAGTGAGGTAATGTGGAGCTCGGTTATGTATGAGGTTTACTCTAGTCTATTGTATTAGACACTTGGGGCTTCTGTCTTCAAGAGAACAGAATATGACCTCCTAGCACTTGTTGACAGGTAGAGGGGAGGAAGCCTCTAGGTTTTCGACAAGAGGCACTGGGAGGGGAGAGATGTAAATGGTGACAGGATACGTAAAGCTGAGCCTAAAACGTGGAAGAGTGGGTTTCACCCTTCATGGCTGTAGTAGAGAACAGAGCTCGAGCAGCCTTCGCCTGTCACGTGCCCTCTGCTACTAGTGGAAAGACTAAATTCTATCTGCCTGTCACAACTGTGAGCAGTTACCCAGTAAAATATATATTGGTAATTATTTGGAAACCTGACTTTGCAGATTCCAACTGAGGGACTTGGATTGCCCACTCAAGCGAATCAGACGTGACCGGTCATACTGTGCAATGCAACACTTCCTACCTAAAACCTTCAACCTTGCAACATGAAACCTCGCACTTCGTGAAGGGAAAACTTCAGTTTCTAGACATAAAACTTGGTCTTTGCAGTATGAGTAGAGTGAAACCTCTAACTTGTCCTGTGACATGCCTCACATAGTGATGTGACAAACTACTGTTTGACGTGACATTTATCTGTGACAGATGTACATCTTTGTGAAGTGAGGGATATCCTACCTTGTGACGGTTATAAATGATCTGGAGGTGTTGGTTGACCGATCAAACTCCGTCTCGACGACATGCTTGGGACCCGCGATAGCGCACATACCTCCGACTAACACCACACAGCAGACGACGATGATGGCGGCCATGGTGGAGGTCTTGAGCAGCCTCTTGGCGTGGAAGGGACTGACGACACAGAAACACCGCTCACTGGCGATCACAGCCGACAGCAACTGAGATGCCCACTCGACACCAGATGCGCCTAAATCAGTGAACATGCACACACGTGTAAATTGTGTCGCTGTTAATTGTCGACAAACGAAAATCATAGAAACGTTGATATCCATTAAGATGCTATGCTTGATGGCTTCATTGCTATTTAGTAATACTCTATAGCAATAAAGTGCGATTGATGACTTGCACTGACCAGCTCCGTGCAGGTAACGGAACACGGCGCCAATCATTTTAACATCATTTATCCCGTGCAGAGGTAGTTCCATTGGAAATTAAGCAATAAAACCATAAAAAGAATGGACGCAAAATAAACGGGGAAAGACATTTTTTTTTTCAAATTGATGAAAGTTAATCAGGAAGAGGAAGACTCACCAGTAAAATGAACTTTTATAAACATGGAATGACTTACAATTATAGTAGGAGACTGATATTCTGAACGTCCCCAAGTCTCGCCAAAACAAACAACAGTCACCCGTACACATGAGTAGAATAGGCTAGAGATAGGGACCTCACCAACACAACAGGTGATAGAGAGTTAATGGTTATGACTCACCAACAAAATAAGGGATTGTGAGCCAGGCGTGGGGAGCAAAATATTCCCTAACTTGGCTCTCGCCGTAGATGAGGAGCATGACGATAACGTTGATGAGGTCCGCCAGCGCCAGGGCAAAGAGGCAGAGGTTGATCCTCTCTCCAAGGCCTTGGGTGTAGAAAACGCTGGCGTTCAGCACGTTGCCGGGGATACCAAGGAACAGGAGGAAGATAATCATGAGCCAGGACAGCACCGACATGATGCACCTAGCAACCTCCCCCCGAGACAAAGAGAAAGGTTAGGTATGTGAACTGAAAAGTCGGATATGTCAAGTGAAACGTCGGTTATTTGAAGAGGAAGGTCGGGTATGTGAAGAGTGAGATGTAACAACTAAGAGAGGTATCGCAGTATGGCAGTTAATGAGCTCCACTTCCAAGCCAAATATCGTCAGTCCGGAGGTCGCTGGGACAAGCAGCCTAAGAAGTCAAGCTGGTCACGTGTCAGCAACAAGAGAGGCCTGGGTTAGGAGGAAAGGTGTGAGCTATGCGGCCTGGCCAATCCATAATTAGAGAAAAGGTCACACAAGGTAAGATCAGATTCATCGTGGAGAATAAGTGTATAAGTAGCTTGATATACAATAAAACGAGAAATAAAGGTACACTGAGGGCGCCCGATATTTGGTTAAAGCTGTTATCAAAGTTTTCACGTTGGTTCATCATATACTTGTTTGTCATGATTGATGTAGGTAAGGCTGGTATCTCGTATCAGTACTCGTACACTAACTCACAAGCGAGAGAAAGGTGACAACTATTGTTAGAGGAGGGTTTGAGCGAACGACGGAACAACAAACATGTATTGATTGTATTCCTTTCCTTCCTGTCCAAGGGCAGAAGACTAGGGGCAGTAGGTGCCAAAGAGAGGGTAAGTGAAGAACATAAAACATTGTTGCAGGCCTTGTAAGTTGTAAATTAGGAATCCCGTGGAAAGGAGTACAATTGCTTGACTCAGGCTGGAAACCCGATCTTTCAGCGTGCATGGGGGGGCGGGGGGGGGCACCTGAGCGGTCGGCCCAGCGAGTGGGGTCAAGGGTCAAGGGGTGACATTCTGATTGAACTAGATACTAGCTTGTTAACTTAGGCTAAGCCTTAAGGCTGGCCACACACACACACACACACATCGAATTTCGCCGTGCGCCGTGCCTTTTTGATAACTGAAGAAGTCAATGGGTCACACGGCGGCCGTGGACACCACGGCGGGTATCAACCGCCGTCCCTGGGGCGTTGATAACTATTGCTTCAACTGGGAGCACTCACACTAGGCCAGTGGTTCTCAAAGTATTTCGGTACGCGGACCACTTTATTCAAGTAAAAAATATGGCGGACCACCAAGGCCTAAAACAAGTAATACAGTAATAAGTTGACATAAAGTTACATACCTCGTTCTTTATCATTAAAATGTTAATGCGATGAATGCAGCTGTTTTTGATGTGACATTAAGGTGATAATATCTGGATCAATGTTGGAGAGTTTCAATCTCATGTCAGATTTCACGTTCAACCGGCTTCTCTACAAGCATATCTGGCGATTTAAACATCACTTTGCTGACATATGACGACTGTCAGCCGCGGACCACCTGACTTATGCCTACGGACCACACTTTGAGAACCACTGCACTAGACGACTGGCGCCGTGTTGAAACCCCTCTAACGCATGCGCACAACACTGAATCGCCACGTGTGCGCTCTCTTATGGTCAGTTGCCACGTTGCTGGAGGTTCATTTGTTTCTTGATTTGTATTTGAAGATGTCCATAGAACAAGTTGAGACGTTTGATCTAGATCAATATGATATAGATATTGATGTGCTAATAACACTGGTACAGGAAAGACCAGTGATTTGGGATAAATCCCTGCGCCAGTGATAGGTCGTTGAATGTTTAGTGGGTGTACCCATATAGTTCTTTTTCGTAGTCATTTTCTTGGTTTTTCAATCAAATATAAACACAACGCTTTCTCTTGATCGTCCATCTTGAAGTGGACAAGACGGCGCGCGCCGTGAGTCCGGTGTTTGAGGAATGCACGGCGTCGCGCCGTCCACGGCGCACGGCGCGACGCCGTGCATTCCTTAAACACGCCGTGGACAAGACGGCGCGCGCCGTGAGTAACGAACGGCGCTTGGCACACGGCGTGTGGAAGCACTTCAAGATGGACGATCTAGAGAATGCGTTGTGTTTATATTTGATTGAAAAACAAAGAAAAAGGCAAATCTCCCTCCATGCATTGTTGGTCTCCGTTCGAGACTTATAACTGTCGAGTTGTTTTATACCAAATCACAGGTCTTTCTTGTATCAGCGCTATTAACACATCAATATCTATATCATATTCATATAGATCTACATCAAACTTCTCTGCTTGTTCTATAGACATCTTCAAATACAAATCAAGAAACACTTAAATAAACCACCAGGCAACGTGGCAACTGACCATAAGAGAACACACACGTGGCGATTCAGTGTTGTGCGCATGCGCTAGAAGGGGGTCAACACGGCGCGGGTCGACCCGTGTGAGTGCTCCCAGTTGAAGCAATAGTTATCAACGCCCTAGGGACGGCGGTTGATACGCACCGTGGTGTCCACGGCCGCCGTGGACGGCGAAACGCCGGACGGCGTCTCATTGGATACGTGTGTGTTGACCCATTGACTTCTTCAGTTATCAAAAAAGGCACGGCGCAAGGCGAAATTCGATGTGTGTAAGGCCAGTCTTATAGTTCTCTTGGTTTGTTTTGCTTTGTACCTAACTTAGAAAATGCTCTCTGAAGTCATCTGTGTTTCGTTTAATAATAATGTTGAACCTTCAGTTACGTTGTTTGTATGGGAAGTGGGCGTAGCGGGTTGATCATTTCTACATTCTATCAATGAAATAGTGTCAGTACGCGCGTTGACCTACACATGACAGGGACAATACAATACATGGGTCACTTGCCCACTTCATTTTTCCTTTTTTCCGTTTTTTACTGTTGACATCTTTAATGCTGCACCTTGCAACGAACCTTATTTCTTTCTTATTTCTAACTTTTAATTTTGCGACTAGAGCACATTCCCATTTCAAACTGCCCACTGGGACAAATAAAGTTGGTCATTGTCATTGTCATTGTCATAGGAACGCTGTACTTTGGTCAGTAGGCCGTTTGTAATAATGATATAAATATAAAAGCATGACCAAACATGTTTCAGTAGGTTAGGCATTGTACACAACAAAGTGTATTCAAGAGAGATGCTCAATCTTCGTGTAGAACATATAACAATGTGCTGGATGTAAGGACCAGAAGACCATTTAGTGTGGATTTCTTACTTCAACAGATAGAATGCTCGGCTCATTCTCATCAGGAGGGAGACTGGTGGTAACGACCTCGAGATGCACAGCACATGTGGTAGTGAGTAGACACTCACTGCAGTTTGCCCAAACTTCTCTTGTGTGGATGAGTAGAATAAACTCCATGTCTGTCAGTGCTACTGAGACCAACTTCTCGCTGCCGTCGAGGGAAGGAGGAGGTCAAAGGACAGCTGAGATGTTTAACACGTGCGACACGCGCTGCCGTTATAATAACATTCATTTCACTGAGAATAGGATGTTTCGTCCAGTCATACCTGACCTAATACTACAGACCTTGATAGATCAGATGTCTTTCTCTCAGCGGGAAGTCTGTATGTTTCTTTTTTATAGTTTGAAGTTAATTGAGACGACAGTTAAACAAGTGGATATCAAATCTTTATTCTCCCTTAGCTGGTACTTCTACATTAAGAGATAGGTGGGGTAATTATAGAAAGCAAACACTGTAACCCCTGCTGGAATGATTTGATATTTTGTAAAAGGAGCAAAGAAAGTAAACAAACAATCGTCAGTCTGTATTTGCCAATTGTGAAGAATCACGATGATAGGGTGTGTTCCTTGCTACCACATTAAATTGCAAGCCATTCTTATTTACAAATATGTCTTTTCAATAAGCTGAGGGCACTTTTAAAACTAATAGGACCTGAACAAACAAAAGGTTGACAATATTCTGGAACATTTTGATAAAAGAATAAAATACTCCTAAAGTAACATCTTTCTTAAAATTATTTTTTTTTTAATCCGAAATTGTTAACAAATAATTTTTGCGGGCAGAGTAGCATATTTTCTCAATTAGCACTCGCTGCACTCAAGAGTTTCATCATTGTTATTTCGATGAGGGGTAAACAAGAAATAGAAAATATAAGTATCGTCTTCACAAATGAAATGAAGTGATTGGAGCGAAAAAATAAAACAAATATTTTGTACACACACACACACACACACACACACACACACACACACACACACACACACACACACACACACAGGCTTATAAGACTGATACAAGTAATGTAATGTGGGAATGTTTACCCCCCCCCCGTCCTCTTCACCCACTCTCCACTTGGCGGTGGTTGAGTGAGTCTACAGGCCCTCGCTGCTTGCTCCAGTCCCTCGCCCCGCACTGTTTACTGTTTGCAGACCTGACGTAGTTTTTCGTTTGATTGACAGATAGCACTGGAGCACCCCTGGGTACGATGGTAGGGATACTGTATGTGTTTCTATGTTTGCATCTTTGCGATAATCCATCCATCCATTCGTAAACAAAAAACCATATCAGGTCTCGAAACAGTGCTGATAACAAACAAACAAACAAACAAACAAAACAACAAACACAAAAACAAAAGAAAAACCGTAAACTAAGAAACCACGATTTTGCCGACTTCCTCTTGTGGCCTACAGACCAGTCTCTTAGCCTTGTGTGGCTGCCTGCTAGTCACGTGACGACACTATCACCGACACGTCTGTAGGGAGACTCGACTTTGTAGCAGCAGGTGTGTGTGTTTGTCTGGTTCTCCCTGGACGAATAAGCAGTCACAGTCTCACAGACAAACTGCTGGCCCTGACATCAAGCTGTCCCAAACAGTGGACGTTCTGCCGATGACAATTTGACATCGAGAGCTGGGCTCAATGTGTAATCAAAAATAAACGAGCGGCAACAACAACATTATTAGCATCTGCTGTGTTTGCTGGGCAAATAACTCGCAAGAAATAATTGTGTCTTCAGTCTAATTACAAGTGTCTTAGAAGCCACTTTTATTTTCTTTTACTGTGGATCTTTTGTGTTTTGTAGTTTGCTGATGGCTTACATTTATATACTTGCTATTGCTTCTTTCCATCAAACACATTGATTTCGAGTGGGTGACACACCTCCGAGCTTTGTTCTCAAGACATGAGATCCTCACCTTGTGGCCTCGGCTGGGGAGAGAACATTCATCAGACCTCATTGTCGTATGTATGATAAGATAAAATAAAACATGGGGTGACTGTAAACAGCCACACCTTCACAACCCAGCTCCGCAATGTCTCAATGATCAATCTCACAATAAAACATCATAATAAAAAGTATATTAATTAATAATGAAATGTACACATCCAACAGTAGCCATGACATTAATGCTAAACCACATTTGTAAGAAAGACAAAATAATATGCTCACTGTGATATTGAATTCATTAGCTCACAGCAGATCAACATTTCTCCAAGTTCAACAATAACAACAAAAGTAGACACGTGGTAAATACAATGTTTCCTCTGATATTGTCGATGTTTCTAAATTAACAAAGAACTAGTTAATTAAAATTAACAAGCAGATTACACATCTACTTGAATAAAATAATGTTAAGAGGCGCAGAGAAAGTCAACACAACAAGTCAACAAACATGTTTAGAGGTTGATTTGTGGACGTTGCTAAGTGTCGGCGTTGTGGGGCGTCTCCCTAGCTACAGCACTTCAGTGCAAGTCATGAAGATTATTCATAGACTTAATTAATTCAAAATCAGTTTTGAAACTGGACCGAATTGTTGTACAGGCTGTAGTTTAAATTTTCTTAGATATTCTGATATTTCTGTTCTATTTCTGAGATATGAATGCTGTTAATAATAATGTCCACGTGGAGCACATTAAGAGTGAAGCTAGAGTGCGTGAGGAAAATGAGTTGTTTGACGACAAGTCAAGTCGACAGAAGATTGACTACGAGTATCATATGTAGCTGTCATCTCTTGGCTACAACACCAAGCTCGAGCCTCGAGGGCGTTTGCACGTGGTCGTGACGACTGGCCGGGTGTCGCTGTGCAGGCGCGTGAGTGTGCGAAGCGTGTGACGAAATCTGGAGCCGATGGTGACGTAGATGAAGAAATTAACGGTGGAACTGAGGTCACGAAAAAGCGCTATCAGTGACCACATCAAGGAGTTGAGGTTGTAGTACCTGCCGCTGAAGCTGAGATCAGGCAGGATGAAGGAAGTGACGTAGACAATCAGCGCTGGTGTTGTGCAGACCAGCACCAGGACGTTACTGCCCAGCAGCATCCGGGTGACCGCGATCTCTCGCCTGGACACACGCACCCTCCGGCGACAACCGACAGTCGAGGCTGGCGCTGATGTCATGGAGGAGCGGTGGACCAGAGCAGAACGGAGACCCGCGCCGGTGATGATCGATGTGACGAAGAGAACGGCGAGGAATATGGCCGGCAAGATTGTGCCGTACAGCAGCGAGTCGATGGCGTCTATGGTGTGTCGATTGTTCTCGTAATACCTGCAGTGGATGTTGTCAGAATTTGGTTTTTAGCTTTTACAACAAACCATTTCATTACTATTGTACTGTTATAAACATCTACAGTACACTCATGCCAAGTCTAAAATATTTATTAGCTAATTTTTTCTTTGTGCATTAGTAGCGTGTAACAAAAGTTTCTAAACTGAAACATCGACCCTAGAAAAGCTTTCATTTCTTACATACATTCTACGATCATAATTCGTTGACAAGGCGACAGTCTCTCACAACAGAAATACTACAGCGAGTGCTGGGACACGAAGGTCTAAGGAGGGGACAGACGACGGAAAATAACGGAAAGTAGGAGGACATTCGTGCGTGTGATGAAGACAGAAAGAAGACAGAGGGAAGAAGAAAGAAAAAGTTCTCTAATCTCAAAGCATACAAAGCAGATCCCTGTTTAAAGCAAACAGTCAATTTTCTCAGAGCATGTTGGTCTCAGCCTCAAGTCAATGGAGCACACAGGAGTCTGCAAACTGTTCAACTGTCAGGGCGTGATGTTGTAAAAGGTTATGAAGGCTAAGGAACGCGAAGATTAGCGATAATCTAATAGATAAGAGTATCTTAGCAAGTGCCGTGCTTCTTGTCACAGTGGACGTGCCGGTGACGATGTCAGATTCCTGAAGAAAAGATGAAAAGTAATCGATTCTGGGGATCAACAGAGAAACACAGGAGGTGCGACCTTTCTACCGACGATGTGAAAGGAGTCCTGACAACACGCTGGTCCAATGTTAAGATCAAGGATTGCACCACAGTCCGCTGTTTACTTGCGATTACAGTACAGGAATAAATGCAAACACGGAACAAAAGCCGAAAAAAATATCCCAAGGGATATTCGCACGACTGTCTCCCATGTTGAGAAGGTGAAGCTCGAATGTCAACAAAAGAAATGGTGTGAGTGATGATACTGGCGATGCACACTTCCCTACATGAGTGAGTGAATACGACACTGCATTCAGCAAGGCTTTTGTCCAGTTTGGAAAGGGTGAGAACAATTAAACAATCCAAACAACATTATTAAATGACAATGTCCAATACCAAAGCCAGTGCACGTGTGAAAGTATAGTAAAGACATGAGCCAGTAGCTGACAGTTCACTGACACTAGTCTTGCTATTGCTCTAGTCTTGACTGCCTTATTGTCAACAAGAGACAGGTGTCTAGTGAAAGTATCATTGGTTGTCAATGAAAACATCTACGAAACGTGGATTTCTGAAATACTTTTGAAATACAAAGCTTTGAAACTGTCGAGAAATGGGTGACAACTTGTCTGTTTCGTCATATAACACATAATACATAACACAGCGAGCTTTGCTTTAACAACCTTCTTAAACCAAAAGAGGTTGCCGAAGGTCTGTCTGGTTAAGAATTACCTGAAACACTTTCTTTTACACGGGGGCTGCCACATTTTTTGTGTATTATTTTGTATTAATATAAGTGGGTGGTGAGGTTAGCTATTAGTTAATGAGTGAATGATTGATAATTAACTTTCTTGACTAATGCGATGTGTTATTAGTAACATAAAAGATAGTTTCGCTGATATTGATTGAGAATGTGACTGACATTAGTGATATCTGAGGGTCAACACGCGCTAACAATTAAATATTCTCTCTCATAGATGCGAAGCACACCGTAGGGCGTAGGCTTTTTAGAGAGAAGTTGAGATTCTTACTCTGTGACATATACAATATACTCAGTGACGTTCGTGGTCGGATCAAAGATTGAAACGATTCTGTGCTTGAGACCAACGATAGTGAACATGCCCGCTACAAGAACCGCGCTGGTGACGACGATGATGGCGGCCATGGTGGAGGTCTTGAGCAGCCTCTTGGCGTGGAAGGGACTGACGACACAGAAACACCGCTCACTGGCGATCACAGCCGACAGGAACTGAGATGCCCACACAAAGCCGTTGAAACCTAGCGAGATATAGCAACTCTTCTAGTCAGGAAGACAATGCAACACCAAACGGGCAAAAACAAATAGAACTATACTCTCATTTCTTTCCTGCTTAGCATATAAAGCTCAAAGAGCTTATCTATGTTTTGAACACAGAGAGACAGAGAGTGTGTCATGCATTCATTTGACAAAGGACAAAAAAATAAATATTGTTGCTTTGCCTAAGACAAAATAAGAAAACACGGCATGTACTACACAAAGCTCTCAGGTTTTGGGCCGCCTACAACGTCCACAGCAAAAATACATCGACAAGTGAACACCGTGGCTGTGGTACATACATGAAGTACACTACGTTCTGAAATTAATTATATACGCCCAATGCTACATTTTTAATAGAGGTCCCTTCCACGGAGTAACTAACGTATGTGAATTAAAATGTCTAAATCATACAGTTCTTGTGAAGAGCTCACTAGGTGAGGGGTGGGCCTGGTCATTCATACATCAGTTACACAACTTAAACGTTTCTGATGCAGGTCAGGATTAAGCATCAGCGTCCTTCTTAAAAAATAATCACAACTCACAAGTATCCATATTGACATTCAGGTTGAGACAGTGGAAAGTGAAAATGCACACAGCGGCTTGGCTGAAGGCTGAAAGCTTTCAGTGGCCTCACCTATGATGATGGAGAGAGTGAAGCAGCACACAGCAGCTTGGTGGAAGGCGGGAACCACACAAACGCTTCAACAATTCTCTTTATCTTCTTCTATTTCCACCTCTCTCCACTCACTTTAAAATATGTTTACCTCATTAGCTTGACGAGGACATCTGCAAGGGGACAGCACTACGGCCCATTGCCACTCGCGCTATTCACTCGTATCATTGCCGTCATCTTATTTTCATCGCCACGTCGCGACACACAGGTCCGTAATGATTTTTGTAAAGAGAAATGTGCACTATGTGTCATCTGATTATCTTAAAAAGTCAAATCTTAGACTAAGCAACTAATGGAATATAGAGTAAAATACTTCTCAACAATTCATCTTCGATTTGTGCTTTCATCGGCATATTTTATGTACAGCATCTTATGTTTACCAACAAAATAAGTGCTGAAAAACCACGAGTGGAGATGGAAGCAATCTCTCAGCAGAGTCTCCCCGTTGACGAGGACTTCGGAGACGACAACGACCAGGTCGATGAGGGCGAGGACGAGGAGACAGACGTTGATCCGCTGGTGGAGGCCGAGCTTGTGGAAGACGACGGCGCTGATGATGTTACCGGGCACGCCGACGACTAACAGAGGCACCATCAGGCAGACGACCACCGCCCTGACTCGAACCTCGGTCTGTATCCATGACAACGTAGAGACAAGCGACGTGTTTTGTTTCAGCTTTTTATCTTTTTCACTACTTTTAACAGGTGAAAGGCATGAAAGCTACCCCTAGAAACTTATTTCCTATGCTAATCACCATCCCCATATCTGTTACAGTGTAGTGTGTGTTCAGGTATCAGCAATTCCTTGCCCAGACAAGACATCCATTTTTACAGGTCTTGTAACTAGTAAGATTTTGTAAATCTAATAATTGAAATACTAGTCATGATTTATTTGGAGGAGAAAAAAATATCGCTCAGTAATTACCTTTATAATAACTTGGCACAGAAGATGCGTGAATGAAAAGTAAATTATGTAAAATATATAAACGTGAAAATAGTTTTCAGGAGTTGTTTAAGGAGCAATGCATCCTCATACCAAGTTAAGAGAGGATAGCAAGGGGCGCCGACACCGGGGCGTCAGTGTGGAAGGAGAGGAGAGTGTGGTTCCTCACCTGTGACAACTACCTGGAAGTCAGCTTTGAAAAATTTGCATGATTACCAACTACCCTGCAAATTGAACAAAGACACCGAGTAATGGTGAGAATGTTGACTAAGGTGAGCTGACCCACCCCTGAGAGAAGGACTCCGATCATCGGTGATCAACGCCTTTGCGAGCAACTGGGTGTGAGTTCACATAATTATCACGTGTTGATAAGCAACGACACCTTCGACCTACTTGGCGGGCCGGTTGACCAGATATCGAGGTGTTGAGCGTTGTTTAGAGTTTCAGGAGTGAATGTGTGGGAGAGATCGTGGATTATTTATTGTAGTAGGTTACAATAAAATTATGTTGAGCAGGGGAAGATGTCTTATTCTTTAGTTATTGGTGTATTTTATGTCAAACACGACCTGGCCTAGAGAAAAGAAAATATAAAGCGAAATTACACAAAAGAGAGAGAGAGAGAGAAAACAAAATCACCAAAGTCAGAAAAACGCCAAGCCAGTAATTGTTTTTGAGGGGGAAGAAGGTGAGGATACAGAAAGTAAGTCCATGTTGAGTTGTTTGTTGAAAGAAAGACCCGCGTCAGTGACTGAGTGTTTGTCTGTGTGGTGTAGACGCTGGTGTGAGTTCCTGTCGACACCCTTTACTTACCTACCTACCCATCGCTTATTTTCTCGAACCATATTCTCCTTGCTATTTATAAAGATTTATTGGTTTTACCTGTCTGGAAATGATATTTTCAGGGTTATCCCAGGGCACGAAGTCGCTTGTCTGATCCTCCATACGAGTCGTAGTGTGACTGAGTAAACCACAGGTGTTAGTCTTCATGTTGTGCCTTCCACTCAAACATGGCGATGTGGTCCTTCATGTATATCTTCCTTTGTTTAGTCACTATTTCTCTCTCTCTCTCTCTGTGGCTTTCCTGGCAGTCAATGACATGTCTGTGGATCAGTTCACTTCCGCTCTCTTTAATTATGTTCTCAGAAAGAGCTACAGCCATATTAATTTAAAGTAATCCAGTTATGTATGAATCCTCTCACCTTCCCATTTTAGAATTGTTTATCAATTTCCTGAATGTTAAACAGAGTAATTCACAGAATTCCTGTGTTTAGGGTTAAAAGCGGTTGATTAGAATCTTGTGTCTAAGGCTGAAAATAATTTATGGAGATACTGTTTCTAAAGTTTAGAATAATTACTTTGTTCTTGTATTTAAGGCTGATAGTATTTCATTAGCTTATCGGTTGAGAGTAATTTGCCAGATTCTAGTATATATGGTGCAAAATAATTTATTACTTTTTTACTGTCACCTTGCATCAAAGGGGAATATTTTCCCATAATTCCTGCTGTCTGTAAACCTCAAACTGTATATAAAATAATATTTTATCCTGTAAATTCTCTGACATAAGACATAAGATGCTTCGCTAGATAAAACAAGATTTCAACCCGAGAAGCGATGTCGATTAAAGGAGCAATACAGATTATTGGGAATTTATAGTCAACCCAAAAGTATGGGGGAAGCGGATGGCGAGTGGTTAGAGCGCTGGCGTCCGAACCGAGAGCGCGCTGGTTCAATTCCCGATAAGCGCAGCAAACTTCCCCCCCCCCCAGTCGACCCAGCTGACGGAAATGGGTACCTGACTCCATAGAGGGTTGGGGAAGGTAAGGCAGCGAGGGAGAGGAGATTGGCACCACCCTCATGTAAATGCTGGCCCCGAGAAAAGTGGGGTCTCTAACACCTCACTCCCCTACGACCTGAACAGGTTATGGGATGACCTTTACCTTTACCTTACCTTTAAAAGTATGAGCGTGTGGTGAGTGTCACAGTTTAACTCATTACTACTCGTTCTTCGCCGAGTCAAGTGCTGCTAGCAGTCCGAAAACATAAGTCTACTATTATAAATGTCACACAGATCCTGTCACAATCACCTTTATCAAAACTAAATTAAAAAAATATTTGCTGAGTTGATACTTTAAGAAACGATCGTATAGACACGTGGTCAGCATGTTACTGATGAGGGACATCAAGACGCCACGACTCTTTCAAACGATGTCAGGATGAACCCTTCTCGTTGTCCGTGATGTGAATACAAGACACGTGGTTTACCAGCCCTCAACATCCGTAGTGGAAGAGGAAGAGTAGAGAGCAGAAAAAACAACTGTAGTAGTCTTCTCGGTATCATTTAAGTTTAAATGTAAACAAAATGCTGTTAGTCTCTCATTTGTCTCCCACGATGACAGACAAGGCCTGGCTTACAAAACCACTTTTCTTCCTAAATAAACTACAGTCCTAAGCTTTCTCACAGCAACATTTCAAACGTCACACCGGAGGCTGACTATAACACTTCTCGGCGAAGGATGTGAGTTTAAGAACCGAACTCGGCAGCTAAAGTTGATCTATTTATAGCAAACTTCTCAGCCTTGTTATCGCCTGCGTCTTGTTTTTCTCACGCGACGAAACAAAAGGTCACGAGGTTACTTTACATGAAAACTAGTCGAGCTTTGGCGATATCTCCATGTCAGTGTTTGTTCGTGGGTAGATTTTCAACGATATCGAGGCACTGACACAAAGGGAGAAAATGTTTGCTTATGTAAATGTCAGACTTCTGTTCATTTTCTTGGTTTGTCTGTCTGATGAAAATCCCCAGGAGAGACGATCACATTTCATCTATGTTCTCTCTTTCTTTCTTTTTTCCTTCAATACATTATTCAAAATGAGATTAAAGCTTAATGCTTTGTTAATTTTGCCGCTGATATAAGTCTTTTATTTTTCCCTAAGGGCGATGTATGACAGTAACAACACTACGGTAGAAAGCAGGGAAAGGTGAAGAATGTATTGTAGACTAGCGTGTCCCAGAACGAGGACACTAGCTTAACACTAATGACACTACAGACAGAGACACTTGTGTCAGTAACCAGTAACCATGGGAACGCGGACGCCTCCATTTTTATGAGCATTTGACGGACACAGTATGGAAGGCCAAACGGACCCGCAGCCCGCCCACAGCAGCCACAGTAATGGAGCCTGACACAAGGAAATGACCACCCGTATATCTGATAACATGGCGGTCACCCGATGAGTGTCAGTCAACATCTGCCACAACGGCCAGAAGCAACCCGGTAGACAGAAAACTTGCCACTGTGACACAAACATCACAAACAAGCAGGTAAATAAGGTAACTCGTGGTGAAAATTGTCGCGTTTTGCGATCGAGCGCCATACCTTCCATACTCTCGTACACACTTTCAACCATGCAGACACACGAGCGCTCGATGCATGCATGCGGCGTGACCAATCGTTCCTCAAAGAAAGAAAATACACAAATGCAAGCAGGGACAGTACACAACGCAGGTTTATTACCAACACAACGAATAAAAGAGAACTAAAGGAAAAGATAAACAAGAAAGAGAAGACACTAGAAACAAATCGGCAAACAGAAACAACTTCCCCCCCATTAACTAATACGCAGCAACCGAGCCCACACACACCGCTCGGCAATGTACAACCCACTTGGGCGACGCAGCGCCCACCCCGCTCCCTCCCCCCTGACCACTGTCCAGAGGCACGCACGCCGTGACAGGGTCGCTTAGCCGGGCCAGCTAGAGGGGCCTGGCAAGGGCTAAGTATCCAGCAGTAACTAGGACAGAGGGGGGTACACAAGAGGGGGACACTCAGCCTGTCCTTGATGGGCCTCGGCACTGTCGGCGCTCCGCGATGATCGTGGCTCCGGGTCTCCCTGTCGACAGCACGGCCCCCGGCGACGCTCTTCGAAGTCGTTCGTTAAAAACGAAGCCTGTAGACAGCTAGATGAGCAGCCACCTCGACGCTGGACTCGAGCCGAGTTCGAAGATGTCTCAACAATAAGTTTTTGAGCCTGCGTCAAAGATGCGACAATACGATTAGGCACCCTCACAGCCACGAGCACCCCCCTCCCCCGTCTCCCATGTTACCTGCTGGCCTGCCCTTCCAGTGCCCCCCTTACAAGTACACTACCATCCATTATACTGAAAGAAAGAAAAGAAACACCCACCTATAGAACCACAAAGAACAACATTCCAGCTCTGTACACGCACACACGCGCGTACGCCCCGACCATGCGGCCACACTTGTCCACAAATCGCATACATCTGCATACTGGCCAGGGTAGCCCTCGGCTGGCGGAATAAAAGCAGGAATTAATCTCTCATACTTACCCAACGGCTCGTGACACGCTGTTCTCTCTCAGAAAACACGGGTGTCGATTTGGGTCATCAGGGTCAATATTTCCTTTTTCAGCAGGGTCAGGTCGTCTGGTGGAGTTGTCTTGTCGCTCTTTGTTTTCTGGTGTTCTTCTTTATTCTTTGTTAAGTCTTCTATTGTTGTCTCTATGTTGTCGCTCGCCGTGATTGTCTGTGGAGTCTTCGTCTGTGTTGTCTCCGTCTGTGGTGTCTCCGTCTGTAGTGTAGTCTGCTGCGCTGGTGGAAGCTGTTCCCTCTTCTCACTGGTTAGCTCGGATCGAGCGTTTGTTTTTTCTTTGTGGGTCCAGTATTTTTCGCTGGAAGTTTTGAGCGCTTCTCTGTATGTAAGTTTACCTGTCGCGCATATTTGGCTGGCTTGTCTGTGGATTATTTTGGAGGGGCATCCACCATACCTTGCACTGTGGCCAGATTCTCCACAGTTTATGCAGACGAACTCCTGGTGGTCTTTTACGCTGCAGTTTCTAGTGTCGTGTGTACCTCCGCAGCGCCCACATACAGCTCTTAGCTTGCACTGGTCCGCAATGTGACCAAAGCCGTTGCAGTTAAAGCACTTTCTGTTTGATTGAATTGCTCTACTCTATATGTCAGTAGTCCTATTTTGATGCTCGTGGGAGTTTCACTATCTATAAATTCCATTAAAATTGCTTTACTAGGTGTTATTTTTCCCTTGGCTTTTATGTTGAATCTTTTGACAGCCCTGATTTTGGGTCGCCCTGTTTGATCCATCATCCTGTTAATGTCCTCCAGACTTTCTTCTAGAGAAATATTTTTAATGACACCAAGCCCCTTCTTCTGTCTTGGCTTTTTGTTTTGTTTGCCAGGGACGTAGCAGGTCACGCTGATGCCTAGGAAATTTTTAATCTCCGTTGCATTCCTTTGTTGGGCTGGGTCTTTGCAGCCTATAATCAATTTGTTGGATCGTATTGAGGGTCTTACTTCCTCTACGTCTCCAATCTTTTCATTGATTTCTCTGGACATTCGTGAGGGGCCTGCTGTCACGATGTTCTTGTTTCCTTTCTCATTGGGGATGATGATAACTGGAAAGGGTAGCTGGGGGATGGTATTGTCTTGTGCTCTTGTCCTCTGTCTTGGTTGTAATTTCTTTCTTCTATTTTTAGTAGTTACTGTCTGGAAGCCGTCGTCTGAGTCAGAGTCAGAGACCTCGTTTATGTTACTGTCACTTTCACATTCAGTCCGTTCGTCTGGGTCGTTGGTTTTCATACTGTATTCGTTCTCTTTGATGGTGTCTGATGAGTCACAGCTACTTGATTCGCTAAGGTAGAGGTCGTCATTTATGTTTATCATATCCTGCTTTCTAGCGGCACTACGGGTTACTCTTTTACCTGCTTCCTTCTTAGTGAAAGGATTTACCTTTCTGGTTTGTTTGAAGATAGGTTGCACTCTCTGCGCTGACCAGTAATAATAAATGAATATTAGGTAACACAATGGACGATGATATATGACCAGGCATACTAGATGTAATGCAATGGATAAAGGTATGAAAGGATATAGGTGCTGTAAAGGATTGTTAAAGACAGATTAATCTGCCTGAAGGTTCTGAAGTAACCACACAGCTGTGACATTCTGTAGCAGCAGATCATACATATTCATATGAAAATATACACAAAAATGTAAACTACTACTTACTAGTGCAAAATTATTATGCAATGATAGTGATAAAGTCTTATGCTATGAAGCATATCTGCACTTCCTTATGCTGGTAGAATTTGAACGGATTTTTGTGTTTTAGCTGCATTTGATCACATGGAGTATTCTGCTTCCAGTTTCATTTGTTTTTATTTAAGGGCATATCATGAGGGTTTCTTTTCATTTCATACTATGTATTCCTCATATATATATATATATATTGACATATAAATGAGCATTGTTAAAAATAAGTAATTTTTCTGATTTTTGGTACTGTTTTAGTGTTTTACTTTTATGCCCAATATGTTTCATGTCACATAAGTTCACATTAGCATTTTTTTCTACTCACCATATGCATGCATTCACATAAACAGGAAGCTTCTGATTATGATACATAAAAACTGTGTATAAGAAATACTAATGTCCTTTGTTAGCCAGTAGTGAGGCAAAATATTTCGATATTATGATTGTACCTTTCTCACTAGAGGTGTGACAATGTGGCTGTAGGACAGTATGTGAAGTTGAGAGCCTTGATTTTTTTCTTTGTTTGGTCTCAACATTTAAACATTTCATACACACATATATATTTATAGAAACGCACTGGAAATGAGCGTAAACATGAATATCCCATAAAAGCTATATGCCACTATTTGATGGTGTTATGGTTATATGGTTAACACATCTAACTAACCTTTTAACATATCATTTTTAGAATTCTTTTAATGAGTTTGATATGATTATGTAAATTTATGGTATCTCCATGCACACTATGGCAATTGCATAGGACATCATATTAAAATAATTTTTTATCGTTAATCTGTCCATGAACATTAAAAGGCTGTCAGACTCTTTCCTTATTTTCTGTTTTTCTTTTATTGTCTAGTTTGCTACAAATGCTAAAATTTTCTACCCTTCTCATTCTCCTCCCATCTCAAACACATGCAAACACATCTCATCTAATGTCACATGGTTTGGTTTTGTAATTCACTTCTGTTGAAGAAATTATAATTTCTCCAATGGTCTTAATACACACACACACACACCAGCCTTGTGAGCACCCTACAGCAAGTTATAGCATACATTATACAGGTTTCTGCCATAAAATTAGGAATATTGCTAAGTGACGGTTCAAGAAAAAAACGGTCCAACATTTAATTGCATAAGCATAAAATGACCAAAAATTTACTTGCGATCATGCTTTGCAGTAATGTTGCTTTAATTAGTTAAGTTAGTCATAAATCAAAATGTTATGTCATAAATCAAAATGTGATGTCAAAACAAACAAATCAAGTAATTATCTCGGAGCATGTGAAAACCGAACCTCCCCTTTTCGATCTATCAGCACGACGCTAATCACCTAAGCCACAAGTGCTTCAGCTGAAGGAGGCCCCCCCAGTTGATTACAAAATCAAATCTATTTTGCCAATAGCTGTACACTTGTCTAGTATTTTGATATGTGTGTGTTGCTTAAGGATCAATAAACGTAATGACTGCCTGAGACTCTTCAAACGTTTCAGGTATTTTTACTAAACTCTTGATAATGACTTTCGTGAAATTCATCGCAGGGATCGACTCGAAGCGACAAGTCGCATCTTCGAATCCCAACTGTATAGCAGCTTGTATGTCAAACAAACACAGAGACTGCAAGTATTTCAAACAGTGTAATAAAATGTTGATAAAAAATGGCTTTCTTAAAAGTCATCGGAAAATTCGAAACGGCATGTTGCATTTATGAATCCCAATTGTTTGCATGCAGAAGTAGGACGAATACAGCGCTCGGAATCCGCCGGACAGTACCGAACGGGCCCGAAGTTTCCAACTTAACGCCATTCAGAAAAAAAATTAATTTCTTATTAAAAGGCTGCCGTGAAAATGCAGATAATAATAAACAAGCTACACAACTATTTTGGCTAAAGAGAGGCTACAACGACTACTGTGCTATGAAACCACTATTTGTTGTCAGATAACATGAAGTGTTAGTTTATTAGTTGTCAGCTGATTACTCTCGGAAAACATTTTAGTTTTCATATCCACACCTTGCACTTTCTCTTCAAAAGATGGTGTCATGACAAAGACACTATGTGTCATGACAAGTGTGTTCCGACTAAAGCAAGCGTCACAGTTACTCCTGTAAACTATTTGATGTTACTCTACTGACGATCAGTCACACAAAACTCAAAACCCACAAACATCTTTGCAGGGCTGTTTCCAAGTAAATGTGACACACCCCAATGTCTACTCAGATGTTGCTGTAACCGAACACATGAAGCGTGCCTCATTATGACAATGACAGAGGTGAAATGTTACAAAATATATTCTATAGTTATATTTGTGGGCAATATATATATATATATATATTACAGTGTATACTACACAGTTTCTAGTGTGTATTATTTATGTACTTACATCTTATCATTTGTTTACATTGTGTGTTATATATCCCTTTACATTGTGTATACCATGTTTTAATCTACCTTTTCGTCTCATTCTGTGTAAACTTTATCGTCAATTTCACATCAGATATATATATATATATTGTAGATCATGCCAGTAAGTCTTTGTTTCTCCATTTCCATGCAATATTCTACATTTTACTTAGTATTCCAAACATTAAAGTTCGCAGTCG
Source organism: Marisa cornuarietis (assembly GCA_004794655.1). Classification (NCBI taxonomy): domain Eukaryota; kingdom Metazoa; phylum Mollusca; class Gastropoda; order Architaenioglossa; family Ampullariidae; genus Marisa; species Marisa cornuarietis. The sequence goes on along the minus strand of SMMW01000641.1, from coordinate 30,459 downwards.
AGTGCTCCGGCAAAATGAAATTTGAACAGGTAAAATTAGTTCAGGCTTGGAACCACGTGACTCTCTTTTGTCACCTTCCCTATTTTATGTTCAGACAGATGTGACTGATGTGTTGTTAAATAGTTTTGATATAATGTTAGTTTTGCAAAGTTTCAAAATCCTCGATAAACGTCTAGACATGACCGCTAAACAGAGACTGTGTGTCTGAGTCAACAATCAAGATGTGTAAAATACATGACAGAGTTTAACAAGGTAGTATATTAGTTTCCTAATATTGACAGGGGAACTGATCTTTTTATAAAACAACACTGACTCATTGGATATATGCCATTATTCTCGTGATATCGTTTCAGTATGTATACTGTCCCCCCGTGGGACCCCGGGGTATGCTTGTCTAGCGAGCATTGTAAGAATAGGGTCCCTGCTGTCCAGCCAGGCATGTCGTAAGAGGCGACTAAGGTGGATACCTCACCTAGAGGTAAATTAGGTTGTGGTAGGGCTAATAACCCCACCATGTAAAAAATAGCAAGTTACAGAAACCAACACTAGAGTACTTATTACGGATGGCGAAGGTAATGAAACACACCAGGTAACTGCTCTTATGACGGACGACAGTCAAACCCGAGAGGGAGCTGGCGCCCCGATGGTGGATTTACTGAAGCCGCAGCAGAAGTTGAGGGTGGAGTGCTGGAACGTCCAGACCTTGTATTAGACTGGCAGGTTGCCCCAACTAGTCAAGGAGTTTGACAATTACAACTTGGACATCCTGGGAGTCAGCGAGGTCAGATGGACCGGCACGGGAAAGAGGAGACTAGCATCAGGACATACTATCCTGTTCTCAGGAAGATCAGATGATCAACACTCTGAAGGAGCGGGCCTTTGTAGTGGAAGTTAAGAACAGGTTCCAGGCACTAGGGGACCAACAGGAGATGACCTTAGGGGACTTCAATCGAGTCTTACAGGAAACAGGTGAGAAAATACTGGGCTTCCAACGAAAAAAGAAAGAACAGTGGATCAGAGAAGAGACATGTAAAAGGATAGAAGAGAGAAACCAAGCAGAAAATCAACAACACCAGATGTGAACGTCTGAAGGAACAACACAGACAAAGATATGCAGACATAAACAAAGAGGTAAAGAGGATGATCAAAACCGACAAAAGGGACTAAATAGAGAAACTGGCAGATGAAGCAGAAGAAGCAGCACGAAAAAATGACCTGAAGGCACTGTATAAAATCAATAAACAACTGAACAACAGGTTCAAAAGCAGTGAAGTACCAGTGAAAGACATGAACGGAAATGTTGTCCAGGGAGAGGCAGAAAAACTACAGCGCTGGAGGGAACATTTTGAGTCAGTTCTGAACAGACCAGACCCCCCTCAGCTCGCAGACATTCAGCCAGCAGATACAGACCTTGACATCTGCACAGACCCGCCAAGCCTGGAAGAAGTGACAGCAGCAATCAAGGCAATGAAAAGCGGCAAAGCACCAGGGGCAGATGGAATAACAGCAGAGATGTTGAAAGCAGATATGAATGTGACAGCTCCCATGTTGACTGAAATCTTCAGGCAAGTTTGGGAATCAGGACAAATCCCCGATGCGTGGAAGACAGGGCTCATCTTCAAGTTACCTAAGAAATGAGATCTTGGAGACTGCAATAACTGGAGGGATATAACACTTCTTTCCATCACCAGCAAGGTCTTCAGCAAGATTGTTTTGTCAGACTGACGGCAACCGTTGAGAAAGACCTCCGGCCCCAGCAAGCAGGATTTCGCCCTGGGCGATCCTGCTCTGAACTCATTTTCACTCTGCCTCAGATTCTGGAGCAGAGCAGTGAGTGGAACACACTGCTGTACATCAACTTCATTGACCTGGAGAAGGCTTTTGACAGCATCCACCGCGAGTCCTTATGGAAGATCCTGAGGCATTACGGAGTCCCTGCGAAACTTGTCCAGGTCGTTGGAATGCTGTAAAGCGACTTCAAATCTCAGGTGGTCTGTGACACAGAGCTCACAGCCCCCTTCAACATCAGCACTGGGGTGAAGCAGGGCTGCATTCTGTCGCCGTTCCTCTTCATCCTGGCCATGGACTGGATCATGAAGAATTCCACCGACAGAGAGAGGAGAGGGATCAAATGGACCATGACTATGACAGCAACAACAATGCTGGAAGACTTGTACTTTGCCGATGACATTGCCCTGTTGTCACACCGCCACCAAGACATGCAGGAGAAAACAAATGCCTTCTCAGAAACAGCTGGAAACCTTGGCTTGAAGGTCAGCGCAAAGAAAACAAAAAGTATGAGAGTGAACGCCAGAGTCCAAGAAAACATGAAACTAAATGGAGAAGAGATTGAGGAAGTTGAAAGTTTTACCTATCTTGGGTCCAAGATGTCAAACACCGGGGATGCGGAGGTGGAGATTCGAGCCCGACTGGCAAAAGACAGCCAGGCCTTTGCCTCACTCAGGAGCACATGGAAGGCAAAAAACATCAGCCAGAAGACCAAACTGAGAATCTTCAAGTCGAATGTGATCAGCACCCTCCTTTATGGATCAGAATCATGGAAGATGACCAAAAACATCGGTAACAGGCTTGACGTCTTCCAAAACAGATGCCTCAGGCGCACACTTAACATCTTTTGGCCAAACACCATCACCAATGAAGAAATCCACCGAAGAACTGAAACAGAGTCCATCACCACACAGGTTCAACGAAGGCGTTGGCGATGGATTGGACATGTGCTCCGCCAGCAGACAGCAGACCTCTCCAGAATCGCCCTACAATGGACTCCAGACGGCCGAAGAAAACGAGGCCACCCAAAAGGGAAGCCTGGAGAATAACAGTGGAAAGGGAGATGAAAAGAAAGGGCTGGACATGGGGTCGCATGGAGCGAGTTTCAGCTGATCGACATCAGTGGCGGGCTCTGGTTGAGGCCTTATGTGCAACTAGCACGAAGAGGATTGATTGATTAATGTATACTGTCACTTGATATACAGAGACTAAATGTGCCAGTCAAAGGTATTTCATTTAAATGGAGGAACGATGTCGTTGGAAGACTGTACAATACTTAATAACCTTGTCGACCTGTGATCATAGCCACATCCTCAGTCTCTAGGTGATAGTGGGATGTGTAACTTGATCGCCATTTATGTAGCAGCTGCACGAACGAGAAAAAAAACCGTTTTTCAGAATCATTGCTGAGTGAATGTTATTGATAATCAGAGAAATGCAAGCCTTATCTGTAAAGCCCCTTTTTTTGAACTCAGATGTTTAGTGATAGATTACAGTTCCGTGCGTCATCACAAAAGAAAATTTTGAATTTATTGTTTACTTGTGTAGGTGGCGTCTGTTACAATGCACGTTCTCATTCGTCTCTCACCTGCAGCACAGCAGTCGCGTCTCGCACTTTTCTTCCTTTTCTAAATCCTTTTAGTGACATCACGTGACGTTTTGTGGTGACTAATACTCTTCACCACGTGTGTGTACTTTCATCTATATTAAAGAGACACGTTTTTATATTGTTTTTTTCATAGTCAAATTCGAGCTAAAAAGTTTCATGAAACATTCTGGGTGTAATCCTTTCAATGTCACAGAGAACAGGACGATGTCTCTGCGATATTGTAAACACGTCAAACATTTTCTGGGTATAAATATATATTTTTATATGTTATCTTTTATATGTTCGACAGCTAATTGGTATTAGCGTTTATTTATTCATCTGATTATTTATAGCTTTAAAATATCTTATAGGCACTTGACAGAAGTTAAAATGACAGACTGCCTGCTTGTCCCGACTGTTAGAGGTGACAATTATTATCAATCAAGATCTTTCAAACTTTGACATCTCTACTTGGCGTGGCGCTGGAGGTAGGCAATTATTGAAGTTTATGTCAGCGTCATACCTGTGGGGGGGGGGGGGAGAGAGAAAGTCTGATTTTTTACTCCTTTCTTCTGAGTTCATACCTCTCGACCTGACGTAGATAATACGCAGTTTATCGTTGCGCTTGTTCTGCACCCAGGGTGTAACTTGTGCATACCTCCAGTTCATAGTTACGCTTCCAAGACTGGGCAGGATGACATTGAGTAGCCCTATATAAGACAATTCGAGCAGAAACCGTTCACTCTCACTCGACCTCGACTCTCGGACACATTGTCTATCTCAAAAGTAAGCCTTGCTTTGAAAAGATTTTTAGCTTTCTGTAATTTCTTTATACTCACTTAAAAAAGAAAATCTGTTTTTGCTGAGAAACGCGATGCAAGTATTGCTTCCCTTCAACGGATCTTTTTTTATATATCTCTGTTGAGAAAATTTAAAACCTCAGTAACTTTTACATTGTATCAAACAAAGAAGGAGGAAGAAAATTCTGAAATATTATAAAGACAAAGGAGGAAACATTATTAAATATTATTAGACAAAGGAGGACCAAGAAAAGAAGAAAACTGATGGTAATAATAGAGAAAGAGAAGAAGAAGAAGGAAAATAAATGTGTGCCAATTTGTACAAATAATTACAGAAATGATATGGCGGTCATACTCTCATTTATTTTGTTTGTAAGTGATAACAAACTTCGAATGCTTGGAACTGTAACCACTTGTGGAGAAAATAACACGCTTTCGTCTATGTTGAGTGTATGGTAGGTCTGCTAGACATTTAAAAACTTTTCAGTTTAAGTCAGTTTAGAAGAACAAGCATATAACACATGATGGTAGACTTGCAGAGAGTGAACAGCAAATCCAAATATTGCTATTGCCAGGTTTCATGTTTCTTTCTGAGAACTACCTTGAAAGACATTTGCTTCATCATTTGTGAATACATTTTCAGATCAAAGTGCAGACGCCTAGTTTGAAATTTTTTTTATAGCATGATCTAATAGTACTTGTACAAAAGCCCCAAAAACCCTTCTGGTACTACCACATTTCCCAGGGGATGAAGTCCTAGTGAATAAGAAATTTACAATCATTTTTCTAAAATCCTCTAACTGCAGAGTATCTATAATTTAATTTTTCGTTGTGACCTTGGGCATCAGACCCAGTTGTGGTGACTGGTGGAGTCATTGTAGTTTTATTTCTTTATTATTCTACAACTAACTTTTGTGTATAGCAAGAAAAATACAATGTGAAAACAACACCTATCTTTTACGTTTTTTATGAATGTTCCCACCAACACACTCAAACTTTCACATTTATTTATATGTTCAAAGTTTAAAAATATCTCTTACAATAATAATATGTTGGCATCTAATATAACATTTTATCAGCTAAGTATGATTGCCTCTGGTTAAATGGTTGTTAAATAATGGTAATATCTTTTATGTCTTTTTATAAAGCTTCATTAAGAATACTTCAGTGTTCCTAATCTATATTTTCGTATGGTAATTTTTGTCATAATTGTAAGGTCAAATAAATGTAATGATGTGCTGACTGCAGAACTATCTCTGTTTTTGCTTTTGTGATTGGTTTTCCAAATTTCTTACAGTGGCTGGAATGCCACATGTAAGTCAGCTATGTTTTATACTAGTGTGTTCCTTTTAAATGTCTGCAGGCAACATAATCATAACTATTAACTCACACATAATCAAAATTTCCTAACTGAAAGATTGAAGAAAAATTATATTTAAGTGAATTGAAAACTATGAACATAAGAGGCATGAATGTACACACCATGCAATGTATTAGCATGAGTAACAGCAAGTTATGGTGACACAAATGCAGGAATTGTGTGCACAGTGTGTAATATATACCCATTAGACCAAGAAAATTATAGGTGAGAAACAAATGTAAGAGATATCTACACACTGCAATACATGTGTATGGGGAAAAACAAATTGTACAAGCTGGTGACACAAAGTCAAGAGAGAGATACTACTGTGCAATAAACAAGAACAAAATAAATTATACAGGCTGGTAAGAGATGTGTACACAATGTGAAAATAGTCACATGAGATGTAGCAAACATAACAGAGAAGTGCTACAGAAATGTTTGAAATATGAATGTAAACATTTAATAATAACACTAGTATGCAGGGTAAGGTAAATTATTCATGTCAGTGACAGAGTCTAAGTACCAAGTGTTAAAAGGGCTTTGCGAAAATGAAAAATAGCTCTAACATACTCTTTCAAAATGTTAAAAAAGGATGATAAATATGAACACATTACAAAAAAGGTTCATTGGCATCATGCTACCAATTACACAGCTGTGTCACACAAACATAATTTTATTATCTTGCAAGCAAAACAAAAATGAAGTATCAGTCTAATCTATGTATCCAACGGTCCATGATAAATGTACATATATTAGTCTCCGTAGCCACTAGATCGCCGTGCAGATTGTAACCACCCGCTCATTGTTACAAGCTACTATAATTTTCTGCTTTATCTGAAATATCGCAAACATGGCGAGGACAAAGAACTGCCATATGAACAATAACAAGCAGAGACTTGTCCCCTGGTCAGGACAGGTTTCAGCAAACAGTGAAACGACGAATTTCCTCAGGACAGTACTACCACACCTTTAGTCACAAGCATGACACTCACCTCATCACCTGCACCATCATTTTATTCGTCTGTAGTTTGTGAATCCTTCTCCCATCAACCCCTACTTCACATTTAACAGGTTCTCGCCACAATATAGCCAGTAACTTCTACTGGATAGTCATTATCTACAAAAACAACTTGTTTACCCAGGGTTGAACACAGGCTGTCTTCTTTTCATTTTCTTTCTTTGTTTAAATAATTTCTTTCCTATTTCATGCTGGCAGGTAAAGAGTGAATACATCTTCCTAACAGCATCACTATGAAAACAATCTTACCTTTTGTGACCTTGGGATTGGCGGGTCTGATAGCAGCAGATCACGTGGCCAAGCGGTCAGACGATGTAAATCCCTTGCAAGTTGTGGTCAGTAAACTCTCGCAGGTAAGGACGGACATACACACGCACACACGGGAAAGTACTGATATGAACTGTAAAGCAAACATATCACTGACAATTGCCAGGAATTGAATCTGCACTTATTTTGCTGCGAGGGTATGCACGTGAGTGGTGTGTGTGTGTGTGTGTGTGCATGCGTGTGTGCGTGTGTGTGTGTGTGTGTGTGGTTGTGTGTTTCATCTACAGGATCATTTTTTGCTTGAATAATTCTGTTTTCTTCCAGGATGTTGAGGCGTTAGTGGCACGGGTTGCTGCACTAGAAAATTCTGCTGGTAAGAGACTCAATTTATAAAGTGAAGCAGTCCTGTGATTGTCTAGTAAATATGGAAATGAGTTTGGGTAGACCGATATACTATTTGTCGTAGTCTGCTGTTGTAAACGCGAGCGCTTTCTACCACATGGTGTAAAGTTAGCTCTTGGGTCTTCAAGCAGTAGCTATGTTCATCCCCGGGACATGTGATGCTGCCTAGAAGAGAACTGTCAGTCCCACAGTTTATTTGTCTGTTTTATTTTCTCTTTTTTTCATTTCACTAAATTCTCGGCACCGCTGACCTTAGACTGAGACTGTGCACCGTGTAAATCCCACTAAAATACAAAACATGATAGCATGAGTATATTTGACGGTCTAGCCAAGACTGGATGTCATGGTTCTGTTGTCTTTTACAGAACAGAAGGTGGCATTTCTAGGTCAGCTACAGCTACAAGGAACTGATGAAAGGAGACCTGTCCCGCCACACACTCCCATCAAATTTACCGAAGTTTTTGATATTGGAGATGGATTTGATCAGGTCGCGGGAATATATACAGCTAAGTACTCGGGAGTTTATGTCATCAATTTTCAGCTGCTGCCGCTCAGGGCAGCTTCTTTTCTGATTGACCTCAAGATGAATGGCAACGGTATAGTAAGAATCCGAACAACTGACGACAGCAGCTTGTCCCCGACCAGCTCATCAGGGGTGTCCGTACGTGCCAGGGCTGGAGACAGATTTTGGCTTGAGACGACTGCGAATTCCACAGCCTGGGGAGGTTACCACACTTTCTTATCTATTGCCCTCATTATCCCGGGAGTATAATTATACCATGATTTGCTTCAATGCGTTGTGACACAGGAACGTATGGAAACATGGAGGCTTAAGACTGTTGAATGTTTAACAATCAGATCTTTTGTATGTCAACCTTACTCGTGGAGCTTTTTTTAAATTGTGCCATGATTTCCTTTTCAGGATTCAATTTTACTGATTGCATTTGCGGCTGCTAAAATCTTCCTGTGTATTTGCTAATATATCCTATCATCGTATGAATACATACTTTGTGTGATTTGTGTCTGTATTTACAGACCTCTGCTTTGTATGTGTAACACGCCTTGAGGAGATTTAAAAGTAGGAATACCTGGTGTCATGTGGTAAATCTAGAAGAGACATAGCATCGCCCACATTTAAGGTCTAGTGTAGCTTGTTGACAAGTCAGAGACCACTTAGGTAAAAAAAGAGGGTGTATGTACCAGCTTAAAGAGATTTTATTTGAGGTAGACAGCCTTAAATGGCTATAGCACGCCAAGAGCGACCAGTTGGTTAATGACATCCAGGGCAGAGAGTAAGACCTGAGGGTTCTCCCACACTACCTGGCAGGACCGAGTGAGGGGGGAGGATTAGTCACTTGTCCCACCTGCCACCTGTAGCGGGGCAGAGGGTCAATGAGGGTGGTGTCTTCCTCTTGTCTGTGCTCACTACTTGCTGAGTGGATGAAGGATGCTACATGAGTGGTTGACCAATGCCAACCCTTGTATGCAACTGTGCGAATGTACAAAGTTCAGTAGAGAAACGAGAACATTGCGAGACTTCTCGGCACGACGTCAGTGTGGACGGAACACCGGGTCAGCAGCTGTAATGACTTCAGCTTTCTTCAACGCCAACTTTAACCTGTGGTCGTAGGTGATGAAAAAAACATCTGTATATCAAAAGGATCACGGACCTGCTCGATGTCTTCCAGTTCACCCAGTCAGTCACCGAGCCCACTCACGTAAAAAATCATATTCTGGATTGGGTGGTGCACAGACCTATTGATCAGGTCATACGCAGGGTCAGTGTCTCAAATGTGCTCTCTTTAGATTATCATTGTGTGCTGTATGGGGCGCCAAGAGGGGAAGTTTCTCTACTTTATCTCTCTAGCTAGAGAATGCATTCTGTAGTTACAGACTTACAGACTGAGTTCTTTAACTACAGAATGCATTCTATAAGTAGAGAATGAGTTCTGTACGTACAGAAGGAGTTCTGTAACTACAGAGAGATTTCTCTACAGACAGAAAGATTTCTCTACAGACAGAGAGATTTCTCTAGCTACAGAAAGATTTCTGTACCGAACGAGGCTGGTTCATTTGCATATGGGACAAGAAGTTCAAAGATCAACCAATCAGAACCCTCGAAACATGGCCTCACGTTCTTGTATTTATGCGCGAGATAGAAGTTCAGACATCTTACCGGAAAGTCGTCCGCTATGATGTCTTAGAGCAATCGCAAAAAAATATTTTTTTAAATGTCAACCATCTCTGAATGAAAAAGATATTTTTCCGCAACAGACGCCAACCAAACAAATTAAAACTGCCACGTACACTGCAAGTCGCATAAACAAGCAGAAGCGCACTTTCTTTCTTTTAACACCTATAAAGGTACCCCACTTTCACCGCTAAATATAGCTCATTATACATCACTGCTACTGGTCCATCTTTTGCTGTCACTTAAAATGTATTTAAATTTGATCTTTTTGTATATCTACTCCATTTTATATTCCATACGTTGTCTACAATGAAACATGTTATTTGCTATACTTATCCATCTGTACCTCGAGTTGTTTGGTTATCGCTAGACATGTTACTCTAAATCCTGATTCAAAGGAAGTTTGTACTGTTTCTTCATTTGCTCGCCTTTAGTTTTAATTGTTCCACACATGTTTAATATATTCATAGCTGCCAGTCTGTCTGTCATTGTAGTAGTTTGAAATATTTTCAAATCTGAAACTCTTGATTTTAATCTTGTTGATGCACCGTTTAATACAAGATATATTCTTTACTGCTTATGCATCTTTTGGGACCATGTGACCAGACATATTTTGCTGAAATTTGTTTTACTAAATCTGTATTCTGTAAATAGCTTGTCATGTGTATTTGATGAAACTTAGATGATTTAGTTTTAAACTTCTCCATACAATGTAATGTGGATACCTAATCACAATCTCAAAGCACATGTCCACATGGTTAGTCAGTAATCTGGTTTCCTTTTCCTGTCCCTCGTAATGCAAAGTCAAGGGTGAATCAACTATAATTCCCATCAAATGCAACCGTTCCGTTTTAAACGGTCGCTTTGGGCTCGAGGCTCAATACAGGTTTTCTACGAGAAGATAATGTCGTCGCCCTGTAGTCGACTTACGTCCCTTGACTTACATACATTCCAGAACGGAAACCCACCCTTACAGGTTGAAGTTAATTCCCGTTCACTACGATGTAGGCGTCACTTGTGTGAGATGGTGAGTCAGGTGAGTCTCAAGGTGCCGCCTCTCAATCCAGAGGTCATTTTATGTAGCTGACAAAGCTTGAGCTCTCCAGTGTCTATGGGTTCCCCCCAAACTATACCTAGTTAGCAATGTTACAATATATTTAACAGGGGTGGGAAGGCACAGCTCCACTCCCCACACCTAGCGGCTGCCATTTCCCGACGAAGAGCGAAGAGCTGACTGATTTCGGCAGTGGCGTGCTGTCCGTGGACACGGGGGACTAGGCTAGTCCAATAAGAGTCACAAGTAATCATTTTTTTATTTGACGATATTTTAACATAAAGCGTTTTAGAAATATTGAAAAGCGCCGGTGAAAAATGTGTCTTGCCCCTCTTCAAACCGTAGTGCATGTTGGTGTCCAGTGAGCGTACTTAACTCAGGACTGACTGAAAACAACAATCTTTTTGTAAATGGAGGGGGACTCTGTTGACAAAAACTGTTCCCTTCAATACGTCATCAGGTGCCCGCGATGGCTCAGTGTAACATTGCTTTCAATCAGTCTTTGCCAGCTATGAAACTTGCTATAGCGCTAAGCTCAACGACGTTTAAACATTATGAAGGGCTGCATACAGTTAATGGTGACAGACAACATAACTCAATACCTAAAACTAGTGACAGGTAAAGGTGAAATAAATGATGGTTTAAAACAACCGAGACGATGTAGCCTGTTAAACAGGTTAGTTTACAAATAACAACAGCAATGCTTCTGTGATGCAGCGCCTTTTCTCTAAAAGGTATTGCGTTCGAATCCCGAGTATTTCTTTTTTCTCAAATATGATGAATCATCTGTCAAACCTTTCATGAAGACCAACTGATTACTAAGCGAGACCGTATAATCTCTCTGTGTAAAGTCAAATCGATAGACAACTAATTTCTACCATCATACATTGATATCGAAATATAGATATTTTAGACTCACAGGTGATAGAAATTGCTTTAGCTTAGTAATAACAGTTATTGCGTTTGAAAGAGGGTATTTTTATTTTTTACATAGCGTGTAATCTAACCTACTTAACAGGTTACATCGTCTCGCTTGTTTTCGACTATTTCCCCTTTCTAATGTCATTTAACGCTTTTATATGTTATCTACAAAATTATCTGGTATTTTCACATAATCATGATCTTATAATCAACATTATTATTAAACCTGATTTGTTCGTCGATTACTTGTATTGCTGTTTACGTAGTACGAGATACATATTGAGGCGGCAAGAGAAATACAGGAAAACGAGTAGCTTACTGCCCCACTCCCCCAGTCCCCTAGCTGGTCCCCAGTGGGAAACCTCACCGCACGCCGCTGGATTTCGGTATCTATACACCTCCGCCAATCCTTCTAAAACTTCTATATTTTTTCTCACAAAGACTTCACAGATAAGCTTTTACAGTCGCTCGTTCCGCACGCGCTGCTCGGGGTTTCTGAAACGTGATGACGGAGCCAAAGAACGTCTGCATCAAGAAGACACACTTTGTGACTTATCTGTGACACACACCAACCCTATAGACTTTAAACCTCTTTCCCGCTTTTCTCTACTCGTCGATAATATAAGCCTGAGGAATAAATGGATTAAATGATGTGAAACAGGTGAGACATTCAGGCTTGTTCAGTTGACAATTCAATGGATGCATAGACAATCAAATAATCCACAACACAACAGTTTACAGTTTAATGGATCTCTAGACAATACAATAGTTCGCAACAGGAGGTCTAACAGACATGAACTTTGAATTGCAAATAGTTTCCTCGTTTTACTAGAGTGAATGGTGATGATTGCTGCTAAGTGCCTCGATTAAAATACTTTTAAAGATTATCTCTCATTTTTACTTAATTTAACTTAACGGTAAATTAATTGTAATGACCAAGAATTCTTTTCTCTAGAAGCGGGAAGGTGCACAAAATTGACCCCGATAACCTGTCTGACCCTGCGTTTTCAGACCGCTTCATGCGGGTTAACAGGTTGTGGGGACACATTTGCTGTCAAAAATTAAAAAAAGCGTACAAAAATTGCTAAAAAAAGGGGGAAAAATCACTTGCTCTGCTACCGGATATTATCTGTTGCTAAACAATGCTGTGCTCATAGATAAGATCTGTGACTAAACATCTATTTCATTGCTGCTGCTAACGTCCTCCAAACTATTTCTAGAGACACACCCCAGTGATCTGGCTTGGAGTTGATCGGTTTGTTGTATTTCTTGAGGTGGTGCTACATTGTTTTGATTTTGCTCTGTTTCTTTCTCTCTCGCTATCCCAATGGCTCTATATTATGTCCTGGAAAAACTTAACAAGAGATAAGATGATGACGGACCTCCGGAGACGACTCTCCCTTCCTCTAAAAGCCGCACTAAATGTTTTGAAGAGGGAAACGTTTAATTAAAGAAAAGAATTGACTTCCATCTTCTCTTCATCACATTTATTTTTTTAGAATTTCAAGAGACAGACACACGTTTTAGAATCATTTGAGACTGATATACCGTTGCTGTGAGACAAAAAATATGGTAAGTCCTAAGAGTTTGTATTTGAGGACAAACAAAATATTGCTCCAACATTACATACCTACACAAGCTCCTGAGAATCAGTCTTGTCCCTGCGAGTCGGGACTTGGGACAGATTGTGGCTGAAGATGTCGTGAACTCCGGGGAAAGAGCACGCGAAGATAGTCAGAGGTTGCGATTGCCGTCGCCTCGGGCTAATCACACTCTCGACACCTCCACCAACTCACGCCGACATGTACGTGTACGCACACACTTATACTAACTTGCAAATAAAGATTCACTGACTCGAGCCCCCAGCGTACCTCCCCAAGAACAACACAAGGCAATTTAGTATATTAAAACAATTATTAATATCGAGAGTTTGACCACAATGAACATAAAAGATACAAATGCTGCAAATTTTAACGTTAGCTCGCTCTCTAGGCTTCCCGGTATTTCTGCTCCTAATCCAGATAACGTGAGTCACTGACTAATAGCTTAACTACTACACACCACACTACACTCGTCACTTATCTCTCTACACAAGAATGTCTCTCGCGGTGTGGAGGGCCCTCCGATGTCTTGACGTCTGAAAATCCGTAGATGTCACTCCGCCAGTCGTTGCTGCCTTTTCCACGAACACAGAGACTCTGGCACTGCCACGTGCCACCACGTGACTCGTCCTCAAGGCCGGACTGCGATCAGAGCTTAACCGCGCCTGAGGACCAACGCTTCTCTACCAGCTTTACCTCTGCTGTCTACGACCGACAGCAACTGGTGATACAAACGTTGTGAACTCTGTACCAAGAGTGGGTCTTAACACACCTCTGGAGTCGGTTGTGCTGAAGTAGTCACGATTCCAGACTAACTCTCAGCGGAGAATGTGAACAGCCTTGAACAGATCTCTGCTACAACCTTCTCCCTCGAGGTTCCAGTGCGAAGACCGCGAGTTCTCGCCGGTCTCTATGCTAAATCCTCATCCGTGAGGATCATTCTCTCTCACGATTGGTCAAGCATACATACACTCTTCCTTCCAACATTCTGCTACATAGCTACATCCAATCACTACCTAGCTAGCACATGACAGACAGGTGGTCAGTCCTGACTTATCCCTGCCCACTCTGCTAGTGACGCGATCTGACGACGGCGTCATCACGTCTGCCTCTCTATTCACTACTGGTGTCCAGTCAAGGACAATAACCAGAAGCGCTGTTGACCCACGCTAGGTACCCGTAATTAACGGCCACACCGTGGCCTGTGATCTCTCCTCTTGAAAGAACCCCCCTGCGGCGACAACCGCCGTTACCCGCTTCTGTCCTGCGCTAGTGCTGACGTAAGCGGCCATCCAGTCCCTCGACCTGACTGATCTCAAAGAGATACACGGTGGTGAAGCCCACCTGGTCCTTTTGTCCACTACTGTGGCTGGCACCAACGAGGCGGCTGTTGCCGTAACACTGCCTTACAAGCTAACTCGTTTCCCAAGCTATCTATTCGACCTTATGCTAGTCTGTCTGACCGCGCGTACGCACGACTCGTGCTTAAAGCAGAAGTGTGACACCAACACTATAGCCCTATAACCTAGTTATCATATGACACAGGGTAGCTGATAAAGTCAGCCTCACAGTACTGGACAAAGTACACAAAGTACACTCTAACTTGTAAGGTCAGTCACAGTTGATAGAAATGAAGTAGATGACGACTAGGGAAAAAAATGTGGTATGTGTACCACGTGATTGGCAGCGCCACACACACACATATAAGGCCGAGTTTAATCGGTCATCGAAATTTGGTCTTGCCTTTCAGAACCGGTCCTTCTTACAGGTAAGATTTGCTGTGAGGATCTTTGATTTTTTAACTATATATATATATATCGATATAGTAATGCCTAGAAACGAAACAATAATTGTTTTCTGAGATTACAAAAAAAGGACAGTTTGAAGAAAGACGACAAAAAAGTTGAAGACTTAAGCGTTAGGTGATTTTATTTTGATTGACAATCTATAAATGAAAGAGGCCGAGAAGAGGATGATCCTTATGATTATGACAACAGACATGACCATACTAATCCAGTGTCGGACCTTCAGGTCACCAGTCAAACAGAGCTCAACACATGTTCTCTATAATGTTGGGTAACAAGAAACCTTCTCGAGATTTTAAAACACTGGACTGAGCTCGGCTGAAAAGATATTTCCCTCTAGGAGAGCTTTAAGTGAGTGGCACCAATGTACAGTGTACAGTGCTTTACTGGCTCCTCAGTAGTTTACAGCAAAGCAAGGTAATTGATAATTATATATAATTATATGTGTATTGGTTTGTTATTCATCATGATTCATAATTATATATAGTTATATGTGTTATGCTTTGCTATTCATCATGAGTCATAATTATATATAATTATATGTGTATTGGTTTGTTATTCATCATGATTCATAATTATATATAGTTATATGTGTGATGCTTTGCTATTTATCAGAAACAATAAGCTCGTGCATCATCGTGAATAATCTCAACATGAGGACCTTGTTACTTTTGGTGACCCTGACATTTGCGGGTCTGATGGCAGCTGATGTCGTCAAACGGTCAGACGATGTCAGTCCACTACAAGTTGTGGTCAACAATCTCTCGCAGGTAAACAACTCTTCCTTACTCAAACAACAATTATCTTTATATGATGTTTGACATCTTTGTCAATGTGCGATAATATCTAACACCTGCAGCCATGTGATTTGTATTTTAAGTATAAGATTTCATTTCTGGGATCCTGGGCGTCAGGTGAAAACACGTGACTGTATTACTTGCCTGTCACCAGCTAAAAAAAAAAAATAGGGAATATGCGTTGTCTTCTGTTTAGAGGGCTTGGACACAGATATTCCCCGGTGTAACAAATGAAATGACCTGCATGGTCTGAGGTGAACTCACTCTCTGTATGACAATGACTTTCATGGTCAACAACTGAACTCTCTTTATGAGAATTAGTACATATGTATGCCTGCAATTTTGTGTATCGTATACGTGTTTCCCCCCTCTCTCTCTCTCTTTCTGTGTGTGTGTGTGTGTGTGTGTGTGTGTGTGTGTGTGTGTGTGTGCATGTGTTTCCCAACATACTGGTGATTTTTTTCTGGATGTTACAGGATGTCACAACATTACAGGCAAGAATCACAGCACTACAAAATTCTTTAGGTAAGAATATTTCATTTTCAAAACCTTTGAGTGGACAAGAATACAAAGAATGACAGCCACATGCTGTAGCCCATTCTGACTCATTGCTATACAGGTAAATGTACCACACGGAACACCGGACTTAAGATTCTGTTTGGTCGCACGTCCTTCACTCTAAAGAAGACGATCACCAACAACACATTGTTTACAAAACTAAGAACGAGGGCCACACAGGGCACGGAGCACATGTACTACTTCATATCACAGTCTTGACATATCAGCGAAGAACAGAAGTGTTCTGGAATATTCTATTTCTCGGCTGGTTGGTCTCTGTAGGTCTCACTCTGTCACAACCTCACCACTCAGAGTTTGGACAGTCACGTGTTCTTTCTTTCAACACAAAACAAATGATCTGTCAGTGGGGTTTTAAATAACAATAAAGTGATTAATAATGGAGACTTATCGAGTGCTGTTCTCCACTGTAATGTAGACTCAATGCGCTTTACGAATATCGTCTGAGGTAAAAGAAGAGCCGGAGGTATTTTTGAATTTGGAGATTGGTCACTTTATATTTTGTGAGAGTTGGTACTTATGAACCCCAACAGTCAGCTACAACTTGTTGAAAAATAATACATGTTTGCTTTATTGTTTGAGGTGTTTGATATTATATGTTTGAGAGACTTGACCTTTGTCATGACTGTTATTGTTCTATCAGGAGCTATACTAATAATACGGTAGAATTCATCAAGTGTAATATCTCAGTCAAAAGGCAAGCTCACTGCCATGAACAAGATCATGAAATAGTCACAAAGATGGAGAAAGAAGAACAAGGCCAAGACTCGCTGCACTCCGGCAGTAAGGAGCCATTACTGTAGATGTAACGGTAACGACTCCAGAGGACAAGGGTTAGTGACATCAGGAAAAGCTGAGAATATAGTGAGAAATTGTGAGAATATTAAGAAACTTTATCATATGAAACTACAAAAAAGGTGATCGTCACTTCAGTTTAAAGCAAGTGGAAATCCAGGTAATAGATACAACCAGCTCGAATTTCAGCATAGTATTATTGAAATCCAGATACAAATCACAAGAGGGGAGGAAACGCAGCAGATGCACACGCAAATATGAAGGTGCAACACTTTTTATCCAAATCGAAGCATGACGACAACACAGAAAACAAAAGTCTGTTAGGCGAAGGGAGAGAACTCTCAATCTGAGATTAATAACAATAAACAAATGAATAGTTAAAATCTTTTAGCACCCATCCCAGGAAATCCTCAGATGATGCTGATCACATCACGAGAATGGTTTCCTACAAATTGAACTTTTTTTTTAATCCGCTGTCTTCAAATATCACAGCATTAATCTCCCTTGTTCTCTCGTCATGACACTTTTATATTTTAAATTATATGTGTTAAAGAAAATCCTGAGACCTAAGGAAACATTATTTTACCCTTTTTATTACATTTCAAACAAAAGTGTGTCTTTTAAAAAGAATTTAAACTGATTTCATTAACTTCACCCAGACATGCCCCACTCTTCTGCTTCATTCCCGCTCTCTGAGATCATCTGTTAACCTCATACATACTCATTCCGACCATTAATTTGACGCCTTCACGCACATTCGTTCCAATACTGATGCCGCTATATATAGTACATGTATTATTAATACAGGTACTACTTTAATATACAGTTCCTGCTATAAATATTAGTATTAACACCTGTAATTCGTCATGTTACTTTGTCCTGGTTTCGATTCTATCTCATTGGACCGAACCCAGAATGTGTGTGTGAATGGTGTCCAGCAGGGATCTGTGCTGGGTCCAATACATTTCAAGTTATATACCTCCCCTCTGTCTGATGTTATGTCACGCCATGACATGTCACGTGTGAGTTATGCTGATGATACACAGCTTTATCAGTCAGCTCCACTCACTGAACTCTCTGGACGAGTGACACGGACACAGGAATGTATAGATGATGTAAGTCCTTGATGCCCCAAAACAGATTGCAACTGAATGATGACAAGACTGAGCTGCTACTTACTTGTCCAAAACCATTTCTGTCATCCTTCTCTCCCTCAGTTTCTGTCTATAAACAACTCAACTATTCCTTTCTTCACCTCTGTCTGCAGCCTGGGTGTCATTCTCGATCAGAGTTTGACTGTTCATCAGCATATTTCTAATGTCTGCAGAAATTCTTACCTTGGACTTCGTATGCTCAGTTCTGTTTGTCACCATTTCACCACTGATGCAACTACAACTCTAATCTGTGCCGTTGGGCTGTCGACGATGGACGATTGTAATTCTCTTTTAGTTGAAATTCCCAAATATGTTCTTGACAGACTTCAAAGTATCCAGAATAACGATGCTCGCCTCATGTGCAGACCATCTAGATATGAACATATATCATCTATCATTTTCACTGGTTGCCAGTCGTGGACCGTGAAGTCTACAAACTTCCCGCTTTAACTTACTTTGCTCTTTCTGTCACTGGTCCTCTGTACATCTCCGAACTCACTCCCACTCCCATCTCTACACCCGCACGACTTCTTCGCTCATCTTCTGACACCGAGCTTCTGCGAGTCCCACTAAGACAGAGACTATGGACACAGGTCTGTCTCCTACCAACCACCATTAACTTGGAACAGATTACCTATCAACCTTCGTCTCTGATTCTTTTACCACCTTTAAGTCCAAACATAAGACATCTTTTCAGAACAGAGACTTGACTGTCACCCTGTCCTGACCTGAGTGTATACGTGTGTCTGTAAGTTACTTTGTGTATGAGTGAGTGCGTGTTGTACAAGTGAGCGAGTCTATTATATGTGAATGAAGGTGCCTAGTTGTTAATGATTTAGTCTATGTATGATTTATGTAAAGAGCTCTGAGCAAATCTTTGGAAAGGCGCTATATGAATCCTCATTATTATTATTATTATTATTATTATTATTCACAGATGCTGGTATAAACAGTATGATACCTGTACCACTCTAACATTAAGTAGTGTGTGATCCACTTGTCGTCTCGCCCTTTCTGGGCCCTGTATTCATTAAGTTTTGTGCGACCCAGTTGTTGTCGGACTCTTAAGAATAATGTTGAGAAATAATTACATGAGGGGAGAGGTAGGGGCTGCGGACATCAGAAACTGTTTGAGTGAAGCAGGGTGAACGACTTTGTCTTGCCCAGGTTTTCATTCTTCGCCGAAAGCGTTGAACTGGAATGATAATGCATTGAAAACATTTACATTAAAGATGTCGTATCAAACTGTTTTATAGGGTAAACATGTTCAGAGACTCACTCACTCACTCACTCACTCACTCACTCACTCACTCACTCACTCACTCACTCACTCACTCACTCACTCACTCACTCACTCACTCACTCACTCACTTCATTACAGAAGTCAAGGCGTCGTTTCTCGGTCAGCTACCCGCCACCAGCGAAGGACGAACTAATGTACCCAAACAAGCTCCCATCCATTTCTCTGAGGTCTTCGACATAGGAGATGGATATAACCCCATAACAGGGGTGTACACAGCCAAGTACTCGGGAGTCTACATCATCAACTATCAGATGTATCCAGACTCCACTAATGTGGACTTTCTGCTGGACCTGATAATGAACGGCGGCGTTGTGGTGAGATCCCGTGTGGCTGAGGTCACCTCCCACCTGGCCTCCGTCTCCTCAGGTGTGTCCCTGCGTGTCAGGGCCGGGGACAAGTTGTGGTTGGAGACCTCCATTGAGGGCAGGTACTGGGGTACTGCTCATTCCTTCTTCTCTGTCACTCTCGTTACTCCCGAGGCTTAAAGACACCATGGTCTCTCTCTCTCTCTTATATATATATATATATCAATGGATTGAAATACAGAGACACAGGGCGCAAGCCATTAAGAAATTAAAAATGATATGGGCCGGTTTGTCGTGATTTCGATTTATTGAGTATAAACCTTCAACTAACAAAGAGACACAAGCGATCTGTAAGGTAAACGACACAAAGTAACAATTGCTGTCCTGTACATTTCACATGATAATTACTAACTTAAAAGAAAAGAAAGGGGCCGTCAATCTTATGTTGTGCTGACCACTCTGATTTGTTACAAAACGTCTTAGTAATAAAATTGCTTTTGTCCTCCAAAAGGCTGTGAATTGCTTTTTCGTTTATTGTTTTTGTCTTTTGGATTAGTTTAGTTTCTCTCTTTTTCCAAATATTTATTTCTTACTTTTCAGCCTCTCTCACATTGTCTGTCTGTCTGTCTGTCTGTTTGTCTGTCTGTCCGTTGGATATTTGGCATGTGTATTGGTGAAATTTCAATAGATATGCCTAAATTGTCGATGAAGGTGTTCAGCAACTGTCGCCCATCTTGTACGACGACTCAAATCAGTTACTCGAGGCAAAACAAGGTCCAATTATTTGGAGTCAACAAGGGAAACTTTCGAAAGATGTGGCGACAGAATAGCTTCACTCTAGACTGAAGGAAGCCTTTACCGAACATATCACAAATGTTTGCGACACTGACATCCCAGCAACTAGGGCCACTTGACCACTTCATCATTCATTAACCGTCTGTGCTTTGTTCTGGCATAGACAAGACTGCTTCGTGACAATTCTCTCATTTTCATGCTACAGCTGTGCTTCCTTTTGCTAAGCTCGACATTTATTTTTAACAGCTTCAGTTTTAGAAGCAGAAACACTTGTCCAAAAAGATTGCAAGATGAAAGGGAAAATCGAGAGTAATCATTTACAGTCCTATAAACACGTAGATTTTTTTTACAGCTCCTTGTGTAAATGTTTTGAACAAGTTGACAGTAACAACCTCAGCGACGACCTGAAGTGACTTATCAGACGAAGAGAAGAGTAAGCAGGGGCAACAACATCAGTCCAGCGGAAGTCGATAAAGTCGACACCAAAGTACTTGGTAAAGTACACTCCAGGTATTAGGGTTAGGGCCTGTAACACTGATAGAAGTTAAGTGGTTGAGAACTGGGTCGAAGAATAAGATTTTTCTCACTGGGCAGCCACCGCTAGAAAACCGCCTTCGATTCTGTAATGAATGAAGATATAACCGATAACAGGCTTCTCTGGTGCGCTGGAGAAAAGAAGTGGCTACCTGTTAGTAATGGCAGTGTTGAGAGCTTTTCTGGTGCAGTTAATTAGTTCTTCTTATGAATTCGAGTGAATCTATCTAGCTAGCCAGCCAACCATCAATCAACTCCGGCAGTCCATGGCTATCTTCGAGTTATCTGTGTCTCCATTTCACGAGAACTACTCCAGAACTCAAGATGGACAGCGCATGCGTGCAGCGACCGTATATATACAAGGCCGAGTGTAATCGGACATCTACACTGGGTCTTGCCTCTCATAACCTGTCCTTAAAGGTAAGATTTTTTGTGGAGATCTCTGTATTTTATCTAGAATTATGCTTCCTGTAAAGATAAGACCTTATTAAAGTGAGGAAAATTTCTTCGCATGCACACAATCAACAAAAACATTTCCGGTTTTTTTAAAAATGAAAATCTTTGTGATGCTCATGACGATAATAAGCAGAAACGACTACTCATTCCACTATTACAATCCACAGACATGACCATACTAATCCAGTGTCAGACCTTCAGGTCACAAGTCAAACAGAGCTCAACACATGTTCTCTATAATGTTGGGTAAAAAGAAACCTTCTCGAGATTTTAAAACACTGGACTGAGCACGACTGAAAAGATATTTCCCTCTTGGAGAGCTTTAAGTGAGTGGCACCAATGTACAGTGTACAGTGCTTTACTGGCTCCTCAGTAGTTTACAGCAAAGCAAGGTAATTGATAATTATATATAATTATATGTGTATTGGTTTGTTATTCATCATGATTCATAATTATATATAGTTATATGTGTTATGCTTTGCTATTTATCAGAAACAATAAGCTCGTGCATCATCGTGAATAATCTCAACATGAGGACCTTGTTACTTTTGGTGACCCTGACATTTGCGGGTCTGATGGCAGCTGATGTCGTCAAACGGTCAGACGATGTCAGTCCACTACAAGTTGTGGTCAACAATCTCTCGCAGGTAAACAACTCTTCCTTACTCAAACAACAATTATCTTTATATGATGTTTGACATCTTTGTCAATGTGCGATAATATCCAACACCCGTAGCCATGTGGTGTGTATTTTAAATGAGATTTTACTTTTGACATGTCACGTATGGGATTTCACTTCTGCCATGTCACATGAATATCAGCGGGCTTAGGCCAAATCTCGGACTTTATCACCAGCAACTCATGGGCTACAAACAGGGTGTCTGTCTTGTCGTCTCTTTAGAGCCCTTGACACACAAGGTTCACCAATACGAGCTTTTTATAACAAACGAAATGACTTGTCACAAGCCGACCTCTCTTTATGAGAATGCCTATATATATATATATATCTGTATGCAGTTAGTGTATCGTTTATGCGTTTCTCTCTCTGTCTATATATATATATATACACAGGTGTGTGTCAGTGTATGTGTTTCAGGAGTTGATCATGTTTTTTTCTGGACGTTACAGGAGGTCACAACATTACTGGCAAGAATCACAGCACTAGAAAATATTATAGGTAAGAATATTTCATTTTCAAACATTTTGAGAGACAAGAATCTAGAAAGAAGGACAACCATATGCTGAAGTCCTTTCTGATCCATCGGTATAAGGATATGACGATGTATGCGCTACACGGAGAACCGCACTGAAGACTAAGTTTAATCGCATGTCCGCAACTCAACGGAAGATAATCATAAAACATATCTTGCTTACAGAACTCACAACGAATGCAATACAGAAGAGGTGACAGGACCCTGGGCAGATGTGCCGCCTCAAATCCTAGTCTTGGCATGTCAGAGCCGCTGTAGAAGAACAGACGTGTTCTCGGGTGTTTGGGCGGTGTAGTTGTCACTGTAGGTGTCACTGTAGCTGTCGTTGTCGTATTCTGAAGAACAATGTTGGGAAGCACTTGTAAACCCACATGAGGCATTGGTTTGAGCACGACGACTCATATTTACTAACCCCTGCTATAAACAAAGTTCATAATGTACTTACCAAATGTTACTTCATTACAGAAGTCAAGGCGTCGTTTCTCGGTCAGCTACCCGCCACCAGCGACGGACGAACTAATGTGCCAAATCAAGCTCCCATCCGTTTCTCTGAGGTCTTCGACATAGGAGATGGATATAACCCCATAACAGGGGTGTACACAACCAGGTACTCGGGAGTCTACATCATCAACTTTCAGATGTATCCAGACTTCCCTAATGTGGACTTTCAGGTTGACCTAAAGATGAACGGCAACCTTCTGGTGAGATCCCGTACGGCTGAGGTCTCAGCCTACACAGCCTCCGTGTCCTCAGGTGTGTCCGTGCGTGTCAGGGCCGGCGATAAATTCTGGTTAGAGACCTCCACTGAGGGCAGGTATTGGGGTAGTGTTCATTCCTTCTTCTCTATCACTCTCGTTACTCCTGAGGCTTAAGGACACCATGATCTACAGGTATATATATATCTCTCTCAATATAGATATATCAATGGAAGAAAATACATACATGGAGTGCAAGCCTCCAACAATATAAAATTAGACGAGCCTCTCTGTCGTGCTTTTGATTTATTGAGTATAATTTTTAAATGGAGACACAGAGACCAGCGACCTGTAATGTAGACGATACAAGTTACAATTTCTGTCGTGTGCATTTCCCATGATCATTCAGTAATTAGCAGAAAAGGCCCGTTAATCTTATGCTGTACTTACAATTCTGATTTGTTACAAAACATCTTAGTAATAAAAGTTGCTTTTGTCCTCCACTATGACTGCACCTTCATTCATTTAGCTGGTTGTGAGTTTCTTAGTCATTTATTGTCTTTTTCTTTTGCTTTGTTAAGTTTCTGTCTTGTTCTCGATATTTCTCGTTCTTTCTTCTCAGCCTCTGTTTCTCTCGGTGTCTGTCTGTCTGTCTGTCTGTCTGTCTGTCTGTCTGTCTGTCTGGGGGAGAGTGTCATTTGGATATTTGCGTGTGTATTGGAAAAGTTTTAACAGATTTTTCCCTAATGGCGATGTATGACACAGACGGACAGACAGACAGACAGACAGTAACAATATTACGGTAGAAAGCAGGGATTGATGAAGAATGCATTGTAGACTAGCGTGTCCCAGAACGAGGACACTAGCTGAACACCAATGACACTACAGACAGAGACACTTGTGTCAGTAACCAGTAACCATGGGAACGCTGACGCCTCCATTTGAACGACCGTTTGACGGACACAGTATGGAAGCCCAAACCAACCCGCAACCCGCCCACAGCAGCCACAGTAATGGAGCCTGACACAAGGAAATGACCACCCGTATATCTGATAACATGGCGGTCACCCGATGAGTGTCAGACAACATCTGCCACAACGGCCAGAAGCAACCCGGTAGACAGAAAACTTGCCACTGTGACACAAACATCACAAACAAGCAGGTAAATAAGGTAACTCGTGGTGAAAATAACATTCTCCATTGGAATGTTGGCGGACTCTTACCCCAACTGTCTCCCATACTGTGTTTTCTCAGTCAATAAAACAAACAATGAATGATGTTGGTCAACAAGAATGGATTCCCGGCACGAGGCCCAGTCACAGTTTCCAGCGACTGTCTTTTGTGTCAAAGGTCTATTGTAAACATGTCCATGTCAAATGTTTTAGGGATGCCTTGGTTTGTTTTCGATTGGGAGTTTGATGTCTTTACTCACGCGGATCGCTTTATTGAGAACAATCACAATACTCGTGCGAGAGACGAACATACATTTCATTACTGACATCACTTTGACACTTCAATCATTCAAACATGAGTACAACAGCTTTTTCTAGGATTCAAGGATTTTTCTTCATTTACTTAATTTTGTTGACTATTTACAGACTGAAGGGCGGCGTTTCTCGGTCAGCTTCCTGTACCTAGTGACGGAAAGATCAGCGACCCTGACCTTGCTCCCATCCGCTTCACTGGGGTCATCGACATGGGAGACGGATTTGACCCCACGACTGGCGCGTGTAGTCGGTCACGTGCTCTGGAATCTACGCCATCAACTTCCAGATGTTCCCGGACTTTACTGGACGCTTGACCTCAAGGTGAGCGGCAACATCCTACAAGTTACCTGACGACACCAGCCCCCACCCCCACCATCCTGCTCGTCTGGCGGGTCAGTGCGGGTCAAGGCCGGAGACAAAGCTGTGGATGGAGACTTTTGCCCGGGGGCTGGTACTGGGGTTCCTACCATTCCTTCCTGTCCATCGCGCTCCGCCAACATTATGCGTGACGTCACAAAGATTATGTGACATGTGCCACGTCACCTCCCTCCTGTGACGTATCTGTTTCACGAGGTCACCTCGCCAGGTGACGTCACCCGAATACGTTAACATGTCAAAAGGTCAACAACTTTAAAGCACGTGACGCCGCAAAAGAGGTTGCCGAGGGTTTTCTTGAAAATAATAAACTGTTTGATCAGAAGATTCTCTTTTGTTGTTGTTTTCTGTCCTCTTTGTCTCCCTTCTTCCTCAAACCACATCCTCTCATTGCTTTTTACATTTTCTTCTCTCTCTCTCCTTCTGTTATGTGCAGCTGTGCGCGTAAGTTACCATCAATACAAACAAATTATACAAACACTCTTCATGACTGATCAATATTTAACATCGAAACAAGCAATAATGGCGTGGAAATGTCACATAATAATATTTAAAAAATCGTACTTCTGCGACTTATCTTAATAGCAGTCGGTTACTGGGGACAGATTTTGTTTTAAACGTGGCACTATTTTACTGACAGTAAATATTCTAGACGGGCAAGACTGGCAAGACATGTAGGAACACAAGAAATGTCTCCAGTTTTGTAAAAATTTGCTCCTTGGTCAATATTAGCCAGCTTCACTAACATGAGAGAAGGGAGAGAAGCAACTTTCCTTCTGGGTGTGCTAGAGAACTTTGTCAGGATTGTCTCCCTGTTCACATCAGGTGATGATGTTTCATGTAGCCTCCCACCTGTGTCAGCTCTCGAGTCTTGACACTGGGCGAGTGCCATCTGTGTCAGTCACTGGACGTTTGCCGTGTGTCAGTCACTGGGCGAGAAAAATCACTTCGGTCCTGAGACTCAAACCTTTGCCATGTACCCTGCCTCTCCTTTAGATGCATTCATGCACTCAGCGCACAACACAGGCCTAGATAATGTCTCTTCCTGTGTGTCGACCTCACCACCGCTTGCCGGACAGCGTGCGCACAGATGGCATGTACACGAGACTCCCGACACGCAACACGCGAACACGCAGCACACTCAATGCATCTATACACACGAGCTTCAAACAGGCCCCCACACACATATACACTACGTGTCTACAGCTAGTTACAGACAGAAAACACACACACACACACACACACACATATACACTACGTGTCTACAGCTAGTTACAGACAGAACACACACACACACACACACACACACACACACACACACACACACATATATATACACTACTTGTCTACAACTAGCTACAGACAGTACACAAACATATACACACACACACACACACACACATATACACTACGTGTCTACAGCTAGTTACAGACAGTACACACACACACACACACATATACACTACGTGTCTACAGCTAGTTACAGACAGAACACACACACACACACACACACTACTTGCCTACAGCTAGTTACAGACAATACACACACATATACACTACGTGTCTACAGCTAGTTACAGACAGTACACACACACACACACACACACACACACATATACACTACGTGTCTACAGCTAGTTACAGCCAGAACACACACACACACACACACACACACATATATATATACAATACTTGTCTACAACTAGCTACAGACAGTACACAAACATATACACACACACACATATACACTACGTGTCTACAGCTAGTTACAGACAGTACACACACACACACACACACACACACACACATATACACTACGTGTCTACAGCTAGTTACAGACAGAACACACACACACACACACACATATACACTACTTGCCTACAGCTAGTTACAGACAATACACACACATATACACTACGTGTCTACAGCTAGTTACAGACAGTACACACACACACACACACACACACACATATACACTACGTGTCTACAGCTAGTTACAGACAGAGCACACACACACACACACACACACACATATACACTACGTGTCTACAGCTAGTTACAGACAGAACACACACACACACACATATACACTACGTGTCTCACACATATACACTACGTGTCTACAGCTAGTTACAGACAATACACACACACACACACACACACACACACATATACACTACGTGTCTACAGCTAGTTACAGACAATACACACACACACACATATACACTACGTGTCTACAGCTAGTTACAGACAATACACACACACACACACACACATATACACTACGTGTCTACAGCTAGTTACAGACAGTACACACACACACACACACACACACATATACACTACGTGTCTACAGCTAGTTACAGACAGAACACACACACACACACACTACGTGTCTACAGCTAGTTACAGACAGAACACACACACACACACATATACACTACTTGCCTACAGCTAGTTAAAGACAGTATACACACACACACACAGACACATATACACTACGTGTCTACAGCTAGTTACAGACAGAACACACACACACACACATATACACTACGTGTCTACAGCTAGTTACAGACAGAACACACACACACACACATATACACTACTTGTCTCACACATATACACTACGTGTCTACAGCTAGTTACAGACAATACACACACACACACACACATATACACTACGTGTCTACAGCTAGTTACAGACAGAACACACACACACACACACACATATACACTACGTGTCTACAGCTAGTTACAGACAATACACACACACACATATACACTACGTGTCTACAGCTAGTTACAGACAGTACACACACACACACACACACATATATACACTACGTGTCTACAGCTAGTTACAGACAATACACACACACATATACACTACGTGTCTACAGCTAGTTACAGACAGTACACACACACACACACACACACACATATATACACTACGTGTCTACAGCTAGTTACAGACAGTACACACACACACACGCACATATACACTACGTGTCTACAACTGGTTACAGACAGTACACACACACACACACACACACACACACACATATACACTACGTGTCTACAGCTAGTTACAGACCGTACACACACACACACACACACACATATACACTACGTGTCTACAGCTAGTTACAGACAGAACACACACACACACATATACACTACGTGTCTACAGCTAGTTACAGACAGTACACACACACACACACACACACACACACACACATATACACTACGTGTCTACAGCTAGTTACAGACAGTACACACACACACATACACACATACACTACGTGTCTACAGCTAGTTACAGACAGTACACACACACACACACACACATACACTACGTGTCTACAGCTAGTTACAGACAGTACACACACACACATACACTACGTGTCTACAGCTAGTTACAGACAGTATACACACACACACACACAGACACATATACACTACGTGTCTACAGCTAGTTACAGACAATACACACACACACACACATATACACTACGTGTCTACAGCTAGTTACAGACAGTACACACACACACACACACACACACATATACACTACGTGTCTACAGCTAGTTACAGACAGAACACACACACACACACATATACACTACTTGCCTACAGCTAGTTACAGACAGTATACACACACACACAGACACATATACACTACGTGTCTACAGCTAGTTACAGACAGAACACACACACACACACACACACACACACACATATACACTACGTGTCTACAGCTAGTTACAGACAGAACACACACACACACACACACACATATACACTACTTGTCTCACACATATACACTACGTGTCTACAGCTAGTTACAGACAATACACACACACACACACATATACACTACGTGTCTACAGCTAGTTACAGACAATACACACACACATATACACTACGTGTCTACAGCTAGTTACAGACAGTACACACACACACACACACACACACACACACACATATACACTACGTGTCTACAGCTAGTTACAGACAGTACACACACACACACACACACACGCACATATACACTACGTGTCTACAACTGGTTACAGATAGTACACACACACACACACACACACACACACATACACTACGTGTCTACAGCTAGTTACAGACCGTACACACACACACACACACACACACACACACATATACACTACGTGTCTACAGCTAGTTATAGACAGAACACACACACACACACATATACACTACGTGTCTACAGCTAGTTACAGACAGTACACACACACACACACACACACACACACACACACACACACACACATATATACACTACGTGTCTACAGCTAGTTACAGACAGTACACACACACATATACACTACGTGTCTACAACTAGTTACAGACAGTACAGACACACACACACACACACACACACACACATATACACTACTTGTCTACAACTAGCTACAGACAGTACACACACATATACACTACTTGTCTACAACTAGCTACAGACAGTACACACACATATACACTACGTGTCTACAGCTAGTTAAAGACAGTACACACACACACACATACACTACTTGTCTCACACATATACACTACGTGTCTACAGCTAGTTACAGACAATACACACACACACACACACACATATACACTACGTGTCTACAACTAGTTACAGACAGTACACACACACACACACACACACACATATACACTACGAGTCTACAGCTAGTTACAGACAGTACACACACACACACACACACACACACACACACACACACACATATACACTACGTGTCTACAACTAGTTACAGACAGAACACACACACACACACACATATACACTACGTGTCTACAGCTAGTTACAGACAGTACACACACACACACACACACATATACACTACGTGTCTACAGCTAGTTACAGACAGTACACACACACACACACACACACATATACACTACGTGTCTACAGCTAGTTACAGACAGTACACACACACACACATATACACTACGTGTCTACAACTAGTTACAGACAGTACACACACACACACACACACACACATACACACACACACATATACACTACGTGTCTACAACTAGTTACAGACATTACACACACATACACACACACACACAAATACACTACGTGTCTACAGCTAGTTACAGACAGTACACACACACACACACACA